>JAHLJT010009436.1:214862837-215462837 GCA_031308135.1 Acheta domesticus
TAACGTTGTTGTATGTTGAATTTCCACATTCCTGAATCATCCTGACGGTAAAGTATTGTATGAAGAAAAACAGGTGTTAACCTTAATAAAAGAAGAAGAAGACGTTGTGTACAATGATGAAACGGAGATCCTGTAATTGAAAATCTAATACATCTACCGAGTATTATTTTCTGTGCGTACTTCACGAAGAGAACTTACCAAGTAACTATCCAATTTAAAATGCGTAATATAAAGAAAGTTATGTAATTCGCCACAAAAAAACGGGAATTTTTGACACAAAAACTCGTATTGTGATTCGGAAAAAGTGGACAAATCCTATTACAATATGTAGTAATTTACTTTCTCTAACATGTCTTATAGTGAGATTTCGAGAATTGCGGTTTCTTAATATGTTTTTTACTTCCTTGAATACGTATATATGTGTATACGGAGTGTTATACGTAGAATACAGAAAATGATGCTGCGGAATATCAATTTCGAGATCTAAACGGAAATAGAGGTTTTGGACCTTCCTGATACCGAAAAAGGATTTGTTTTTTTTTTTTCAATACGTCCGTCCGTCCGTCCGTCCGTCCGTCCGTCCGTCCGTCCGTCCGTCCGTGCCGTCCGTCCGTCCGTCTGTCTGTCTGTCTGTGAATTAGAAGAATAATTTTAATAATAATAGTAATAGTAACAACAACAAACATTTGTTCTATTAATCTGGAATTATTAGTTTATTAATATTTATTTACAACAGCAAGAAAAACTGTGTACATTTCTGGAGCATATTTGTTGTGAAACTAAACTTCAAAAAGCACACGACCCAAGCGCAAGCAACTATTAGCAGAATACGACTGCGATCGCCCGTGAGAAGCGTGGGCCGTGGCGGGTTTGTTACGAATGGGGTTGTGTGACAGGAGATAGTAGACAGTGAAGCGCTATGTATAACTACAAGGGCCTAAAGAAGAAGGCGCCCTAACAAAAGAAAAGCTTTGATAAGCTGAAGAGATAATTTATATGGAACCACGTCTTTGGTTTATGCCAATACAATAAAATATTAAGACATTGCAAATCATACAATACAATAGATAACAAAATATGAAAACGATATATTTATTGCACTGATATAAACTTGATTGCTCCCTATTGTTATCTGCTACTGTCGAAAAAATATCTTTCTAATACAAGTTAATTATTACATACGAAGTTAAAAGAATATATTATGGAACAAATTTGTGAAAGTTATATGTACATGGCCCCACGAAACCCAAATTTCGTTATAAATTCCAAACAGAAATCATCTCTTCAGTTCTTACTGGGGTATGTGAACTTATTATAATTTTATTGTCGTTAGAGCGACGTCTCCAGGTGAATGTTGAATGGCGATCAACATTCTCCTATGTTTCTCTAGCGGCGGCGCACTGTAGAAGCATGAAAAGTCAGAGCAGCCCACGCTTCCTTTCGCGCCTCGGAGGACCGCGCCTCCGTCAACACATCCCTGTCGGATGGCGTAGGCCAGAGCGCGGAACGTGAGAATCGCCGCGCCGCTGCTTGTCACCCGTCAGCAAGCGATAGATAATGGCCGTCGCACGCCTCTGGAGGTCAAGCGAAAAAGTTCTCATTGGTACCGCTGGGTTGAAAGCTCTGGGAAACCTCTTTCCCATTAGTCTTTAAAACTTTAAAATGACTTCGCATGAAGTTTTTCTAGAACTCAAAAAATTCTGTGAAATAGAGCTTTAAATTTCCTGTTTACAGTAACGCTTAAACGCAATTTTCTTAAAAACGGCTCCAAATTTTTCAACGAAAATTTCAATATGGGAGGCGGTTTTACTCTTCTGTAATATTCTTAAAGTACCAATTCGATTCTACAATTAGTAAACGGAAAAATTGAGAAAATTTAAAAGAAATGTACTGTGGGGCGATAAAGTGTATGATCTAAAAGTAAGAAACGAATTTAAATTATTTAGGCGGATAAAAAAAATATTTCGGGAAACGAGAGTGAATTCCATAACTTAGCCCCGCAGCCTGCAGATTGGAAAGGAAATGCCTGTACCGTCCATTCTGAAGCAGTGGGATTTTCCCGGCGGAGGCAAGCTGTTTACCTGGGGGTGAATTCTATGACCCTCCCCCTAGCCGAAACGGAAGGAGCGGATCAGGCACCAAGTGCCTTTACAGCATTCATTCATACACTAATATTTCTAAGACGCTCCAATGGACGTGTAAAGGATTGCTTCAGAAAAAGAAGACAGGAATATTCAATTGCTCAGCACATTACATAATTTAGAAAGTACAACAAGAAATTCGAAGTATAATTTTAAAAAATCGCTTTACAGAAATGAACTCAAAAGCTAATTGAAGACCATGTTGCACATGAAAACAAAATATCTGCGTTACACATATCAGATATTTTTATTTTCTCGCATTAATACGTACATAGTAAAGACAAATTATTGTGATGGGGCAGCGTAAATCGGCGATTTTTCAACACAAATACTCTTGTGACCGTCCAGACCACGAGTTTAAAGAGAAAGGCACGGGCCTGCGTGTTTGGTGTCGAAAGAAAATTGTATTGACAAAAACAGTGAATTCCTGGTAAACTGTTTAAAAGTGAAATAAGCTTGCCAAATGAAGTATACATTCAGATAGATTTTGTAATACACTTTCCTTGTTTTAGTTTCACAACAAATATGCTCCAGAAATGTACACAGTTTTTCTTGCTGTTGTAAATAAATATTAATAAACTAATAATTCCAGATTAATAGAACAAATGTTTGTTGTTGTTACTATTACTATTATTATTAAAATTATTCTTCTAATTCACAGACAGACAGACAGACGGACGGACGGACGGACGGACGGACGGACGGACGGACGGACGGACGTATTGAAAAAAAAAAACAAATCCTTTTTCGGTATCAGGAAGGTCCAAAACCTCTATTTCCGTTTAGATCTCGAAATTGATATTCCGCAGCATCATTTTCTGTATTCTACGTATAACACTCCGTATACACATATATACGTATTCAAGGAAGTAAAAACATATTAAGAAACCGCAATTCTCGAAATCTCACTATAAGACATGTTAGAGAAAGTAAATTACTACATATTGTAATAGGATTTGTCCACTTTTTTCCGAATCACAATACGAGTTTTTGTGTCAAAAAATTCCCGTTTTTTTGTGGCGGAATTACATAACTTTCTTTATATTACGCATTTTAAATTGGATAGTTTACTTGGTAAGTTCTCTTCGTGAAGTACGCACAGAAAATAATACTCGGTAGATGTATTAGATTTTCAATTACAGGATCTCCGTTTCATCATTGTACACAACGTCTTCTTCTTCTTTTATTAAGGTTAACACCTGTTTTTCTTCATACAATACTTTACCGTCAGGATGATTCAGGAAATGTGGAAATTCAACATACACAACGTTATGTTTGAAATTAATAAACTTTTATTTAAATAAGAGTGTTTCTGCGGAAAATTCTACGTTTTCCGGCGCACGATTGCATAACTTTCTCTACTCACGATGAACTTCGTAAGGAGAACAAAACAAAACCAACGAATGAATCCTTCATCGCATGCCAGAATCTTCGAGATATCTGGAAATTACAAAGTTTATTTAATGTTTCCAACGGCAGTCTCCATTTGCAATAATTGGATATTTTAGACCAGTAACTGAACATCAACGACCATAAATAATTTTAGTTATACCGAAACCATTGGCGAAGTATCTACGAGTATAATTCCATTTGCAAAGCTTTGTAATACCTGCCCCAGGCAAAAATAGCCAAGACCCGCCGGGTATTTAACCCTCGGGCAGGCTTTGGAAAAACCAGCAAGACTGTTAGAGCCGGACGCTATAAGGGAGAGGGCGGGCTCGCCGCCGTAATGACTAATAAATTAGTAACCAAATAGTTAAAAATGATATTTTTGGGTGCAGATGAATGGTAAGAAAATTAGTTTTGCGGTAATAAATTAGTAATAAAATAGTTAAAAATTATGGCACTAGTTTGGTTCGATTCTGCTATGGTGGGCGGGCCAGCTTGATATCAAGCTGGCCCGCCACCCCTGTTTTGGGGTGAAGACGAGTGGTAAAAAATTAGTTTTGCGGTAATAAATTAGTAATAAAATAGTTAAAAATTATGGCACTAGTTTGGTTTGATTCTGCTATGGTGGGCGGGCCAGCTTGATATCAAGCTGGCCCGCCACCCCCTGTTTCAGGGTGAAGACGAGTGGTAAAAAAATTAGTTTTGCGGTAATAAATTAGTAATAAAATAGTTAAAAATTATGGCACTAGTTTGGTTTGATTCTGCTATGGTGGGCGGGCCAGCTTGATATCAAGCTGGCCCGCCACCCCCTGTTTCGGGGTGAAGACGAGTGGTAAAAAAATTAGTTTTGCGGTAATAAATTAGTAATAAAATAGTTAAAAATTATGGCACTAGTTTGGTTTGATTCTGCTATGGTGGGCGGGCCAGCTTGATATCAAGCTGGCCCGCCACCCCCTGTTTCGGGGTGAAGACGAGTGGTAAAAAAATTAGTTTTGCGGTAATAAATTAGTAATAAAATAGTTAAAAATTATGGCACTAGTTTGGTTTGATTCTGCTATGGTGGGCGGGCCAGCTTGATATCAAGCTGGCCCGCCACCCCCTGTTTCGGGGTGAAGACGAGTGGTAAAAAAATTAGTTTTGCGGTAATAAATTAGTAATAAAATAGTTAAAAATTATGGCACTAGTTTGGTTTGATTCTGCTATGGTGGGCGGGCCAGCTTGATATCAAGCTGGCCCGCCACCCCCTGTTTCGGGGTGAAGACGAGTGGTAAAAAAATTAGTTTTGCGGTAATAAATTAGTAATAAAATAGTTAGAAATTATGGCATTAGTTTGGTTTGATTCTGCTATGGTGGGCGGGCCAGCTTGATATCAAGCTGGCCCGCCACCCCCTGTTTCGGGGTGAAGACGAGTGGTAAAAAAATTAGTTTTGCGGTAATAAATTAGTAATAAAATAGTTAAAAATTATGGCACTAGTTTGGTTTGATTCTGCTATGGTGGGCGGGCCAGCTTGATATCAAGCTGGCCCGCCACCCCCTGTTTCGGGGTGAAGACGAGTGGTAAAAAAATTAGTTTTGCGGTAATAAATTAGTAATAAAATAGTTAGAAATTATGGCATTAGTTTGGTTTGATTCTGCTATGGTGGGCGGGCCAGCTTGATATCAAGCTGGCCCGCCACCCGTTTTTTGGATGAAAATGAGTGGTAAAAAAATCGGGTTTGCGGTAATAAATTAGTAATAAAATAGTTAGAAATTCTGGTACTAGTTTGGTTTGATTCTGCTATGGTGGGCGGGCCAGCTTGATGGACCTCCTTGTGAGGGGGAGTAGCGATCTCCAGCGTGCGCGCCCCGCGTCCGCCTGCCTTCAATGGCGCGTGACACGCTGAAGCCTCCAGCAACGGCTTTTAAACATAGCTTATTGTGTGAAAGTTTCCATTGTGAGCGGATATGTAGCCTCGAGGCTGCGCTATTAATCCCTTTGGCATACACGCAGCAGTGTAGATTTACTCCTGCGTCTCTACTGAATTATCATTTTCAACTCTTATTGAGCCAGATTTTGTGATGACAGACCCCAAAACGTAATTACGAATATGGGAGTAGTCTCCATTTTAATCACTTCTAATGGTGATATAGTCTAAGACTCCTAAATTAGGGTAAAGGCACCATTGACTCATCTGTGACCTCTTCAAAAATAAAATATGAAAAATAAGAATTGTATACTTCCCACTTTTATCAAACTTGCGGAACATGGAACTTACGCTTGCTAGAGGCAAGGTGAAAAATGAAAATATACAGAAGAGAAAAAATGGATTAAGTATAAGTTGTAAATATCTTATTAATATTGGCATGATGTAACTTGAACCGGGACTTTTTTGGTTTTCAAGGGTCACAAATACAATCAAGGGAATGAGAATCGAGTGGCCATTACTCAGCCATGAGTCAAGCAGCTGACCATTACCAAAATTTTGCCATTTTCAAGTGGCCCCGAATGGATCAAAATCGGGATTTAGAAATACATTAATAAACATAGAATTAATTGAAATTTGGCCAATTTTAGGAATGGGATCCCTTAAGAAAGAGGAATGTTAATTGCTATTGGATTTTGAATTAAATGCAGAAGCCCGAGCATTTGAAGAAATCTACAAAAATGTTCTCAGCCATTGCCCCTATTTGTGCTTTTTAATGTAATTATTCCATTTTATTATTAAAATTATTTTATTAGCCAAAAATGTAACTGGCATGAAACGATGTTTTCCGACCTCATTGCGACAAAACGTGTTAAACTATGTGAATAATTTTGTCGATAACAATTAAGAGTATTACTGTTCTTATAATCTGATCTTACAAGAAGAATTGCATATTTGATGGAATAAAGATAAAATTAAAAGCGCCATATCAGATCTGGCAATAATTTTTAACTCTGTTTTCTTACCAATACTATCACCAATGAAAATATAAAATTCGCAGTTTTAGATCGGATAACATCTACGACTTAAATATTATATTATTGAAGTCATTAAAACTATACATGATTATACTATACATGATTTGAAATTAGTTGAAAGCATTAGTTGAGAGAAGACCTATCGCGGCTCTGCAGTGAACGGTAATGAGAAGGCACCAGAGAAGGGGTGAAAGTGAGAGAGCAGACAGAAAGCGCTTAGTTTCGCCACCCGCCGTAATGCAGCGCCACTGGCTGCGCCGCCAGCTGTGCCCGGCGCCGCGAGAGGAAATTTCTGACGCTGAGTTAACGGGACTCGGTTGAATTATTTGCATGGGAACCGCATATCAATTTCATCGGCTCTCGCGTATATTCAATAATATTGTAACCGTTTAATTAAGATAATGATTAATCATATTTAATAACAACTCTATTGCATATTGCTCGGTCACAGAATTCCTAACGATCCAGAAGGCAATATAACGTCACTCATTAAACATGCATTAGTTCTTGATCTTTCTAGGCCAACGATAAAATTACAGCTGTAACCACACATACGTTTCCGCAGAACGTGCCATATTTCCACTCTGTTCTAGAAACAGTAAAATGTTTAATATTACTTTGCTAAAGCGCTAAAGGAAAAGTTACTTCCCATGACAACACATGTTAAAATTACTTTATTTCCAAAAAGGTATTGCAAAACTCTTACTTACAGCCATCTTATATATCTTCGATGATTATTACGTACACTAATTCTCAGATGTATATTTTCTAACTATATTCGTACAAACTATTTTTTCTGAATATCGTGTTTTTTCGTAGGAAACCCAATATACGATTATATTAGTAAATTAAACCATCGTTTTTCATTACGACATCCCATTGCAATATTACGTCTAAGAGGCGGAGTTTCAATACGATTTACTTCATGATCCAAATGCTCCTGGATGCCAAATCAATACTGAGAAGCTCCATTGGCAATCAGATAAATAATATAACAGCACCATGAAACAATTATTAATAACAGTTAAAATTCAAAAGGAAACAAATGTAGTAATGAACAAGTTCAAGAGAATAATTGCATTAAGTAACTGAGTACTTACATAGATAACCCAATCCTTCGGACTATGGGCATTGGTGCCGCAGATGTATAATCTACCTCCATCTCCCATTGGCTGAATAACGCGGATGTGGTTCCGGCAATCGAAATGCTGAAACAAAAAAATACAACAGTCAGAAAATCAAAGGCAAGTGAGGTAAGATAATTACCAGAAGAATACTGTGTATTGAAGCAAATTATTCATTGCGATACATTTTACGAATTCAAAATAAAAAAAGCAGATATGCGTAACTCATTGTCTCTATGGCACGTGCGGACACGTCTGGAATAAGTGAATTCCAAAAATTCCGACAGAAGTCCTGAAATTGTTACATTCCTTTCACCGTTTCACAAAAGCGGGCGAGAACGTGCAGTCCGGAACTCGGTCATATGAAATACCCTCCACGCGCCTCGATACAGCGCGAGACGCGAAAGCAAAGAGGGGGTGCGCGGCGAAAATCGCTTCCTCCGCAGTCAGATCGAGTCGGCGCTGCGAGAGGTGGAACTTTCCCGGAAGGGGAGGGGCAGGGCGAGGCGGGGCGGACGGGGCGGACGGGGTGGGGCGGGGCAGGACGGGGCGCGGCGGTGCGGATGGGGCGGGGCAGGCGGAGCAGGGCAGGGAGAGTCGGGTGGGGCGGGGCGGGGCGGGGGCGAGGCAGGGCAGGGAGGGTCGGACGGGTGGGTGGGGCGGGGCGGGGCGGGGCGGGGCGGGGCGGGGCAGGGCAGGGAAGGTCGGATGGGGCGGGTCGGATTGGGCGGGGAGGGGCTGGTGAGGCGGGGAGGGGCTGGTGGGGCGGGGTGGGGCGGGGCGGGGCGGTGCAGATAAGAGCGCGGTGGAGCAAGGTATAGCGGGTGGCAGAGGGGCGACGGAGGCAAGCGAACGGTTGCACTGCAAGGCGAAGCGGAGTGGAGCTGAGCGGGTGGAGTGAAATGAAGCGGGACGAAGTGAAGGGAGCGAATGGGAATGAACGGGAAGTAAGGGGAATAAGACAACAGATGGACGTATGGGGGATATACGCTCGTACAAGAGATCACATAGAAGTGTTGTACATGATAAAAAAGTTGCAAACATGGACGAAGGCAATGACTGATCAGCCACTGCAATCAGCAGCAGAAAAATGGCATCTCACAGTCGATATTAAGACCCGATTTCCACGTATCCATTTGAACGATTTATGTTGTTAGGGTGTTTTAACGTAAGCGCGCATGCGCACAGTGGCCTCTGGGACGACAAAGTCGCTCTGCGCATGCGCGCGTTCGCCAAAACCCGCGAAAGCGTTCGTCAAAAGGAAACGTTGAAATATGATCTTAGTGAATGTCATACTACTTGGGCCGCGCGATCACGTTCACGTCGATAAGTGCTCGTGGAGGCCCCAGCGGGCGGAGCCCTGTGGACGTTCGCCTGGCGCGTCGCTGCAACGCGAGGCAACGGGCGTTCACTCACGACAAAGGGCGCGCTCGCTCCTCGCCAGGCGGTGACGTGCCGCGCCGCGCCGCGCCGAGCGAAAATCCGGGTGTAATATCTAGAAGTTTCTATGGACACGGCGGCGGATAATTCCGGGAGGCGGGACGACGGCCGGGCGGCGAGGGACGGCGGGGAGCGGGACGGGCAGCGCCGGAGGGGAGACCCGCAGCCCAGTGCGTCGGGGAAAGACGACACGCGGGGAATAATGGCGCCGAAATTGTTGCCAAGTGCCGATCCCCCCACCGTCACTGCCGCTGCGGCGTAGCACAGTGGGTCGAACTGTCGGCGTCAGCGCGCATGGGAAATTTCCTGACACGTCCGAGCAACTGAAATGAAAAGAAAATTATCCGACATAAAATGAGTGTGTATCGTTTTCATCAACATATTTTCGGCGGATTTTCAATAGCTTTTTTCTCGTTGGGAGATGTCTGACTGTCAGTGTTTTTGCCCATTCACAAATAACTGAAGACATTTAAAAATATTTTATATATTTTTTTGCTCGTCTTCTTTCGTGAGGAAATGAGATATTTCTTTTACAAACTTATCGCCTCTACAGCATTTCACGAATTGCAAAACCTGCAATTGAGAACTGCATTTCTTTATCCCTCTCAATTAATCGTTCCATCTCATAAAGAATTGATTTCTCTCTATGACTTCATAAATAAGCATTTAGGGTATCTCCGTTAACTTCCAGATCAATGCTAGCTTTTTGACCGCTATCGGACAAGTGTGCCGGCGCGTCGCGTTGGCGGTGGAGGGGGTGGGGGGCGGGGAAGTGAGGTGCGAGGGCAGGAGGCGCTGAGACGCAGTCGCGTGCAACTATTGAGGGCGCCGCATATTTAGGGGCGCACTTAGCGACGGGGGTTTAATTTATGGCGGCGGGGGTGAAGCGAGCCGGAGGCGTGCGAGCCGGCGGGTGAGCGAGCGCGCGGGGGTGAAGTACGACGGCGGTGGCGGCGGAGACAGGGTGGCAGAGTTTCCCAGAAGGGAGAGGAAATTGGGGGGATGCGGAGGAGGGGAGGAGACGTCGATGAGCAGCGAGTTGGATGTCGGTGAGAGGCGGCGACAATGTTCACCGTGAAAGACGTGGAGAGGTTCCTAGAGACGGTAAGCCTCGGGCCATGGTGGGGAAGGTCGTTACGAGGAGGAACAAAAGGAAAAGGAATAAAAAAAGGAAAGAAGGGAGAAACAGAAAAACGCGTCAAGAGTGGAGAACGAGATAATTTTCAGGAACAAAACTGTTATGATGACTAAAGTGTTTCGGACGAGGAGATTAGAATGTAGAGAGTTGGTATAATAATGAATGATGGGAAATGTGAGAGTTTTTTTATGCGTCATATAAGTTGAATGGGAAATAGGTAAAGGTTGTCACGCGGTCGTTCCGCACCGAATAGTAGAGGGAGAATAGCAGAAGCTGACAAGGAGAGACGTGACAGGGAGTAGAAGTGTGTCTAAGCTAACAAATGCGATATTAACAAACAACGGACATGCGAAGGAAGACAGACGTCGAAGCAACTTCGGGGGGGGGCAACGAACAGTATAGTGGACAGAGCCCACTCGCTGGCTGCAGGTCACGATAGTAAACGTGGAGTTGAGACGCGACCAGCGAGCAACACTGTACCAGAACACGGAGAATAAAGGAACGAACTAATAGCCTGCTACAGTTGAGAAACACGGCATACGTCGGTGAACCCGCGGTAAGAGGACCGGGAGAGGGAGAGGGTCGGAAGCCGAGTGGATCGCGGAAGGCGCTCTGTCGGCGACATTCCGCGTCGCCGCGGGCGAGCCGAGTCGACTTTTACGACGTCCTCGCGCTGTTGCCCCGGGGACCGCGTTTATGATTACTGTCGCTGCGACAACGCCTCTCAGCCCCGTCCTTCCCTACCGGCGAAACGGTAGATGCCGCGGGGCAGGTGCAAAGCACGAGTGTTAGACGCGACATTCCTCGAATGTGGCATGTTGCAGTTGCAAGGGAAATCGGGAGCGAGGATCAGTGCAAGACCGCAGGAATTTACAATTAAGAGAGAAGTTAGAAAGGTAAAATATACGTTCTCGCGATTTCCAGGTAAATCTGTACAGAATATTTTCTCACTGAATATAATTATACAAAACATACTCACAGGTAAAAAGACGTACGTTTTATTAAAGTATTCACATGGAAGTATTCACATGGAATTCACATTAAAGTATTCATTGGAATAAGTATTAGGCTAAACTATGTTATCATCAGATTATATATATTTAACTCATGAACGTACTTTTAAATACATTAACGCATTGTTAGCGAAGTCTAAACAATTTAAATTATTAGTCTAGTTTGTATCTATTATTGTAGATACAAACTAGTCGAAATAAATGTCTTTCCTTTTAAAAGGATAATTCTTAGTTCAAATGAACAAGGATAAACAATGAGAGCATCATCGAGAAACTCAACTACTAAACGTTTGAGCAATAGAATCAGAAAAAGAGTTGTCTCATATGAAAAAATTCACGAGAACAGTACTCTTTCTCTATTTGAAAATTATCTATAACCGGAAAGAGACGCCATTTATTACAGAGAGCGAAATTCCTAACAGAAATGTATATCGGAATTGCACGGCGGGAAACGAATATTAACGGAGACAAAATGAACTCGCAAAATATGATAAATCGATAAGCACGATAGCCAATCCGCGCGTAAAGTGTAAAATCAGCCCGAACTCCGCGGCGAGGAGCGGCCCATCCATTATCGTTTGGGCCGACGGATTCGTTACGCCGCCGCCGCCGTCGCCGCCGCTCCGCGCGCTGAATGCATTCCGCGGGGAATGCGTTTGCGCGAGCCAAGCGCCAGCAGCGGGGCGGAGAGCAGACAGGACGGAGAGAGCGGAAAAGGTAGAGAGAGCGATACGAGCAGGGAAAGCGGTAAGGGTGGAGAACGATAAGCGTGGAGAGAGCGATAAAGAAAAGGGTGGAGAGAGCGATGAGGGAGGAGAGAGCGATGAGAGTGGAGAGAACGAAAGGGTGAAGAGAACGAAAGGGTGGAGAAAACAATAAGGACAGAGAATGCGGAAAGGGTGGAGATAAAGAAAAGGGTGGAGAGAGCGATGAGGGAGGAGAGAGCGATGACAGTGGAGAGAACGAAAGGGTGAAGAGAACGAAAGGGTGGAGAAAACAAGACAGAGAATGCGGAAAGGGTGGAGAACGATAATCGTGGGGAGAGCGATAAGGGTGGTGAGAACGAAAGAGCGGAGAGATAGATAAGCGGCGATGAGGGTGGAGAGAGCGATGAGAGTGGAGAGAGCGATGAGAGTGGAGAGAGCGATGAGGGTAGAGAGAGCGAAGAGGGCGGAACGAAAGGAAAGGGCAAAGAAAGCGGAAAGGGCAGCGAGAGCAAAAGAGCGGAGACAGGGGAATGACCTGATACTGGGAATGGCGGGGTCGGAGTGGGTTGGAGCTTTTGTGGGGTGAGCAGTCGGGACAGGGCAGCTGTGAGACTGGTTGAATGTGAGAGACGAGACGGAGAAGCACATGGGCGGCTGGGGTGGGGCGAACCGCGGAAGTGGGGTGTGGCGTGGGAACGAATGTGACGAGGTGTGAAGAGGTCGCTGAAGCATGTGAATGAGGACATATTAAGAGCAAACAGGACAGGATCGGTCAAGTCGAATTGGAAGAATGTGTGATGTAAAACAAAGGGGACAAATGCGAATCCTTAATAGACGAGATGGTAGTAACTCACAGCAAAAAGAGGAGGTGCCAAGACGGAAGCAAAACTATTGAAGAACCTTGTGGAGATGTATGTGGAACATCGATAATGGGATTGCGCAAATCTCGTACGTTCTCGAAAGCTACGGTATTTCGAGAAGGCAGAAATGAGACTGGGGGAAGGGGAGCCTTCAGAGGAGATCGAGCAGTGACTACACTTACGAATAGGTAAATGGAGGAGCCGAATTTGATCCTAATGAAAGGTACCGAGAGCAGGAGAGAAAATCTGGTCAGACTTAACAAAGCAGCAGTATAAGTGTAGAGGGAAGTAAATTTATGCAAAATTAGAAGAGCGACGTTTGGACAGAAGTAGAAGACAAATGATACAAAATATATTCTCGCAGAACAGAGAAAATAGATGAGTCGACAGGGAAAGGCAGAATGTGAATGCAGAAGCGAAAGGCTGGAAGCGGGTATTGATAGAACAGAGGTGACGGACGAGGAGCCAGCGAGCAGAGGTAAAAGAAACGAGAGGTGAGAGACGAAAGACGAGAAACGAGATGGTTCAAGCGAGAGGCAGGAGGTGTGTCGGCCGGATTCCGCGTAGCCGGAATTCCATTAATGCGTTCCGCTGGCAATGTATGCAGATTTGATTATTCGTGCCGACTTTCGGCGGGCCGTACCTTCGGCATCGGGGATTGGATTAAAAACACCGCCGGCGAGCGGCGAGAGGGGCGGGCGGGGATCGAACACGCGCGCTTCGGCGGCCGGCCGCTCCAATGAGCGCCGGCGACTGATTAACCGCCGCGCAGATTAGCCAACTTAAACATGTTAGACGCACCGCTCGATGGAGAGGAACGGGGACTGCATAAAACATTTCCGTTGATTTAAACGGGCCGAAATGGGACAGTATTTACGTGGTTACGTTATTGTACATCTGAAATATAACTTCCAAGGTATTTTTACATTGATGTTTTTTTTCTCGTAGATTCGTCAATTTAAGAAAGTATTTTTAAGATAATGTAATTTAAAAGTAAACATTCACAAATATTTTTAAAAATGACAGAATTATCATTTGAGCCAGATGCTCACTTCATTAATTTTCAATAATACAAAGTGAAGAAGTGGAACTCCGAAAATACATTTTTCTAGATTTCACAAATTAACAGAATAGGGTCAATGTTTTTTTTAGAGAAAAAGTTTTCTAAGATCACCTAAGTACAGTTAATAATCTTCTATAATTAATAGTGAATAGTATCAGTAAATCATTACTGATTTTCACTGCTTGCACATCACGTGACTTTGCAGATACTCAAGAACCACAGTCACCTACAAGACAAACTGGTCTTAAACAGAAGTATATGAAATAACGCTCCACCCGCAGAACGAGCGGGTAGAATTCTCTTTTTCACTTCCCTCGCCTGATATTTCGAAACGGAGGCGTTTTCTGTCGCGGCGTTTCCGCCCCGCTGGAAACAAGAGAAGGGGCGCGCGCGCCGCGCTCTCTTGGGCCGCTGAGGTCAAACATCGCTCGCGTAACGCTCCACAAGCCCCTCTAACATTTTGTTCAGTTCCAGGATGAAGCGCAAAAATGCCACACGGAAAGAAAAGGGGACGCAAAAATATGCCGAACGACTTTTCAAGAGGAGGCGAAGGGAGGAAGGTGCCTTTGTGAGGGGGCGGGGGGAAGCTAAGATGAGAAAAGTTTGAGAATAGACGGTGTAGAATGTAGCGAGCAGAGAGTGACGCGGAGAGGGGCGGGGAGGAGAGGAAAGGGGCGACGAGGGAAAGGGGGAGGGGAGGAGGAGGAGGAGGAGGAGGTGGGGTTGGCCCATTGTCGCCGGTCAGAGGACGTCTTGGGAGCGTAAGAAGAGGGCAAACCACCCCTTGGAAACCTTCTCAGACTTCGAGAAAAAGTAGCATTGGCGTTCCGTCTCCAGAGTGAAAGAACTGAGAGGAGACGCTGATTCTTAAACAGTGCCTCGGGGGTAATAAACTAACCCGTTGAACAAACTGTCTCAGAAAAAAAGCGTATGTAAAGGTGAAAGATCTTATTCGTCGTCAGGGATAAGGAATACCGCTCCGCAAGTCTGCAGACAATATTTCTTCTTATAGAAGCAAAATTATTGAGATATCAAACCGTACACACAAAGCAAAAAAAACCCTTTCGTGACTCTTGTATCATCCTTCTGTTTCGTTTCTTCCCTCCCGCGCGCCTCTCTCCTCTTTTCCCCGCCGAAGTCGCTATTTTCTCTAGCCACGTTCATCCTTTCTCCTCGAAATCGGGCAGTAGACATCCACTCGCCGGAAAATTCACTCTCGACTTCCAATTTTTCGAGTCATCGAACGGGGGCGAGGCCCGCTTTTCTTTTTCTTCCTGTCCTCGTCGGGCGCCTCCCCCCTTCCTCCCCCCTCCCACACGATCTCGTCTCGTC
This sequence comes from Acheta domesticus, assembly GCA_031308135.1. Taxonomy (NCBI): domain Eukaryota; kingdom Metazoa; phylum Arthropoda; class Insecta; order Orthoptera; family Gryllidae; genus Acheta; species Acheta domesticus. Next base: position 214,877,986 of record JAHLJT010009436.1, read on the forward strand.
GCCACGCGTCGCCGTGGCAGCAGCAGCAGCTGCAATGGCGGATGATGTAGTGGAAGCGGCAGGCGGCGGTGTTTGGGTTGGCGGTGCGAGAACGGCGGCGGTCGAAGACACTGCGAAACCATGAGGAAAACCGGTGAAATGTGAGTGAAACGGTGGGGAAAAAACAGGTGTGAAGAGTGATGAACAGTGTAAAGCAGAATAAGACCCTGGGAGACCCGGGAATGATGCAGAAGTCCGGAGATGTAGGAAACATGGGGGATAGCAACAAACTGAGTATAAGGCGGGTGTCGCTGGAGAACGGAGAGAAACGGTATTGAAAACTGTAGGCGACGGGAAAGGAAGTGAATCGATTGGGTAATGATGGGAGGCGAAACAGAACGGCTGAATAAGCGGATATCGCCACAGGTGGGTGAATGGGATCACTATGTGAGGGAGAGGACGGAGAAATATGTCGGGGAACGTCACAGCAAAGTTGACTAGAAGAGAATTCTAGCGGCCAGCTGTTCTGATCGGTAGTTTCCCGTGGTTTCTCTGATCAATGCCAGACGAATGCCGGAGCAGTACCCTACCAAACGGGCCACGGGCCGCACGCTATCTTTTCTTCCCATTCCTTATCCTATCCTATCATTCACACACACATTTACATGCTCTACACTATCACATATGCCGGGAGACCGGTCGGGGACTTCGAGCTTGTTCCGGCTGAGGCTGTGCCTCGCTGGTAGGGATACCTGTTTGGTAAAAACCCTACAACTATGTGGGAGATACTGTTTGATAAAAACACACACTACTCTTACGGGACGAATTACTTTAGCAACTGACGCGTCCGGAATTACAAGTAATCAATCAATTGGAATAAAGCAGAAAAGGGCAAGCCAACAGCTGTGAACGAGATGGGACACTAGTGGCGCGTAGGAAAACGGAGAAGGTCTGGGACGGCGGTGGCGATGGAAGGGACGCAGGCGGCGCGGCAGCATCCCGGAGAGTGCGGCGGAAGGCGGCGGCGGCGGTAGCGCGAAGGCGATCACAATTGAATCGACACAGGCGGCTCCGGCGGCGACGCGCGGAACTAGCGGCTGTCCGGCAGCCGGCGCCGTTGCTGCCTCCGCCGCCGCGCGACCTCATCGATTCCTCCTCCGGATTGAGACGTCGCGTCGCTTCGCGTCGTGGGCGAGGTGCCTGGAGCTGCGGTCGTACCGCACCGTGCCGCGCCCCGCCCAGCATCTCTGTCCCTCCTCCGCGCCCTTCACTCCCTCCGGATCGAGAGACGATGAGGCGGCGGTGGCCGCCACCAGGCTTGCACCTCCAGCCTTGCACGTTGGGTTTTCAAAGGAAGTGGATTTCATCACATCTAGATCCGTCAACCAGCTTACTCTGCACGGATTATCTGAATGATAAAATGTGAAGACCAATCACATAATTAACTTCTGATTAATGGTTTGGAACAGTTGCTAAAAAAAAACTTGACTAATGATCAACACCTTCCAGTAAAATGAATGTTTATGGTCACATATTTTTCCCTAATTCAATTTTTTAAAATGGGATTATCAGAATTTTTAATTAACCAATTTCATAAGTATAACTGATCGGACCAAACAATCTACGAATTTTTATTGTTTTCATTTCAACTGAACATAAAATGCCGCTAGTAGACAGAAATACACAGACAATTCAACAATAATTTCAAAAATATGGAATGAAATCTAACCTCGATTATATTGACTTATAATTTATAATAATTAAATCCACAATAAATGAATTCAAACAAATACAATCGTGTAAAGTGAAATTTTTCGCAACGTGGATAAGTTCTTAAAAACTAGGCATATTGCGTAAAATATTAGAAAATACTCAAAAATTATTTTCTTCAGAATATATTTATATTAAAAGAGATCCTTCTAGATTGGCTACCAGGATTTAAAAACCACAACTAAGTACAGATCATCTTGAAGAAGAAAACTGATAGCAAAAGAAAGGAATTGCTCCTCTCCCAACAGTCCACTTCTCTGGATTTTTGCTCTCGAGGGACAACGTTTCGGTCTACTGCAGCGGGGCGCTGGCTGGAGCAAGCGCCGAGGACGAAGGATGACTTTCGGAGAGGCGGAGTCCGGGGCGGCGCCCGGCGGAGCCGCCTCGAGAACAGTGCGTGGGAGGCCGGGTCGTGACTTTTATCGCAATTGGTCGGGAGATTCACGAGCGGAATGCTGAACGCTCCGCTGAGCGGGTCGATGAAAGAAAGGTTTTGCCCCGACAGACTCATTCCCCGACATCTGCAAACGAGGTGGACAATGGAACGGAACTCCGAGCGGCTCTCATTCCCGGAGCCAAAGAAGCAGCGCGAAAACGTCCAGAAACATTTCTATCTATATAATAAACTTATACAATACAACATTGGACACACCTCTTGCTATCTATGTTTAATAATGCTGAGATGAATAATCTATGAGCTTTCTTTACAAAGACGTATTTGAAGTTTACTAGAGAGGAAAACATTCAAATACGTCGAGTTTACATTTTAAGCAGCAAAAAATCCGCGTAGAAGTAATGTGAGTGAGGAAGAAACAGATCATATGCAACATTCCATAATTTGCATAACATGGGACGTATTCAACGGACAAGTATAAAATGAAAGGGATGAGTTGAAGGAAACACAGGCAATTCACCATTACCACGCGCAGAGGACCTCGAGTCGCACCAAATGACACTCGCCAAATGAACTCCGACGACACGAAAACAGCAATAAGTCTCGTGATGACGTCGCCCACTGTTCTTTGCAAAGCAGCGACCTAAATAAAGCCACTCGCACGCACATCACCCCCTCCCCCCGCCCTGCCTGCGCCTCTTCGTCGCGCGCGCCGCGGCACAAGGGATTCCAGCGCGCGGTGATGGACACTTTGGGGTCACTCGGCTGTTCCTGCGCGCAGGCGGGCAGGCGCGGCCCGAGCGGCGGCGGTGGGGGCGGCGCGGCGGAGCGGGGCGCGGCGAGGCAAGGCGAGACGCGGAGCGGAGGTGAATGCGGGGGGCGGAGATTGAGTTCAAGCGGCGCTCGGCCACAGTGGCGGCGGCGGCGGTCGAGGCGGTTTGCGGCCACTCTGGAGGTAGGGGGAAACAACGGAGTGCAGGATAACGGTACCTTTGAAAACGGAGGGGATATGACAGTGGAAGTGAAGGACGAAGAGAAAGAGGAAGAGTGGAAGAGTAGAAAAAGGGGTAGAGGGGAGAAGGAAGGACAAGGATGAAGAGGTTATCAGGAAGACATGGGGAGGTTAATTACAAAAAAGCGAAGGGGTAAAAGATATAGAACAATAAGGGGAGAAAGGTACCGGAGAAGATAAAAGCCATAGGAAGACGAAAAAAGAATGGCAAAAATTGGAAGATGGGAACCAGATAAATAGAAATGCGGAGAAGAAGGATTGAGGGGAGGGGGAAGAACAGAAGAGGAGGATAGAAGGAACTGGAGGATGAGACTGAGAAGAGACAAAGTGAAATCGGCGTAGACGGGGTGGAGAGGAGCCACTGGCGCAGCTGAGAGGGCGCCAGCGGTGGCGGCGATGCCGTGGGCGCGGGGCCGCGAGGCAGGTCGGGGACGCCCGCCTACGCCACGCCACGCCGTCGCGCCGCGCCGGCCGGGCCGCGCCCGCACCACAAAGGGGAGGAAATGGAATTTTTTCGGCGCACTCGCCTCCAGGCTGTGCGTGGCGACAGGAAGAGGCGGAGGTGCGGTTTGGAGGATGCGCTAGGGGGCGGGCGGTTGTTGAAGGAGCACGGAAGAGCGAGGTGCGGAAGGACCAGTGGCGAAGCGTCAGGGTAGGCAGAGTAAGCTGAGCTATCCCAAAGAATTTTGAAGAAGAAAAATATCTTTTTCCTAAAAAAATAAAATTGTACATACATAATGTTGCTTTTTAGCCAATAAAAGCCGTACATATGCCCGCCAAGTTATTTCTTTTCTTTCTATTCTTATGCATATTCCATGCGATGAGTCTTTTCGCCACCCGTAGAGGCGGCGAGGCCTGGGAGAGGCTGATTTCCTTCAGCCTAACACGGTATGATGTCACAAGGCGAGGGACGGGGCGCGGGGAAGTGAGCGCGCATGCGCGTTGAGTGGGCTGGCTGTGTTATTTGGGCAGAGATTAGGCCGGCCTCACGACTGTACAAATAATTGAAACTCTTGCCGGCAGGCGCTCTCTTCACCACAAGCATGCGTGGAACTTCCGGGAATGTCCGCTAGAGGTCACTGGGCAACTTCTAATCGCTACAAACATCCCGAGTAAAACATTAATTTACTTCAAATTTCAGTATTTGAATTCATTTTTTCAGTATTCAAATTCCTAATTCAATAAGCACAATATTGAGAGTGGTCACATTCTCTCCCACATTCTTTAACTTTGTGATAACATTTAATAATACACGGTCATTTAGAAAATACTGATTTTAAGTATGTGTAGGTTGGCATCGCGGCGAGTGTGGGAATCCCCTAGTAATATTCTGTGTGTGGAAAGATAAATAATAGGATCAGTTGGTGAGCTGCGTGAATAGCGTGTTGGTGTGTACGTTACAAGTGAAGTGTTGTTCGAGCAATAACATATAAAGGTGTTCAAAGTGGCAGTTCTGCTTTATTGCTTTATTTATAATTGACATATATGAAATAGTTTAGGTTTATGTGATTAGAACCACACGACGAAATGGGAGATTCTGTGAGTATAGATGGTGACTTATTTGATTCAGTTAACTTTTTGTTGAGTAATTCAGTTGAGGTGTTGTCCTTGAACAAAAAGTGCAATTGAAAGAAAAAATAGCCAGACCAAAGTTAAATATTTCACAAAAGGATGGGAAATATACAAGGACTTTTCAAGAAAAATGGTACTCCAAATACAGATGGTTGTCAGGAAATAAAATAAAACAGACATATCATTGTTTTTACTGCCTGATGTTTGGTGGGGAAGAATCTTGGTGTAAAAATGGTCAGACTACATTAAAAAATTTTGAACTTAAAGCCTCGAAACATGCGACTAGTAAATTGCATATTCAAAATGCAGAGGCTTTCCATATGCTTGGGAGATACAGAATTGATCATTGTATTTCAGAAAGTGCTCGCATTCAAGCTGAAAAACATAACAGTGATGTTGCACGTAATAGAAAAATTGTAGGCCGTCTAATCGACGTTGTTTGTCATTTAGGAAATCAAGAACAATCATTTAGGGGGCACGATGAAGGTACAGATTCTCTCAACAGAGGAAATTATTTAGAAACATTAAGTTTGCTTGCCATGGAAGAAGGAATAATGAAAGATCATTTGGAGAGCAATACGGTGTTTAAAGGAATTTCTTCTGATATTCAAAATGATCTAATAGAATCGGTCACAGTTGCCATAAATGAGAAGATTCAAAAAGAAATAAATGTCGTGAGATTTGTGTCAATACAAGCGGATGAAACAACTGACGTTTCTGTGAAGGCACAACTCAGTATTATTGTTAGGTATGTTTATGGCAAGAACATTGAAGAACGTTTTATGGGCTTCTATGATGTCTCGAGAGATAAAAGTGCCGAGGGAATATCTAACAAAGTCATTGCCGTCATAGACGAGTACAAAATGGGAGAAAAGTTAATTTGCCAAACATGATGGAGCATCTGTTATGGCGGGTCGTCACGGAGGGGTTCAAGCCATCGTTCGTCGAAAATATCCGGCTGCGATTTTCATCCACTGTTATGCACATCAACTGAACCTGGTTCTTTTACATAGTGCAAAATACATTAAAGAAGTAAAATTTTTCATCTGCAACCTCACGGCATTTCATTCATTCTTCTGTATATCTACACGTCGTTCCGAAATACTTCGCCAACATGGATTCCAATTACCTCATCCAGTTGCACTGCAGTGCAAACACGATGGAATTATAATTCTCGTGCTGTGTCTACGATTAAACATCATTACCAAGAACTAAGGGATGCGGTAAGCTACATCACTGAGTCTAATGATTGGGATCCTGAATCTATGAATTGTGCAATGGGCCTCATGAGAACTTTAGACTCTTTAATGTTTACATTTTTGTTGTGCTTGTTCAATAGAATTTTTATCTATAGCGAACATCTGTTCTGCATTTTCCAAGCAAAGTGCACAAGTGATGTGAACTTATGCATCAATGAGATTAGAACCGCTAAGACAAATATTACAGCTTTACGTTCTGAAAACGTTTTGCATGAATGCCTTCAAGAGAGTTTGGAATTAAACAAACATCATACAACAGACTTCAATCCCGAGCAATTTGTCGAGAATCATAAACGCTGTGCTTTTGAAATATTGGATTCCATCATAGTACAGTTAGATGAACGATTCTCCAAATTTGATGAACTTTCATTTGTTGAACTCTTAAACTACAGAAAATTTGCTCAGTTCAAAAAGACGTCAGTTCAAAAAGACGTCCAAACTTTGAATTTCAAAAACTTAAGAATGCATATCCTTTATTTTTTAACTTACACTACAAAACGAACTCGTCAATATATACAGTTCAGAAGACAAAGTCAGACCTTGCATTGAATTATTAGCTTTTATTGTTGATAACGATCTCCAATCTGTGTATGAACAAACGGAAAAGTTATTGCAACTGATTCTCAGCATTCCGATGTCATCAGCTACTACTGAACGATCAATGAGCACTCTGAAAAGAATTAAAACCCATTTACGCAATTCTATGTCAAATAGCAGACTCTCCAACTTGGCAACTATTTCAATAGAAAAGAAACTTTCTCGTAAATGTTCGCAAGATGCTATTTTTAAAGAAAGAGTGATAGACATTTTTTCTGAAATGAAAGCCAGACGTTTAGAATTAATTTTCAAAAAAACTTAAAACAATTCAGATGGCCGCAAACCCGCAATCTCGTGAAAACAACTTGTACACATCAATGTAAGTAAGCAGTTTCATTTATATATATATATTTTTTTTTTCAGTTCTGTAGTAGGATTATTCTTGATTTCAGTATTGTTGCATGATTGGATTAATATTCACCATCATTATTATTATTATTATTATTATTATTATTATTATTATATTACCTTTGTATTCTTCTGATCTCTAGCTTCGTAATATTCGATATTTCAAAAATTAAGTATGTGTGTTTACAATATGTTCGTGATTCAGCTTATCCAAAAATTAACCTCACGCTTCGCCACTGGGAAGGACTATCTCTCCGGGAAGAGGGGAGAAGAGAAGGAAAGGTTGGGAGCGAGTTGGAAGGAGGCGGAGACAAACGATGGAGAGGCGCAGCGAGATACAGCGGAACCGATTGAACTAAGAGAAAACAAATTAACAAGAACGGAGAGGATTTCAAACAGCTGGGATGAGGTGGACCAGAGGAAGCAGTTCGTGTGTAGTGACGCCGCGCTGCGAGTCGAGTGGCACGCGGAGTCGTGAACGGGGGGTGCGGAGTTGATGACGCGAAGGCAGAGCGGCGACGCAAAGAGTGGGGAATGTCGGAGCAAGCGGCACCCGGACGCGACGTCGCCCACGGGTCGGACAGCATCCCTCGCCCTGCGCCCGACATCCGTCTCGGCCACATGCGCGACAATCGGTTTACAGCTGTCATGAAACTGCGCTGGCTAACCGGAGTACACTTCTTCAAGAGTAGAGGCTTTGAATGTACTGCATTCAGCTAAATTCACAATCACTTCTTTATTGCAGTGAACTGCCAAAAATTTAGCTGTGTGTAATATTATAAGAATCAAACATATTCGCATATACAATCTGAATTTTATTATAATAAGTGGATAATTTGATAAGAGTTTTATTGTGAAGGAATACTAGTGAAACGTGTGTCTAAATACGAGTTTGCAACAGACAAATATGAATATTGTATACCACTATAGATATTTTATGTGAATACACTACAGTGCTCTATTACAAAACGGGAGTGCATTTACGAAACGAATCCTACGGGATATTTAACGACCTACACAAGAGAGCACAAGCAAATAGTGCCCATGATTAAAAAAAAGATTTAAAAAGTAAAGCCCTTAAAAATTCGTGGGAATTTAACCGAATTATTAAAAATAAAAGCACTGGGCGAAAAGCAATTTCGGGAAATCGATGAATCTGTACAGAAAGGCGGATATTTAGACATGAAAACAATAGAATATTTCACCGCATGCTCTTTTATACTACGTTACTTTTTTTTTCATTTCACATCATTTCCTATTTCACTGGAATCTCGTTTCCTTCTCTAATCGCCATTTCAACGTCCTAGATCTATTTGAATATTTGGTTAGATTGACAGACCTTGTCATACATGAAGTGTGGAATGAGTTCGCGGAAGTATAGTTGATATTTTATGACAACTTTGGTGTTAGATATATAAAGGGCCGAAGTATCATGCCTATTGGGAACGGTTTTTTCCTAGCAAGCGCACGAACGGAATTTGGAATAAGCAAATAACGTGGAGTATGCAATGTAAGTGCAAGAGTCACACCATAAAAACTTAGTACAGAGCGTATCCAATACATGATAAAAGTATTACAGCCAAACTAATCACCTCGAAATTAATATGCACTAAATAATACATCGTTATCAATGAAACTGCAGATGAAATTGTGTATATATATATATATATATATATATATATATATATATATATATATATATATATATAACCTACACAAGGCTCTGTGTTCTTACTTTTTTCTTAATACAGAAAAATTTTAACTCATGAAAATGTATGTATTTATTATATGACGGCATATTAATAACTGAAAAAAGTAATGTAACTTTATAGATCTGATGATAAGCGAACTCTCACACTCGAAACGTCGACAATAAAGAAAACATAAAACGTAGAACAATTGTATTAATGGTAATTTTTATAAACATCGATCTTCATAAGATAAATTATTGGACAAAATTATTCGATATTTCCAACCAAAAGGTCGCAAAGAATTTATTGAATATGAGCATCCATTTCAAAATGTAGCAAACAGTACATAATAAACGCAGGAGCGCGAAGACGCGATAGTAACAACTCATCCAGCACAAGTAGCCGCGTGGAACAACACGTGCTCTGAGCGCCGAGGCGCGGAAGGTGCCTCTGCTGAGAGTGCGACGAACACAGCGAGTCGGAGGCGACGATGATGAATGGATCCATCGCGGAGCAAACATTGTGGCACCGCGCCACGCCATGCCACGCCACATACCGCCGCCCACAGAGCTTCTTGCTGCCCGGCGCCGCCCACTCGCGGGCGTTTAATGGACGTTTTGCTGGCGACCCTAGCGATGGCGATAGCGTGATGGCGGTGGCAGAGGTAGTGGTGACGGAGGCGGTGGTGACGGAGGCGGTGGTGACGGAGGCGGTGGTGACGGAGGCGGTGGTGACGGAGGCGGTGGTGACGGAGGCGGTGGTGACGGAGGCGGTGGTGACGGAGGCAGTGGTGACGGAGGCGGTGGTGACGGAGGCGGTGGTGACGGAGGCGGTGGTGACGGAGGCGGTGGTGACGGAGGCGGTGGTGACGGAGGCGGTGGTGGCGGAGGCAATGGTGACGGAGGCTGTGTTGGCGAAGGTGGTGGTGTCGGAGGCGGTGGCGACGGAGGCAGTGGTGACAGGCGGTGGAAGTGACACAGTCAGTGGTAGTGGCAGTAATGTGGGGGAGGCGACGGTGGTGGTGGTGGTGAGGTTATGGGGGAGTGGAGGTGATGTTGGGGTGCGGTTCGCAACTGGCTGCAAAACGACGCGTCTCGGCCCAGCGTGTTTTTCGGGAGCAAGGTCGTGTTCTCGAGACGCTACAGGTTTTCGTATCTCCCGGAGGTCGTATTTTATATGAAAAATGCATAGCGTGCACGAGCTACCGAACTGGTTGTGTGGGAGATTGTCTCCTGGTGTTTGCTTTTTGCTTGTATCGCGTGACATCCTATTAGTTGTATTTAACGTCACCCAGTACAAATTACGAACAACGTAGCTCTAACACTGCATTTATGAGGATACACTGCTAATGGACGACATAAATAATAATTCCCTATATTTTAATAATATTCTCTGGCGATTAAACAGATACATATAAAAACTGTCAGATATGTAATATGAGTGCACATCAGGAAAGGGCAGAGCAGAAAACATCTGCCTGTCCAACGCTCAGCGAAGCCCCGTTCGTATTATCTAAACCAGGTGGTGCGGTATCCGCGCTGAAATCTGCAATCTCGTTGCCAGAGACGCTCTCGGGTGTCCGGAGGCCCCCAGCCAGGCGGGGAGGCCGACAGCCCGAGGCGCGGGCAAGCGACCGTGGGTGACGGCCGGGGCCTGGGAGGTGGAGGGGAGGGGGAGAGGTGGAGGCGTCCCGCTCGAGCTCCGGCGCGTCCGGGAGCGCCTGCGCCCGACAGCATCACCGCCGCCATCGCCGCCGCCGCCACCGCCCGTGGCCGGGACGTGTAATTACCGCGTCAAAGGGCCCGTCGGATTTTTTTATTTCCTCCGACTCTCCACCACCGCCGTCGCCGCCGCCACGGCCTTCTCCGGAGAACGGCTGCCGGTCGCTTGAAAGGACGGAAGGACGACGACGGCGGCGTCGGGGAAAGGGCTGGTGGAGTGGAGGTAAGGCGTGGCGGGGCGACGCCGGCCGCCGTCGGAGCCGTCTCGTCGCGTCGCGTCGGGCGAAGGCGTTGCCGCAGGAGAGGCTGATTTGGGGTCCGGAGGGTGCTAAGAGGCAGCGCTGGGCTGCTTTTCGATTCGTATGCGTTTCCAAGAGATATTGTTCAGGTGAAAGAGCGACTAACAAATGGCGTATCGTAACATAAGACAATATGTAACATTACGGTCTAGATATATTCAAACAAACTTCCTTTCACAAGAAAAAGGACGAAAATATAAGTGTCGAACGAATCCAAGAATTTGTAATCCCAACAACGGACCAATCGATGGATTATTGCTCCTTTCAGCCGCGTCAGAAGGATTTGTCTCTTGTCATTCTTTTTGCCTCTCTCCCGTTACTACAGGATCGGCGCTAATGAGTGCGGGCTCAATTTTTATTAATTTTTCCGCCACTGCATTTTTTTAAATATAGATTTGGCAATGTTTTTACGCCATTCGGAATCGGCGTCAGAAGAATTTGTCTAATTTATCATATTTTAATTGATTATGTGAAATATTGTAAAGTGAATTCTCCCGCAAAAGATATAGAAATGCTGATGGCCCGAGTTCCACACTTTTCTCGCACTGAACCTCTTTCTTTTGGTAAGTCTATTTTGTGTTTTTGGATCATACGATATCTAGACCGTTAGGTAGAATAAATTGAAGCAAAAGATTTACATACTCATACAACTATTTTCTTCCCAAAATAATAAATAATTTATTCTCCTAGTACTGCAATAGTGAAAGAGCACTTTTCATAACAACGTATCAGTCATGAAATACGATAAGCAGTGAGACATTAGGGGAAGAATAAATTAAGGCAATCGAGTTGACTAGTTCACGACCAGCAATACTTTATGTTCACGACATGCACATTAGCAAGTATGTCAGAAAGAGAAAAAAACGATGATGTAGCCTAGTACTTCGTTTCCTCGTTGTCGGGCACACCTGACATTCGCTCGCGTTTTCCCCCTCCGGCAGGAACTAGGCAGGGGCGGGACGTCCCGGCAGCGATCGCGTCTCCTGCCGCGCTCAAAAATTAATTCCCTTTCTAATTAAGAAACCCTGGCTTCTATATCATTGCCAAGTGCTGACTGAGCAGCTCTTTGCGCTGACTCAAACGGCCGTCCGCGGCGAGGGAGAAAGAAGGCAGGGGCGCGCGGAGGAAGGCAATGCGGATCGTTTTCCGTATTCTTTTGTAGTCAGTTTGCCACGCTTCCTTCAGACATTAGTTGTGCTCTAAAGGCCGCTCCAAAATAAGTGCACTATTCATTTGGTGGTGCATGATTAAAGGATGTGGCCGTAAAGGTCTTGTGTATTTAAATACTTTAAGAAGAGGAAAAGCTATTAAATGTTGCTTGGAATAATTGTACCCCGTAGAGCTTAAGATGAACGAGGAAATACACATGACATTTCTCCTTTATCAATGTCATCTTTTCAGAACAATAATCAACCTTTAAGTTCAGATTATAGGAAATTCATAAATTGATCAACTAAACAAATTATTTTCTATCTTAAAACTCTTTATTAGTTTGTATTCATTTTAGAAAAATTCATTCTGGTGATGAACTAAATTTCCAATAATTTCTTGAATATGTTTTTATAATATTATTAATGTAATGTTGAACACGATGTTACAACATATAATTGCAGAGAGTGGAATATTATGAGAAGTACCTTACAAAATCATTCACTGGTTATACACATATACATGAACATATTTCATCTTTCCCATTTCATCATCCTGCAATGGCAAAATCATTCGTTCATCAGCTGCACTGAACAAGTTGGGGTACCACTTTTTATGTACGTCACAGCTTAAATGTAGTATCTTACGAAACCAATTAGAAGTTAAAATTCAAACTGTCCCGCAGATATTACAAAGGGAACCCAAACTTAACGCAAATCGTCGCGCCGATAATATGATGTAAGCACTTCTCTCCAGCGGAGAGGCGCTCTCCGCGCGAAACGGAGACGGCAAGTTGGGGTTCCTCGAGGCCCCGCTCCCCTTCCCCTCCCGCGAATAATTCGTCAAATGGACTTCTTTATTGATGAGACGACTCGGTCTAAGTATTGTTACGCCAACTTCGCCCGCGAGAAGAGGAATGGCGTGTACAATTTGGGCCCGCGTCTGTTTCCGCTGGAATTGGAGAAACTAAAGCGGACAGCGCGCCGATGGCGGCGGCGCGGCAGCGGTGGCAAGCAGCGCGGTGGCGGGGTCGGAGGCGGTGGCGGGGGTGGAGGCGGGGGCGGGAGCGGGGGCGGGAGCGGGAGCGGGGGTGGAGGCGGGGGCGGAGGCGGTGGCGGAGGCCGTGGCGAAGCGAAGGGTGGAGGTCGCGGGGAGAGAAGTTTCAGAAGCCGAGATTGCGCCGACCGCGAGCGCCACCGCCACTGCTGCCGCCGCCGTCGCCGTCGCGGCGCCGCACGCGCCAGCGTCGTCGTCCAGACGTCTGCTCGGGAGAGAAGTCGCGGAGGGCAAACCTTACGAGAGAGGGGAGGCGATAGTTGGCGGAGAGAAGCAGAATGTCGAGACCCTAGAGAGCTAGGATTCGTAAGGGTGGACTTGAAGAAAGAAATAGGGTCGTGAATGTCAGAGAAGAGCGATGTTAATGTCGCAAATGAGGGTTGAAATCAAGGATTGCGGCATGAGAGAACACTAGGAACGAAAGAATCTAAAAATTACTGCAGAAAACTGACGTGAAGTGCAGAGTTCCCTGACTTTGAATATAGGAGAAACAGATTGATTAATAACTTATTTATGCCATAGAAAGGACGAAGATCCTGGGAATTAGATGATACATTCTTTTATCACGCATGACAACCAGTAAATTGTATTCGCTTGCCAAATTTGTTAATTTTTTAAAGAAAAAGGTAGCTCATGAGGAACAATTTTCGTAATAAACGGATTCCGGAAAGAAGACGTACGATGAATGCTGTACGATGGAAGCATCATCGCTTCAAAAGGCTGAAGACAGTGCAAAATCGATGAATACGAAATGAGCAATGGAGAGGAAATTAAAATCCACATGTTCGACAGTGCCGTCAAAGAAGCGGGGAGACAAGACGTTTCCGAGCGGCTGTGATGGGAGCGGACGCGAGGTCCAGCGTGGGTGGCGGCGTAGGGGCAGGGAGCGCGAACAGAGGCTTTCCCCCACTGCGACTTCGGAGCGGAGCGGGGGCGCCCAGTAGTCGAGTGTGCCTCCCTCCCTACTTCGCTTTCGTCGCTAATTTGTTTGAGATCTTCGCAAAAACGGGGAAAGAAAAGTGAGACCCGGATTCGAAAGAACAAGGATAGACATTTAATAATTATGTTCCAACCAGGCGTCATGAATTTGACGAGTTACTAAAAACTTTTATGAAAGAAATGAAATCCGTGTCTTTAAGGCAAAAGCTATTAAAAATCTTTTAAATCTTGCCCGACTTCGCCTCAGCACAAAGGGAGGAGTCCGCTTCATAACACATCCAAATTTGTCTACCGTCATTGTTGGTAGTCAAATCTTTTGGTGAGATATCTATTTTTAAATTATTTGTCAGAAAATTGAAAATATTTGTTCCAAAATGCAATATAGAGGGAACTGTCGGAAGTAATGTATTGTATGAATGAGAATGTTTGGACTTATTAGTTCAATTCTTAGTGCTCTAGATAATAACAGTTGCCACATACTGTATGCGTTTACAACTATACGTTACTATACGTGCTAAATGTTTTGAAAATCTATTGTCACCAAAATGAACTTCTTTTCCCAAAAATGTTCAGCGATGACTTTACTCTAAAAGCAGTTGTAGTTACTGCACGTACACGCAATGAGTGAACGTCTCGTGATACTGACTACTTTGCGCGAATGCACCACGCACTACCTCTCCAGACATACAGCTCCTGACTGACAAGACAGCGACTTTGCGGAACTGACATTGCGCCAACAACATACAACAATCAATACCATCCTCACGAGACGCGAACCCGTGTTCGCTCTCAAGGCAATGAGCCCCTACACTGCAAGCATGTCGCCTATTCGGCGCGGAAGCCCGGTTAATAATCGCCCCCACAAATATCCAGTGGGGAGGCGGAGCGCGTCGGGCGCGCGACAGAGTCTTCGGCGACGCGGCGCGGCGCGGCGGTCGATAAAGTGCGAGGCAATATCGCAGCGCACGTGGCGCGGGCGGCGCCGATTCAATCCTCCGCTTCGAGGAGCGACGACGGCGGAGGCGCGAGGGAGCTAGAAACGCGAGGGGGCAGGAGAAACTGCGACACGCTGGTAATCGAGGGATCTGGCGATAGAACGACAGAGGCACGAATGAGGGGTTGGTGCTTCCGAGGGTCGATCCGGAAGTGCGCGAAAACACGGCGGTAGTAACGACGATTACGAGGTGGCATCGAGTTCAAAGAGCATGATGATATTTGAAGTGAATGATGAATTAAGATTCTGCGGCCAGAGGCATGATCTGGGCTGTCCGGGCGTCGACGCCGCGTCGATGGCTGAGGTTGACTATCATATCGTGGTCTTCTTCGCAGCTGTAGTACCAAAGGACTTCTTCAGGGCACTACAGCCGGGACAGCTCAGATGATATTTAGTGTCAATGATGTAAGGAGTGCTGAGAACATGTAAGTGAGGTGTGAAGGAGCAAAGGAATGGGTAATTGGGAATGGCGGGGGTTATTGGGATTGACGTGGATGATGAGACGACTGAGCTAACGACTGGGCGACGAGCGCGTGAGGGATGGAGACAAAGGCTCTTGAAGTGGTGTAATCCTAGAGGTGGCCGTCGCGTCCGGCACGAAGACTGCTGCTACACCGATGCACCGACTCGATGCAAACGACGTCGTCGATGGCCGTTGCGAATCCGGGAGTCAGTGCAACCGGCGCGGCGGCGGCGGGCAGCGGGGCGCGCGTGGCGGCATCGATAACGTCTGCGATCGATAGGGCTGCGGGCGTCGGGACGCGGGGGAGAGCACCCAGCGCCCCCGCCCGCGGAGGAGAGAGGCCCACCCGCGGCTGATTCAATTGCCCGGCAATACAGAGGGCCCGTGGCCCGCCGGCGGGCGGGGGGCGGGCGGAGAGCGGCGGGCCGGGACCCTGCTTGAGAAGCCCGCGGGGCGCCCCGCAACCCTTGCCGGCGCCGCCTCTGGCCACTGGCCGCCCCCGCCGCCGGGCTTCCGCCCAATGTCAACAGCGCCCCGCCCCACCCCGCCCTCCGCGGCGGCGTCAAAGGCGTTGACGAGCCGGTGGAAGGGGCCAATGGAGAGTGATGTGCCTTCTGCGGGCGTAATCACCGCACGTGGCAGGATGTTTCACTTCGTTAGATAAAAATGAACCACAGGATTTCAATTTAGCGAATTTGACGTTGTAGTGTCTCTGACAGTTTACGTTTCAATTATCCCAAACCCATGTACTTTTCCCAGGTCGTAACTTCACTCGTAACCATCAACTGTTATCACGTAACTTTTTCCACCTTCCATCACAACCATTACAAATCCTCCCTAAAAGGTTTCTCGCTTCGCATGTCCATCCATCGTCTTATTTTCAACTACTGCCATTGAGTTCGTTCACAGACTCGGTGACCCGTTCCTACGTGAACCTTCTTTCCCGAATACCGACGGGCGAATGAATTTGATATTGTATTATTCAGAATAAGATTCGTCGATTGTCAAAAAGCACGTTACTTAGTGAAAATGTTAATTTACAGGGCGTTGTTTCAGAATAAGATTAGGTGATTGTCGAAAAGCATGTTAGTGAAAAATGTTAATGAACATGTTGTAGTTTAGTTACAAACGGAGACCTTTCGTTGTGCAATATAAAACAAATTTGAATTTCTATTGGAGGACACATGTTGTAAAACTCATCTTCAGCAAACTGGAAGTCAACCTACATTTAAATAACGTATCACAATTACGTGACATGCTCTGGTATTCATCAAATAATATCCTATCCGAACAACCAGAATTAAAATATTCACATAGCATGTACGATCTCAATATTAAAATATATTTTATTGATAAAACAAAATAAAAAACAAGAGCTTAGATAAATACGTCATTTTCCAAATCACAACTATTAACAACTTGTCTTTGAGTAAAAAAGGAGCTGATTTAGACAATTTCCTATGAACTGAATAGTACAATAGATGGGAAGGAAGTCGTGAACTCTATGCACGTAACAGGCCATTTTATTTGAGTTTCGTTCCTGGGGAATCACTAAACAGTAGCAGGGAGAGGGAAGGAGGGAGGGATGGAGAGGGAGAGGTGGAGAGGGGCATTGGGTGAGAGGGGGGAGAGGAGGTGAGGGAGAGAGAGATACAATCAAATTGAAATTAGTTAATAAAACATCAAATAAAATATTTTACAATAAAATATATGAAAACAGCATTAATAAACGTGCATGTGCAAGTTATATGTATCGTAGGTTAAGCGGATACAAAACCTATCAAAGCTGTAATTACCATTCGATTGAATAATTCACGTATGTCTAGCACAACTCAATTACAATGCATACGTTAACACAGGGACAATGAAGGATTATTGGAAAAGTTACATTTAGAATTTCATAAAATGCTAAATTCAATTAGGAATGGAAATAAATCTACGATGGTAATACACGAGGTCAGTTACGCTTGCGGGAATGAAATATTCTACGTAAACAAATGCAATCAAGAACCAATCATCAGTGTGAAAATTAATTTGGTGGTATGAAAACTAGAATACGATGCATCATCCGTGAAAGGCAAAATTTCATCTTTAGAAATAACAATAGAAAATAATACACCGATTGCTATTTCTAGTGCCTCATCGCAACCTTTCATTAATTAATTTTTCACTTAACGCAAGGTGAAGTGGCAACTGAATCAACATTTGATGTTTGTTTCATTACTAAAATAAACACTTTGTTTTAATTTTCAAATTAAGGAAAATCTCAACTATTTCTTGTAAAATGAGGAACGTTATATAGGGCCAGTTGGTAACTCTTCGAGAAACTAATTTTGCAAAACACGCTCCTTCACTTTATGCGGAATATGAGAGGAAAAATTGCAATAAAAACAGCTAAATTCTAACCATTAATTTTACACCAGATGCTTCGCAGAGAACAAGTAATCCTTTTAACGAGAGTACAAACACAAGTGGCGAATGTTTTTGAAAAGAGAAGTATGATTTACACATGCAGGCACTGGAATGACGTTAATTACACTATTCATATTTTATTTCTGATGTCATCAAGAAGTCGGCTTTTCCAGCGGTCTTGCAAAAACGAACGATAAAAAATGTGTTGTTGAAACAACGAGACTGGTTGCATACCAAAGTCGGTATTCACAGAACCACAATTACGTACTATTCAAATTTGTTCCAGCTCGTATATCGGAGCGCAACACATTTGTACACCTTTTAGGTACTGACATGCATGAGAAATGCTTCAGCAAATCTAATTAAATTGCACGAAATTCAAGGAGAAAGGGAACAAGGAATTTCATCTAAAATGTGCGTTATATTATTGTGAGACTTTCAACATTAATATACAGAATTACATAACACTTTGCTGCAAGATAAACATTTTATTCAAAGCTCCAGAACAAAAGTAATGTGTCATCATAAAAAAGTATCGACAGAAAAGAACGTATTTAAACATTCAATAAAATAACATATACAAATGTACATGAACCATTACCAAATAAATAATAGCGAATAAACGCCCGGAAGGTTAGTTGTGATCAAAGCATACATGGAAAGCAAAAGTGAAAATCCTGCACGCAGCAATCGACAGTTTTCGTGTAAACCAGTGAGCGATCAAAGAAAGCAAATATTACGATCATTGTCCGCGAACGAACGCGCGTTGCACATTCAACGTCCGAGAAGGAAAGCGCGCAGCGAGTCGCGCGTATTCTCATCACCCGCGTCCGCGACCCGCCGCCTCCGAGGCACGCCAACCAAAGCTAAAGCGGCTCTCGTCTCTGGTCGCCACGCGTTGATGAGATGAGAGGCAGGCGGGCGGGCGGGCGGGCGGGCGGGCGGGCGGGCGGGCGGGCGGGCGGGCGGGCGGGCGGGCGGGCGGGCGGGCGGGACAGCGGGCCGCACAGTCACACGCGCCTCCAAAGGAAATGAAACAGCATAATTTGTCCGCGCGTTTTTTTTTCATCTTTCTCTCCCGCGCACGCGTTTCAGTCGAGAGTGAGAGAGAGAGAAATGCGCCCTACGATTGCCGGACACTTTTATTTACCTGCTTCCCCGAAATGTACACGCGTGTTTACGCAGTTGATAAAACAGGCGGGCAGGCAAACACGCTGCGCGGAGAGGCAACGACAAGAGAGGAGGAGTGACGGAGATGGTGATGAGTAGTGAGGATGGTGATAAGGGTGTTTGATGGAGGACGATGGAGACACCGGAAGATAATGAGCGACCTCAGTAGTAAGGGAAGTGAGGGCGGAAGGGGTTTTCGAGAGTGATGGAAGTGGGGATGGCGAAAGATGCAATGGTGGCGTCTGCGACTGCGGCAGCGCTTTGAGCGAACCCGGCAATGGCAAAGGCATTTGCCGTGGTGGAAGGGGTTGCTGTGACGGCGTTGGCAGCGGAGTGGTTGGGGGTGGCGGGGGCGGCGAAAGCGATGGGGGCGGCGCGCGAGGGCGAGGTTGGCAACGGCAACGGTGGCAGTGGCGCGGTCCACGGATTGAGAGACGCGACGGGGCCAGCTGGTTTGTCTGCAGTGACAGCGGCGTCTGTCCGTTCCCAGCGCGGCGCCGCAGAACGGAGATGAAATTTCACAGGTTTTGTACCATTCTCATTAGCCGGATAGGGGAGCGTGCAGCGTCATTCACAGACCGTCCCGCTGGTGTATGCTGTTTGGCCATGCAGCCAGCGCCCCATCTCCCTCTTCCTTTCGTTCCCTCCCGGTACCATATAACTCTTTTTAGAGCATAAATTGCAACTTAGTACTACTATGATATAACATCCACCTAGTCGCAATCTGGCATTGCGTAAAGAAGTTGACCGCAATCCTAGGATATAATCCGTGGAAAAATGAGAACTCATCGAAGTGAATTTACAAGGAAATTCAAAAAGGCATTGGTGATTTTATTTTGTACATTAAATGAAGGATGCTTATTTGAATAAAAGGCAACTAAAAGCCAAGAGTGAATATATTTCTTTAAGATAACACATCTATCACGATATATACCTCCTCTTAAAGGCAGGATCCATATAATTTGCTTACATTCGTTTAGCTAATATTTTGTGGACAAAACTGCGTGAATTGTTTTCGACAATTGAAGATCTCAGGGCAATAATATGCTATGACACTATACGTAAGTTTTCAGGAAAAGGTAAGTAGAGGTTTAGTCAGTGCATTCTACACATTGGAATAAAGGACATTAATTTCTGAATTACACTGCCATCTTGCGACGAATCTTTAAAATAAAAATCCCACATCTAGATTCATCTATGGGGCGTCGAAATACACTATAATCTCAATTTCACCAGAAATGTGGCATAGCGTGTTATTGCCCCAAGGTCTTCAATTGAAGTATTTTCTCGCCTGCCAACTTTTTTATTTGATCATTCGTCTAATTCCTACAGTAATACACTGGAATCAAAACGTAATATATAATTCCGCGCTAACATACATTCGCTCACACTCGCGCGCGCTCTCTTTTTCTGCCCCCCACACCCCTTACACCCCGCAGACACACCACCGCCGCCCATCGCGTCATTCCAGCCCTGCCTTTGACGCAGCGTCGGCCCCCAGCGCCCGCCAGCGCGCTGCCAAAGAGCAGTCGCGCGCGCGGTCCAGCGCCGACGCCGTCGCCAACGCGCCAGCGGCGGAAAAACAACGCTATCGTTTATTCCAGAAGATCTGGTGCAGCAAAGCATGTCACGGATTATAAAATGCGACGGCTGTGCACGTCCGTTGCGTGTGGAACCGCAAAAGCTCCGGATCGCCGCAGAAATCGGTACGGCGTGTCCTGAAGCAGTGCTTTGGAGCCGAGCGTTGCAATTGATTTTTCGAAAGAGAACAGGGACATGTAGATAATTTTATGAACAGTATCGAATATCAGCGTTTTCAAAGAAAGGCTAGAAAATATATTGATTGCTTAGTGTGAAATATCGTTTATCGAATTTTCGTGGTTCTAAAGAAAATAAATCAGTTTCTTTCAATTGTGTGGACCTTGATTGTATTTGTATTGATACAAATCTTCAAGAAAAGATAATACTACATTGTATGAAAAATGTTGGCGTGAAAAATGTTGGAAATGAAAAATGTTGGCTAAGTGAATCGTAAAAGTATGTGTTAGAAAGCTAATCGTGAATATTCGTACAAATATACATTTTGACACCTGAAGTTCTTTTCAATTCAACGAGATAAGGATGTGCAGATAAAGACATAATACAAACAATGTTGCACTACAGGAAACATCTAATAAAAGAATGTCTCTGACAACACTCGAAAGTGATAAATTAAAGATATAACGTATGAAGATCTTCATAACAATCTAATAATGGATATAAAACCATCTACCAACTTAGTGTACTTTTATCTTCATTCTTTCGTAGGGATTTATCCGCAGACGATTCGAAACACATTGTTTTTGTTGGTTCGACAAAGAATCTTCAGTTTATCGCTCCGAAAGAAAAACAACCCGGCCGCAACTTCAGAACAGAACATTCTCGACCGCTATTTGCGGAGAAACGGAGTTGATAAAACATGAGAAGAAAAACGACATGAACGGAAACAGAAAGGAATGAATAACCAAGCTAAAAGGTTTAAGGAAAAATAGGGGCTACAAAGAGGGGGACGGAAAACTGTGTGGGTATAACGGAACCAAAGGAGAGAAGAAGAGTTGACAAGCAAAGACGAAAATAAATTAGCGAAGACGGAGAGAATGGAAGGAAAAAGCAAGAAAGAATGGAAGGATTGTGATGATAGGAAAGAGGGGGAAAGATAAAAGTAGTAATATGGATAACAAGGGAAGAACTAGAAGTTTAAGCAGAGATGATGTGCATGTCGGATGTTGTGGCAGACGAGGCACGGTTCGCGAGCAGGGGCCAGCCGAGGAGGCGGCGCGGGCGTGGGCGTCGGCGCCGGCCGCGGTAGGGCGCCGGCAGAGCAGCGGGCGCCGGAAGGGAGCAGATAATGTATGAATTCGCCCCGGGCGGTGTCCGGAGGCGCGCCCGCCCGCATCCATCAGTCGCCCCGCTCCTCCCCTTCCCTTCCCCTCCCCCCCAGCTTCTCGGCCGCCCCCGGCACGTGCCGCCGCCGGCGACAGCCACCACCACGTGGATTGCTGACTGGAGCCGTCGCGACGCCCAACGCAGAAGGAGCCCAAGGCGAAAACTAAATGCTAGAGATTAAGCAAAGTGCCGTGGCCTCATGCGACGGCGCACCTAAGTAAAATCTTAAAGGGTGCGAAATGACGCAACACAGCTTGATAGAATACGCAAAAGAAAGGTATAATATCTGTTGTGAGGCAGGACAAGATTGGAAGGAAGGGTTCCTGTACTCGAGATACAGCTGGCGTGTAAGAGTCAACGTTAACCCATGAAGAAAATTATTGTTAGGATTATAATTGTCAGTGCAGTTGGTCATGACAGGAAAGGAGAGGTAACGGTGGGAGTTTTACAGAGTGCTTGACAAGCTCGTAGACAGTTTATAGAGGAGAAAGTAAAAGACATTGCCCTTTGTCACAAGCAACATGAAGTTCATGTTTCCTCTGCCAATGATCAAGGTGTCATTTTAAGAAGGCTCAATGTAAAAGTAATTTTAAAACACTCTCTTGGCTCAGAGAACGGAACAATTATTTTAATATACCAAAAGAAGAACGTAGAAGAAAAACTTGATTTGACCAGTCAGTATACCTTTTATGTAATTATGTTCAATTTAAAAAGACATCACTAAAGTGAAGACTTTTATTTTGCAACCCTTGAGAGAAACATTATCGCGCGCCATTTCCATCCAGCAATTTCTCGCCCTCAAACATCCCACAGCCCCAGCGCACCGCCCACCTTCTCACACCTTACGCCGCGCCGCGGCGGCGGCGGCGGCGGCCCAACGCACACGTAATTCACTTCGTTATCTTACGGCGGCGCGCGCGCGGCAACGCGCTCTAATCTGGGCCTCCATAACTCAGTTCTTCGGAGACAGCAGACAAATGTACAGGGATGCATAACGTCCGTCACAGTTAGCGCAAACGCCGTGTACCGCGCACCCGAAACGACGCGGCGGGCGGCGGGCGGCGGGCGGCGGGCGGCGGGCGGCGGGCGGAGCGCCGTGCGGGAGTCTCCGACCGGGAACGCTCCGACGCCGCCGCCGGCGCGCGGGGAAACAAAGAAATACGTCGAAAGCACCTTCGAGAGCTTTCCACGGGGAAGGCGGTCTCTCTCCGGGCGCATCCCGCCGCCGCGTAATGGTTTCCCCGCCCCCGCGAGGAGCGCTAGCGTCGAGCCCGCCCGCCCGCCCGCACGCTCGCATTGAGATCCGGCTCCAGAGAGTAATTCGGCGACAGGGCGCCCGTGAAAAACTCCCCGTTTCACGTGCGCCTCATAAATCTACATTTTCCCTACTTTGCTAGGCGGCCGGGGAGGTGGCGGCGGCGGCGGGGCGGCGGCCCCGCGCAGCCCTTCTCTAAAGATTCAGGTCGTGCTCGCGCCAGCCCCGAAGGAGTTCGGCGCGCGGCGGGACGGAGAGGCCCCGCGCGACAGAGGGGGGACCTTGACGACGTCGCCCTGGCTTGAATTTCCCGCGGCGCTCATAACGGCCGGGAAAACAAATCATTATTAGAACGCGCCGCTGTGTAAGTTTCCGGTCCGGCACGCGGAAAAAGGCGTCATGTCGGCACTCGATTCTCGCAGCAAGATACGGCGAACGCACCACACAGTTAATACTGTCCTTCTCACGCTGACTGTGACGCTCACGGTGTTAAGTCGTCATATGTGGACTGACAAATCAAAAATGACTTTGGATCCGTTAAGTGATACATGTTGATATATGTTTATATAAAATAAAATATTTGTGCCTTGCATGGATTCATAGTTCTGTGCATGTTCTTGGAATGGTGGCAATGGCGGCAAAGATCGACACTCAGAAGCCACAAACGAAATGAGAGACGGGGAACATGTAGGGACAAAGGAAGAAAGAAAAGTAGTCAGAAAGAAATTATTCGATACCAATATGTCACGTTTCTCAATCAAATACAACACACTATTCAGTAACTTGATTGCGTAATGTATATGATTAACCAACTTGTAATGTACGATTATCCAAGAACAAAAGCTTTGATATTATGTTGATTCTATACTTTTCTGGAAATTTAAAAATATTAATAACTTAAGTACTTGATATTTCATTACAATGATCTTGTAACATTTCTTGTGGCAGATATCGCCATTAGATAGTTTCAACTAATGAGTGTCAGTCATTTACATCAACAGCAGTAAACAAATACGCTGCCATCCTAAGAGTATACAAATTACGTCACATGTATTCAGACACCTAAAAGTCTCAAGACTGAACTAGCCTCCAACATTATAAATTTATTATGAAGCGAAAATAATGATAGCACACAACAAAGGCAATGCAACTTTCTTGTAATATTACTTTTTTGCACATATTATAATTGTTGATTGAGAGACGTTTGAACACATTCGGTAATTTATGAATGCAAAAAAGTCCAACATGAACTAGTTGTTTAATACACTAGTATATTTAAAATGGAATATTTCACAAAAACCGCCTCTATTTGTAATTCAGTAGTATACCGCATCAAATGAAGCAAATGCCCTAGTAATTAATCTTGAGGGGTATACGTAAGAACAACGGACGCGTGCCCGCACCCCTTCTGAGATTGTCTCTCCACTGCTCATTTGTGGCAGCACTCGAGGCAAACAGCGGTGGAGTCAAGCGATGTCCCGACCAGCGACTGCTCGGGGTGGTTTGCACCGCGCGCTGCTACCTCGATGCTCAGGTGCACTGTCGCTGACTTCTCCTTTGTAACCGACAGCCCCGACGCCGCCATCGCCACTGATTGGGCAACCGCCGTTCACCTTACTGCAGCCATCGACGTTCCCATTTTTGTTGTCATTGTCGTGTCCGCAGGTGTTGCCTCCATCAACTTTAGTTTGTTGCTTTGCCAACTTGAGTGGCACCACCTTCCCGTGCTCGGTTCTCAAGTCTCACCTCCATGTCAATAGCCGTTACCATCATCCCTGCCGCTGCCCTACCCTCTCCTTCCTTTTGAACCCAGACGTCAATTGCTGCTGGCGATAACTCCAGCTTCCACCTCAAAGACGTACTCGCCGACGCCGCAACAGTTGACTTTGTCTTCAATTCCTCTGTCCTCACCTTCTGCTCTTCCTGCCTTTCACCTATTCTATCCAGCTACGATTGTTCTTATCTGGATTCTGCATCCTTCAACTCCGCATATGATTCTGCCACCGTCGTCTGCATCTTCATTGCCCGCCATTTTCTTACCTTCCATCGCCTCCTGCCCTGATTTCCAATAGTTCTCCTATCGACAGTAGTTGGTGACGCGACCCAGAACTCTTGCTTCACATCTGTTTCTGTCACTGCAGTTCCGATATTCGTCCTTTCCTCTCCCACCTTCGTCACTTCTCCATTACCATCGCCACCGCCTCCACCTCCATCGCTATCCTCCGCGTGTCGTGGTCGCAGTCGCTGCAGTCACTACAATTGCAGCGAGCTCCGCCATGCCGTCTGCAGCGGCCCGCGGCGTTCTGTACATCTCGCCACAAAAGCCGCTCCCAACGCTACAGAGAGAACTCGCGAACCTCATTACTACGAGACAGCATCTCTGCGATAACCATTTCATTGTAGGAACGCTGCCCCGCGTTAAGCGGAGAAATTATTTTGTTCAGAGGGACGATGACAAGCAGACGGAAACGAAAACAATTGCTGCTTTTCTATTATCATGGAATAGTTGAGAACATTAAGGGAAGTCTCAATGAAAACCTTTCCAAAACAATACGAAATTTGATGGTACTAAATATCTATTACAAAAGAGTGAAAAATAATCTTCTGAACCTCTAGATTTCTAACGCTCATTCTCTAATTATTACTATCATTATTATATTATTCCCTCCTGTACAAAAACAAATCGAAAAATGGCGGGACAAAAAACATGTAAAATCTGAATTGACTGGTTTTCAATAAAAAAATAAGTTGTCGTGTCTCAAAATAACTGTCTTGAGGCCTACGGTCGTAGCACATTAGTAAAGAAGACCCACTCACATGTTCTCTGATTTTTATGGAGGAGTATTTCAGGGATATTTCGTTCATTTTCGCTATAAAACAGCTTGGAAGTGTTGAAAGCAGCTCAGGAACTCTCTCCGCTGCTAGCAAAATTGCATTAACGTGATAGGTCTCTTGAGGCAAAACTCACCGTTTGCCTGCACCAAACATTTCCCCAGCTAGGCAATAACGTAGCTAACACATAGTACTATCTCGAATTAAACGGATCTGTTATGTCGATCACAACGAGCTATAAACTCAATGAAAGGCCAATGCGACGGAGTAATTGATTCGACGAGTCCAATCCAAGAGATAACATGGTAATGTTGAGGGGATTTCTTACTGTACAGAGGACGTATTTATGGAAACATCTTCCAGATTTTTCCATTAGTAAACCATGCGATAAAGAAAGGAGTTCCGAAAAACTACTGTTTCAGTCTGCACCAAGGACTTTTAGTAGCAATTGCTGGCAACCTACAGAAGGTGGTGAGGCATTCGTGGTCCAGACATGACGTCACCAGGCAGTCTCCACCCCACCTCGACTTCAGTCACGTCAGGGCTGCACCCTCGGACGGCTTCCCTCGCAAGGAAGAAAGAGGGTTCTAGAAAAAGCAAGAGAGACAACAACGAACGATATGGACAAAAAGGAAAGGTACGTTATCCCCTCAGGAGGAAACAAATAATAGTAGTGAATGTTACTATCGGAAGACGTATGTGGATGAGAGAGAGAAAGCAACGAAGAATAAATGTCGACCAACATTTTGTAAGTCGTGAACGTGATCAAACTAGAATGGTAGTAGAGATTGTTAATTAAAAATAATACAACTTAGAAACTAAAAATTAGAGAATTTGGGCAAGAGAGAACAATAATGATAACAAAAACAATTTCGTGAAATTACAATAATTATTACTCCTAGATACAGTATTTAAAAAGCTTAAGAAAATATGCAAAAAATAAGAAGAAACAAATTTCTGAAATAAACATGACAATTAAATCACCAACAAGAAAAAACTACACTGCGGATGTGTTCCGCAAGAAGCAAACGAGATCCCAAAAAATCCAATCACACTACACGACAGCTCGTTCACGAACATCGCCGCCGAAACGACGCGTCGCCACGCAAGAGGAAGCGCGTGGTCGTCTGGCGTACGCGCGCCCCTGGCGGGCGCGGGGGCAAACGGGAAGAGGGCGCGTCACCAGAGATTTACAGCCCCGCTTCGCGCGCGCAGATGAGTCGCGCCGGACTGCACGCGCGCATCTCGCGCCATTAAATATGCAGCGGCGCCGGGACGAGCGGGTGGCGGAGACACGTCGCGCGCGGCTCCCGCGAGCCTCCTCGCCTCCCACCGCTCGCGTCGCACGCTGGGCCAAACACCGTTCCGAGAGGTGCACGCTGTCAGAAATTTCTGCATTAACCCATTACTGCCCAGAATGATTTTGTTCGCATAGCGCTCGCTCATAGTTGTCGCGTTCGTGCGCGCACAGGAGCCGTTTCTATAAGAAGACGTTTTTCTATAAGAAGAAGTAAAGCCGTTGAAACTTAAGCTGCGTAAGCCCCGTCAACTTCGATGCGGACCAACCACCGTTTATTTTACATCGGCCTCTCCCTCATCTTAATCACAGGCTTATAGCAGCTAAGCACGTTTTTAGACGAAGATTCAAACCGACCCAAGTCATGTGTACACTCTGGCCAGGAATGTACAATGACTTAGCGATCACGACTAAACTGACATCTAGCATTCAAAAATGAAAAAAATCTTGCATGTTTCGTTTAGGATGCCTACGTATACTGAAAATCTACAAAGTATTTCAAAATAAGCAAATTTGAGTTGACCAGAAATTAGCGCGTCATATCACACGCTGGACATTAATGGGTTAAACTACTGTAAATTACATTTAAGTAATTATCACGAACGCACATTAAATTTAATATTCATAGGATGCAAGAGTCAAAGCTTCGAGGAATGAATGAGTGAATGATCTTGATGGAGCAGGGATTACAAATATATGATAGATATTAAGGCAGGAGAAACGAGAGAATCTCTACATTAAATCTATATTGATTTTAATTTAAGTACTACATTTAATGTACAAATATAGAAAGTTCTATGTAATGTACAAGGTATAATAAGTTTCAGTACATTAAGACATTAATGTACATTGAATTTAATGATATTTCTCACAGCGTGCGTTCCACTCACGCTTTTCTTGATTCTAACAATGTCCGCTGTCTGAAGTCATAGATTTCCTCGGCCAGAGTCTTGAAAATGCTCTTGGCTGAGCGGGTGACGCCGCGTCGAAAGCTGTGGTGCCGACGTTTCAACCATCTTGTCGTGATCTTCCTCATGGCAAGTCTGGTGGATTTAAGACCACGACAAGACGGTAGAAACGACGGCACCATAGCCTTCGACGCGGCGTTACCCACACAGCCAAGTGCATTCGCAGTATCTGCTAAGTACTCAGATGTGTTTTTCGCACAAGTCGAATAGAACGGCTGATTTTATTAGTGATCATTGCAGTATGAGTTACTGCAAGGGACGAGTGGTTTTTATCTGGCTCTCCTTTTGGGACGGGATAACGAGTCTGAACATCAATTTTTATATACGTTCGCGCATCATTTTTCACACAATGCATATTTCGCATCTGAACTATTGAGAGCCGGAAATATAAAAAAAATCATGGAGGTGAGATTAAAAAAACAATCATAAGACATTCGTGAGTCTTAACTGGGTTTGACTGATATCTTAAGTGGGTATGACTGTCTATGAAAGACGATTATGCATTGGAGACATACGATACGCAGAAAATGAATGTCATATAATAACAACTACGCACAAATCTTGCCTCAAATATTACTACGCTAGTTGTAGTAGGAAATGATGCGGGGTTTATAACGTTCTTACCAATAGAAAGCTCAGACGTATCTCATTATTTGTACGCCATTAAAGAACTATCATGAGAACAAGAAGAGCTCAACTAATATCGCGTATAACGATCGAATATGACAACATATTAAAAACAACTACGAAAAGAAACAAACAAAAACAAGAAAAAAACCAAACAAAAATTACAACAAAAAAAACAACTAAACTCAAAAGAACATTTATTACAATACTTCATTGGTAAATACGACGTCTGCCGAAGCTAGTGGTGAATGACGGCAAGAGTCCAGTTTCCGCCCACAGCGCATCCTCCCGGCCTTCGCCTGAGCAGCCCGGTGAGATTGCCTGGCTGCGCGGGAGTTTATAGGGACGCGACAGCAGGCGCGTGCTCCCCCCCACGCCGCCCCGCCCATTGTTGACATATTGGGCTCGGCGCGACGCGATGCCTCCCATAAGCGACACCGCGGATGAAGGTTTTCGGCGGGGGGAGGCCGGAATCGGGGAACCTGGTGGCGCCTTCCGGATGCGGCAACTCCCAAACGCTGCCGCAGTGCACGACGTGGTCGTGGTGGCGGCGGCGAAGCAGGAGGTTGTGTTAGAGACAAGAACTTAGCATGAGAAGAAGAAAGAGAAGCAAGAAGACGCAAAAGAAAAAGGCAATCGTATTGTGAAGGAGTAAAGCGCGATGAGGATAGGGTAGGCGAAAAGGTTGAAAGGGACATGATTTAAGGATTAATGTATGAATATTTGTCTGTTATCTGCAGGTTTTTATGTTTTTTGAACTTCATCCCTCACATGTAAAGCCACTGGGGTAGTTAGTGAATGAAAAAAAACAACTAGTAGTGCTAAAACCGCACGTACTTTTTCGCCCGAAATTTCACGCACAATTTTGCGAAAAGTACTCAAATTTTCGAAAAATTATACATAATCATATTTCAAAATCTATCTTTAAGGAACAGATTTCATTAGGGAAAAATATCTACCTTTAATATATTAGTTGTAGAAAGGCGCCGAAAAAATTTTGAACTTTTGCAATTATCGAAAAATCAGACTTTTCAATGGACATGAGACCTGAACCACATTTTAAACGTTGTTCACACTGTCCAACAAAAAAATTAATCAAAAACGATAGAGACATTTTTCTGAAAATTTTGAAAATGTCCCAGGGGCTTCTTGCGAATTTTCCCTCAAAATTAAAATATCGGTTTCAAAATTAAGGGGCCGCGAAATCAGCCAGATCGATTGAGGAATATCATTTTGGAGTAAATGGCCGAACGGTTTAGCAGCTACTGTTTTTCATAGACGGACGATGAGACAAACGTTTTGCCGTCTTTCGGTCTTTCGATACCAAGGACCCACGAAACGTATTCTGCCTACGCCACGTATTAGAGGATTTCATCCCCTTCCCCCGAAATTTAGCAACTGGAATTATCCACTTTTCCGTTATCAGGGTCTTGTAATAAGACTTTTCCTGCCAAAAATTCGCCGTTTTCTGGGCAGTATTACATAACTTTCTCTCTACTCGGTAGCGAGAAAGTAAAAAGATGTGGCGATAGTAACGGTGGTGGCATGGGCAAGAGAGGATAAACGACATATTGTTTCTTCCTCCGAACAGAGGTGGCGGCGTTTCCTCAAAGGTTCACAAGTCCCGACGACTTGCCGCGGCGGCGGTGCTCCTGACACCGTCTCCTCAGGCGCGCGAACGTCGACATTTGTTTGGAGAAGTCTTCTGTCGTTGTCCCGCTCCTCTTTGATTCGCTCGCAATCTGTTTTCCGAAAGTCTCCTTCCTGGCGAAACGACAAAGAGTTTGTAGCCGAGGATAAGAAGAAATCTTCACACGTGTTCATATCAACACTTTTTTTATTCTTTTCTTGTATGTTGGGGTTTGTGTATTTTCATTGGTTCTACGTGCTTTCTTTGTATATCAATTTCCTTTGTGAAACGCAAGACTTCTCAACTGTGATTTCTAAAAAAAAATACGATTATGTCGGCAATGTGAATAAGGATATTCAGTTTGTTTCCATTATATTAAGATAATAATATGGACTTGGGACAGATTAGGATGAACAAAATGAGACAGAAAGTGAGAGAGAGATTCACGAGTTTTATGGGAAGACAACTATTTCCATATTATGGACTCTACAAAATCTACATGCTCTTGAACTCCCCCACGAGGTTACACATAACACACCACAATAACTCCCGTTCTAAAACCCACCCTCGCGGCAATATCAGACCGTAAAATCAATCCTTTACCGCTTAGCAATCAATGATTAATCGAAGGAATAACGACCTGCGATGGTGGGCCGGGCGTTATGGCGAAGCGACAGAAAGCTCGTTCACGCCAATGTAAACGCGGGGTATGATCAATTTCATGGTAATGACTAAACGTTCGCCAACGCCGAGTGGAACGTCAGATCGGTAGTAAAGCGAGAGGCCCTTGCGGAGCAAAGCCCCTCCCCCCAAGTTTTACGGCTGAAAAAGTTTCGCAATAAACCGCGACCTTCGCGGCGACAACTCTCGCCGCGCGATGCTGTGGCAGCGGGCCGCAATTAGGAGTGCGACACACGCGGCGGTGGCACGCCGTTGCTCGGGGCCTAACGGAAGGCTCTCGGTGACACGGGAGGGGCGTTAGTGTACCCTTACAGGAACGTGAGGTGAGAGAACTGTTATTATTGCCAATACGTTTTTTTTCTGTGATTGCAGAGTCAAATATACATTAGTCAATTAAATTGTAAATTACATTGAAACATATGAAAGGAATTAATTAAAAAATAAGTAGCACCGATAAAGTGTCAAAAATAACTCAATAGCGAAAATAAATGAATGTTTTTAATTCATATCTTCGACTATCGTAGAGAAATCATAGAGAAATTAGAAGTTTCGTCAGAATAAAATATTTTAGATAATCAACAGTTTCCACCACATCCTTCATAATTACATGTAGGGATGCACTATTATTATTTTTGTCAGTTTTGCTCATGCATTTTCATATGTTATTATTTTACACTTTCATGCAGCAAAACTTGTGAAGAGAACGAACTCAGACCCTTGTAGTCACGGTTCTCCTATCTCTCGACCAATCTGAACAATATCCTGTATTTCTCTGTAATTCGTAAATCATTCTCCAATCTTTACCCATCTCAACGGAATCACGCCAACATTCCTATTTTTTAACATTAATACCAATAATGGTTTAATTCAAACGGATTTTCTACTAAAAAATAGCATTTAGAGAAAACTCCATACGAGTTGTATTAATAGTCTATTTTTTACTATTCTTATTTTGAGTTAGAATTTGATAAAATCGCAAACCTTTTCCCTTACGATTACCACTTTCTCAAATCTGACTCACTATTTCAAGGAAAGGTATCGTCGCGCAGCAACCCACACAGCTTTTACATTTGAAATGTACGCACACGAACCGCAAGGTAATGGGTAATTCAGATTATTTGTGAAATGCCTCAACCAAGAAGCCAAGCACAATGTTAATGTTGTGATCCACGACTGAAATAATATGTATTGTGTGAATGTTAATATGCTTCTTGGTGTTTAAAGAATGTTAATCATGTTTAGTGATTCGGACCAAACATTGTATATTCAAACGTTTACATGTTCTGCGTTCTGTGCTTACACATACTACGATCTTTCTTTAGTATCAATGCTTAACCTCTCGCAGTACAATGGAATTAATGAATTTGTTGTGTAATGAAACTTGTACATACGAGAGAAATAATTTAGAATTGGAATTTGAACAATATTTTGCAAACATTATTTAGTTGAAAAGACCAATTGAAAGTAAAAGACAAATTATGACGAAAATATAGATACGTGCAGGCAAACATACGAGAAGGTTTTAACTTTCCACATATCTGATATACAACTTATTGTAATGAGAAGTATTGACACACTATTCATGTAATTTCTTCAACGACACATGCTGCATATGAGAGCATACAATTGATTATTGCCACGCGAAAAAATAAAACTCACGAACCCATAACTAAACCCACAAATAGTAACCCCCGCCCGATCACGAAGCACACTCATAACGTAAGGCACACGCGCGTGTGGCTGAGCAGCCGTGCACCCTTCGCACGTGAGAACCAGGGGCGGGGCGGCGCCAAGGAGCACGGAATGCGGCAAATAAATAAAACTTTGTATCGGTGAGCGCGGGCGGGCGGAATGTAGCACAATGCGGCGAGAACAAACGTGCATTTCCCCCTAGCGTCTAATGGCTCTCGAGCGCAGAGGGTGGCCAGGAGTTGCGGGGATTGGTGGAGAGGGCGATCGGAGCGGGGTGGTGGGGCGGTCGGAAGTAGTCGCGGGCAGTCGGGAGCGGTAGGGGCGGTTGGGGGCGGTTGGGGGCGGTAGGGGGCGGTGGGGGCGGCTGGGGGAGATCGGGGGCGGTTGGGGAAGGTCGGGGGCGGCTGGGGGAGATCGGGGGCGGTTGGGGAAGGTCGGGGGCGGTTGGGGAAGGTCGGGGGCGGTCGGAGCGATCGGGGGCGGTCGAGGGCGATCGTGGGCGGTCGGGAGCGGTCGGAGTGATCGGGCCGAGCGGTCGGAGCGGGGCGGCGGGACAGGGAGGGACGAGGCAGTCGTGGCGTGGGGGGCGGTCGGGGAGAAGCAGGGAGGGCGTGGGCAGGCGGGACGGGGCTGGGCAGGGATGGCGGTCGGGGCGGAGCGAGGTACGCGGTCGGGGAGAAGCGGGATGGGGCGAGGCGGGCCGGAAGGAGCGTGGGCGTGTCTAGAGCGGGGTTGAGGAAGGTGAGGGGGGTTGGTGGGGGAAAAGTTGTGGACGGAATCAAGGAAATCGAAAGAAATGTGAGAAGTGCAGTATGTGGTGGCCAAGGTAGTGCGCGCGGTAAACAAATCAATGGTTAATGTGAAAGAAGGTGCAGGAAATACTCCATCCAAATTAGAAAAGTACTCCATCATCGTTAACAAGCCTACTACAATTTTAGAATAAGAAAACCAGAAGTAAGTCTGAAGATTTGTAATGCGGTCGTTCACGTGTCCAGGCCGAAGTGAAAATTTGTGTTCGGGAGACGTTATTTGGTGCAGAATTTCCTTGTTTCTCCGGAAAGCCAAAAAGCAACTGAGAATACCGCACATCAATCCCAGATCCAACGCCACTCTATTAACTTAAATCCGAGCGCGGAATCCCTGCCAAAATATAGAAATGAGTCACGTAACAGACATCACGTATCTCAAATGGCACTGGCGTATGGCGACAGGGAGCTTTAAAAATGGCTCAATGTGGACGACACCGCATTTGAGGAGAAATCACCCAGGCAACATGCAATAATAACTCGCAAATCGGAGGCAGTTTCTGTGTGCGAGCGGTAACAAGTAGGGCGTGGCGTGTGTAGAGCACGGGCCATGGGTCAGGAAACGGGAGGAGAGTCTAACGACTGAACCACAAGTTACGTCGTATGGAACAAGTAGTGGGTTTCATGATAGAGCTTCACAACAAAACGGATGAAACGAAGCCTCTTCATTAGGTGCGCTATACGGACAGGTAAATCAACGTGCATTTGGATTGTTGTTTCATTTGTATGAAGGCAACATCCGGGAACGAAGTTTGCAAGTAACATGAAGCCGTCTAAGTGAGCTAGTATCACGTTCTTGGAACAAAGTGACGCTCTCGGCGAGCGGTGCAGAATCAGCAGCCTCGCTTTGTGTAACAAACACGCAGTACACAAGACTTTCCGGGATAACGCACAGAGAATGTCTTCAGACATGACTTAAGCTCCTCAACAAAATAAACGATACGGCCTCATGTCAACCTCCGATGTGCAACCAGGGCATTCAACATATCATTGTCATTTTCAATTTTTCCCATCTCCAGTTGCTCTAGAGAGCCGGGAATTTATTCATTTTTTGGGTATAATTTAAGATGCACCCGATTAGGTTTTTGTAGCGAGGATCGGGCCTAATTTAAATAAACTTCTTACATTTACACCTCGCTATCGATCTTGGTCAGTGTGCTCGGTATCCACTACGCGGCCCCGGGTTCGAATTCCCGGTCGAGGCAAGACTATAGTGTGCATTTTCCTTGCAATGTCCTATATTGCTGTGTGACGATGAGAAAATTCACTTCACAGGTTGAGAAGACCGAATTACGGCTTGGGGATGTCTAAGTGCTAACCACACGTACCCCCTTAACCCATGGCCGCGAGGAAGGGACGTCGCCGGTAGGCATGAGCCCGTTCACGGGCTGTCGCGCCAAGTACATACATACATATATACTTATATTTAACTTAAAAACTATTACAGATGACCTCTTCGGGCCTTGTTACCATTAGGTAACATATTGGGTAAAATATCACGTACTTGGACAGCGACTTCATTTACAGGAGAGTGACGGCAGAGGGGGCAATATGGCAAGTGACAGGCCTGCGAGTGTCAGGTACCTGGAGACGGCCGCTCCGGCTCGGGCGCGGGGGCGCCGTGATGCATCGCGTCCGCCAGGTGCGGCGGGGCGCGCGGGCTGCGCGGGGCAGGGAGGGGGCGGGCGGCGAGATTGGTTTCCCGGCCCCGCAGGGCCCGGGGACCTACCCCAACGCGCTGGCGTGCGCCTAATGTCCTCAGGGGGTGGGGTCGCGCGCCGCTCCGTTTATTTTTAATGCGTTTTCGTTTTCTAATCCCATTCCAGACGCGCGCGGAGCGGCAACGCCGCCGCCGCCGCCGCAGCCGATCTCTCGCCCTCGCGGGGAGCGCGTACGCGCCCGCCACAGTGGGGGAGAGGGGGAGAGACGCGTTTTCGAGTTTCCACGGAAAATCCGCCGCTCTGATCAAAACTAAGCGGTTTTTGTTTCA
This sequence comes from Acheta domesticus, assembly GCA_031308135.1. NCBI lineage: Eukaryota > Metazoa > Arthropoda > Insecta > Orthoptera > Gryllidae > Acheta > Acheta domesticus. The sequence continues at coordinate 214,913,514 of JAHLJT010009436.1, forward strand.
CGCACATGCTCCCTCGACAACGGGCCGCGAGAAGGGGCAGATTTAGCAGTGGGGGGTTAGAATGATTGGGACGATACGGAGACAGAGGTTGTGATCATGCTAATAGTAGGGATTGGGCTATTGAACCTGTGAATATTGAGTGATTCCGAGCGCGTCAACGACGAAGGTCATTAGTCCCGTAAGTGTAGTGCATGTTTTATTGCGGGTGGCGGTGATCCTCCCCCGCAGCGTCGCGATACCCAGCGCCGACCTACACATCGGTTTGAGGGCTTATCTCAACGAGGTATCTCCCACCAGCGCGGCACCGCCCCAGCCGAGACAAGCTCTAGAATCCCTTCTGGTCAACCGTCATGCCGGTAGTGTACAGCATGTAAGTGTGTGTGTAAGAAAGGGGTGAGAATAGGAGAAGAAAGAAGATCGCGCGCGGTCCGTGGCCCGTTTGTTAGAGTACTGCTCAGGCATTAGCCTGCAGTTGATCTGAGAAACCACGGAATACTACAGATCAGAACAGCCGGCCGTCACAATGCTTCCCCAGACAGAATATCTCAACTCGACCTAGCTGTATAGTTAGTGTCAAATATCCTTCCACCGCCAGGACTCAAACCCTAGGACCTCCTGGAGTTGTGAATAGGTTTAGGACAACGAGGATGGTTTAAAAGCTGTCTGGAAGTAAAATGAGAGGAAAATAAGACTGAGGGGGTGGTTGAACAAAAAAGATTAGAAGATGAGAAAGGTGACGGGGAGGGGAGCGACGAAGAGACTCAGGATGATGAACAGGCACGGAAGGTAAGCTGAAGTCGGGGAGAATATGTTTGGGGTCAGGAACGAAGGCACAGGCAGGAAATAGTTCTGTGGATCAAGTGGAGGTAGCAGAAATAGTCTCGGAGACCAAATTAGATCTATTCCAAAGATCATCTAGGGACGTTCATTTAGGATCAATTTGAAGTACCGAGAATAATAAAGTGCATTGTCGCTTTAGAAACTAAGTTCGCATGAATGCCAAACCGGCTAGAAAGAAGTCATGGGAATATTGGAAGTTGGCAACGCAGAAGGGTCAGTTAATGAGGTGAAGTAGAGAGATAAGCAGTGGTGTCCCTCGGTAGGTCCATAGAAACATCATTGGTGAGCAGAGAACACATCATACAGATAGCCGTAGAACTTCTGAGGATGAAGAGGACGTAAGGAGTTCCAACTGGGTAGGTGTAAGCGACATCTCAGTAGGGTGAAAAAGAAGCACAAGAATAGCTAGGAACATTGAAATGGATGGGTTAGCGGGTTGAGGATGAATGGAGAAAGCTGAAATGGATGGGTAAGCGGCTAGGAAAAGGTCAGGGTATAATAAAATGTGGCAGCGCAGAAAAGTCAGTTAATATGGTAAAACAGAAGAGTTAACAGGTGTCCTTTGCTAGGTCCCTAGTAACTGCGCGAATGGTGTGCAGAGAACACATTATACAGGTAGCCATAGAACATTTGAAAGTGAAAGAGACGTAAGGGTGCCAACGTGACAGGTACCTCAGTAGAGTGGCAAAGAAGCACAAGAAGTTGCTAGGAACGTTGAAATGGATGGGTTCTTATGGGGACTCTGCCAGTGCGCCTGGCTGCAGAGTATTGCGGGCGATGCGTAGTGGCGGGAGCTGCAGAAGCGGCGGGCGGTCGGGCGGTCGGGCGGTCGGGCGGTCGGGCGGTCGGGCGGTCGGGCGGTCGGGCGGTCGGGCGGTCGGGCGGTCGGGCGGTCGGGCGGTCGGGCGGTCGGGCGGTCGGGCGGTCGGGCGGTCGGGCGGTCGGGCGGTCGGGCGGTCGGGCGGTCGGGCGGTCGGGCGGGCGGGCGCGCGGGCGGACGCGCGGGCGAGCGAGCGGGCGCGCGGGCGAGCGGGCGCGCGGGGCGAGCGGGCGCGCGGGCGCGCGGGCGCGCGGGGCGCGCGGGCGGGCGGGCGGACGGGCGGGCGGGCGGGCGGGCGGGCGGGCGGGCGGGCGGGCGGGCGCGCGGGCGCGCGGGCGGGCGGGCGGGCGCGCGGGCGGGCGGGCGCGCGGGCGGGCGCGCGGGCGGGCGGGCGGGCGGGCGGGCGGGCGGGCGGGCGGGCGGGCGGGCGGGCGGGCGGGCGGGCGGGCGGGCGGGCGGGCGGGCGGGCGGCGCCGGGGCACTCACACCCCATAAAGCAAGGGCTCGTTACGGCAAAGTGACAGCGTTATTTTCCCCGGGAAGCGATCTCTCCCCAACCCTTCCCGGGAACGCATGAATAAGGCATGAGAGCGCGCCGAGGTGCCACTGCAAACGGCGATACTTACGGCGGGAATCGTCCGGCCGCGCGCGATTGGTTCAATGGATAGCGGCGGCGGGGTGCGGGCAAGTGGTTTGTCTTCCGCTAACGTCTCTGAAACGCCTCACAAGCTCAATCGTTCGGGTGAATTAAACTGCGACTCCGAAGGAGTCCATAGGCCTTTCGGCGACTCAATGCCGCCCTTTATCACCTTGTGTGCGTCACAAACCTCTCGTTTATTGCGTCGTGACTTCCATCCATACGGGCAAAATGATTCTATAGGAATTTACCACTCAACAATTCAAATGATAAAGGAGGGTGAAAGTATGGAAAACCAGTTGAGTTGAATGCAAACGAGTTTGAAGGTCACAATCATTGATTTAAAGTTAATAAAATGTGCACTGACATTAAAGCTTGTATGTTTCAATGCTCATAATGTACATTTATAATGAATACTAGCTGCAATAAATTAGTTCCGTCAGCATTTCACGCTCGAAATTTAGATATATTCCAAAATTGAACTCCATAAGGAGATTAATTTAGTGGATTAATTTGCTGTTTATCTTGCGTGAAGTATGCTAACGCACGCATTTATATTTTGCCGGGTCTGTTAAAAACACTTATCATTATGAGAACTGTTCATTTTAAAATCAATGTTTGAAATGCTACTAATTAGCATCCAACGTCAATGAATATAAAATGTTAAGCAATATTACGGAGACTTCATCTTCCTTTTGGTTTCCACTTCGTCGGTAGTTTATGGTACGCTGAAACTACTCTAACATGATTATAACAACATTGTCATCTTATTAGCGACACATTCCCTACTTCACCGAGCACCTCACCTTGGGATATAACAAGCATACAATGTTAAACTAGTGCTTCCTTTAACGACTATTCGCTGTTACTAATTTCGTCCGGGAACACGAGTACATTTTTAGTGAGTTTAACGACGCACATTTCACGTCGACATACGTCACACTTAACTACACATTAAGACGGAGGGGAGGTGAGGGGGAGGCCGGGGTAGACGCGACGTCGCCCGACGGGTGGCTAGCCACGGGAGGCGCTCTGTCGGCGACGCCGGAGGAGACAACAGGGCAGGGCACGCGAACAGACGCCCGCGGTGGGGGCGGGAGCGCCGAGGGCAACCGAAGCCGCCCCGGCCCGCCCCCGCGTTCGGCTCCCGCCCTCGTCGGCGCATTATTTATACGAGGCAATAAATGCAACCCTCTTCAGGAGCTGTTAGGCAATAAATTACCCCGCGCAGAGTAGCGGTAGCGGTGCGGCGGCGGCGGCGGCGGCGGCGATGGGGGTGGGAACGGGCCCGGGGGGCGGTTGCCGCTCGGCGCCCTTTCCCGCGGCCGCACCGCCGCCTTCGCCTCCACCGTCTCCTCCTCCCCCGCCGAGAGAGCCATAGTTCAATTACACCTGTCTCGCCGGCTGATCCACCCCGCGACCCGCCAGATTAGCTGCTATAAATTCATAGCGGCTCACCCCTTTTAGTAAGACGTTCGTGTGTTTTGTGTCTGTTCGCGCGGGAGAGACGGAAGGGGGGGTCTGTGCTCTCTCCAAGGGCGGTGCACGCTCTCTACAGATAGGTCGGGGAGCGCGGGGCGCATCTGATACTCTCTCTCCCTCTCCCCTTTCTTCTTCCACACCCCTCCTCCTCCTTTCCCCCGCGCGAAAGTCACGAATCATCCCCCTCCCTCCCCGCCTCGCCACAAGGCGTGGAGACGCGTCGACGGAGTTGTCGGCGCGACGTCGGCGGGATTACGTGATATTGGAAAATATCTCGGAGGCGGAATATTAACGTTGGCGCCCTCTAGGCTCGCTCGAGGCGACACTTTTAAAGGCCCCGGTCGCGCTCCGCGCCGGCAACAGATTTCCTTTAGTAGACTGCGTCGCGAGTACTAAACATCCTCCCCCGCTTTGCGCGTCCCCGCGCCGCGCCGCGGGTCGAGAGGGGGCCGCCCGATAAAGACAATAGCTGCCTTATGAATTTTTACGGCGACGCCGCTGTTTGAATCGTAGGACCCGGCGGTGGCGGCGGCGACTTATGCAGGGGAGTCGACGACAGCGACAGAAACTGGAGAATCGGCAATGATGTTGATGGTGGGGGTGGAGTGGTTGAGATTGAGACAGTCGTAGGGAATCTGAGTGCTAATGGTATTGACAATGATAATAAGGATTTTAATGTTGCCTCATTATCGTTTATTTATATGCACAGCTGATTCTTTGGAACTGATAAGGTATCTACATTTTATATAAATATCTGACAGGCTCTCTAATGAGTACTGAAGAAATACTTTCTGTTCACAAATGTTTAAAGTGGTGAAAATTATTAAACGGGTGCCATTTCGTGGGGTAGGGACGGGTACGCATTACGTCATTTGTATAATGAAAGTGGTTTATGGCACGATGATTGCAGAAGCTAATGCAGCTCACTGTTGAGAGATTGAGTAGGCACTAAGAGCTGGAAACTGTAATTGTTAATGAAGTGAGATTAACACAACAGTCCGTTTTAGAATGTTGATTTTGTATCATTCAGTCCGCGCAAAACTTTGTTTTCCTGTTTTTCCCCTTTCTTTCATTTCTTCCTGTTTCATGTGGAATGGCTATATAATTTTTACTTTATATAATGAACAGCTGTATTTTTGTTTTTTCTTTAGAAATTAGTTGTGGTGGATCATTAATTTAGTCATAAAAACAGTTCCTTTTTAAATTTAAGATATTCAGCTTTCTAGTAAATAACCGTGATTTATTTTTTCAATTCATTACAGGTTAGAGTTGGCAAAGTTTCGGTTATCATCTTCTAGCCATTTTCAGGCATCTTATTAGTAATCAAGCTGGAATGCAAATTAATCTCTAGAATAAAAATATTTACAATATATACAATAACTAAAAATCACTGTGAGAAGTGCGTATTTTAGCTGTTCCTATCAGTTACACATCTAGACACGTCTAGACTAATTTAATAAACTAGTCTAGTAAAACTAATTTAGTCAATTTACCTATGAAGCATGAATTATCATACGGGAGAAAAGTCTTTACTAAATTGTTTCTGAGAGAGAATGAGCTTTGCAGGCATTCGTAGGATCATTAATTACCTGTTTTCTTGCATTGGTAAAGCATTTAATTCCGATCCTCGAACTGCGGCGAGATATGCGATGGCCGCTACGACGAAAGGCGAAAAGGGAAAGAACGTCGCTGCAAACGTGCGTGATCATCCGCGCATGAGATGCGTGTGGTAGCACGTGCAAGGGAGAAATGAAAGAAGTCTATTTACGACACGCCAGTAGGGTAGTTTCCTTGGAATCCGTAAGTGGTCTTGAAACAGAATTGTAAATCTGGTGGGAAATAGAGAAAAAAAAGAAAGGGAAGAACTTTCCGACGTTCCGGGAAGCCATGCTGCACGGGAGACCGCGAGTGACGAGGGTGGGAACGCAGAGAGGACGGTTGAAACAGGAGACAATAAAAAATTTATGTTCTTTCGGGAGAACGCTGATAAAACAATAAATTTTTCGATGCAGTCACCGATGGGTATTACGGAAGGTGCAGTAAGAAAGCAATCAGTTCTAGTGAATATTTTAAAGGTACTTGAGGATAACACGGTGAACAGGAATAATGATTTTAGATATACCACTCTGTACGACAGAACAGATTTATTAAAAAAAGAGGGAGTACGGTTCACCATTTAACTCATCAATAGGGAACGGAATTTACTGTAATAAAAAAAGCTAAACATGTACATGTATAATAACTTATTTTTTTCAAAATGAGGGAAAAATGAAAATACGTAAAATAAAATTTTGTTATAACGTTTAAAACTCCTCTCTAAAAGCGTTTTCCGAGCACAGAATGTCGCCGATCAGATTTCAACAAGTATTGTGAGAGGCTAAAAGAAACTTTTACCTCTACAGAAGTAGTTATTCCCTAGTAGCATCCGAAATATGTAACACTTAATGTATATGTAGCATAAACAATGTTGTTTACGAGAAGCCGGCGCTCAAGTGAATAATACCGTGTAGCCAGTGGTAGATCCCGGAGCAGGGGGATTCGACAATGATCTATAAAAAATACTTGTTAGTCTTTGAGCGAGTTACCCAGCGTGTCTATGAAACATTAGCAAGCGCGTGGTTGACGTTACTTCTCCTACTTCCGCTCATCTTTCATTCCGACGGCTACCAATCCGTTCTCCAAGTAGAGGAGAGGAGGGTTAGGTTTGAGAATTAATAGCGAAAAGCCGGCATTAATAAAAGCTCATGGCTTTCTAGGAAAGATTATTCCAGTAACATACATCGCGAATTCGTATCTGAGATATTCTGTTTGGCGTGTAAATACATTAAAATGTAACGAAATATGTAGTAATAAATAAAATATGTAAAAATATGTCATTACGCCAAAATATGTAAGAATGTAACATTAAAATAGTTCCAATTAATTCAGAAAGTGTTGTTAACTCTAAAAAATATTACTGAATACACGTATCTTGCTCCTGTAAAAATATCTATTTATCCGTTCCCTACTCATCAACATTTAATTCAATGTTTCAGAAACTAAGAGCCCGACGAAAATTCTGATAGCAAAAACACACATTTTAATATTTACAACGCGACGTCTGCGAAAATTGCTATCCAATGTAATACTATTTGAGGCTCTTAAAATGTGCTACGTTATATTAAAAATCACAAAGACTTTGGCATTTCCTGTATGTGTTAAACGATACAAAACACTAAATTTGAAATGCGAAACATGTGTCAAATGATCTCACGAGGAAAATATCAAATCTTGCCACTGATTATATAATTCAATGAAGCATCAATGTTTCCCTTTTTCTTTCTGCGCCGCAGACGCGAATCTCGGAGTAATTTCATCTGAGGCTGCGTGAACGAGAGCTGCATCCTCAAATGAACGCATCGCGACGCCCCGCTTCCGACCGCGCCGCCGCCTCCGCATTATCTGGCGTCAAAGGGAGCGCAGCCGACGTCGTAATCAGGGGAGCAAAGCAATGCGCTCTAATCAGCGCGGCAGCGGCTGCAGCGATCACAGACAGACGTTAATCGCGACGCGGTTCTCGGCAAGAAATTCCGCGGACCTCTTTGGAGCATCACGGACGCGTATTAATTCTAGACGGCGAAAGCTGGTCCGAAACGGGGAAAACGAACTCGCGCGTTAAAAAAAGGCACGGGCTTTTTATATGGAAATGTGTATTTTTAAGATGGAGCAGATAACGATTGCTTTCCTAGATGTCGCTGTAATCAGACAAATGAAAACAGAGTAATTTTGCTGACTTTTGTAGCTCTATGAATCGATATTAAATCCGTAGAGAAATATACATTCATGAAACTACAAAACGACTATTTCGAAAAGCGAAACGAAACATTTCTTAATGTCTGCACACAAGGTAAATATTAGAAGGGAAATTTCGCGTGGCTACCAATTAATCATAAATATGTATGGTATGAGAAATGTTATTGAATAACCGAAACCCTGAAACATGCAGATGAGAATTGAAACGATAATTTCTGAAGTAGTGTGTTTTAATTTTTATTTATTGAGAAGACTCATTTTCAAAAATTATCTACGAAAGTGGTCAATTGTAAATGTCTCAACGGGCACCATGTGAATTGTTTGGTGTCATTCTAGGTTCATATCTTGGCGTCGCCAGAGAACACCTCCGCCGCGCAGAGAACATGCAATCCCGGGTGCGCAGCGGCCCGTAATTAACATACGCGTGCCTGCACGGCGACGACGACGGGGGCGCGGGGGAAGGGGCAGAGACGCGACGCTGGCGGGGCGTGGGCGGCAGAGAGGGTGCAGCTGACAGATCCGGCGGTGTCGCCGCGTCAGCGACGCGCCGCCCCCGCCGCCCCCCCCCCACTCGCCGCGCCTCGAGCGCCGCACCGCGCCCCCCTCGGGGACTAAATGAACCCCCGCCGCCCCTACCCCGCCCGTGCCCACTAAGCCCCCCTCCCCGACACCTGACGCGGCCTTCTTGATTGCGACCCCGCTGCGCCCCCGCCTCCGCGCCCGGCGGACGCCCGCGGCCCTCGCCGCCGCCGCCGCCGCCACTGCCCGCCGCAGCTGCCGTCGAGAGGCGGCGGCGCGCCCGTGACAGCGCGGGCCGAAGCCGCAACCGCTGCGACTCCGCATCGGCGGAGATCACATGGGGAGCAGCCGCCGGCTTTATACACGAGAGGCGGCGTCTGGGTATCGGCATGTGGTGACGTGAAGGGGGCGCTGAAGAGGCGCGCGGAGACGGCGTTAGGGACGGGGGTGACAATTTTTCATTTGCGCTGAACCCGGAAGAACTTAATGGTACTTCACGTCCACTTCCAGGCGGACCAAAATGAAATGTCCTTTCTAATGAACGTGTCAGTTAAACAATCAGTTCCCTGCGCAGAATTCCTGGAAAAGGGGAAAATAACTCATCCTAACCCACACAAAGGTATAGCAATTTTAACTTTAAGTTAAAACTAGCTGGGAGAGTGGATCCAAGTCTAGTTATATAATGTCAACAATATTAGCAATTTTACTTAATAATTACTAAAGTATTCCGTATTATTTGTAATTACAAGTTACATTACATAATACTCATTAGCAACAAAATAAAAAAAAAAATAAGTGTATCTCTCATCAGCAAGGTCATGGAATAAAAAGTTTAATGAATGATGGAAGGTTTGCGTGATCGGTCGTTTATTTTGTACAAAAAACAGCAACTTATAATTCACTTCAAAAACAGAGACGAGAAAATCAACTATGCATAATGCTAAATTAAAAGAAAAATGTTTGTCCAAAAGACATTACGAATAAACAAATAACTGCATAGCACTTACATGAAACAGCAACATTCCTTGTCTCTAAAAACATACTTTTTTACTGCGCTAATAAATGATTGCCCTACAAAAACTGTAATCTATTATTATTCCTTGGCGTCTAAATACGATGAAAGCGCAAGTAAACTAAGTTCTATTCTTTTCACAAAAAATGTTATTCTTAGATTCCAAAAATATCGCCGTCAAGCAATCTTTGAAGCAGTCCCTCAGAGGTGTGTCCCATCCTGCGGCTGGCAGCGCTGGTCCGGTAGGCGAACGACAGGGCGGGGCTCATCTGGCGCTGGCGAGCGTTCTCCCCGCCACGCGCCCCAGGAAAGGTGGCCGGCGGGCGGATTCAGCCCAGGCCCACGGCACGTCTAACATAGGCGCTTCACGCGAGCGGCTCCGCAGGCGTCGCCCGCCCCCCCGCCACAAACCTCAGCGCCCTCCATCGTTGCGTCTCGAACCCCACCGACTCACTCCACCTCGATCTCCACCAACTCCACTAGAGTATTCCAGTTGCCTTCCCGTGTTGTTCGCTGCGTCGCCCTTTCTGCCCATTCTCGAACCACTGCTGAGTCCCACCTCGCCCTACCCAGTCCCTTCCCGTCCCGACCCACTCTGGTCAGTCCCGCCGCACACTGTCCACATTCGACCTATTTTGCTCCGTTCAGTGCCATCTCATTCTGCTGCTTTCTATCCCGTCTCGCTGCGTCCCATCCTACTCCGGCCAGTGCCGTGCAGACCCGTCCTCCGCCAGTGCAATGCCATTCAACCCAGTCCGTCGCGTTCATCCTTACTCATTTCTATGTCACAATTCGCCTCACTTTTCCCATTTATCCTCAATCAATCCATCAGTCCATAAAGGTCCGTTCACAACAGTTCGCCTCACTGCACACGTCTTCTTTCACCCACGCCTACGCCGCCCTGTCTAACCACCGCGTCTCGTCCTCTTTCGCTGTATACGGCTCCGCCCACGTTAAGTCCCATCTTGCCCTCGTCAAGCACCGCTCCTCCATGCTCACCAACCCCTGCCGACCCCGAAGCATGATTCTTGGCCATAATGGCAGACAGGGTATAGACTCTAACTAGAAGTTTTGAGAAGGGTTCCGTGCAAGTTGTAGTTCTCCTAGCTACAGCTATAAACACTGCCTGTGCTATTAACAGCGAAGAGAAAACAATTTCATAACATCGGAATATGTTTAATAGCAACAAGGATGTCTCATATTAATACCTGCTCTTTCGCAGCAATTTCTTCTTGATCAAATCCAATTTTTCTTCAATTTAAACGCTACATTTCAGTTATAATTCAAAAATTTAAAACAAAAATTGTCGTAAGATATTTAGACTCGTCAATTTCAATATGTTGAAAGATAATTAAATTATAAAGTCGAAAGACAATTACTCTAACAATTTATTTGAACATGTATTAAAATAAAAAGAGAACTGAGTTTTATATTGTTATTAAATACGTAATAATAATTATAAATACTGAATATATTTTAATAACTGAAACGTAGAACACATAAGTATAAAGCAATGAATGAAATCAAGAATACAAATTTTGTTTACTCAGGCTACGAAATTATTTACGCTGATTTCTATTTTCATTTTGAATTACACTGTATCTATTTAAAAAATGACTCACACGTTATTGCCACTTTACTAATAAATTATTAGCTTTCTCGGAAATAAAATTCTAAACACTGGCTGCTTTAACTACATTTTAGTGAATATACCGATAACCTGGCGCACACTTTAACTCTGTATATAATAAACCATACACTCTTCTCATTATACCCCCAAGACAACCATTACAGAGCTTCCTCTTCCCAAAGTACACCAACACAAACAGTGGCCAAAATAGCTCGGACGCCGCTATTTCATCACCGGCCATTTCATCGCCTCTCAGGAGGCCGCCGCGGCCATCCTCGCTAGTGCGGCATCAATTACCAACATCACCTTCTCCGCCGCGCCGTCACGAACCCTGGCGCTGCCATCGTCTGCGCCGGGCTCGGCTCCTCCCCCGCGTCTTCACTCGCTCCACCGCCGCACCAGCGAAGAGGCGGAGGTGGAGGCGGAGGCGGAGGCGGAGGTGGAGGCGGAGGTGGAGGCGGAGGTAGATGAGGTGTGGGCGGCGGTGGAGGTGGTGGCGGCGGAGGAGAAGGCGGTGGCGGCGGCGGAGGAGGCGGAGGCGGTGGCGGAGGAGGCGGCTGCGGAGGCGGCGTCAGCAGCGGCGGCGGCGGCGGCGGCGGCGGCGGAGGAAGAGGTGGCGGCGGCGGCAGCGATGGAGGCGGCACCCTCGCTATTTCTAGCTTCACCGCCACTCGTTACCGCCGGCCCCGGCAGAGGCGCTGCGTGCTTCCGGGCCCGCCGGAAACGCGCCGGGCGCACGTCAGGAGAAGGTGCGCCGATTTCGCCCAAACCCGACCTCCTCGCGGAGCTGGTAGCGCTGCCCGTCCGCAGCGGCAGCGGCTTGAACCATCGAGGAAACTTGACCCCCCTCCCGCCCCTGCCAGCTCAACAGCTGCGTCACGAACGCTACTTCATCAACCGGAACAACGCCTACGCGCCCTTTCAGAACGTGTTAATTGGAGTGGGTCCCGATCGCGAGCGCCGCTCCTCTGCGGATTATTTCCGACTTCCCTTCAATTCCACAATGGATCTATTCCAGTCGCAAGCTATTTTTTTTTCGACACACACACTCTCTGCAAATTGTTTCGTGTTTTCGGACACGAAGAGTGAGAGAGCGGGTGCGGGAGCGGACACAGCAGCGTGGCGTTGTTGGTTGCCCGACGGGGCCGTTTTGGGAGACGGTAAGTACATGATTCACGCGTATCAAAACCGCCGGAGAAGCGCCTATTTACAAAGCACGCGTTCTCCCCTTCAGCGCGGGCGACGCAGTCATAAATTCGAGCTAAGCAGATTATATCCGCGGCACGAGAGGCAAAAAAAGCGCGCCCGCGCGGTCGGTCGGGCGGTCCCGGCGAGCGACGCGCCAATCCAGAGCATTCGCTGATTTTTTAATTAGCGTCGCCGAGGGGTGTGAGCCGCAGATGCGTGGCGAGCGGGAGGATGGAGGGGAGGGGCGAGTGGCACGATTGGCGTCCAGGTGGCGCAGCGATCGCCCTCCAGGGAAATCCGCGTCGTCGCCGCCGCCGCCGCCCCTGCATCTGCCCGGACGCCGCCAGAGCATCCACCGCCGTCGGGAGTTTCCGCAGTCATCTCGGCCACTCCCCCTCCCTGCCTCCCACAGCGTCGCCGGCCCCCATGTTTCTTGGCACCCGCACCTTCCTAATTGGGAGCGAGGTATTCCTCCGGGCTTCGTCGGTGATTTTTCCTTGAGACGCTGCGGCGACGGAGTCCGGGAGGGGACGACGGAGGTTACAGATGGCGACGTCGGAAGTGGTGGCTCTGGCAATGACAGTGGATGCCACCGGAAGGCAGCGGAGGTAATGTTGCCAAATGTTTGATAAAACAGTGATAGGGGAGATTGTTGCACGGGTAGACGTCGTATTACGGAAAGGCGAAGATGGAGAAAGGGAAGCCAAGAAGTATGTTGCGAAGGAAAGCGTGAATGAACTGTTGGAATGCAAGCTAGTGGTAGTACGCGCAATGGGATTAAGTAAGACGAAATGGAATGGCAGTGGGATGAAAATGTTACATTACACTGGCAAAAGTTGCAAGGGTAAAATGTAAGCTGAAAATTGTAACTAATTGCAATTAACTGTGGGTTTGCAAGAGATAGGTGGCATTGCACGCGGTGGCGTTTTGTGCTAAGTTGCTCGTACTGCACATTGCGACGAAAGTGGTTGGGCACTATTTAAGTGTTTAAGGCAATTTGAAGGTATTGTAAGAGATTGCAGGGTGTCGGCGTAAACGTACTCCAAAGAACGAAATAACTGCAGAGATCCACAGTCACCGCAGACAGCCAGGCGGAGGTGGTGGTGGCGGTAGTAGCAATGTCCCGACGAGTGAGAAGTGGCGAGAGTGAAAAATAAGGGTCTGTTTCACGCTGCGTTACGGGCGGATTACCACCCCGGGGCGCGCGACGGCGGGCGGGCGGCCGCGGGCGCCGGGGGAAGCGGCGGCGGCGGCGGCGGAGACCGCGGTCGCGTGCGCGCGCCCAGCGCCCCTGGCGGTCGATCCGCCAGGCTTAATGCGGCGTTCGCGTGCGCGCGCGGCCCCGCGACCGCCGCCGCCGCCGCCGCCGCCGCCGCCGCCGCCGCCGCCGCCGGCCTCTCCGCAGCCCATATCTCAGCGCGCGGGCGGGAAGCTAGGCTCGCAGGCCTGACTCACCGCGTTATGATCCCGCGCCCTCCGCCCCGTGCCCCGGGCGCCCCCGCCGCCGCCCTCGCCGCCTCGGGGGCGGGTGGCTCCCACTCAATCACCGGCGGCCCGCGCGCCCCCGCCCCCCCTACCCCGCCCGGCCCCGCCCCACTACACTTGGCCACGAGTTCCGTCTCGCCCCACACCGTAATGAATGCGCACAATGCATGGGAGAAAGGATAAGTGGCGTGAAAGCGGATTGAGTAAGTTGTGGCATTTGATACCGGGAAACCATGACCTTTTCTTCCTTCTGACTTTGATGTAGCGGTTACACGGAAATAATGAAGGTATGGAAATAATAATGTGTTTACTTTTCTATTTCCCTCGATTGATTCAGGAAATACGTACACACCACAAAACTTCCCACAAATGAGTAGACAATTCAGCCTCATTTATTGAACACGGACTGCAGAAATAATCTAGACGTAGTGATACAGGACGTGGTATTTATTGATGACGAATTTTTCTTTCTGTCAAAATCAAGGGAGACTCGTTTCACGTTTCGTCGACAAATCTTTTCTATGTTTTAAATTTATGGTTTTTAATAATTTTCGAAAGTTTTTAGAAATTACCAAAGTGTATTTTGACTCTCTCACAGACACTGACAAGTCTTCCTTGCATTTTGAAGAACGATTTACACAATATATTATTTCTAATTCGAACATTAGGCTTATAACGGGAATGCCAAATACAGACACATACGACTGGCACGAACTAATCAACCAGAAAACTCTGAAGGAACTCTATTAACATTATAGCGATACTAGATGCTTTATAGGGTGTAAATAAAAGAAACAACACTGGTCTAGAATAGCAAACGACGTGTGTTCATTCAAGTACCACTCAAACGAATGACAGTTGAGAACCACTATCGAGGCTGCGCAAAAACTAGGGGAATCTTTCGCGCCGAGTGGGACACGGAGACGCGAGCACAGCCACTCGCGGACCGTTCCCTGTTTCGAGCGCGGCGGCGACTGTTTCAGTAACCGGTTACGGCTCGTAACCGGTTTCGGGAAAGGCGCCGTAAAGCAGAAGGCCCGGGTTTACAGCCCGGGGTATAGGCGGTCCGCCGCCACCGCCGTCGCCGTCGCGTCGAAGTGGCGCGGGCTGCGGGATAGCTCGCGTCGCAAACATGTTTGTGTCCGCCAGTTGTAAAAGTGCAGCAGCGGCTCCCGCAGTCTTCTCGCGAGCTACAGCGGCGGCGGCGGCGGCTCCAGCCGTATCGGCAGCATCGAGATCTCCAGCGGCCATCTTAACGACTCTGCGCGCCCGACGCCGTCCTCGCCGTCCTCGTCGTCCCCGCCGCGGCCCGCGCCTTTACAGACGCTGCCGCCGCCACCCCAACCGCCGAAGTCCGAACTTTTAAGCGGACACCGCGGTTTCGACGAGATCGCACGGTTGAAATATCGCGCATTCTTCGAAACGTTTGCGACAAACTTGGGAGGGTGCGCGTTTGTTTGTGAGGTACCGTAGCGCGCAGTGGCCTTGAATAGCGCACTTCCACCCATACGGGTGGCTGTGTTTTTTTTACAAACTTTGCCGGGCGCAATTTTTCTAAAAGGAACCGAACGGAACTTTTGCGACAGAAAAACGAAAAAAACATACCATCTGATAGCGACATTCGGATGATTCGGGTGGGGGATGTAATTAAAGGAGAAATAAATTGAAAGGTTATAGAGTGAGTGCTTCAGAAGGAAAGAAAAGAATTGGGGCGTGTCTGTGAAGGGTAGTTGATATTCCTAGACTCCGCTCCCACATTAAGCTGAGAAGTGGACAAAAGGTCGCTCAGAAATACCTAGAAGAATTTCCTGCGATATTCGTAGCGAAATTTTCGATTCACTTCATCACGTTCAGGGGATAGGGTTTTCGGAGTTGCGTTCTTAGAAACACTTATCCAGAGCACTTATCTCACAGCAAAGACAAACTCTGACCTACAACGCCGCTTTCGTATCTACATACCCTACCTCCGTCTGGGGGCGTCCGCTTTCTAGATGCGCTTTTCAGCTCGATAACGAAGGCAATTCTCTGAACGACCACGCGCGCTCCTCTGGTGCGATAGTGAATGCAAAACTGAACTTCGAGAGGAGAACCGAGGACAAGCGAATTCCGCTGCACCCAGAATGGAACTTGGATGGCGTCTAGTTTCTGAGCATTTCTACGAAACAAGTTCGCTCCATCGACCTCGTTCAATTGCTGTTATTTCGACTTCGCGAAGATGGACGAATTTCGCGTGCTGGTAATCTGCGATGGCATTAGAAGGAATGTGACCTGACAGTTGCCAAGAGAAGTGACCGCTTGAAGAACAATCGCAGGTCAACGTACACTACTCAGGGCTATGGTTTGAGAGGAGGCCAGAAGAAAACCACGGCCCGGAGAACAAGAAATTCCGCAAGCTGTCCTGTTGACTTTTTACATGTTTTGTATTTTTATATAACATCCCTTAAGCAAGCAATACAAATTGATCTCACATTGTACACACTGACTTTTGTATTTCGTTTTTTGTCGCTTATTGTCGTTTCCGTATCGTGAATTTATCTTTGATCTTTTCCTTCTTCTCGAAATGGTTTGGCCCTGCTCAATTTAACCTTTTCACTCTTCTAATGTCTTTCCTTACTATTTCCCTCTCGTCACCTGATTTCCTCCTGCACTATACTTCGCCCTTATTTCTCTCTCTCTCCCTCCCTCCGACTTAATTATTTTTTCTCTCACTCTATTTTTCTTAATTTCGGCAGTTGTTGAACTCTCTGATGACTAGGGTATACGTAACTGTCGGCAGAAAGGTAAAGCAAGGTGGGTAAAATGAAGCAAGGTTACAGATGAATATGGTCGTGAGAGTGGGAACCCAACGACGAGGTACGGATGAGGAGTGCACGGATGAATGGCAGTGGCACGGAAGAAGAGTAAGGAGGAGAGAACGGTAGCGAGAAGAGAAGCGAGAATGGGCGGGGGGGCGAGGGCGTCCCGAGAGAGGAGCTTGCGAGCGGGGACGAGAGTGAGTGTTCGAGAGTTGCTACAGCGGGGGAGAGAGGGGTCCGGGAGGAGGCGAGAAGGGCCGGGGGGTGGAGAAGAGACTGGAGACAAACGCGAAAACAAAAGCGGAAGTACGAACGTAGAAAGCGAGGGAGGAAACGGAGCTGGAGGTTTTACGGGCGCCAGTTACTTAATCCTCCGTGCGAGTCCTTGGCGCGCCGGTGTTGCGGAAGTTCCCGTGCGGCGCGTGAGTGCAGTCCGTCGTCAGCACCGCGAACACCTTTCGGCCCCCTCTCCTCCAATGAGACCGCGCCCGCGCCTGGCATCGCACGCGGCGGAATGCGAAGACCTCGCATTGTGCGACGACAAGCTAAGTACCATGTGGTGCGTAGTGTAGCAATGCCTTAGAAAACTGTTTCCTGAATGTAAAGAGTGAATTTCTAAGAAGGGACTGCTTTGACAGCTACTGGCAGCAAAACTGCAGACTATGTCCTTGCGCTCAATTCGTGAGATATATGTTCGTTAGCAATTGTCTCGATTGTGAATAGCTTCCACGTTACCTTTGGCAATATCATCGACCGACATGACGTTAATTTGTTTGCCAACCTGTCAAACTGGTCGCTTCTGAGAGTAACTTCTCCATCATTTAGATCTCCAACAAACGTAAACTTAACTTGCCCAATGTATTCATGACAAATACTGTTTGTATTTGTAAGAATTTGTAAGAAAAATCTGAAAGAAAAATGTGTAAGAAAAATTTGTAAGAATTATTTTACAAATTGAAAATAAGTCTAGAAAAGTGCGTATTATGACTGTATAAGTGTTATGCAATCAAGTAATTTGCGTTTTTTTACAAGAAGTAGATGACCAGTAATATACGGCTGAGATTATTGAAAAACATATCTCGAGAATATCAAGGGTCAACATCTCTTAATTCACGAACACGTTCATGGCTTTTATCAGACCATAATCCATAAGTGACTTATGGCACCCGAGTAGTATTATTCATTTTTATTTCATTTTACAAACGCTGATCTTCGAAATTATTTTATTCGTGTTATAAATACTGAAAAATTGTACCAATGCTTGGCATTTAAAATAAAAAGGAGTGTTTGTGTTAGTAGTTGAACACAAATTTTTAATTAAAGGAGTTTTTATTATTCTCTAATTCATAATCCTAAATCTACTTTGAAATTGTGTTGTCGCTTTTTTAAGCTATCACCATTGTTCACGTCTGTAACTTATTATTTTCTACCTCGTCGCCACATTATTAACATCGACTTATTTTTAGACCAACCTAGTATCACCGATTCTACAACGATTTACACAAGTGTTAACTAGGTCGATGCCACGAGTGGGAGTCCGTGGCACCAGTGCCACGACGAAATCGCCTCTGCACGCAGTTCATAACCCCGCCGCAAGACACAACGCCATCACTATTGTGAAAAGGCGGAGTTACTAATAGTTTCCTTTCCCGAACGCTAGTGGCGCAGAGAAGCTCGTGGCATGACACGGTGCCGCGAGGCGTGCCACTGCCACCAGTAGAAGACCTTCACACCATTGATTTACACATATTACCGTATTTCTACAACTCAAACGTGTTAAATAACCTTCTTCGCGAATTGGTGACACCATTCTCGGACAACCTTCACTACTTTCCAACCTCCCTGTATTGCTCTACAAGCAATTTTACTGCTACTAAATAATCGCCGGAAAAGAAGTCAATGCCTTTTTCAGAAAATCATGGCATAACTGTTGCAAATGTTGCCACTGTTTTAACGATCATTTTCATTCTATTCCTACCAAGTCCACTTCTGTCTTCGATTGCAATCATCAACGTTTCCCCCATCATCACCGCAATAATCATACCTCGACGACCATCATCACAATAATTCTTCAATACCACTTCCGACTACAATCCTGCCGCTGTTTGCACCATCCAACCCCAATTCCATCATCAACTGATCCCCGGCACCCCCGCTCGTTCCCGGAGGTCGTAGCCTCGAGATCGTCGCCCCTCGGTCTCCCCGCGACGCGCTTCGTAATGGCCACGGCGGCGTCGCCGACTTCCAGCCCAGAGCGCGGAGATTGTGAACAATGACCCCGCGTCCGCCGCGCAGACAAAGGCGGTCCGCAGATTTGAGCGGCGGCGTATCCTTTTTCGTCGTGCATTCTCGCGGGATAAACAAGTGCTTTGCATTCGCCGCGTAAACAGAAGAAGGCCGGCGCCCTCTCTATTGACGCGGCGATCACTGAGCGGCGGAGGGGGGTCGTTCTAGGCCAAGTGCAGTCTCTTCGTCGAGAGCACGGGATTTGTCTCGTGCTTCGTTTTGTTACTCCGTTGAGCAAACTCTTCGCTTGGGAGTCTCTAAAACGAGAGAAGAGTTTGTTCACGGGGAAATAAATGAGCAACTGCATGCGGACTCATCTGTGCAAGAGAGTTTTTGCTTTCATTTTTAGAACGCAAGTTGAAATATCAGATATAAAATATCAACTGACAGAAAACAAATTACCAGCATTTATGGGTACAGAAAAGTTGAGTATTGAATATTGTTATTTTAATAATGATAGGCATGTTTACTTAAATTTCGCTCTACAACGCGTATTGATAGGTTGTAATTCTGAAATGTGTTTTGATACTTCAGAAAAACGCAACAGCATGTCTGAGTCGGCAATATTTCCTTCTCTGGCAATTCGTTTTCCTCCCACGATTCTAACAGATAAAAACGAAGTGGAAAACAATTTCTAACATCGTAAAAAATGTAACAGCACGTTTACGAGGAAAATATATGAATCCAACAATTTATTTCCATTAAATAACGAGAAAAACACGCATTCCAACACTTATGAATAAAATATTCAAATAATCCAACTATTAGAGTCATGTTAATGTATTTGAGTGCCAGTCACTCTGAGCGAATAGTCAACAATCGCATTATTCAACACAAAATTGCATGTCATCCCTAATATTGTAAAATACAAACGTCGGATGTGCTGAGAAAAAAAAGAAGGAAAAAGGCTGAAAGAGAATGAGGGGGAGACGAAGGAAGAGGAGCGTGGAAAACTTTCCGAGCGGGGAAAATACAGCCCCGCTCCTCGGTTTACATACATTTCGATGCGCGGCGAGGGGGAGCGCAGTTGGGCGCCTAGACAGAGAGGGGCGGGGGGAGGGGAGCGGCGTGGACGGCGGGCAGAGGCCGAAGGGATCAAACGGCACCAGCGCCCACCGCCCCCGCGGCCGCGCCAGGAATTTCAAAACAAGAAAAGGGCGTCTTCCACCGCCGAGCTGGCCAAGCGCCCCCCACCCCCCACCCGGCGCGTCTACGGCAGTGGCGAGCGCAGAAACAGGCAGAGGGCGCGGGATCGGAATCAAATTATCGGGAGATTTGGAAACAATTTCTCCTCTCGGGCGCGGCCGTTAGCCAATTTCATCCGGCCGCGGCGGCGCGGGTTGCGGCGGCGACGGCGGCAGGCGCTGCGGGGACGGCGAGGGCGGTGGGAACGACGAAGACGGTGGCGGGCGCGGAGAGGTGTCGAACGGAGATTGGAGGAGGAGACGGGGACAGGGATGGGGATGGGGACTGGGACGGACGGTGGGAGAGGGAGAGACGAAGACCATTGGGGTTGGTGGGAAGTGGTGGGCGGTCGAGGAGGGTGTGGAGGGTTGGGGAGGGAAAGGGTGGGTGCGGGCGGGCGGGCGGGAGGCTAAGGGAGCCGAGGGGCCGCTGAAAGCCCGCTGTTTACCAGCGTGTTTGTGCAGCGCCACCGCCCGGCCGTCACTCCGCACGGTCAACACGGGAGGCGCGCGCCCGGCCCCGCCACGCACCGCCCCGCCACCCGCTCGCCGCACTTCGGGCACGGCGGACCTTCCCGGGACGCGAACGCGGGACTCGACGCGCGAGTGAAAGGCGAGTGCACTCGCGAGTGAAGAAAGGCTTGTTCGTTTCATGTTCCACGACAAGTGCGAGCACTATTTGAGTCCACTGTACAGTGCAATGTATTGTGGATACTCACTAATCGCGAGAGAGTTGCTAGTTGTTTTCGCAATCATGGAGCTCTGAAAGACTAAGTGTAGTTTGTATATTGTAGTTTACGTTCATCTCTTTTGCTCTGAGTGTTCTCACACATTTATTAACAATCTATCTGTCAATTGTTCTGACTCATCACCGCTCGTAAAAATGAAGACAATTCTGAAAACAAGCTAGGATTACCTGATCTATAATGAAGACGGACTAATTTTACTCTCATTTGAGATTTAGTTTGACTTGTGCTGTACGGAAACGCACATACGAAAGAGACGAGACATTTAAAAACAAAAATATATGTGTGCTTCAATAAATCTCGTAATTGAAATTGCCTATACTAACGTACAATATCTTATCAAAAAGAAGTACTGCTATGGCTAATGGAAATAATTAGTTTTAGTAAATTGTTTTTTGTAAAATTATGTAGAAAAAACAGCATTAATTATTTGGAATTTTTTATTAAATAATATGTAAGATATTTAATATTAATCTTTTTTTTCGCCCTAAGACAAGTCGATGCACCACCACACGTTGAAGATCTAAAAAGGTTATGGTGGGAACAGTATTTGGAAGCACGGAATAACAAAGTTATTTGTAATTAGTGGCCTCCCTTCATTAACGAGAAAAAAAATTCGGCTTCAAGAATGTTGAGCGTTAAATCATTTATCTATGTCTGGAAAAACCAACAATAAAAATGTGTCTGAACAAAGCGTGAAAGCAAAGAAGAAATCTCAAGATTTCGTGACTTATGGCCGTTCCTTAACGATAAAAATATCCTCAAACAAAATATGAGAAATAGACGGAAACAAGAGTAGCGCGATATAACTGTCAACGAAACAAAACTCAAAACTCATTACAGCATAACTTATGATATATTATTACAAGAATTTAAAAGTTCTTGAGATCAAACAAACACAGATATTTATGCTCTCTCCACACCAGAAAAGAAACGTGACTAACTGGGCCACTTGTGCTAGACACAGAAAATGGAGTCCCGCGGCAGAGATCATACGAAGTTCGCTTCTATATTTAATGTAGGGCACCAAAATAGCCTTCACCGGTTTTACGATGCACAGACGATTTATTACCGCGCTCGGGAGCAGCAAGGCGTTCGCCGCGCTTCAAGTTCGGAATGCTGATGCACCAGACTCAATTTCCGCCCTCTCTCTTGCGAGACTGTTTAATTCCAGATATCGATGAATTGAGGCGGATCGTTACGGAACATCCTAAGAATATGTGCCATAAAACTTAAAACCGAATACAAAACCGTATATGAATAATGTATCTCTTGGACAAAGACGGATACCACAACTTGGTATACTCGGAAAGTCACTGCCACAAAGACGTTACATGCACTTGATTTACTTCAAGAACGTTCGACATGTAGGTTGTCTATAATATGAAAAAGACTTCCCTGAATTGAGATCTAAACTCAAATTTCGAAGTGGGTATGTGCAGAAATCGTCAATAGGATGAGAACGTGAAACATTCGATCCCACCAATGATTTTGCGGTTATATTAACACGTAGTCTACAATGCGTTTAGTGCGAAAGTTTAAAACTTTGTTCATCAGAACCTCAAAAGCACATTCTTATTTTGAAAGAAAATTGAATTTCATACGTAACTCATCATGCACAGATGACATTTGAGAGTAGGGTCTACTTTACTTCTAAATTGTCAATTGAAAGTATTACTCACCTCCGATTTCCCTTTAGAGACGCAATTGGCCACGTCGCTCGGTTCCAGACTCATCGAATCTCTCTGCAACAAGGAAAAATTCGACATCAGCAAGGAAAAAATAAACAAGTTGATGCAAACACTCACGTCCTCCGAAAAACACACAGAGATGGCGCGTCAAAATTACTCCACTTTCTTGTCGGTCGCTGGCTCTACTTATTTACACCTCACAGTAAAACCCTAGACAGAGGCAAAGCTTGTAAAAAAAACTACGTTTCTTTACGGGCGTGCTTCGCCTTGCAATGTCTTTGACAGCAAAAGGACTGATGAAACCGGATCGTGCCGACGCTGCAACGACAAAGCCCCGCTCAAAACGGGCGAAGAAATTACCTTCTTAGGGCGAACGAACGAGCGCGGAAGACGCACCGAGGCAGAGCGTTCCGCTAAGACGACAAGCCCCGAAACGACAGTTGGCTTGATGCAACACCTTAAGTGCCGCGCCCTGCAAGCTCGGGCGCGTCTCTCGATGCTGCAGCCACAAAGACCTCCTTTACGGAAGAGATGTATTCTCACCCAATTTCGCCTTGCGGGGTTCATAAATAAAATATACGAGCGGCGGATGGGCCAAACAAGACACAGGCTGGTTAACGGAAATGGAATAGCAAACGGAGGGCGGTTCTCCGCGGAAATTGAGGCGAATTATGTGGGTCAAGCGAGCAGGAATAGTTTAGGATCGATGCGAAAGGTTATAGCGCTCGAAACGGAACACGTTTTCTTACGCTCCGTATGTCGAGCGCGTATGCACTAAGCCGACGGCGTATTAAAGAATAATCAGATCGATGACGAAAATAATGCTTCTTTCGTAAACGAGGTCATCGTAAATCGATGTCCGCGCGCTTACTTCGATTTGTCACTGTCGCGTTCGACTCGGAAACGGCTCCGCTCCGGAGAACGATAAGAACGTGGGTTGTACAACACAGAGGCAAATTACCTCAGAAACGAAAATCAGATATTGCGGAAACATCTCCAGAAAGGAAGTACGTGTGGTGGTTGTGTTTCAATTCTTTGATATCAGTTCTAGAAAACGCATTATTAAACATTTTCTCTACGCGTGAGTAAAATAATAAATTTTGATGATTAAATGATAATTGAGAAATGAATGCACAGATTAATTAACGACATTTGCATGTCCATAAAACGCAACATCAAGAAATACATATCAGAAAAGTACATTGATGTCATTCATAAAAACCTCTAAGTTTAATAATAATTTCATGCGTAATTCATATTAATTTAATAATGAAAGTATTCTGCAGGGAATTTATACATGTAACTTTAAGGAGGAAAATGAGATAACGCTTGTCTGTTCCCGAATATTGTCAGACAAATATTGAATAAATACAAATTACAAAATTAATTATCATAAATACCCCTTTTATGAAGTTCTTTAGTTCTTTAGTAGTACTCTTCGACAAATCAGGACAACCTGAAACCAAACGACATAACGTGCCTATCGGTAATGCCGCTCGACTCTCCAGATTTAACTTTCAGGTTTGTAGAGAAAATTGTTTTCGGACTTCCAGCGGAACACGATATTGCGAAGAAAGTAGGGCGACTGCAACATCTCCGCCTCACGGCGACAGCGTCCGCGAGCGGATATTAGCCGGCAATTAGCAGCGAGGCGGCGAGGGCGGCGGCGGCGGCGGCTTCGCTGATTGCGCCGGACCGGGCAATGGGTTTAGCGCGGCTCGTAACTCAATTTTCGTGTGCGCCCCATTGTCTCCCGCGCCTCGCCGCGCCCGCCGCGCCCCGCCGCGCCGCGCCGCACGCAGACACACAATAGTGCCAACCCCTAGGCAAAACTAACTGTGCTCACGGTCGCTCGCCTCGCCGCCCGGCGCACGTCCAAGTTGGTAAGCCTGCCTCATTAGCATGGGGCCGGGGTGCTCGTTACGCGGTCGCCCAAACTAGCGGAATTTCCGGTAAATTCCAGAAATTTGATTTACTATCGGCTTGGTATTACGGCGGGTGCCCCCGTTCCCGGCCCCTCCCCCGCCGCCCGGTCCCTTCCCGGTCGACCGCCTCCGCCTCCGTCGCACGTTCGCACCCGTTCGGTCGCGCCCAAGTTGGTGCGCTGATGGCGCGCCGCACGTAACTTGGGCGTCGACGTAACTACCTGCCACGCGGAGTGCCTTGGTCGCCCGTGGAGCCCATGCACCCCCTTTCAGGCAGACGTCGGTTCCCACATGGCCGATACCGCTCACTTTCTCCGTACACGTGAATCGACGTCTTTGCCCTCAATTAGGAGAGTCAGAATTCCATAACTAGACTCGCGTGTTCGGTAACAAGAGATACACATAATATAAATAGTTGATATGTTGCAATAACTGCTTCATTGCATAGTTCAGCACATCACAAATGTTTGGTAATAGTCTAATATAACTGCCCCAATGAAGTTAACTTCACATAAGTACTAAATTTAAAAATATGGAGGCAAAAGTTTACGTATGTGTTTCATGTGGCAGTCGTCCACCCTCAAAAGTATTAATTTTAATTGTCATTTTGTGACATGCAGCTGGCAGCAGATGGTCTTCCAGCTTCTACTAATTGAACGATCCCTCACGAGAAAAGAAATTAAAAATAATTGTCAATATTACCCATTGAAATGTACAAAATCATTTCAATACACACTTAGGAAACAATAGCAAAACATCAAATTCAACTGAAGCAATTTATTTCAGAGTTCGTAACAGACACCATTCATATGAACACTACGAATTGTACTTCTCACTCTCAACAGTGCGTTCCAGAATATTAATGACTACGACTGAATAATAGGAACTAGAGAATATGGTAACAGGGATTGGAAAGTAAGATGATTTTAATTTTCCCACAAGACAATGCGTGGAGAATCCTATAAGAAATAAGAATCAATTAGTAAATTAAAAATGGATTCAGAAATCCTACATGCCGGTATGATGATTTCACATGAAATGGTCGACAGAAAAAAAAATGTCCTCTGCATTGAACCTGATGAACTTTCATTACACTCATCTCCACCTCATTTTCATAATAATTAATATTCAACCACAGCGGCCCCAGAAGTAAGCGAAAGAAGCCCGACTGCCGGAGTGTCTAAGAGAGGCACCGCCATGACCGAGTTGCGATGAATAAAAAGAGAAGAAAATCTAATCACCTACAACGCGCCGCCAAGGGCCTTGAATTCAAAATCTAGTTACCAGTCGAATCGAGAAAAAAACGAACGAAACGAAACGAAAAAAAAAAAAAAATTAACGCTCGCGCTGAAAACGACGCCGAGGGGAAGGCCGCGACGAGATCGTTTCAACCTTTCAAAGAGTCTCTACAACGCCTTGCGCCTCTCTTCGCCACCGGGTGAGAAGGGAAGGGGGAGAACGTCGCCGAGGGGAGGGGAACCAGGAAGTGACGTCGTTACGTGATGTAATTACTTGTCAGCGGCGCTAATCAAAGCCGGGCAGTGCTGCCGAAGCAATTTCTCGCGGCTCGGCGGAGGCGGTGGCGGCGGCTGTGCGAGCCGGCCGAGACGCCTGGGTAGACGGGTGCAGCGTCTGGGAGTGATGTGGCGGGGGAGGCGATACAATGTAGAGGACACGGTGGGGGTTATTGATTGGGAAGTCCGGTGGATTGGGAAGTCCGGTGCGAAGTAGGCACGATGCCATCTGGTTAAATCAGCAATAAATTTGATTGGACGGAATGTGTGTAAATAATTAGTTTGGTTGGTGCGCCTTCTCGTCAATGTTAAACACATGGGGCGAATTTCCGTCACCCGCCGAGGGTCGAGCCCGCAACCACCCAATCACCCAGTGCGCTGAATTCATAAGGCATTGTCTTGACACTCCACACTACCGTCATTAGCAGTTTAGAGCGCTTACTCACTAACAGAGCATTTCCCCTAAAAATGTGCAAGGTATGAAGTGTGTAAATATTACGCTCTAGTTAGAAATTATCTTATCTAGTAAACAAGTACTTGTGAAAAGTAGTATACGAGTAGAAACTTACACTAAACTACATTTATACATTACATTCCTTGGCGCGTTTACGTTCATACTTCTTCTTCTTCTTCTTCTTCTTCTTCTTCTTCTTCTTCTTCTTCTTCACAGCGAAACCCTTTTCTCTAGCGAAGCGTAGCGATTGTAGGCCGCCTGGCATGAAAGCGGCTGCGATGATTCTTTTGTAATCAGAATCAGAAGTAGACGATCACAGCTCGTAAAAACATGAAGGCAATTTGCAGAGCAAAGGTCTATTTCCACTAGGTATTTACATTGAAATCTTTGTCGCGACATTATTTTCCGTACTGTACCCTATTGCAGGATACTTTCAAGAGATTTTTGCACTTCACTGCCATCTCATCCTAACCAATCATCATTAATCAGTCATTTGCTTCATTATACCTCTCACTTCTTATTTCAATTCTAGTTTGCAAATAGTGTGTTTTACGAACAACATATTTTGTTACACATTAAAAAATTGAATTAACGAATTCTCTTTATGAAAGAAGAAAGACATTGAGTGGACGAAGGGTGTAAAATGACAAGCAAGTAAACTTCTACACAGCAACACTGTACCGTCACAGCCCCGCCTACTTTCAACTTCTCGACCAGGTTCTATTAAATATCTGAAATCGAGAGCGAGGAAAACTTGATTGGATTCTCAGTTGGACGAGTCCAGATGTCGCGTCACGTCGTTAATTTATTTGCTATCCGAAGCGACGAGTGGCTGTGGATGCTCCGTACTGCAAAGAATTTCCTCTTTCTTTCTAAAGTTAAGTTGTAATTTCGGTGCAAGGATTGATGTTCGACGACTTCAAATTACGACTTGGAATTAGAATTAAAATTCCGCTCTCCATCTTGTAACAAACCGCATGCAATTATTCTTCACAAATAAACTACTAAACGAAACTGAAATCCATTAATTAAAAAAAATATTAAAACTTAATTTACACTTGACAATCTTTTTTTTTTTTTTAGATATTTTCGTCTTTCACTATTCGCAAGTCTTCATTTAATTTTAAATTCAATCTTCGGTTCCGCGTATGTTGTTCCGGCATAATAATTATACAGACGAGTTGATTTAATCTGCATATATTATAATTATTTTCCATTAGCGCGTTCGATAAGAAGGGCGTAGAAACAGCTGGACGGGGGAAAGGCACTCACGCGATTCAAGAACGCCCTGCCGCCGCCGCCGCTAGCTCTGAGTGAAACGTCGTTGCAATTCCACGCGAAGTGCGCGGACTTTGATGGCGCGTGTTTCCGTCCGCGAACACCGCTCTCCTCGTGTGCTTCGATCCACAACGCGGCTTACGTGTTCGTACTTGTAAAACATGCCGACAAATTATGTGCAGATCCGAAGATACAAGCCGGGCGCTGCATGGAAACGCCGCACGGAGAAGACACGCGATGCTTCTCGCCTAGTTTTTGAACGAGCGCACTTGGGGTTTCTTAGATGTTTATTGTGTAAGAGGTGAAATGTTTCTATACGTCTTGAAAGTCCTCATGGGTAAACCGATGAATGGTTTTAGAGGAAATAAACGACTAGTTTGAATTCCTACGTTTTATCGAGAGAACTTTTATGATTTGCTCTCTCTAAATACACAAATACGCTTCACGTAAAAGGTGGTTTCAAGATGATGTTTGGTTCTAATTACGAAAGATTGAAGATTGAGTGATAACTGATAAAATATCTTTCATAATTAGTGAGATTTGAGTCGAAAAATTAGGTAATATTAATTGCCAGAAATTATTTAAAAAAAAAAATATTCTGTAGGTGGAAGTGAAAACTCAAGAAGCTGTAATAATAGTATTTCTCTGGTTTCTTGAAAATGGAAACAAGCTGGACGAGTCAACAGAGAAATTTCGAAATAACAGCATTAAGAAAGCCTACTTTTTATACATTTTATTGATGTCAAAATAAATATTCGTATGAATGTGTGGGTATGTGTGTGTGAGGGGATTGGGAAATTGTGAAGAAAGTTAATGAAAAGAGATAGAACATTAATGAAAACAATTTGAATAGGCAACAAGAGTCAGGAAAGTATTTCCAACTAACCACTACCACCACCACAACGCCACCACGTATGTTGGGAGTAATTTCTACCAATAAATTATTTATTGGTTCGACTGAAACATTTAACCAACGATTGTCCTCTTCAAATTGCCCTCATTGAATGCTACCGAACAAACACACATACATACACACACGACTTCCCTTTTCTTAGCAGGGAATTCACTTCGGTTGAGAAAAGAGGTTGGGGCGACCTCTCCGTCTGACTCCGAACGTACCGCAGACGAGTCGCACCACCGGACGGTATTAACTTTTCACGTGTCCTCACAAACGGTTAGTCTACATAACAACCGAAAGCGGTGGGAACGGCGCGGGAAGAGGGGGGTGCCAAATTGCGAGCGTGGGGCTCCTGAACAACAGAGGCGAAAACGGGCGGGGGAAGCGGGGCTCATCGGTTGATTACCTTCGCTGCCGAGAGGCGCGCCTTTACCTATTCATGCCTTATGGACCGGGACGAAGACCTCGGGTGGGTTGGGGGCGGGGAGGGGAGGGGTGGAGAGGGCGGCGGGAGGGGATGTCCAGGCGCCGTGGAGCTTCCCCGCCGCTTCCCGCCGCGGCGCCTGCGGCCCGAGTCAACGGCGCAGCATTAAATATGGAGGACGGCGGTCGTGAAAACGTAATGAAGCAACTGGCGGTCCCGCCACTCCGCTCCGCTCCGACCCTGCGCCCACCGCCGCCGCCGCCGCCGGCGTGCTAAGCCCCAAGCCCTCCCCGCGCTCCGCCACCCTCTCCTCCACCCGCCAGCGCCCACTCCACCTGTTGGCTGCGACGGCGACCGCGCCGGTAAGCTCCCGCCCTCGCCGCCGCCGTCTCCCGCGCCGCAGCGGAGCCGGTTGCGGCGAGCGCTCGCACCCTGCGCCAGGACTTTGCGGTTATCGCCCTGATTGCGGCTTAAGTACTCGTGTAAATACGGCCGAATTGTTTTCCTAATCATTTCGACAAGGCGTTTGGAAGACATACTCAGGGGAAAATCAAGGCAATGGGCCGTTTTGAGGATGCCTGAGGATCACGCACTTCATTACGACAATCAATCCTTGCAAGAACATCTTTATACACAATAATGTAAACTCTCTTAACGATTAATATCATGGTGAAATATCGTGAAAAATCGTTTATGTGTTTTACCGTTTATGTGTGAAACCGAATCTCCTCTTACATTAAAATTAAACTCGGAGCCGGACATGTAAAAACGAACAAACTGTCCTTACACAGTTTATTTCCAGCTTGAAATATCGAGATAAATAACACCCTCATTCAGAGAGGAATTTATAAACAATAATATTTTCAACTTCCTCGTTAATAAAGCCATTTGAAGGGGTTTGGTAATTTAGACTATTGATTTTTTACATATGCTGCGCAGAACTAGTTAAAAATCCAAAAGATTGAAAGAAACGTTAACTGTTAGGAACAACAATTTACTACAGAAGAGAGTGTAACCCTCACAAGATTAACTAGATAAATCTTGAATGTGTCAGACATTCACGGACGCAAGGCATTCTTCAATTTATATCAATGGCGCATTCTTCGAAGACCTGAAAGTTGATGTTAAGACAACAGTTTGTGTACCAGGAACGAAGTCGATTACATAAAGATCTACCTCAATGAAAAATACCTGTAGTTTCTTGAGACATGTGTAATATGCAGTCACTGATTTGGAATGAGCTTCATCCAAACCCCGACACTAACACGACGTGGAAGTTGAGAAAATTCGGGGCTCAAATTTCCTTAAATTACTGAAGTCACCCACAAGCTAACAGACACATTTTAATCAAGAACTTTATCAACCACCTATAGATGCTGGTTTCCCGGACTCTCTATACCACTAAAATAAAAAGTCACAACTTTCTTATTAAACCTTTGGCATGATTCCCAAACAGTTCCGCCAACCGCAGCTCGCCACGCGTCCCTATGCGACCGCGAGCGAGCGAGCGAGCGAGCGAGGTGGTGGGCGCGCGGGTGAGCTGGCGAGCGCGTCGGCCGTCGCTCCGCCCCGCTCATCGCCGAGCGCCGGCGGAGCGGCCGCGTCGCAGGGAAGCCCGATGATTCGGGCGAATCCCGAGGGGGGCGGTGGCTCCGCCGGGGCGAGCAGCCGCGTTCTGCTTGGTCGGCAGGCGCCTCGCCCCCAGGAGGAACCGCCCCCGCCCCGCCGCCTCGATGTGGGCAGATGGCCTCCCCCGCGGAGGCGGAGCGCGGAACGACCTTCCCGTGACCCGTTCCTCACGGGGATGAAGGGGCGATTAAAATAGATGAACGCTACTAACAGTGAAAAGGATGAGTTACGAGTTTGACGGGTTGAAATTACAGTCAAAACACGTAGCGCAATAGACCCGATGCATGAGCCACTGTACAGTTTTTTCAAGATATTCTAGTTACCCGTTACCTTTACTTCACTATAGTATTTGTTTCAAATGATTACTAATTGATAAAAATATGAACACACATAAAACTATGATCACACTTCAATAAAAACGTGAGGTTAAATGAAGGTGATGTAACAGACTGAAAGGCAACATTTGGTGAAAGACCAGAGCAGTGAAATGTAAGCGATAACTCTAAGACTAAACGGAGATGATAGCAGAGAAGAAAGAGGCGGGGGAGAAGAAAGCTGAAAACAGTAAAGCGTGCGACACGACAGAGTGACTACATAACAGAGGTGTACTGAACGATGGAATGTCAGTGGGGAGGAACTGAGGGAATGTGGGAGCACAGAGGCAGAAAGAATACGAGGGAATGCAGAGATGGGTGTTAGGGGCCATGGAAGGAATACGGAAGGGGTTGGCAGCGGCGGGATACAATGGCGATGGATGTAGCCAACGGTGGTGGTGTGGGGGAACAGGCTTGCAGACTCGCGAGGCGACGCGGACGGAGCACAGGGGGTAGAGAAGTCGCCAGGCAGTCGAGATGGCAGGTGGCGGGGAGAGCGCCGTCGCGACGCGTCGGGGCGAGGGTGGGACGGCGAGGTCGCGGGGCGGGAGGGCTGGTGGGCGGAGTGCCCGAAAGAGCCGGCCGAGCCTTCGTCTTGAGCCGGGCGCGCGCGGAGTAATTGCGAGTGCGCAAACAGCCGAAGGCCGAGGCGCGACGGCGCCGCCCGCCCGCCCACCCACTCCTCGCTCACCAGCGCCTCTCGCTCAGCTAATATTGACCGGGCGGTAATTAGCAGCGTGCTAGACGGCGGATCCGCGCACTTTTGCCTCGCCGACACCGTCGTCTCAGCGGCCATGTTTTGTTAGCCTGTTTATTTTTCGGTCGACTGCACGCCGCAGCAGCACCCGCCTCCGCCTCCGCCACCGCTCATCCACACCTACAACGAGCTTACACCTCCCAATTTCCTGGCTCGGCTCCATCCTACCTATCACCCCTTCCACGACCGTGCTGGGGTTTCTCTCCTCGTTTGTTCTTTGGCTTTCGCCCATCGTCTCCCCTCTTCGAAAAAGTTAGCACCCGTCGGATCTCCACAACGAGATTTGCTCAGAACTCGGCGCGAATTTTTTTCCGAAATTTCCACACTTTTAAGTAGTTAATAATTTCTTGGCAAAAGTGCTAAACTAACACTGGGATTGGCAGGGGACTTCACCCTCGTCTATGCCGCTGCCATGCTAAGCACGGCGAGGTGGGGAGTGTTTCGTGAGGTGCGGAAGGGGGAGCGGGAGTGAAAGGGAACGGCGGCGATTCGAATTTCCTCCACGTCGGGCGGGTCCCCTCCTTAACAAACGCCCCGCAACTTCGTTGGCCCCGCGGTCCTGAGGAGGTGGTGGTGGTGGTGGCCGCGGCAGCGGCGGCGGCGGCGGTTGAGGCGGCGCCGGCGGCGATAGCGGTGGCGACGGTAGCGACGGTAGTGGTGGCGGCAGCGAAGGCGGCGGCGGCGGCAGTGTTGGGCGCAGCAAGGGGGGCGCACGGAGCCAAGCACGACGCCGCGTCTCGCCGGTACCTGCGAGGGGGCCCCACGCCACCGCCGGGGAGCATCCATCTCCCCCCTAGGCAATTTTGAGCCGGCGCGCGCGAAAAACGTTAACACGGCCCTTAATTTGATTTAACCCGGCGCCCCGCAGCCGAAGATTTATCTGCGGCTGGCGCCCTTTGCCCTCGACGCAGCGGGCGCACCTCCCTTCCCGCACCCCGCCCTCCGCCCCACCCCCGCGTCCCGCCACCAACCATCGAGGGGGCTCCTTCAACCCTGGACCCGAGACCCAGAGGACCGTAGCACGGGGAGGATAGACGCTACGCCGCGCCGCGAGCACCAACCGGGAGGCAACAGCGGCGGGGTGGCGTCTGTTTTTAATTAGACGCTCCGCCGCTAGGGGCGCGCGGCGCGCTTAGCGCGAGCGAAGGGGGTGTCTACGACGGCGCCGACGCCACCAGCGCGCTGCACCGACTCCTCCTTAGACGCGGTCGCCTCAAGACGTGTGTTTTAATTAAACAGCCGCCTCTCGGGAGAGGGGGATGGGGGAGACCACGCCCTTCCTAACGAGCGGGCGGGGGTGGGTGGGGGACCCACGGGTGATTTTCGGCGGGTCCTTCAATTACAGGTTCGCGCTGAGTAACGACCTGGGGATTTTTCTTCGAGTTGAGACGCGCCGAGAGGGCGTGGGGCGGATGCAGCAAGTAGAGTGCTAGGAGGGGAAGCAGGGTCGCGAGGCGCCGCGACGGCGGCCGGCCTTGGGGACGAGGGCGTCGGGGCAAGGGGACGGCCGGTGACCGCGGCGCCGACCCCCGACCTCGGGCGAGGGCCGTAATGAATACAAGGGCAGGCAGCGGGGGGCGCGAGCCACTAGAATATTCAAGGGCCCATCACGCCCTGAACGAAATTTTATGCGAGCGCCACGACATCTGACGGAAAGCCGTTCTTGATCTCTGTAACCACTGTACCATTTCTTTTTACAACGACGCGCGTTACGACCGTGCCATTCATCCTGGAAAAGAGCGGCCGGCAGCTACGAGCACGAGGCTCGTATGTCACACTCGGTTATGAATCTGCTATTTTGGGCGAGTGCTGGTAAGCAATTACTTGACGCGCGGTTCCGTGCCAGGACTCAATGCGACGTTCCTGGGTGTTGGTAACGGCAATGAGGGTTTGGGCGTGGCTTTGAAGCGGGAAGTTAGTTGGAAGAGAAGGCAAAAGCTACAGAGACACAGCTATGGCGAGGGCTGCAGTGGCAACAGAAGTGATGGCGATTGTGGCGGAGATAACGGAGTGGATAGTGTTGGTTGGTGGTGGTGGTAGTGTTGGTGGTCTTGGTTGGTGGTGGTGGTGGTGGCCGCGATTTTGGTGGTGGCGGCAGTGGAGATGACGTTGGCGATACCATGGCGAGGATGCGGCGGCGATGGGGCCTGCAATGATGGCGATGGCAATGGCGGAGGCGACCGAGCAGCGTCTGTGGTCGAGATGGCGCTGGCGGCAAAGGGTGTGCGAGGGTATGTGTCCGCGTGCTTTGCAGGGCAGTGTTGCGACTTGGTTTTAATCGCGGCGCACATCCTGCGCTCGTTATGGGCGGAGCAGAGCGATGACTTCTCCGACCGCTCCATGCTGTTAAAGACGACAGTAACAAGGCCCGAAAGATGCAAAGGGTTTTTTTGACATTGCATTTAGACGTGCCGTCCGGTTATACTGTAGGTAGTTTAAGATGCTCTTAAATATCTTTTGTTCCAAAATTAATTCTTAAAGACTATTGAGAAAGAGTATATGGATAATTCAAAAGTACATTTTTAATAAAAAATGTTACAAAATATTCTATAGTACTTGAAACAATCCTCACTTATGTGTAAGTATTAAAAGTAAGATGTGCATTTGCTATTGAGCTAATGGTAATAGAGTATCGTTTTATGACACTGTATTTGATACGTTATGCACTTATTGATGTCATTTTCAAATGACTGATTCTAATATTCCCTTTAAAAATCAATCTACGAACTATTGAATTCACCAGCATTCTCAAACGACCAACTTGAACAACCAATGCGCTCATTAGTACGCAAGCATTTATCATTTGTGTTACTTCCAAAACCCCATGAAAAACAATATGGAAAATATAAACCGCATGGAACCGTGAAAAAGAGAATAATCATTTCCATATACATCAGCAACTGTTAGAGCAAGTAAAACAAATTCGTTACTCACGTAGCAGCCGGTCACATGGAACACAGATCCAACGTAAATGTTTTGTGTGTGTGCGCGCTCGAATCACAACGCGCGGGCGGGGCGGGGCGGGGCGGGGCGCTTCGGAGACGTCACGGCTGACCCGGCCAGGCCCCCGCGGCGGCGAACGAGCGACGAGCGCGCGATTTGTTTTCGCAACCAAATTAACGCACTTTAATTAGTCGCTGCGGCGCGACAACAGCCGGCGGCGACGCATCGCAACCTCCCCCCCCCCGGTGACCCATCGCCGCCTTCGCGGCCCGACCGCTGCTCTGCTACCCCACCGTCACCTAGAGCTCTTGGAGTTATACAGTTCTTCAGTCATGTGGGCACCCAGGACTCGTATCTGCGGGTATTCTAATGGCTCAAACCCACCCGCATCATGGGGTACCCGTTTCATGGCGGGCGGGTTGACGGGTCTGCGGGTACTGAGATCTCTACCGTCACCTCCCCTGTCCCCCCGACCCCTCCTTGGTCTTCATGCCCCTCCGTTGTCCCACTGTCCCCTTCTTTGTCCCACCGCCACTTTCGCGGCTCGACCGCTGCTCCGCTTCCCCACCGCGGCCTCCGCTGACAAGCCGCCACCTACCTTGTCCCTTCGTCACCTCCCCTGTCCCACCACATCCGCTCACCTCCCACCGTGACGTCTCCGTCGCATTTCTCCCATTACGAGCGTAATCTTGTCGTTCCCCAAATGTGCCCACACTTTGCCTCCGCCGGTACTAACCTTGTCACTACACGCAACAGTAACGAGTGTACCGAATTTGTTGCTCGCGATCTTTGGCCTACGTTCGTTGGGAAAGCATGGAGACTTTGGAAGCTTTTCTTCCATCCCTATGCAGCGGGACCCTAGCCTTGTGTACTTCCGCCCTGTTGTATTGCTCCTAGTGTACCCTGCCTCCTCATGTTTAGAAACAATTACGTCATTACCTCGCAAAACTTAGGCACACATTATTCTTGACAAACGATTATCTCTGGCGACTCTACCACCGTTGCAAAATGAGATATTAACGAAGAGACCCAATTATATCCGTCGAAGCATGTTGCACGACTTCATTTGTAATTCGAAGAAATCCATTATGAGAAAACTTGCTGTGAAGAGGTCCTTTCAAAATGGTTAAATAATCGCATTTAATGAACAATTCGCAACATAATCGAACCGAATCTTCTTAGAGTCAATGTCCAGCTAAATCAAATGTCGAATCGGTTTCCTTTCGACGCTGTTCGCCTTCAATGACTACACCTTCCTCTCCCACGTCCCCCAACAAGAGAATGTGCTGCCCTTTTGATTATTGAACTTTTAGTTGG
Organism: Acheta domesticus; assembly: GCA_031308135.1. NCBI lineage: Eukaryota > Metazoa > Arthropoda > Insecta > Orthoptera > Gryllidae > Acheta > Acheta domesticus. The sequence continues at coordinate 214,949,134 of JAHLJT010009436.1, forward strand.
GTAATCGGAAGGGAGAGACTCCTGGAGTGTACTCCTGGAGTATTCAGTGAGATTTCTGGCCCTTCTGTAACCCGGATTCTCGGATATCCTCTTCACACTGATATATTATTCGCAGAACGTTTCCCGCCGTAGGCCCTAATGCCCTGAAATTTCACTCCTACGCTCCCTTTCTCCTCTCTTTACGACCATTCCCTCTGACGTTGCTCGTGTTGGCAAACCCGCATCGAGGAGGATCTACCATATGAAACAATGCTGGTTTGATCGTGGACGGTATGTTTCAACGTTCCGCAGAATGAAATGCTTTTCACGGTGAGATAAGGCGAGCGTATGAATAATGAACGCCAGCAATCGCTGCGCTTCTGGGAATGTTGCCGGATGGTGTTGCGTCGCGCCTCGAGAACAAAATACAAATGCGAACGCGCGCGTCCGCCACTTGATTGAAATTTGTTGCGATAGCGTTGCTTCGCCGTAATAGTTTCAGCGAAATAACAATATCCATTACGGCACGTCTATTTCTGATCAAACGCACATCGCTTAATGCACGATAAGGCTGTAATGGTTCCCTAGATTAGTCCCTAAAATAACTTTCAATTACTAAGCGTTCGATAGAAAGGCCGGCAGGAAATAATCGCGTAGCATTTCCATACAGAGTCCATAATTCATAATCAGTAAGCTGTCACAGTCATAAGCAAATTTCCATCCACCTGCGAATATGACGTTGCTTCACACTCCTCTCTGATTGATTCATGGCTACGCAACAAATAATGGTGATTCTTACACGAATAAACACAATTCTTGCACGTAAACAGATCAAGTTAAGAGTCCCTGTGGCGTCTGAAATGCACTTTATAAGATTATAAACAATATTTTGAGAGATGAAATGTGTTGATCAGTGGATTTCATAAATAAAATACTAAAGAATAAGCTTCGGTCGGAGTCTCCTCGCTTACAAAGAAATGCATATGGAACCGTATATAATGCAGTAATGTTAGATTAGCTGATAAAGTGCAAATAGAAATTTACGACTGACACAGTGGAACTCGAAAATACCCACCTCGTCTCTCACTAGCCTGAAAATTTCCCACCAGCTCTCTGATTCTTGTTTATCATAGATTGTCTGATATTCATTACAACGTACTTCTCCTATCCAGTCACCTCGTCTCGGCTAATGTGCTCTTTAGCCGGCCGAAGTACGAAGAATATTGCAAAACTCTTCCTACGAGTACTTCGGACCTTATCCACCCATTTTAAATAATATGATCATTAACAGGTTAATTTGGGGATTAGCCAGATTCGGGCATAAGCCATAACACGCACAATATTGAATGTACAATTCCACAATAACACGATCTACAATACAGAGCCTACCGATTTGGACGGGTATCGAGAGTGGAGCACGTGACGTGGGCCAACGGAGGGGGGCGAGGGCGAGGACGAGGGCGAGGGCGAGGGCGAGGGCGAGGGCGAGGGCGAGGGCGAAAGCGAGGGCGTGGGCGAAGGGCGAGGGCGAGAGCCGAGCGAGGGCGAGGGCGGGGGCGGGGGTGAGAGCAAGGGCGTGGGCGTGGGCGGCACCAAGGGCGGGGTGCGGCGCTCGTCTTTAAAAACCCGCGCGCGCCAGTAATGTAATAAGGCGCGGGCCGCAGCGGAAGAGGACGGGGCGGCGGCGGCGGCGGCGGTGCCGACTGCGGGATTGGCCCGCGAGTGAAGCACGAAAATTAAAGCGAATTCGCGTTTCATTATGCGAAGCCGGCTGAGCCAGGGAGAATGGGAGCGGTGGTGACGGCCACCGGGGCGGAGGCGCGGCGTAGCGGAGCGGAGGCCTGGGCTGCAACGGATGGCGGATGGCAAGTGGAGGAACCTCGAAAAGTGGGGGGCAGACGTGTGGTTGCGGGATGGCGGGATTGTAGGAACGAGAGCGAGCAGGGGAAACGGAACATTGCGAAGGTGAAGAAAAGGGAGACGGGTTGGTGGGAATGCGGAGTAAGAAGAGATGAGTTGAAAGAATGTGGAGTAAGCAGAGATGAGTTGAAAGAATGCGGAGTTAGAAGAGATGGTTTGGAAGAGAGGTGAAGTTAGGATAGACTAGTTAACGGAAAACGGCGGCGGGATAGTGGGTACACAAGAGTAGTGAGTAGAAGGCAATTCGGGGAGAATCGTTGACTTTCGAGCAACGTCAGGCTTTTGTCCTTATGTGAGAAAGCGAGCAGGAGCAAAGGCGTGAAGAGTGCAGGAATGGAATGAAATCACTTGTTGGTTTGAAGAATCGAATGGAAATAATGATTATGATCTGCAATAAGCATTTCTTTCTAGGCGACGAGACTCCGAGCGAAGCTAATTCTTTAGTATTTTATTTATGAAATTCACTGACCTACACTTTTAATCACTCGATACATTGTTTATAAGCTTATAAAGTGCATTTCAGATACCACATGGAGTCTTGACTTGATCTGTTTTCGTGCAATAACGGTTATGTCAGAGTCGAACTGCATAAGAAGTGAGGGAGAAGGAGAAAGAATGTGAAATACTGTGAGAAATAGGAAAGAAAAACACAGGAACGATACAGAGTTAAGAGAAGGCTATGAGAACAAGCGAATGATACAATAAATTTATAGGGTAAATGTAATGATAACATGAAGTTAAATGTATGCGATATGATACGACTGACTAGGGTGCCTCAGGGCATCAATTTATGTCACTGCAGTACCTCTGACCTGGAGGTACTGGAGTTCGATTTCCGGATGTTGGAAAAATTTTCGACTCTAGATAGCTCGGTCGAAACCTGCCAGGAGCTCAGATGTTGCCCAGCTGGGGTGGTGCCCCACCTGGTTGCGTGAAAGCCCCCGCAAGCAGATGTTTATGCCGGCTCCGGACGTCGCCAGCCGACAGGGGAAGATAAAACATACTCCACACCCACCGTCTAATGATCTGAACAGTCGACGCGCCTGGAAACTCAAATAATCTATCTACGCCATATGATGAAACTAATCAGTCAAAATTAATTTTATAAACGAACATGACGATAATAATGTGTTGTTGCAAAAAGAGAAATTACGAGGGAAAAGAAGAAAATGCATGCACACTTGCCAGAACAATTGCGCGAATGCAATAGGAAAAAATTGGCGCCTACAATTGTGGTAACATCGGCTATGGTAAAACGAAAGAATCCGGAATGAGGTAAAAATTAAATGGCGGAATCTTCCTCTGGGGATACTTCCCGGAAATGTAGGAAATTGTGGCCGCTGCGCCGTGAAGCTACTGGTGTTTCGCCTTTGCATGCTCAGCGACTTGGTCGGCTGCTTCTAACTCCATTCGCAAGCAGACATTACAGCGCTTCGTCTCACTCAGGTTCTTTACAACGATCACCACCACCACCATCACCATCACCATCATCACCACCACCACCACCACCACCACCACCACCACCACCACCACCACCACCCGACTTGTGCACTGTAGACCGCCGCATCATCCTGCTCCGTCACAATGTAGACTGCCCAGATGAGTTCACCGAGACCGTCTCGTCCAACGCATCGACGTATTTGTTTCCCTCCGCTTCACCGTGTCCTCACCCAGCGGCAACACCTACCACGTGACTGTATTTCACCGACACGCCTAGTCTCCGAAGCCCACCACATTTTTGTTCATTCCAACCCGCTCGCCTCATCATCAGATAGACTCACTCTCTCCGCCCCACCTCGCACTGCTCCGTCTCAACCTACTGCTGTAACGTCGGCACATGCCAGCCAGATCTTCAAACGGCTGGGCACGCAGGCTATCGGACATGGGATGGACAAAACCACTGGAAAATGCCGGGCCCTCCGTGACGCAAGTCCAGGGCAGAGGCACTGGACCTCCCCTGGGCTCACATGCGCCCCTCTCTACTTTGCAGGGCTGAAAGCGATCACGTGACCGCCAAAATAACTTAACAGAGACAGAGGCAGGAGTTGGTATTGAGAGTACCTCTTGAGTAGAAATGTATGCTCGCCCGAGACGGGTGTGTAGACCTTGAGACACAGCGTGTGCGTAACAAGGGTGTCGGGTCACCGGCGCGGTTAAGCGGCAAGGTGGGGAATACACGAGCCTAAGGGACGGGGAGCAGGTTCCTGGCAGCCACGGAGGTACTAGCGAACGTAACACCAGAGCTGTACGTATTGTAAATAAACAGACTGTTCATAGAGCTCGTGTCTGTCATTTCGCTACCATGATGCCACACTTTCGCTACCGCGCCATGCACCAGCCATGTGGTGCGCCGTTTCGCAGCCTCGCGACCACCCGTCCCGCGACGAGGTTCCTCTTTCCGTTCCTCGTTTCCCGCTCCGCTCCGCGCCCTCTCTTTTCACGGTGTTCCCGCCGGATTACGTCTAATTGGATCCTGGGCGGCCGACGCCTCGCTTCTCCCAGCCCCCACCCCCCACCCCCGCCTCCTCGGCCAACCCGCTCTGCCCGCCCCGCGCCTATTCGGCCCAGAGGGTCGGATCTACCCGTCCGAGAAACTGGACGTCTCTGGACGATGGAGAGTTACGGACGTCATAACTGGAATTCATCTTCTAACACTTCTTTGTGCAAATGGGAAGTCTCGTGTTGCAATCGTCGGAGAGACAATGGATAATTATTGAAGTCGTAGGTTTCCGCGGCCGGAGTCATGTGGATGATCTGGGCTGTCCGGGTGACGCCGCGCCGAAGGCTGTGTTGCGGCAACACAGCCTTCGACGCGGCGTCAACTGGACAGCCAAGATCATCCATGGATAATTATTGTACGAACGAAAATTCAAGAACTTTTTTACTCTAATATGGACGAGAAGGGTTACAAGTTGAAAGTTAATGAGCAAGGGCATCCATTAGTATAATCAATAATACTTACGATAGCATTAAAAGAGAGTCAATTTCAAGGCAGAAAACGAAGTTGATTGTATTATATGTGTGTTGGTTAAATCTAGCAATGGTAAAGAAAACCAAATTAAACTCAATTGCATAAATTATTTTCGCATGACCTACTTAATCTTCAACAAACCTCTTCCCATGCAGGAAGATTCATAGAAGCATATTCAAGAAAATTCATGTAAGAAATTGGTGGTTGATTTCTAGCTTTAACAGCAATCCTTTCACGTTTACTTAAACAAGTTTTATCGTCAATAAATTTTCATTTTGTAAAATAAAGATTATGATAATTTAATCACAAGTTACATATATTAAAAAATTCTCCGAACCCTAAAACAAAATCTCTCAAATCACAATTCGCAAATGTGTAATTACATTTCAAAGATAATTTCAATAACTTTTTTGCATGAATATTACTACTACACGAAAATACTGCATTCAAAAGTCTTGTTTATTTTATACCTCGCGGAAGTCCGTTAACAAATTGTCTCCAGTTAATAATATAAATTGAAAAATATTTCATGGCTATACGCACCGTTGATTACCATCGAAATACGAGAACAGTATTTTTTTCAAACTGATACTCAATAACAACTTAATTCTAGTATTAGTATGGTTATTTAATATCGGGCCCAATAAACAATTTACAAAAACCCAGCACACCTCATCAAGTTATAGTGCGGCGGACGTGTAATAGGATCAACTGATACCGATCCACCTGTTATGCATTAGCATGTACGAGCACTAAAAAATTACGACTGAGGTCGCAGAGCACCAATTTAATCTAATATTACGGTTAGTTACTCAAAAATTATTTTAAAAATTGTATCGCTCTCATTATCTTAATAGTAGAATAATAATTGGGTTCCACGAATGAAAAAATATCGGAACGTGGACAATTTTTTTAGCAGGGACGGAAATCAGTGTAGCAGTGCGCTAAAAATATTGGGTTCACGGAAAATATTACTAAAAATGGTAACAAAAAGTCTGCATCTTCACCAGAAATGAATAAATCTTGTTCCCATATGTAGTAAATTACTTCATCTAACACATTTTGTAGACAGAAACCATGTTTTGTGGGTCTTTAATACCGAAAAATAGATTGACGGCAAAACATCTGTCTGTCAACATCTGTGTGGGCAAGGCGCCTAAAACTGTTCAGACGATTTTCTCCAAAACTGATATTCCGTGATCGATCTGGGCGAACTTGAGGGCCTGCGAGTTTGAAACGGATCTTTTCATTTTGGGGAGTACTTATCATGAAGTCTCAAAATTGTCTCAGAAATGGCTAAAAAATCGCAGAAGTTCAATTTTTTCGGTGTCTTTTTACACCAATAATACGAGGGTTGGGGCATAAGTCATGGCAACTATTATTTTTTGTGGGAATACGAGCACGAGTAAAAAAATGTGAAGTACTAGAAAAGACAAGTTATGAACCAAGTGCATGGGTATTTAACGACGCACCAAATTTGTGTTTCTCATATTTATTAAGATATTTGAAATTACAATACTGTTTTCATGTTCCAAAGCATTTGAGCACATACGAGATCACATTACAAAAGCATTGCACACCTATTATGAAGACTCGATTAGGCGGATGCTTGATACCGCACCTACCACATCGGTCTGCACACTGACAGGTCGTCACATGCTTTGCTGATCACTGATTGCTACGCGTCCTCGCAGAATCTCTCCGGCCCATCTGGCGACTGTCCGATATTCCCGTGGGCTTCACCCATGAGCATTATTCCCATGACACTTCACCGATTTCCTGTAACATTCTCGGGCATTTCTCCCGTGGAGAACTGCTATCTTGAGGTACGAGCGGTGCTCGAAACATGTTACATTCATCTCGCACGGCGGTAGTGGGGAAACTGATTTCACGCTGCTCTCTGTGCTTACAGAGACATATGTTGATGTGAGCACACACTACTGCAACATTTCTTTCATGTTATAAATGAAATTGTGTGATCCTTATTAAAAAATGTTGCCCAAAGGGCAGAGGCTTATCTAGGTATTCAGGCGCCCATGGCAAGCATCAAATTTGCGCCCCTGTCAGGATTCTTCAAATGAGGGGTGCTGTTATTTGTTATGGCGGGTATTCTCTAATTAGCGCCCCTTGTGAGTGGCGCCTATGGCACGTGCCATGTCTGCCATACCGTAGATACGCCACTGCCAAAGGGAGATCTTGAAATAAGATCATGTGAAACTTTTCGAAAATGTGTTGTTTTTGTGTAATTTTGCATGTAATATAAACAATTTTAAACAATTATTTTCCCCCATATGTATCAATGGATGGTAAAAAAACATAGGTGCTGGTTCCATGTTCGGAAACTGCAAAAAAATATCACCGCAAAAATACAATATTGAAGAGAGAGATATTTGTCTAAAATAAATACTTTAAAAAACTTTAAGAAAAGTCATGATCTTATTTTCTTTAAAAAAAGCTAGTAGTTTTCGCATAATTTCTTCTTGAAATGAATGCAATTTATAAAGAAAAATATCGAAAACGGCTCCAAATCTTTTGATTTAATTATTTTTACAGATGGGCAAAGGTCGTTTAAAACAATGGAGCGGGTCTCATTTTCGTTGAACTCTCCGAATTTTCGAAAATTGCAAAAGTTGAAATAATGCAAGAGAGTACGTGCTGTTGTAGCACCACAAGTTTAATATATTAAATGAAATGAAAAGATGGGCAACACGTGCAATATATACTTAATGTTGGGAAGGTCTAATGGCCGTATAAGGCACACCAATTTCAACGATTCTTTACTTCTCCTCTTCGCCTAAAGAAAAATATCGCGCAATAAATTGATAGCACTTTATATATAAAATAATGGCACCATTACTCTGGGTAATAGCGTGAGATACGCACACTTGAAAGGCACCGAAGAGAAGGAGAAGATATTTCCACCATATTGTCGCACACCGACGATGGCGTTCATGTGTAAAATTTATATGACCCAAACAAATACGAGTTGCGCCGAGCAGCGGCACGGTGGCCAACGCTATTTCAGAATGGGACAAAAACACGCGCACCCCCTCCACCTACGATGAAAGTAACAATTACTTAAATTAACATTCACTCATCCCATCAAAGAAGTCGATTCTGCAACTCACAGTACACACATGTCTGGCTTTACGAGTGACATCATAAATACTTTGATGAGTTAGTTAATTGTGTAACGGATTAAACAGTGAAATTTCAATCTAAACCACTATCGAATGGGTACAAGACAACAACACGAAAGAAAGAAAGAAAGAAAGAAAGAAAAAACATCTTAATGAAATTAAGTGAAATCGAGCGGTTTTAAAAAGTACGATGTCTTTGTAGCCAGCAGTTCATTATTTGTACATATGTTCGTAATATATGCATTATGCGTATATTCTACACTAATATAATGTTACAATGTGCACTACACCCAACATATGTATGGGCGAATACAATACACATTTCGTGGGTTGGGAAACGAACAGAAATGAAATTTGGAATCGTTAACAAATTCTATCCAGGAACACTTTCTTGTTTTATCGACTCCATCCACATTGAGCTGAAACGTCAAAGAAAAACAATTGTTTATATGGTTCTCTGCAGCACTAGCCATACATGGAGCATTTCATTATGAGCAGAAGATTTGGCCTAACTGGAATTTCGTTATTTTCCAACATTAAAATGAACTTTCGTAGCAGTACACTTCAAAATAATCATGAGAAACAATTTTTAATTCATTTTACAATATTTTAATTTTCTGCATGTCAGTCGTATTCATTATTTACAGACTGATATGACTTTTTAATAAGTATAGATAAATACAATGTACCAGGAAAGTCTCTCCGCACCGAGCCGAATCAGGGCATCCTATTAAAATTTGCACTTATGTTGGTAGACAAGCAGATCACTGGGAAACAAGCGAAGGGAACAACACTTCCATCATCTATTATCATTATCGTTTTCTTTTGTTACAAGCTGCACCTCGTGCTACCAACATAATTTCTTTTGCTAGCACTCCCACCAGCAAGGTGCCACTGCGGGGAGCCTTTCCTGGCGCACTGTGTACTAGTCGCGCGAGTTTTCTTGACGTCTGAACTCCCTAGTGCTTAACCCAGCACGACTCGGCACAGTCTGGTCACAATCTCGGTCTCATTCGGAACGGCACGGGAGGATTATCAGCGCTGCCTACCACTGTTTTCGAATTCCAGCGATGATGCAAATTATTCAGAAGATGAAAATTAAATACATACACTAATATCATTTCTCAATGAGATATGATATTAGTACTTATGTATTATCATTAATTATTTTCACTTGTGATTGCTATTAATTACTTTAATATTAATTATTCTATTTTATCGTCTATGATATCCTGCTGTGTTAACAGCGAAAGAGGCGCGAATAGTATTAAAACCGTCTGATGTGACGTAGGCAGTAACGTCCTCTCCCCGCACCGCGCGCTGGGAGAAGTCAAGAAAAGTCGCGCGACTAGTAATGCACACTCGTCAGATCATTTCGGCCCACAGCACCTCGCGGCCGCCGCCGCCGCCGTCTGAGAAAAAGAGCGGGCCGGCGCGACCGGGCGACGCTCGCGTGCCTCTTCCGCGGTCGAGGCCCCGCGCCGCGGCGGGCGGGAGTCGCCCTTGCGCAGCGCCGTGCCGGGCGCTCAATAAATTTAATAACGCCTTCGGTGTATCGCGGCGCGCGCCGCCCGGGCGACCGGCGACCGGCGACCGGCGACCGGCGACCGGCGACCGGCGACCGGCGACCGGCGACCGGCGACCGGCGACCGGCGACCGGCGACCGGCGACCGGCGACCGGCGACCGGCGACCGGCGACCGGCGACCGGCGACCGGCGACCGGCGACCGGCGACCGGCGACCGGCGACCGGCGACCGGCGACCGGCGACCGGCGACCGGCGACCGGCGACCGGCGACCGGCGACCGGCGACCGGCGACCGGCGACCGGCGACCGGCGACCGGCGACCGGCGACCGGCGACCGGCGACCGGCGACCGGCGACATCTCCGCTGCTCGCACGGTTCGCCGCGTGGCGGCGCTCGCGTCGGTGACCGAGGCCGTCGCCTGCGGAGCGGCAGGTAAACGCAGACTGCTCTCGTGAACGCGAATTAATGAAGTTCCGTGTGTAAGGGACAGAAATGATACAAACTCTGCGTTGGATCTAAAAGTTTACGAACAGATTGGGAAATGCTTATTAGACATCCTAAAGGTGCAGTGAGAAGATAACAAGGCGGAACGTCCAAACTACGAATACGGAGGAAGAGGAAGAACAGAATGCAGGAGAAGATGAGGAGGAATAAGAAGAAAAGTAAGCGAAACAAATTGAGTTTTATATATAAAATTAATTCAAAAACTTTTTTTCGGAAAACGTTTGCAGTTATTTTGAAGGAACTTAGATCTTATTGCGTGATGGTATTAAATCCTAATTGTAATGTTGCGCATTTGCTACTTCAGAATCAAACAAATGAAATGTAAACGTGAACGTGCCTATTTTTTAAAAAAAAGTACGCATGTTAAACTGGCTTAGAAAAATGAAGGTACGAAATTGGAAATATTCCCTTGGAAAGAGTTTTTTTTTGGCATGGTTACCTTTACATTTTTCTTCAACGAATTTGACTTATCTGAAAAGTCCTTAAATACACAAAGTAAGTGGAAAATACGAGAAGAACTTCCTCCCAATTTTTATATTAATTGCAAATGAATTACAAAGCACATTTTGTGTTTACGCTTTCAGCACTTCATATTTTCTTACGAACTGTACGAGTAGTACAATCTATATGCGTATAGAACGTCAAATAAATGACCCAAAAAATGTGAATTTGAATCACGTAAAAATATTTGAGCACACTAACATACTGAACGTGCATCACACTACTGGTATACCTGAATAACACACTCCTCGCACATGTGCCGCCATATCCCGCCAGTAGTTTCTCGCGTCGCCGCCAGATGCGCGCCACGGTCGCCGGCGCCGGGGGGCTGCAGGTGAACGGCCGGCGCGCGAGAAAACGAAGTGCATCGCTCGTCCACGCGCAGAGAAGTCGGACGTGCCGGCGCGGCGCGCCGCCGCCGCCGCCGTCCGGCAGCGAAAGTGGAGTACGAAAAATCTCAGCAGCGGGCGGGCGGGGACGGGGACGTAAAGCGGCACTGTAGCGTCGCCCCATAAACCAGCGCGGAAGGAGACAGCGGAGCAATTCCGGCCCAGGCGAAGGCGACGGGACGGGACGGGCCGGCACGGGGGAGGGGGGACGGGGTGGCGACTCTGCCAGACGGTCGTTCTCGTAAAAACAATTGCGCAGCGAGCCGGCGCTCGCGAGACGAGAGAAATATGGCGGGCGGTACCCAGCGCCGGCCAGCGCGACGTCCGCGTCGCGCAGCTCGGCCCGAAGGGACGCGCGTCTCGCGCGCACCTGGCGGAAAACTCGCGACTTAGTTTATACGACGCATTTCTCCCACGAGGGCGGCGCCTGCCGAGGGCTCAACCTGGCTGCGGAGCCTCCTCCGCCCCCACCGCCCACCGCGCTCCTGGGGTTGACACGCGCTCGAGGGCGCGGAAATTGGCTCCATAACTCAAAACAAAACAAAAAAAAGCGCGCGAAAACAGCGCGGCGCACTCAAAAATTAAACAATGGACTGTGCCTACTCGCCTGACCCCCCCCACTCTCCATCACCCGTACGGTCTGTTCAGAGGGCCAACTCGACGCGCGAGCGCCACCGTCGTCGCCTGCCACGCCCCCCTCCGCCGCCGCCGCAAGTCCTTCAAACGCGCGTTCGCGAGTGGCGCCCATCGGCCCGGATTAGCCAACGCATAAATATGTCACAGCGCGGGAACTCTGAAAAGAACGCGGGCGGCCGGCGCGGGCGGGTGCGCGCGCGCGCGCGCTCCATAATATAGAATCCAATTTCCAACAAGTCACTTATTTTTCCTGTTAGGAATGAATAGATTTATGTTTTTTCCTGTATGCGTCCGCCATAAATCTTTGCGCACAGCCGGAGAAGGGCGGAATACACGAAGCAAAAATTTCAAAGCGCAGCCGCGCGGGGGATGCATTTGGCGGCTAAAAAGCCTCGCAGCGCGGTGGCTGAGTACGCCAAGTGGCGAGGTGCTCGTGGCAGCGGCGGAAGGGATGAAGTGTTGGTGAGCAGAACGAGAAATGCTAATATGAAAACAGCTAGACGTTGGTTCATAACACTTTCCAACTTGTTGGAGCCTCATTTCCGCAGAAAATACGCCAAATGTAAGTTGGCGGAGTTAAACTGCGTAGGAGGAACGTAAGTAGTAAATTGTACAGGAAATTCAGTTGAGCGGTGTAGGGATCATATCCGAGGCAGGGGGTCTGACAGTGAAAGAAAAGAAAGAAACCAGATGTGGCACACATGACATTGGCGATCGGATGAGAGAAGGGAGACAAAAAAGATGTGAGCCCTGTTTGTGTCTTGAAAGGAAGAATGTAAAGGACATGCAAGCAGGAGAACGAGAGATATCGAGGGCGAAGATAAGAACAAAACACGAAGGTAGAAATGGATTTTTTATCGATAGTGATTTCAGACGCATCATCTGCTAAGGTCATTAGTCCCGTAAGTATAATGCACGTTTTTATCGCGTGATATGGCGGAGATCTATCCTCGCAAAATGTGTGTGTAAAAGTCAGGGTGAGTATAGAATAAGGAAAAGGAAGGAAAGATCGCGCGCCGTCCGTAGCCTGTATTTTAGGGTACTGGTCCGTCATTCGCCTGGTATTAATCGGAGAAACCACGGTAAACTACCGATCAGAGCTGCCGGCAGCTATAATTCTTCTCCAATCAGAGACTGAGTTCAACATAGGTAGATATGGATATGACCAAGAACCTAGTAAGAGATTTTGAAAAGACAAGGAAGAAAGGCAATAGAGAATTGTTGTACGAATGGAATGCGGTGGAAGATAGGAGGCGGAACGCGCGTACAACGCACCGAAAAAGACGGTTAAGGCCCGGACGTCGAGTGGCGACGTGGGCGGCGTGGGCGGGTGCGTAACGACGGGGGCGTGTCGCCTGGCTGCGCGCCAGCGGCCCCGCGGGCGCCCGGAGTCGAAGCCAGCGGCGAGAGGCTTGGGCCGGCTGCGGCGGCAGTGCGTCATCCGCCACTTAGTGGCGCTAATAAGCCAGGGCCTCGGCGCGACGGCGGTGGGAAGAAGAGCGAGCGGGGCGCATGGCGCGGGGCGGGGAGGGCCTGGCGCGCGGCCAGCGCCGCCGCCGGGAGATATTGAAATTATTGTAAAAAGATGGGGCCGCGCCCCGCAGCGCCGCCAGCCCGGCTGCGGATGACGCCCCGCGCCGATTTAGTGGCCGCTCCGGTCGTTCCCAGCACACGCCTCCCCGCCGCCCTCCGTCTTCCGCCGCCACCGACGCCGCTGTTCGCGCGGTTTTCCGACGCGTCTCAAACCTTTGGAAATTGCCTTCTTGAGACACTACCGCAGATTCAATTTTTTTTCTTGGGGAAGCTCGGCAAGAATATTTTTTAACATAAAAACATTCAAACCTTAACTAGCGAAATACAAATAATTCGCGAAATTCTGTCTTCGAAATTTCGGCACATTCATTGCAACAACACTTGAGAGTTTTTGTTCGATTTATTTGTAGTGTTTTTTTTAAAACTATAAATGCAAAGTTCATCTTGACATTTCCATATTCCAAAAACTTTGCCGATTTAGTGGCCGCTCCGGTCGTTCCCAGCACACGCCTTGCCGTTCGTTCTCCGTCTTCCGACTCCACCGACGCCGCAGATCGCGCGGTACGTCGACGAGTCTGAAGCCATTGGAAGTCGCTTCTTTAGACACTGCCGGAGCCTCAATATTTTCATGGGGAAACTCGTCAAGAACAATTGGCGAAATGCAAATAATTCGTGAAATTATTTTTCGAAATATCGGCACATTATCTGCAACAAAGCGTGAGAGAACCTATTAGATTTGTTTATAGTATTTTTTTAAACTATAAATGTAAAGTTAGTTCTTGACATTTTCAAATGCCAAAACTTTTAGGAGTGAGTGCACAACACTTTGCGAGTTTATTTTTATTTATTCAGGATGTGGTTTAACCTCCTCACTTTGGAACCTCTCGTAAGTGTGTGGCAACCAAATTCCAAATTCATTTGCGGAACTAGTTTAGTACCGACCGTTGCAATTCATGCAAATTGCGAATACGTATGTACCGGGTGTTTTTTTTTATCGTTCGCCGAAGATTCCGGCCGCGTTGCCCGGGCAGTCGAGGGCTCATTCGCCCGGCAAACCGCTGACTCAACTCCCGTGCTATCCGAGAACTATCGCTGCGCCGCTTAACGTATCTTAAAGATGATGCTGAAAGTGGTGTCCTTCGGCTCGAATGCATTCTTGGCAACTCCGAAACACATTCTGATTTGCCCTTTGAAGTAAGTCTCGAGGAATTGCTGCGATTTTCTCTTCAATAGAGCTTCACGAACAACCACTTGACGACATAAAGATCGGAGTGTGGTGTGCGTTGAGTTGCACAAGAATTATCGAACCTTTTTTTCAACACCACCGTTACTGCTGACGTTTACATAATCAAATATTGGCATTATTCTTCAAACAATTGACACCAGAAGAAAGGCACTGGTTACTTTCAACAGGATTCGGCAACTGCTCACACTGCTGTTCGATCCATGAACTTTTTAAATAATGTTTATTGTGACGATCGTATAATTAGTCGTGGGTTATGGCCGCCTAGATCACCTGATCTATCTCCTTGTGATTTTTTCCTGTGGGGGTACTTGAAAGATCAGGTGTATGCAGAAAACCCGCATTCAGAGGAAGAGCTCCGGCGCTCTTTTGAAGAGAAAATTGCAGCAATTCCTCGAGACTTACTTCAAAGGGCAAATCAGAATGTGTTTCGGAGGTGCCAAAAATGCTTTCGAGCCGAAGGACACCACTTTCATCATCTTCTTTAAGATACGTTAAGCGACGCAGCGATAATTCTCGGATAGCACGGGAGTTGAGTCAGCGGTTTGCCGGGCGAATGAGCCCTCGACTGCCCGGGCGACGCGGCCGGAATCTTCGGCGAACGATAAAAAAAACACTCTGTATTTCATTATGGATGTTTAAAAGGCAAGTATCAGAACATATATAATTGACCAAGAATAAATTGTGTTTGACTTGCGTCAAAACCCAGAGAGGTAGAACAGGATTAGAAATCTTGAAGAATGTACAACTGTTTCCGGATCTATTACACTACTCTAAACGTAAACTGATTTATGTATTTTTGTTCTTAAACAATACTATATTATTCAAAATAGTATTTTTTGATGAATGCCTTACTCCTAACATTCCTTCAATTGTACGAAAAGTAATCTATTAAGTACGCAAACCCAGACGGTAATGAATATTGGTATTGTACTTGCAGGACGTTTGTGAAGACCCATATTTGAAACAGAAATACACCTATTATATGAACCGTTTGGAATCGACCATTAGTGTTTACATTTACAAGTTTTTCTTCAAATTTATCAATATTTTATTTTTGATGGTCAAATTTGGAGGTCATAGAATTCACGTCAAAGATTAATTTACGAATTAATCGAAGATTACTAAATGCCTACAAAGTGAGTGACTAGAAATACAAAATACTCGTATAACGAAAGAAAAGGGGCAAGCCATTAAATGAAAAAATGCTCACTAAAATTGATGCTGCTACCTCGTTGAGCCTAGAATACTGAAAACTGAACACCATATTGCAGAAGGCGCCATAACAGTCAAGCAAGAGCAAAAATCCGATTCTTATTTCATAAGCTCTCGCCAATATTCGCCGCATTCCAATTCGACACAAACAGCTAACCCTCATCGTAAATTTTGTGAGCATCCCCACGCGGTAGGCAAAGAAACTATCCCGCTCTTCCTTAAATTGCACTGGCGTTGCATCCTCCCACGGCAATTAGTCCCCGAGGAAAAATGCAACGCTCGGGATCTCGGCACGTGGTATTTAGCGCAGAGGCAATTTACCTCCGCGTGCTATTAATTCCTCGGCTCCCCCACTTGCAAGAAACGCTGGCGGCGGCGGCGGCGGCGGCTGCTGCCGTGGCTGCTTCGCCATCCCCAACGACCTCGGCTGAGATACGGCGCCCGCCCGGGTGGCGCTCTGCTTCAGCGCGACCCTCCTGAGTCAGCGCTCAAGACGCCATCGCCCGCTCGCTCGCTCGATTGCTGTTCGTTCGTTCGTTCGTTCGTTCGTTCGTTCGCCCTCCTTGCCCGCACACCCGTCTGCCCGCACACCCGTCCGCCCGCCTCCTTCTCCCATCTCCGCACCCATCTCCTTCAATATCCGTCTACTCGTTCACAATTCCATTCACTAACCTTCCAGCTCGTTCCCTTTCATTTTGACTTCTCTCTACTCTCAGTACATTTCGCTCGTTTAAGTTTGTGATAACCCTTCTATAGATACAGCGTGAAAATACTTGGTTGATATCTTGCTGCCAACGATTCTTGTTTTTTTATTAATTCAATTAGTTTTATTGTCAATATGTCGGCCAGCTAGTTTATTTAGAATGATGTAACAATTATGTAACAAAAAGTAAGAATTATGTTACAATAAGCTCAATTATATTACAAGGCTGAACTTTTTTCAGTAGCAATAAAACACAACATCACGGTTGACGAGTAATATGTCTTCCTAAAGTAAAATATTAAATTGATATAACTGCTAAACTACGGAAGTAATTATACAAGTTTTTGACAAACAGACTAATTAACCTAGACTTACAACTACAGTGCAAATAGAACTTCAACTTACATTTTTTGTTTTATTATTTTCCTTGGGTAAAAACACTTCAGAATGTCATTTAGCAACATATATGAGAAACAAAATTATTAACGAAATGCTTTATGTCAACGGAATTCTAAAATGTACAATTTATGAGAGAAATGATAAGTCATTTATGCATGTTAGACACATTTCTGCTTACAAAAGAAAGACTTTTATTAAGATTCTTTAATTAAAAGTCTTCTTGGTTGAAATGCTTTTTTTCTCTCAGACTGCCCTATACTCCGATAACTGGTCGCCAAAAACTGTAGTTAAACAACATGAGGAAGAGAGCACGAAACAGCAACGGTTGGTCGGAGAGAGGTCCCCGAAAACAAAGGCGCAGCGACGACGACACGAGACATACGCGAGGAAAAGACGTCGACATTAAGCCGTCAAGGAACAGCAACTCCGTCTCGGGCGGGCGCCCGCCGCCGGCCGAAGAGGGCGGGGGGACATTTTTCCACGAGCGCGGGCGGGCGCCCCCGCGGTCACCGAGGTCCCCCGCCCTGCCGGGGGCGGCGGCGGCGGCTGGGGGGCGGTCTCTGGGGCGGCGACCGGGGACTCATAACCGGCCCCTCAGCTCCGCTCCCCTCCCCTCCCCTCCCTGCCCCGACCCCGCGCGCGGGGGCGTCGACGACGTCAACGGACCGGCGACAGTGGGCGCTCCCGATAAGACCCGGGCACTTCCGGGACGTTCCCGCCCGATCCGCCGCGCCTCCCCCGCTCCCTGGGGACCGCGCTCGACTCGAGGCGTTATTAATTCCGCCCCCGCGGTGCCGCCCTTCGATTTGTCCTTAGTAAGGGTTCGGTTTAGGGGGATATTTTTTTCTCGGGCCGGTCTGCAGGCGGAGAGAAAGAGGAAGGAAAAAGAAAAAAAAAGAAATAGTTTCTGGGATCGGGGCGCGGCAGCACGGCGCGCGGCGGATTGGCCGCCATATTGGCGGGGACGCGGGGGCCATTTATCCAGGGGCAGAGGGGGCGGGCGGCGGTGGGGTTGGGGCGGGGGTCGGTCGGGGGCAGGTGTTCCGCTCCGCTGGAGGGGTGCCGTTACCGCCTGACGGATCGTGCGGTCTGCGCCGGAGACGGCGGCGGTAGTGGCGGCGGCGGCGGCGGCGGCGGCGGCGGCGGGGGCGGCGATGGGAGTAGAGGGGAAGGGGGCGACGACGGTAGTATCCCTGGCCACTTGGGAACGAAACCGAAGTTGGACGATGAAGTGAATCCAAATGGAAGTGTCCGCGAAGTAGTCTTCGATGTCGAAGAGGGATTATCACAAGGGAAAATGATCACTTTCAGAGATAATGACCTCTTGACGTACGGGGCTTGGCTTATCATTAGTGTTTACTTATTAGCATGCCACAAATTACTCTCGGAAAATTGTATATTTTGAAAAAGGTGAGGTACATTATCGCTCCTTGTGAAACAATTTTACACAAAATATTCTCGCTTTACACCCCACAAGTATATCAGTAAAGTTGTCCAAATGAGATAAGAAATTAATAATGATTCTATCGATCTCTTCAATAGTTACTTCACGGAGAACAAAAACATTCTTTGTTATGAAAGCTCACTGCATGGCAATCACTCACTTCCAGAGGCTCAAGACTCCACGAAGACAGCTTGGTGAAGGAGCACTTCTCCTTTAAATCAACTGAGCACCAATCGACTTGGGCTGAAGAGCATTATAACGGGCCGCTACGGCCCTGTGACGCTCCGCGCCGTTCGCGCGCCGAGCGGTCGCCGCCTCTCTCCAATTCGCCGGCGTCTTTCCGCTTCCGCGGAAACCAATCGCGTCGCTCTTCATCTCGAGCTCGTCTGCGCGAGTGGCGGCGTGCTCCAGGGCGCCGCATCGCTGCATCGCCCACGCCGCCTGCGAGTTACGAGCCCTCGCCCGCGGGCGATCAGTCTCCGGGGCGAGTCACGCACGCACTGGCGGGCGAGAGGGCGGGCGAGAGGGCGGGCGAGAGGGCGGGCGAGAGGGCGGGCGAGAGGGCGGGCGAGAGGGCGGGCGAGAGGGCGGGCGAGAGGGCGGGCGAGAGGGCGGGCGAGAGGGCGGGCGAGAGGGCGGGCGAGAGGGCGGGCGAGAGGGCGGGCGAGAGGGCGGGCGAGAGGGCGGGCGAGAGGGCGGGCGAGAGGGCGGGCGAGAGGGCGGGCGAGAGGGCGGGCGAGAGGGCGGGCGAGAGGGCGGGCGAGAGGGCGGGCGAGAGGGCGGGCGAGAGGGCGGCGAGAGGGCGGGCGAGAGGGCGGGCGAGAGGGCGGGCGAAAGGACGGGCGAAAGGACGGGCGAAAGGGCGGGCGAGGTGGCCGAGAAGGCGAGCGAGAGGGCGAGCGAGAGCGCGGACGAGAGGGCGAGCGAGAGGGCGGTCGAGAGGGCGGGCGAGAGTGCGGGCGAGAGGCAGCTGGGCGGAAGAGTGGGCGAGAGGACGGGCGAGTGTGACGCCATGCGATTCGCCCCTGTCGTCGTTTTCAGTGGTAGGGCGGGCGACACCTGTTCCCTGCAAGCGATTACAGCGGCGCTGGGCGGGCGAGGTGCCGGCAAGAGGCGGAATGTGTGGGAGTTGGGTAGGTTTCAGTCCCTGCAGAAGGAGTAAAGGGAGGCAGGGAGATTCGAAGAGCCGTTAAGTGATAGCCAGACGGAAGAGAAAACGCTACGATGAGCGAAATGGATGCTTTAAGGGGGACAGAAGCAACTAGCATTTTGCGAAATGAGAAAAGAAGAGTTTGGAAAGAGGAGAGTCTGAGCTGAGCTCATCGACTGTTGAAGGAGCAAAGAATAAGAACCGAAAGACAGAGATCAGAGTGAGGAAGGATATGGCAGATTCACATAAATTAGACAGTTTTGTGGCAAATGAGATGAGAAGGAAAACGTTCATGGGACTATTGAGGAAACCAAATTGATGGAGGAACAAAAACTGTCTAAGTCTTCGAAGAAAGCTGGCTGCAAGAGGGAAGCGCGAAACTTAAATCTGGATAATAAATAGGGAAGAGAGAACGTATGCGCCAATAACGGTCGGAGCTACGAGGGTTGAATGATTGACTGATGCTTCCGGGCGCGTCCACTGTTATAGTCATTGGTCCCGTACGTGTAGTGCATGTTTTAACAGGGGATATGGCGTGATCTTCCCCTGCATGGTGAGATCTACCGCCGTCCTACATGACGACTTGCTGGATTTTCCCCAACCAGTTCCTTCTACCGGTGGGGCACAGCCCCAGCCGAGACAAGCTCTAAGCTCTCGACTGGTCTCTTCCGACGTGTGAAGTATAGTGCATGTAAGTCGAAGTGTGTGTAAATTAAGAGATGAGGATAGGACAAGAAAGAGAGAGGAAAGATCGCGCGCAGTCCGTGACCCGTTTGTTAGGGTTCTGCTCCAGCATTCGCCTGGTGTTGATGAGAAACCACGAAAAACTACCGATCAGAGCAGCCGGCATCCAGAATTCTTCCCAAGCAGGAAGTGAATTCGACTTAGCCATCTCGCTTACCTTAAGCCGGTGAGCTACGACGATGATGGGGGCGACGGGAAAACGGTATCGGAGATAACACGAGTTCACAGGGGTCACAGGGCTGGTGGAAACGACAGGGCGATGGAGGTGCGCGTTGAGCGCAACAGGGGACACACACACACACACACACACACACACACACACACACACACACACATCCCCCCTCAGCGTGGAGCGGCTCGTGAGGCGCGACGAGTCAGCGCGTGAGCGAGTGCGCTTTGGCACACGCGGGCGGCGGAGGGGGGGAGCGCGCCCGAACAACGAATTGCGTTGCAAATTGAATCTGACGTAATCCAGGCGTGATTGAGGCGGCTCGTGCCAGCTGCTGCTCACTTTTTTTATATGAGTCATAAAGTCAGGCCTGATCGAGCCTGGGACCTGTGCGCCGAGAGCGATGGTGGCGGCGCCGCGCGGCGGGGGCGGAGGGGGGGGGCGCATCGATTGGCCTGCGCCTCCGTCGGCGGCGCGCTGTCACCGGCGGCGGCGGCGACTCCGGAGGCGGAAGGGGCGGGGTGGTGGAACCTACCGAATACCTACGAATTGATTGACTGATTAGTGATTCCGGAGGCGTCAACGGATCTAGCCATTAGTCCCACACGTGTAGTGCACGTTTTATCGTGGGAGGTGGCTGTAATCTTTCCCCGCTGAGATCCGGCGCCCTCTACCCATCGGCTTGCGGGGTTTTCCCTAACCAGATATCTCCTACCTGCGGGACAGCGCCCCAGCCGGGACAAACTCTACGCTCCCAAGTGCACGTGTAAGTAAGTGGTGATAATAGGACAAGGAAGAGGAAAGAGAGTTCGCGCGCGGTCCGTGAACAGTTTGTTAGGGTTCTTAATCCACCATTCGCCCGGGGTTGATCGGAGAAAGCACAGAAAACTACCGATCAGAGCAGCCGGCTGTTAGAATTCTCCTCCGACCTGACTTACGAATCGACTCGAACCCTACGACCTCCCGGTCAGAGGCAAAGCAGTGATATCAATTGATGCCATGAGTTACCTAAGCCGGTAAATACCTGTGGATAACTACTTTCGACGCATATAATACCGTGGAAGAAGGGTAGAGGCTAGGCCCAGGAACTTTCACTCCTCCCCTTCTGGAATCGTCTGCAACGTTTTGTAGTTACATTACAAAAAAACACAACAATTTATCATACGTTACGTAGCTGTAACGAGAAATTATTGATGATACATTATTTCTATATTCATATAGTTTTCGCAAACAATCACAAGTCAAACTTTTCTGCTCAATATCATAAACTGCTTTATATTAAACTAACGAACATTGTTTTAAATTAAATATTTATATGCATGCCAGATAACTGTATAATTACGAAATATTCTTGCTACCGTAGGAAATGTTCAAACACGTTGCTGTATTTACAAACGTATGTGTGCATACAGATGAGAAAAAATACATATTTGAGTGTTAGATTAATTAACAATTAAAAATTTAATCAAAATTCTATTTCTAAATGGATTAATCTAATCTCTTGGGTAACGGAAAAGAATATATAATTACCATAATCCATTTATTGAGTCGAAAGGTTCATCCTGTTGCTCTGAACGTAGTCGTATGTTTCTTCTAGATCCAAGTTACAGGATTCCGAGTATCAGACTTTAAACGTTTTTTAACAATACAAAGCCCGGCAAACGCATCAAGGCCTAGGTCAGCTTTTTCTGTGTATCCTCCTTGGCCACTAGTCCTAGATACGCTTCGTATGTTCCCCACCCACCTCATATCCCGGGATTACGCTTGTATTTTCACAATGGAAGAACTAGCACACCGGCGTAAGCTGCGCGAATAAAAAGCGGCCATCACGAGCACAAAAGAGTCTCGCTCCAAATGCGCGTTATCCACTCGGGTCTGCGCGCACGGAGGGAAAAAAACTGGGTCACAGGACAGGCGGCGCCCTGGCGACGGCTAGAGGGCGCTCGCGTCGGAGCAGGAGGCTCTGGGGGCGAGGAGCGCCGCGCGACGGCGGTCGGTGCAACAACGGCGGGGAGCGACGATGGCAGGCAGAGGTCGGGCCAGGGTGGGAGCGAGCGGGACGAGGTGGTTCACTTCGGGTGGAAGAGGAGCAACACGTATCGGGATGGGATAGAGCGGATGGGGCCGGAGAGAGCGGATGGGGCGCGTGGGAGGAGCAGGGGTGCACGGAGGGGAATGCGAGCGGGATTGATTCGTATTTCCAGGCGCGTCAATTGCTAAGGTCAGAGGTCCCGTAAGTGAAGGACCTGTCACCTCGAGAGGTGACGATGATCTTCCACCACTGGATGGTGAGATCCGGCGTCGACCTAGCGTCGGTCTTTCCCAACAGCAGGGCACCGCACCAGCTGGGACAAGCTCTAAGCTCTCGACCGGTCTCCCGACATGGGTGGTAGTGTAGTGCATGACAGTGTAACTGTGAGTGCAAGGAGTGAGGATAGGACAAGGAATAGGAAGGCAATATTGCGAGCGGTCCAACGCCCATTAGTTATGGTACTGCTCCGGCATCCGTCTGTTGTTGATCGGAGAAACCATGGGAAACTACCAATCAGAGCAGCCGGCCGCTAGAACTCTCCTCCAGCATGTGAGCGGGAGCCGGGCAGAGCTGCGTGTGGGCGGCAGGCGGAACGTCTCCGCGAGAGCCGCGGTAGGGCTGCGCAGGACGAGGTTGAGCAAGGTCGTTGTGATGGCGCCGGAGAGGGGGCGAGGCGCACAAAAGGTGTTAAGAGGAAGGCAGTGGGTGGATGGCGGAGGGCCGGGCCGGCGCCAAGTAGGGTGGAGGGGGGGCGGCAAGCACAGCCCCAAACGGTGACGCCTGTGGCTAACGACACTCCGAGCACCTGGCTCTTCGGACCAGCCGTGATCGGCGCGGCATCATCAGCAGACGCTGGGGTCGATCGACGCGGAACGGAAGGAGATGGTAGGAGGAACGCAAAGGTTTGGCGGCGCTCGCTGGATGTAACTTGGGAAGGAAAATCGGGAAGTTGAAACGACAATAGATTAGCAGATGCAACTATACTCCCGTGCATTTAATGTAAAATAGAATTTTTATAAAACGAGATAAGTTTAGTATAATGTTCAGGTTGGTGGACGTTTTTATCTTCAAAGAAGGTATCTAATTATGGAACCGAACTCTAGGTTAGCGGCGCCAGGAAATTCTGCGTGAGTCAAACACCACCGCTAGTCTCGGAAGGCAGCGGAGGCGTTGTGCAAAGGCGTTGAGAGGAGTTCACGGAAATGGTTATTGTAAAAAGCGTTGAAGGACCATCTGCGATGCCGTGGCATAACCGAGCACCCGCTGGGCCAACGAGCGTGTAAAGGGTAGAGGAGATTACCAGCACTAAGCTGGCAACTGGAGAACATGGGTTAAGAGGAACACTCAGAAGAAATGTAGCTCTTAATGGGAAAGGAACAAAGGCATGGGAACAAATTAGTGTCACTAGCCACAACACGATTTAAAAGATATTTCTGAAGCCCCAATATTTCGTATTAAATGTACAAGAAAAACGCTACAAAATGAAAAGTTTAATACAGTAATTCGTAAAAGTCGTTGAAGATTAAAAATCAAGATTTCCCATTTAATACAATTGAACTTAGTGAAATATTTCAAAAGTTCATTTCCTCAT
This sequence comes from Acheta domesticus, assembly GCA_031308135.1. Classification (NCBI taxonomy): domain Eukaryota; kingdom Metazoa; phylum Arthropoda; class Insecta; order Orthoptera; family Gryllidae; genus Acheta; species Acheta domesticus. The sequence goes on from JAHLJT010009436.1 coordinate 214,972,922, forward strand.
TAATTAATTATTTGACTTTTATCGCAAAATGAAGTTCTACCACAAACTTTACTCCTTAAAGACGATTTTGCTGGGAACTTCCGTTTGTACTCCGGATTTCATAAAAATTAATCTCCAGTATTTTACATTTTAACTCAATTACCCTCTTCATCACTCTACAAAATTAAACAGAATAGTTGAAAAAGTATAGAACTTTTCCGAAAAAATATTTCTCTTTTTAAGCCACACCTACCCACCAATATTACTGCAATCAGCGCTTCTAGGAGCAACACCCGGCCAGTCCCAATGGATGCATTCGGAGCTCAACGACCTTCTCTGCGCTGCAACGTTGATTAACCCGCTCATCAGCAGCGCGCCGAACGCGACAAGCCGGGGCTGACAGGCGGCGGCGGCGGCGGCGGCGGGTCGGCGCTAGGAGCGACACATTAACATGATCGGCGCGCGCCGGCAAACCGCGCTCGCAGAGGCACCTGGCGCAGGCGGGCGCACCAGCGGGCGGACACCTGGCGCGGCGGCGGCGACGGCGACGGGCGCGGACGGCGCGTGACGCGCATCGCGTTGGGTGCGCCAGGCGCGCGCGCCGGGCGAGTGGCCGGCAGCGGCCGCCGCGCCGCGCCGCGCCGCGCCGCGTGCTCATGTATAATGCAGGGGTCACGCGCCCGCCGCTTACAGGTGCGCCTGCCGCCCACCGGAAGCCGCGTTGCCGACGATCTGTCAGCTTAGGCGGGTTATAATCCATGACAATACAGCTATTATTATTATTATTATTATTATTATTATTATTATTATTTGTAATTAATATTTTTAGTTTTTACCTATATTTTGAATTATTTCGATGTGTGAAATAACTGGTTTCCATCATCAGGTGATTTTATTTAATATTGTATTATGTATTTCATTCAATCTTGTATAAATACTGTTATTTCAAGATTTTTTCAGTCTTTTAAATGATGGACCAACATATTGATATTATTACTTCCCATTCGGGCCAAAAGTAGAGTTGTAGCCTTCCTTTAAAATCGTCTGTTTTGGTATCAGTGTGTCGAAGAGGAGCTCAGGCAGGCGGAGTTTGCAAAGGCACGATGAAGGGAATTCGTCTTATTTCCCATATGTCTCCCTTAGCCCCAAAGCGTGAGAATTAAATTAGGCCAAAGCATGGGGGGCACCATTAGCTGGCCGGCGAATTTTGACAATCGACCCAAAATGCCAAATACATACATGCAATTAATATTATTTTATTATTACGTGTATTTTGTTGGCCGTATTACACAATACAAAAAAATTATTTCCAATACAGATGGTAATATTTGCAATTATTATTTCTTAGTATTGTTTTAAATTTTGAGATTATAACGATGGTTCACAACTGCAAAACTCCACGTAATTGTTGAACTTAAACTATTACTAGGAGGTGAAAGGTATAGATTAATATGTATTATTATTGTCTTTATTCTTCGATTTTTCTGAATTACATCAAAGAGAAATTACATTTAAAATGTTTGCTGATATTACTAAAAGAAACTGAAAGCAAGCAATTTTAGTCGTGCGTACTTCTTTGTCAATAATAAAAAGCTCTTTATAGAATATTGAGACTATAAACGAGGACCTAGAATGAATTTCTAGCTCGAAAATCGCATTAAATTTAATTGTAGTCAGGAATCTGAGAGTTTTGGAGGGAGGGTAAAAAGGAAGACAAGATAGTAACGAAACCTCAACGCCACTCGATAACAGAAATTAATGCTTCTGGGTGCAAGAAGTGTGATGAGACGAACTAGCATTGTTATGTTTCAACCCTCCCTTTTGATTTACCCCGACAACATTTAAATGGGTTATTATAAATAGGAACGCAACTCCACTCCTTCATTTATCTTCGGCACAATCCTCAACACCCTCTCTACACAACTCGGCAAAGAAAACGCTCCGCGAGGTACTTTTCTTTAAGGCGTCGTCGTCAAAATCTCGCAGTTGAGCGAACTTCGGGATTGGCGAGAGAAGCAGAGGGCGCGACGGTGACGGCGGCGGCGGCAGCGAAGCGGTGGCGAGGGGCGGCGCCGCGCCGGTGCCAGCGTCTTGCCTCGCCCTGTTTCGCGTCTTTTTAATTAATTAGCATTCGAGAGCTCCTCCAGAGCGAGCGTCGTCTTTGGAGGCGGGCGTCGCGACGCCTGAGAAGGGCCGACGCGCCACGTTACCTGGTCAACGCCGAAAACTCGCGACTTGGGAGAGAGGTCGAAAGGACAAGAGAGAAGGCAAGTTTTCGTTGAGATGCGTTTCTTTTTGGACGTCGACTTTAATGAATGAAAGTAACAGAATTTTGAAAAAGAGAGGAATGCGTCCATTTGTGCTCGGAACTATCTGAAATTGCTGTTTTTGTTTTTTTTCCCTGCATCATATAACATCTTCCACATTTTATTTGGCCGGAAGATTATAAACATTAATGTAGAATTAATAATAATAATAGCAATAATAGTAATAATAAAAGCAATTATTTGGATTCATGCGAACATCCCATACCTTTTAAATTATTGTTTTTAAACTGAAAATTGCTACATATTGGAACCGAAAATACGGATGGTAAACTATGTTTCTTGAAATACGGACGGGAAGCACCCTTCAAAATGTAATAGAAACTCCAAAATGCCATATTTTGTAGATTAGAGCATCAGAAACATAATTCATGACTGTGACTAAAAATATCATCTTATAGGCCACGTAACGCACGTTGCAGCGAAAGGGGAGTTGAAAGACTGCTTGTGCAGCTCGTCTTATCCCTACATCGTAATTTCTAAACTTAATTCTTTCATTTTATATCAGGGGGGAAGTGATGTGTAATTAACACTTCACCAGTAGCATACTTACGCGATCTTGTGTCGATTATTTTTATTATAAATGACACTTTCCTTTAGCGTATTACATTTAGAAGGGACAATATCTATTTGAGACGAGACTTTAGTCGTTACGGTAGTTCTCGCTAAAATTGCTTAGTTTCAAAATGGCGTTATTTTATTTCACAACGTGTTAGCTCTTCTGCACGTCTCTCATCGGATTTAGATACGGAATTCACAGAAATATTAATTCAACTCACGCTGCTAGTAAATTGCAGATTACATGAATAGTAATGCGAATTAGTTGAAAATGCATTTTCAGAGAGTCGTAACCTTGCACGAGGATGTACTTAGTCCACAATCTGCCTGTCGGCAAGCAACACGCTCCTTCCCTAGCTTTCCTTCCACCTATCTACCTGTCTGTCTTCGAGACGGAGCGTTTTCCCGCACACCCAACCATCTTCACCACCACCTGGCAGACGTTGTTCCCCCTGGCAGACATTTCCTATTCCTGCCTGTTATTCACTCGCTTCCGCTAACTTCACGTACACGCCTGTCACCTCCCGCCGCCGTCGTCACCGTCTCCCTATCTCCCCTCTCCGTAGACACACGCCTCATCTTCTGAGTGGTCTCAGCTTCGTAATCGCCACGGGGTCTCCTGCATTAATTGTGCCATCTCATTCCTCTCTGCTAATTCGTTCTGAGCTCATCTGCACACGCCATTACCATTACAAGCCCATTTCCTTCGTTTAGTATGAACACATCTCACCACAGACGTTAGCTTCACCTATCGCCGCACTCTTTTCTGCTTGACCAACGTTCTCTCACCGTCAGTCTTACCAACCGTCTCCCAGCTCACCACTTATTCACGCCGTCCGCCGGCGACCATCTCGACCTTCCCCCTCCACCTAACAGTTCTCCGCATCCCACCTTCTAAACTATTTTCCTCATTTTCACAAACGCCTCCACGTTCCGTCCACAGTCTGCACCTAGGCCGGGACACCTGTCGTCACCGCCACCACTTCACCCTCCCACTTCCTCCACACGGCCTCCTCCCTCGTCGCCGCTATCTCGGTAATTAACAGAGTCTTGACGGTCCCCCCCCCGCCTGCTCGCGTGCGTCGAGCGACGCGCCTGACGGAGCATCTTGAGAATGCGGCGGCGCGGCGCGGCGCGGCGCGGCGCGGCGGCGTCGGCAGCTGCGCGGACAGCGCGAGGGCTCAGGCAAATCCAGTGAGAGGCTCCTCATGCCGTCTTCGCGCAAGAGAGGCTACTACTTTGGACCACGCTACTAAGCATGAAACTAATATTTTTCCCATTCGAGTGCAATTCTTGATTAGATTTTTAATTTTTTTTTCTTGAATATATTATTATTATTATTATTATTATTGATGGTATTTTTTATATGTAGCAAGTAATACCACTCTCCATATTATTGTTTTGTATTGTATTATTCTCTTCCTGAATATTTGGAAAATAACACGCAATGTGATAATGGTCAAATTAAGTAGTTATGCAGCTAATGATTGTGGAAACGAATACACCTGAAGTACACATGCACCACGGATGCTACACACAGGGTATGAATTGGAATACAGCCGCCAAAAGTTGGAACAATAGTGAAGGAGACTTGCAACAGAATGTCCATGACATGTTGGATATAAAAAGTGCGACTTAAACGACAGTGTAAACAGGAGAAACATTTTTCTCGGCAGATAAATGTATATTGGGATATCGCCAACATTGATGTGAGAAATAGTTACAATTATTCGATAAACGAAAGAAAAGGGTCGTACTAAATAACGTTTACGAAAGATACAAAATCGACAAACATTATCACCACAACCTCCACCATCCACCATCGCCATTGCTCTGCATTGCTGCCATCGCGACCTCTGGGCGAGGGATTGCGTGCGTCAGCCGCTGAATCGCACACGTATCGAGCAGTTAGCGAGGCCCCATCGCCTGTCATGTTAAACAGCGCGCGATTCTGTCAGCCACGCTAATTTACGTCACTGCCGATTCCACTTCACGTGAACCCGGAAAATTCCACGAGATTATTCCGAATCACCAACGGAAACAAAATACGGCAGCGGAAGGAAACGCACTGATTGCAACTTCAATACTCCGATCGATGCCATTGCCGGCGTAACTCTTCAAATCCAACAAGTTTACAGAGAACCGAGATAGTCTGAGTTAAACAAACCGCTCTCTACCACTCCATGTCCATTAAAGACCAACCGCAGAAAGTGGGCGCGAGGAAGCGTAAGAAATCGACCACAATGGCGCCACGCGATTCAGACGGGGCTGCTTCTTATCGCGTCACCAACTCGCTCTAACTTCGGCGCAAGTTGCAATCCCCTGCATCTACAGGCGGGCGGCGAAGTCCGAGCGGCTGACGGGAGGGCGCTGACCGGCGACGCGCGATGCGAGACGCGCCGAGGGGGCATTCCGCAGGGGCCCCTCTCGGGCCCCTTTTCGACGGCGGCCGTGGACGGGGTTGGGGGGCGGGGGCGGTCTATCGGAACCGAGGGGCGGCGTCCGGAAATGGAAGCGAGGGCGGCGCGCAGCGGGAATAACGCGACGCATTATCTGCTTCTACTTGATTACGTCTCCTCCGAGAGAGGGCTCCGCGGAATGCGAACGGGGCCGCCGCCCCCGCCCCCCGCCTTCTTGCTTCCACCTCCACCCCCCGGCCTGCGTGTGCGTGCCGCGTCGCGGGCTGCTCGCATTGTGCGTGCGCCCTCCCCGCCCCGCCGCCCCGCCCCCCGCGCGCGCGCAGCGCACCGTGAAGCCCTGCGCGGGGCGGCGAGAGCTGCGCGCGGTGCTGCGGGAGTTTCTTGCCGCGCCGACCGGGGTGGGTGCTGCCGCCGCCGCTCCCGCGTGTAGCTTTTAACAGAGATGATAGCGACTAAATGGATGTTTTCGCCCGCGCCGGGCCCGAGGGCGGGGAGAGAGGGCGGCCGGGGCGGGGACTGGGGCGGGAACGCGAGAAGAAGGGAGGCAGGGAGGGCGCCCCGCCGGCGAGGACAATGCCGGTGGTCTCGATTCGTATTCGGGCGCCGGATTTTTTTGTTGTCGCGCGCGGCGGCGCCGCGCCGCCGCACAAAGAATGTTAATTCCGGGGCTGACGCGTTCGCCCGAGGGGCGAGCGTGGGGTAGAATAGGGCTGCGTAGGAGAGAGAAAGAAATGTGGGCTTCGGGAGGAATGGGAAAGGATAGGAAAGAAGCGATACGGTCCAGGAAAGAATTGTTGAGGTAGCGCGGTGTGGAACGGGACACCATTCAAGCGCGGAGTAACAGAAAGTAAAGATTTGAAAATGTGTCTGCAGAGGCAATGACGAAGAGCAAGGATGTTTTTTCTTGACTGAATGCAGAAGCCAGTAAGAGCCTTGTTTAGATAAATAATAGTTTGTTGTATCACCAACAGCCAGAATGATTCCTATAATAGCTGATCAGAGATTATTCACATCATTCATCACACTTTTTTCTTGAGACTTCCCTCACTCCTCACATATCTTCCTCTTGGTTGCCTTATCTGTTCTAAATATACCTTGTGCTTCAGAAGCACAGCAGCAATATAAGCACAGTTCTCCAGGCAGGAAGAAATACCAGTAGTAGTGTATTTACAATGATAACGTGAGAAAAAATATCTTTCCTTCATGCTAAAAGTGAATGACAAGGGTAATGAAATCGAAGTACGAAAGGTGGATGCGAGTAGACTGAAAGAGCGAATGAGCAACTTCATAGCACAGACCAGCGAGTTGAGGGGCGGAAAGAAGGGAAACGCACAGTAGACCACGAGTGCTGTTGAATCGAAGGCGGAGGGGTCTCATCGCCACCGGAGAGGAACGGCGTGTTGGCGCGAGCGCTACAGCATCTCGGGCAGATTAAAGTCAGACAGAATGAGGGAGGATATAGACTGGGGAGTTTGTTTCCTCTTTCCCACGAAGAAGAAGGGACCGCACCCCAACTTTTCGCTCTTCTTACTTCCGCGTCACATGCGCTTCTCAGACAAATTGCCACTTAGGTTTAAAGTTAAAGGCTCCGTAATGCAGTTTGATACGCTTCGCTGATTAATTTAAATTGAAACCATGTGCTCTTCATGGACCTGAAAGTGCGGTAGAAAAGTTAATAACTACAGTAACACGAACTGACTGATTCATCTTATATGAAAAGAAAATTGGTGATTATTAAGAACGTTGCGAAGAAAATTCCAAGAATATGCAAATTGTTTTTAAAATATTAAGGCGATAATTGAAAATGGTAATAAATATAATTCTGTTGAATATAAATGGCATCACGGTAACGAATAAAATTTACAATGATAACTAATGTATTCTTCTTTTGAAGAATTGCATGAGTAAGTGCAGTAACAACAATATACGTTAAAACTGGTGTACATGGGTTCCTACAAACGTCAATCGATCTCTTTGTTCATCTGTTGGATTGCCAGAACTGACAAAATAATCAATAGTCCAAGCCTGTGACTTAAATATGAAGTAAGACAGCAACTTTACTTGAAATGCTACAATAAAATTCAAACTTTTACTTTTTACAAGGATATTGCTATCAATTTGTTTTTTCAACTAGGCCCAAAACGAACAACCAAAGTGAAGAATTACAACCAATTTATATGTAATCAGGAACACATTCATCATTCTTCGCAATGCACTCTTGGCCTGAATTTTCAAACGGAACTGCCCCGCAGAAAATGGAGGGTCGTGGGTCGTAGAAACTCAGCGCCGTAGGGCGCCCCACGGAGACGCGGGGTCGGCATAACTCAAAGCCGCGGGGGCTGCGGTGGCGGCGGCTGCGCGGGCGAGATCTATCGGTCGACGCGGGAATTAATTTACGGTCCCGGTGATACGGCGGCGCCGGCGGAGGTGACGTTCGACGTCGGCTGATTTAGCGGCGCGGAGGTGCGCCGGAGGTGGCGGCGGCGGCGGCAAGGTCACGAGATCATCGGGGTTGCAGAGGCTGGGAGGGGGAGGTGAGGCAATGGAGACAGGAGAGGAAGTGTTGGTGGGACGGTGACGAGTTGAACTGGATGTACGGTGAGGAGGTATGGGTAGGACGGGAAATGGAGATGAGGAACGGGGCAGGGTCAACAGTGTCAGGAGTGTCGAAGGGTGCGCAGTTGAGGGGTGGGGTGGGTGCGGAGAGGGTGGTACGCGGGCGAGCGCAGCAATGGTGGGTCGCTAGATCATCGGGGTCGGAGAGGGTGAGAGAGGGAGGCGAAGCAGTGGAGACGATTGAGGAAGCGTTGGTGGGACGGTGACAAGTTGAACTGGATGTACAGCGAGGCGGTGTGGGCAGGGCGTGAAGTGGAGGTGACGAACGTGGGTAGGGTCAACAGGAGAGCACGCCATGTCAGAAGTGTCGAAGGGTGCGCATTTGAGGGGAGGGCTCGGTACGGAGGGGGTGGGATACGCAGGCGGGTACAGCAACGGTGGGTCCCGAGATCATCGGCGGGTCGGGGGTCGCGGGCGGGGTGGCGCCCTCTATCGCCCGGCGCACCGCCGCCGACGCCCCTTCCCCGCCCGCCGTATCGCCGCCTGGTAGCGCGGGAGCGCGCGCGCGCGTTCGCTGGCAGATAAACGGGGGCGCAGAGCGCGGCGTCCCCGCGGCGCCGTGATGGATGGACGCGCGAGGAAGACGAGGCGCCGCCCCCAACCCCACTCCACCCCCCACACTCGCGCCTGCGAGGTGTCTGGCGGAGGTTGCAAGGCCACTAGCACCAAACGGGGCGGTTGGATTTGTAGAAAACTCGTCTACCTTTGAATGTGCGGCGCAAAGTTAACTGATAAAAATAGCGGGAGGCAATTTCGCGGATATTTCAATTATAAATACAGTGCATATACAGAATTTGAATTCATTTCCTTAAGTACTGTTTTGAATAAGTATTCTATAATATACGGGTAAATTTTTTTAGTCTAGTAATGGTACAACATTACATTCAAATTTATGGGCGAGATGAATGATGATGGCAGAACCGAAATAATATTAAGAAGTCTTGAATAGAATGAAAGAGGACTGCAGGTCTAGAGTTTTTAAGCGAGATTCAAAGATATGTGAATACAAGAGTTAGCTAGGTGAAGTGAAGTAGTAGGACAAAAGTGTAGTGAAGAAAAGTAGGACAAAATGCATAAATGTTTTCGTCGTATTTTAGACGTGTACCATATTTATTCATTTCTGCCGTAAGAATTTAATTTCTATTATTAGAACGTTCGCAGTACAAATCTACCGTTAGAACGTTCGCAGTACAAAAATTGGATGTGGCAACGTTTAAATCTGCTTACCATTGACAGGTTCCATTTCACCTTTTAGCCTGTCACTTACACAATACTTAGTTTAAAACGAAACGCCGCCCTCCCCACGCGCAATTCTAGAAAGACCAAGATACTCAACACGGCCTACGTCGCCCAGAGAGGATAGTGTAGCACAAGCGGTCACTGAGCACCAACGGATCGGGCAAGGGTTGGACCCCGCAGGGGTGGCCCACGGACCGAGGGGTGCCTACACCGCACAGGCCGCCCGCAGCGGTGGCGGCGGTACCAACAGTATCACGTTACAACAACGGGGCCGCAAAAACCGTGGCGGGCGCAGCGCAGGGGCGGCAGCGTGGGTGGTGGCAGGGGCGAGGGCGGAACGCGAGCGGCGCGGCGCGGCGCGGGGGCGGGCGCGCGCGCATCAAGATGCGAGAGAATACAATTAGGGGAACGCTCACGAGAGGCCCGCATCCATCACCGCAAACCCGCGCGCCCCCTCCCCTCCCCCCCGGCCCCGCAGCGCCGCTATCGGCCGCCCTCCCAAACTCCCCCTCCCGCCCCGCGCGCACAGTGGATCGAAATGACACCGCCAAGGCGCGCCCGGCGTGTTCTTTGCCGTTTCCATGCAAGCTCCACGAACGATCGAAACTAACAAAATATGTAGTTGGACACGTGCGAACAATGTAATTCATTGTGAGCGTAGGCTTCCATGGCCGGGGTCAGTAGCTACTTGGCTTTCCAGGACACGCCGCGGCCTATGCACAGGTGCCAGTGGCAAAACGCCTAGGACGCGGCGTTTCCGGACAGCCAAGTGGCTACTATAAATCATTGTTTATTAATGAAAATACCTTCATAGTGCAATTCAACTTTGAACTTGCATATAATCCGTGTAATGGGGTGGGTTAAGTAAATATTACGTATTAAATAGTAAAATGATTTTATTTTGTAGATTACGGCACAAGAAACCAGCTAGGGTGCAAGAAAGCTTAGGTTCAAGGGTCGTCTAAGAAGCATCGTTTCTGAGCTACGCACGATACCAGTGTGCTGCAGCGTAACAAAGTGCAAGATGTTTTTTAAATATCACAATCTGCGAACTACTTTTGTCTTAAATCTGTTTAATGAACTACTGAGGGATTATTGCTTTTCCAGCAGAACCTTACTAGAGCGCGTAGCGTATCGAGGACATTCTTGTCGAAGAATATTGCAGCTTCATATGTCTATCATTTTGCTCAAGAATTGCGTTTATTTTCAATTTTTATTTTTCAAAACACGTTGTACTAAAATTACAACAATATTTCCTATTGAAACAGAATTTGGAATATTGGAAAAATGTTTCATCCACTTAAAGAAATGTGAAGAAATTCAATCTTTCTTTTAAATATTCATAACTGCCTTTGCTTAATAATTCCAGAGCTGTCATGATTGTCAAATATAATTGTATATTTAAACCATTTATAAAACATTCTGTTTACCAACAACTATTATCTCATCTCAAAAAGTTGCACGTAGTAATAGTACTGATATTATACAATTTTCCAATTGTAAAATTTATTTTTGTATGTGTGCCTCTATTCTTTTCATGCGGTCCATTTCAACTAGTGTGATTCTGTCTCGATTTTCCCGCCCCTCGTAGCCGCTGCGGACCGCGCCACTCCCCACGTGTTATTTCATCCCGCCCATCGCCGTCGCCGCCACGCGAGTGTGAACCTCTTGCGACCGGCGTTTCACTTAAGTCTACAATTTTGAGGGCGCATCGGGGAACGTTTGGCAGGAGACGCAAGCGATGCGAACAGAATAAATGTATGAGTTACGTTGGGGTTCTTATGTTAAAACACCGCAGGGTTTACAAAAGTCTCACCACACCATGATGCCACTAAAATAGGTTGACATTAAAAAAAATATACGAGGTAGATGCGATAACCCACTAAAAAGTTTTTTTAGCGAGCAGATGACATCAATGATGTTAGAAGTTTAGAATTGAATAACTGCACAATTATACTATCTGGAATTTCTTCAGTATATCTACTAATCTCATTCATAATATCATTTACAAGTAAACCTCTTTGCGGAACACACAGAAAATAAAAATGACACACACGCTGATGACACAATTGTCAACTTATCTTCTATTGAAATATAATGAAACAAATATATTCAAAACAATCATACATCGAATCATAATTTCCACGAGCCATTTCCCTTAAGGACATGTTTTCAAAAATAATATATCACGCTGTAATACCTGATATCGACAGAATAACAAATGATATTGTAACTTTAGAAATGAACGTACAAATTGGGGCGGAATATAATTAACACGCGCGCAATCCCACACCAAACACGCGTTTTCATTTTTTCTCGAAAAAAAAAAGCGATGCGACAGGGTTCATTATCGCCCCATAAAAATGCGCAGATTGTGCTTTTTTAATATTTTGATACCGAGTGGTTTGTTTATGAAACACAAGTTGCGACACTCGAAAGCAATCAGCGCCACTCGTGAAAACCGCACCCGGGCAGTGGATGATTCCTCACGGGGCTAACACCAGAGGTGTGCAAACGGACTTTTCCAATCGGTGGAAATCATTTATGGTTGAACGCGACCGGTTTTACGCAAAATTTTGAGTGTATTACTGATAATTTACAAACTGCATCAATTGACACAAACACTCCACTCTATGAATATCTGAAATAACATAGATTTGATACGAAACGACTGAAACACCAATCTTAGGACCTAAGAATATAGAACTTAGGACTTTCAATCACTAATAATTCAATAGTGAGATATTTTGATTATAATACAATGTAGGATACCGCGTAAATAAAAAAAAATGGACACGAGGTCACATTCACCACAGAACATTGAAATGAACATTTTCATATATAGACGGTGATCGAATATTGATTAAGATTTACTGGTCTTTTTTCTTATGGTGAGTTTACGTCTAAAGAAACGTGTTCTTACTGAAATAATCTCAAATAGCAAATCTGTTTAGCATTGTAATACTCATTCAACAGCTTCCTGAATATTTTATGAAACAATTGTCACGATGTCGATATTTGATTTGGCTTAGGCAATTTTCAAACGCGTGGCATTGACTTGCAGTCATTTCTATAGATTCTGTTTTCCTTCACAAAATTTTTCCTCCGGAAGAGCGTACATCGACCAAATACGAAATCGATACAGTGACATATCTAATTAATTGATTTAGCAATGCATCAATCTGTTAATGAACTTTTCATTAGAAGTACGTACTTATACTGATCATAATGCGAATATACTTTTCTTACGACTGGCTTCGCTTGGCGATTATCGCATCCGTCGCACGCGACAGCGCCACATAAAAGCGTGGCGGCGAGCGCACTTGGCCGCCCCGCGGCGCGGGCGACGTGCTAATGAAGGGCTCCGTGTCGCCCGCGCCATTTCCTCGGAGGCCGCGGGTCGCGTGCGGCGCGAACCGATGTAAGTGGCCTCTCTCCTCCCGCCCCACCAAACCCTACGCCACCATCCCCCGCAGGGCGCCAGCACGTCGACGAGTCCGGTCACAGGCTTGCATTGCCCCTCACCCCAGACCGGCGGAGGTGGCTCAGGGCATCTACCAATGTCACCAGGGCCTCTGACCGGGACCTCCTAGGACTGGTTCGTGTCCCGACAGAGGCACCAGCTAGACTCCTAGGAATGCCGGAGCATTACGCCAACAAATAGGCCACGGACCGCCCGAGATCTTCTTCTTTGTCCTTGTCCTTTCCTCATCCCTTTCGTACAAACACCTATAATCACATGCATTACAATACCACACATGTCGGGAGCTTAGAGCTTGTCCCGTCTACGACGGTACCTCGCTAGTGGGAGATACCTAATTCCGAAAAAACACGCAGACAGGTAGGTCAGCGCGTATTTCGCCGTCCCAAGGGGGGAAATTATCGCAATTTCACGCGGTAAAACACGCACTACACTTACGGGACAAATGACCTCAGACGTTCACACACCCGGAATCATTAATCAATCAAACTACGCACCAGCAATGTCGTCTAACGTGCGGTACGATTGGCACACAGCCGCTATTTTCACTTATGCTACAAGAGGAAAACTATTTAGACACTTGTTTCTCCTCTTTGTGGCCTCCGCTCACCACGTGTTCCCTCTCTCAGAACACAGAGAGAGCAACGAAAAAGTTGATATCACGGTGGAAATCTGGAGAGAACGACACCTGTGTAGTGGAGATTCTTCCTCGAAAATGTCTTGACATTTTCCTAATTAATTGTCCCAAGGAAGGGGCCGATAATATAATTCAAAATTTTGCTATCAACCTTTCATTATTCCCTATCCAAGCACATAGAATTTCAAAGTATTTAGTTACCGAACTAACTTTAAGCTGCGATTTCTATCATCAGTTTACTATCATCACCAGCGCGATAGAATTCCAGCACTGGAGACCAGCACCTAAATCTCAGTCATGCCATGCGAAATTTGAGGTGGATTCAGCGAGGTACGGCAGATTATCTCGGGAAGCACGGTGTTAATCTACCTTTCACATAAGAAAACTCTTCGGTCATTAATTTCATTAATAATATCTTTATTCTACTATCCTCTACTTAGCTACGGCATTTACCACAAACAACAGTTGCAAGAGACCCAACAAAAATATCATTAGTACATCAACGATCCTAACCGACAGAGCAGAAGACGGCTGACCAGGATTTTCTCCACAGTCGAATCAAAACACCGGGCAATCCAGTCGTCCCTACTGTTTCCCACCCCCGTCCCCCATCCACCCGCGCCTTCCCCCCCTACCCGGTGGAATCGCACCGAAGCTCACGGGCGGGGCGCCCGGGGCGAGTGACGGCCGCAAGACGGATCGAGGCGCGGGCGATGGCGCGCGCTGATACGCCCGCGATACGCCCGCGAGCGCACTGTGTCCACGTCGCGCGCGCCGCGGGGAGGCGATCGCGCGCACACCCGCCTGCTTGTTTTCCCAGCGTACACGCGGCGGGGCGGGGGCTCAATATCTGTCACGCCCACGTGCCCCCGACCGGGACTCTTGAACGTGGCTGTATCTTTCGAGAAGGATTACACCCATTTTGTTCTGATTAAGGCTTTTGTTCTAATGAGAATAAATCAATGTAAGAATGCTTGTAAGCTGAAAAATTTACTAAGTAAGTGCGGAAATATTACGTTAAGAAATATGCATTCTTCCCAGTGACGGGTTGGGGGCGGGCATAGCCGCTTCCCCCCCCCCCCAGGCCTAGAGTTTTCATTGTGTTACCTTCCTTTATTTGGCAAAATTAATTTGAATATTTATGTCAGAATTAAAAATAATATTATAGCCTATATATACACTACAAAAATAATATAGAATATAATAACAAATGTTCTTATTTAATAAAAATGTATGATGTCTTCCTTTAAAATGATCGGACCCGCCCCTTATTCTTCCTTAATTAAGTGCAAATAAATGTGCTTCGTTTGGTCACTTGAGTTCAAAGGATAACTTGCCTAGTTCATTTGAACCTATAACTTAATGATTTTGTATAAATTAAATCAGATTTTGTGTATAAAAATACCCATTGCAGATTTAAAGAAAACATAAGAAGATATGATCCTGATATAATAAAAATATTCATCATTTCTTCTTTCATGATTAAAGAAATAGTTAATGATGCGAATTACAATTTCAATTGCCAAAACCAAGGCTAAACTATTTTCCATTAAGAAAATCGGCAAAATGGAACAGGGGGCTTTTAAAAAGATCACACATGTATCAAAGTCCAGAAAGCGCAAACGCCCAACGCGTCCAGCGAGGAGCGTTCTGCAGGGCGCACTCTCCGCGGAAGGGGGCAGCTTAAACAGCGGCCGCGACGGACGGGCGCCGGCAGATAAGGGCGGACACGGGAAGGCGATCCATATATCGACGCGCGCCGGCTAATCGCTGCGAGGCGACGCGCGCGCCGGGCGCGGCGGGGAGAGGAGGGGCGGGGTTGGCGGGGAGGAGGAATAGGGAAGTGACGTGGTGGAGAGGAAGGGGTCGGAGTGGTGATCGGCGATTTATGCGCTCGTCGCCCGCTGGCCGAGGACGGGGTGCGCCGGAAACAGGCGGCATCCACCGGTCACCGAGGGCTCGAGCCGGATAGGACACTTCGGATGCCTTACGCGCATGGAGTAAAAAATAATATGAAGCTATTTTCTGAAATCACAACTTAGTAATAGCACACCTCTAGAATTTGACAGAAAATTGTGTGGCAGGAAATACAATTTCTGTGTCATACAAAAACGTTTTCATAAAATTTAACACTTGTCTACACTCGTCAGAAGAGAACAGGATAACACTGTTAAAGATACTAGTACCAGTGATACTAAATATCGTATGATTTCAAGGATTAATTTAATGGAACTAGTTATGTCTGGTTGGGAAACCATGTTATTCTTAAGCTATTAATCATTCAGTTAAGTGTAACTTAAGATCAGATCAGCAGCTACAATGAATTCTCTTTAATGCTTGTGGTAGGCTGATAGCTCCAATATGGGGATATTCCAAGAAGTATGATTCTGATTTTCGGCACTAATGTTTCTGAGCAGAATGATCCTCTAATCTAATATTAATGGATTAGGAACCGCTTTGATAAATCGGTTGGGAAATAAACTTTACGACTTATCGTGATTAGTGTCCATATCAACTTTCACGTAGATACATTAATCAACGACGCGAAATGTTGCATCAGTTTTTAAAACGTACAAGTACTATTTTTTATTTTATTAATATTATCTCCATAATTAATTTCATGATATGCAATAATTAAAATAATCTTTTCGAACAATTACAATTACCGTCCTTTGCTTTGATAGTATTATTATATTTTTCAACGGTCAGCACAAATTCAATGCTAACCAAAAACGAACATTAAATCTTAAATAAAAGGAATCCAACACTTTTAGACAGTCTTTAACAGGATCCAAATGTGTCCCGGACACGGATACGATGATAACACTGGCATTTTTTCCACTTCTAATTAGACATTCGCGCAAGACTGCGACTTCAGCGCACGCACGGTCGGTTCGCCTTTCACCCGCCAGAACGCGCCGTCGCGGTCGGTCGTCACGGAGTTTGCAAAGGGGAAAGCAGAAGCAGGTCGTGCGCGGCGGCGGCGAAGCCCGCGCCGCCTCCAGAAGAAAGAGGCTGCTGCCGCGGAGGCCACCGCAAGTCGCTGCCAAGAGCAGCCCCTAATTCCGAAGTTGAGGCGCGGAGCGCGGGGCGCTGGCCCGGGAGTGGGCGTGGGTGTAGGCGCGCGTGCCGGTCTGCGAATGACAGTGACGGGCGCGGGGCTGCAGTCACCCCCCGCCCCCGCGGCCCCACTCCGCCTCTTCCCAATCGTTGTTCCCGTCGCGGCCGCCGCTGCAGCTTCAAAGCGTCCTTAATGTTCACAATGGTCAATGAATGGTTATAAAACGATTTGCAACGATCGACATTTTGAGGATAATTTCTTTAATATTTAAGAGTCGTAAACATTTACATGAAAAGCGCTAGTTCAGAAAACAAAAGTTCTAGAGCTGTATAATTTTCTTTTGCTCCACATATAATGTCTGTATCTGTAAAAAATTATGATTTTTTTCGCGAAAGATTCATTGACACTAAACGTTCCGTAACATTCTTTATGCTGTGTTTTTATGCTGTGTTGTGTTTGTACTAGACATGCACTGTAAAGATGTTCAGTCATTGCATTTAACAGAAAAAAGTAAATTCAGCCAATACTTAAAAGTGCTGAAAATTAATACCATTAACGCAAATTAATAAACGGATTTTTTCTTTTTTTTCTTTTTCTTTAGAATATATCAATGGATATCTGTAAGGAAATCTTAAAATTTGTTTGTGTAGCATAGTTCGTCTGGATATATCGGCTTTTTCTGGCAACGTTTATGTACATAGGAGTAAACAAACATATTTCAGACAGCTCTTAGTAAAAGTTTGAACTCTTAGAGGTTTCAAAGCGTGCTATAAGTTCAATTTTTTTTATCTCTTGCACTAAAAGTGAGATAATGCTCAAATGTTCAGATAAAACTTTGAAAACAACAAAGAAAATGAATACCACCATTATAGATTTTTGCCATTTGATATTTATTGTACCCTAACTATCGTACTCGAAAACAAACTACGTGTTTTACGGAAAAATAAAGAGCCTAATGCAAGCTTAATGCATGATTTGAACTGTAAATCTGTGAACGGACTGCGAAGTGAAGAAAACAACGTAAATGACAGCAATAACCTTCTTCAGCTCGCCATACCATGAACCGCCAAGGGTAAATTCGACTTTCTCCCCAACTGTTGGCTGTTTGACACTAAATGAATCGCGAATGGTAATTAAAAGAGCGCACCGAAAGAGAATTGTAATAATTAATGACAGCCTCTCGTCCTTCATGCCTTGTCTGTGAAGTTGGAGGCGCCCATTCGTCACGCGAGGCGCGCTTTGCTTTTCTTCGATCTCGCGCCGCGCGCGGAGGCGCGGCAGGTCCGCCTCGGCAGCCACGGCGTTCGAGCCTTCTCCTGCGCGGTGAGGGCGGGAAGGGGGAAGGGGGGACAGGCCACACCGAGCTACTGCGGTCGTTAGGGGAGTCATCGCCGCCAGCGATCAATCTTGCGAGGTTAAACGATGACAGCGGCGGGGCGGTGGCGAGAGCGCGGGCAAGCAGGCAGGCAGGCTGGCTGGCTGGAAAGAGGTTGGGAAGCCGACGAGGGGGTGGGTGAGTTGGGAGAGCGCACGAGTTGCATGGCCATACGACTTGAGTTGGGCGAGTTGGGCAAGGTGAGCGATGGGTTGGATACATGAGAGGGTGAGAGGGAGAGCGACAAGGAGGAGGGAGAGAAACAACTCGAAACTGCAGAAAGATTATCAAAACGATTATTGAATAAATCGAGTGATCATATTGGGTGAGAGAGTGAACGAAATTAATTCATTGGCTTACGTTGATGTTGGGGTTATTAATGTAAAAGGAAGTGTGTATTCACGCCAGTGTGGTTGGATTTATAGTACATGTATGTGCAGTAGGGATTGTAAATTGCATGAGATAGCTGAGAAACTCCCAACTCTATCGCTACGTGAGAATGTTGGTGGAGAGAGAGTTAGCATCCCATGCCCTTTTCTGTCCAGTTTGATAACTTGAACTATCGTTTTGCCGATTTGTAATGACGAACTACTGATCCTTTGCTGACGTGGTGACGCTTACATAGTTTCCCTTATCACAGAACCTAGGGAACGGATCAGAACTTTCAAATGAAGTCTACATTAGGGCACACGTTTCAGTTTATGGAAGCTATCTAGGCTCCGCGCGTCACGAGCAAGAGAGTATTTTGCGCGTGTGGTGAGCTGGGCGAATACAGCGCGCTACGCGTTGGGAAGGCGGGCGGAGGTAGTTGAGCGTGGGCGGGAGCGGCAAAGGAAGCTCAGGCGGGGCGAGGGCGGGGGCGGGGGCGGTAGGCGACGGGAGCGCTCGGCGGTGTCGGGTTTGTCGCGCAGTTTGCCGCTAAACTGCCGCCTCGACACGCCATCATTCACGGCACCCCGACGGCGGCGGCGGCGGCGCAAGCGGCAGCGTCGCGCCGCGCCGTACCTCGCACGCGACGCTAGCGCCAGCGGTGGCGAAGGCGGCGTTAGCACCAAGCCGCACCGCCCTGGGCCCCTTGCTTCCTTCCGCTTGACGAAATGCAGAGGCGGAAGAGCGCCGCAATTTGGGAACATTTCCGGGCCCGAGAACTGCGCCAACACGGGAGTTCCGTTTATATAAACCGAGTATTTCCATGAAATATGCGCTTAAGTATACATTTTAACTACTGGAATACATAAATAATAGCGTGCTCAAGAATCAGAGACTGGTGAATAAATGTGTAACTCGCACGAGTATATCCAGGGTCTACCTACACTCGTGTACCTGAAAGGCATTCCAAGCGGAATGAAGTATTTGTATTTCCCCGATATGCTGCTTCAATTGCAACTGCGTTTTCATTTCCTAGATTTTCGCGTAACTTTATTTCTGAATAAAAATACGTTTGATAGGTGTGGCGTGGACACAAGGTTTTGTACCAGACTACCAACAAAATTTGTACCAGACTTTCAGTTACCAACTTTCGTGAATTTTTAAATTAAACTTGAATATTTAAATGTACTATCTTCGCAGAAATGCTTAGAGAATAAAATATGCATAGGAACCTCGTATTTGTGATAAAAGATCAGAAAGTAAACAATTTAACTACTTATGTAATAAGACATTACATGTTCACCAATCCACTAATGTGGGAAGCATCCATTGTTCGTGCAAATTTCTGTAAATGCACACATCTCAGGTAGAAGATAAATTCACTTATAAGAGAATAAGGACGACTACTTACCTCGCAATTTGAATGGCTAATATTACTCAAGTTAAGGCGGTACACTCGATCCCTGAAACAAAGAAATACACTTATTAATTTTCGTTTGCTTCAGTGTCAGATTCAGAAAGTTAAGAAATACAATTACTGCAATCAAATATGTAAAACCTCTGTAGAACGTTACTCCTGTTCGTGTCGGGGATATGCAATTCGCTATACACTACTGTACAACGGGCAGTTTTGACGAGTCCTGAAGTATGAAAATTAGATGAAAAGTAAAGTTAGCGAAGTCCCAAGGTAAAAATATTTACACAAATCAAATGATACATCTGTAATTAATTTGAATCTTAGTAATGAACTTTTTTTAAAAGTTTTCCCATATTTTTCAAACAGAAACATAAAAATATTCGTAGGAGGAATTAATAAACAAATTTCTCTGGCGCAGCATTAGAGAGCAATCCAAACATCAGCTCATTTTATGCAAATCAACCAACATCTGCCAGGAAACATTCTAAATTCGATAATCGGTAACGAGCGCAGAGCGCCTCAAAAGTCACCGAGAAGCATCGCAAGCCTTCCAAATGCAGCGCCGCACACTAGAAACGTCGCGAAGCCATTATTCTCGACGGTCGACAGTTCGTGCCCCGGTTTGACACGGCGCGGCTGATAAGCGACGGCACAGCCGGGCGCGTGAGCCGCGGCGCACTGCGGCAGGATTACGCGAGGGCTCTGAAATGCATCCTCATCCTCATCCTCTCCGTCTGGGGCGGAGCGTCAGAGATCGCTGAGCACGAGCAGGCGTGGAACGGAGGGCGGCGGCGGCGGCGGCAGCGGAGCACAAGAGAGGCGGGGAGGGGGGAGGGAGGGCACGCCGCCTGCCGCGCAGCCCGGAACAGACAGAGGCGCGCGCGCCGCGGAATTTCAAACAGAGCGACCGAAGGCAAGATCTGGGTCGCGGTTTCTGCTCGCGACGCTTCTGGAACGAGCGCTCCGGCCGCCCTCCCCGCCACGCCGCTCGCGGAACGCGCCACGGCTCCACCTCGCGCAGAGGCAGCGCGGCTTCACTCGACGCGGTGATGCTTCCCCACGCCATGCCACGCCATGCCATGCCACGGTGCGTTCCTTCCCTCTCTCGCTCTTCTCTCAACGTCGCTCTCCCGTCTCTTAGGAACACGGAACGCTCCGTATCACAAGAAGTGGTGGGGAAGTTCAGTGCTTGGAAAAACGAACAATCTTTGATCTCAAGATTTCTCAATTATTTTTAACCTATGGTATGGTGAGGTGAGTGTATTGACAGATTTGGGGACTATTTCCTTCGCTCTGGAATATCAGATTAAAGAGAAATGCTGAACAAGTAGATTATGGACGCAATCTTCTCATATACTTATTTTGGCCAATAACTACCGTACTTTCATATCGTTCACATTCAAAACATACATTACACTCTCACTTATTCAACGGACATTTTATTCAAAATTCTCCCACCATTTCTAGTCGCGCTCTACAGTGTTCTCTCCGGAGTACCTTCTCCACTTGGACGGATCGTAGTTCGACACCCATTTCGCAGCAATTGCCCTCTATTGCTCCTGTTTTTCGGCGTAGCCTAGCAGAACGGTACTCTCGTATGCACACACCTTCACTCAATTGCACGCAGCTTCGCATGCACACGGTTAGATCAGTGAAGCTATGTTCATACTGGGCGAGACTGTCATGCAGGGACGGACATAAAATTGAGCATGTTCATTGCGTGGGTGGAGACCGCGTGGGCGAAGACGGCGTGGGCGGAGGCGACGTGGGAGGAGACGACGTGAGCGGAGCCGGCGTGGGCGGAGACGGCGTGAGCAGAGGCGGCGTGGGCGGAGGCGGCGTGGGCGGAGGCGGCGTGGGCGGAGGCGGCGTGGGCGGAGGCGGCGTGGGCGGAGGCGGCGTGGGCGGAGGCGGCGTGGGCGGAGGCGGCGTGGGCGGAGGCGGCGTGGGGGGAAGCGGCGTGGGCGGAGGCGGCGTGGGCGGAGGCGGCGTGGGCGGAGGCGGCGTGGGCGGAGGCGGCACTGGAAGAGAGGGCCGCGTTGTGTCGGTTCGGGCGCCGGCGTCGTTTGCAACGTCAACGTCGACGATGCCTCCGGAATATGGTTCCGCGGCTGTCTGCTGACGTTTCCGCTGCGGAGGCAAGGCCGTCGCCTCGGGTTGCGTCGGCTGAGACGCATAGGCTTCCTTGAAATGGGAGTCTTGAGTTGGAGCGGAAAGCTCTGCAGACTCCTCAAATATTCACCACAGAATCTCTTCTGTCATCGCCAGTGAAAGACGTTTACATTTCTTGTTTTCACAAATTGGTTTGGAGAAAAAATTGTGTATAATTATGAATGCATCCGACTCCCAGTACTAGTTACGTTTATTTTTTTATTAATTTTCCATTTTTTTAGGATAATTTATTCTATCTCGATATGAGCAATGAAAATGTATATTCAAAATTGCTTTAAATTATATTTTCAGAAAGAATTGATGTCTACCCATGCTTACTCATTTCATGGCTAGTATTTCATCAAAACCTAATATTTAAATTTCAACCAAGGATTACCACTACAAAGAACATTCAAAAACTGCTGTTCTGTAACGGGTATCATCTATCCTGAAGGAAGACAAAGGTTCGCTATAAATCATGACATGCATCCATATTCGAAATTATTACAAAGAATGAAAAGTATATATTAAATATTATAGATTTCAAAGAACAACTGGTTGATATATAATAGCGTTCAATGTCAACATTCGTCAACAGCACACATCAGCGAGACGTCGGAAACCCTCATATCCACTCGCATCTACCCCTCGCAACGAAACACCAAAGTAAAACGAAAAATAACCACATAAAAAGGCATGAGCTGGAAATTACTCTCCGCCCCGGGAACAAGGGGATCTCCGTCCGATCGATGGGACATTTTTCAGAGGCGTCTGACGCACTCGCCACGGGGAGGTGCAGGTAACGGACCTAGGGCACGGGATGACGTCACGGGGTCGTCTCGCACGCCACGAGCGCAGTGCGCCAGGAGGTCTTGGGGGCGGAGGCGAAGGGCCGAAGATAAAGCGAAGAAGGGTCTCGGAACGCCGCAGGGGGCGAAGCCGGGCGGGGGCGCCAGGGGTTCAAAATGGCGTCTGCGGCGGCAAACGTGTTTCGGATGGAGATTGGCATCAGGAGGCGGCGGATGACTCGGGAATTAGATTTCGGTGCCCGCGCGCGCGCGAGCGCCGGTGCCCGCCCTGCCGCCCGTCCACGCCCACAGAGCGGGAGGCGGCGGGCGCGGGCCACGGGCGTCGCGCGGCATTTGTCGGGGCTCCGGGGCCTCGGAAAATTATACGGGAAAGGCGCGGCGGAAACGAGATAAAAGGAACGACGGAGGCGATGGAAGAGGCCGCGGCGGCGGAGACGTCGGAGGCGGGTTCGGACCCGAGGCCTCCGCATGGGCCCTGGCGCGCCATTGCCGCGAGGCGCGCCGAACAGAGGAAGAGAGAGAAAAGTTATCCGCGGCGGTAAGACGCGCAGGAATTCAATTTCCATCCATAAAAGGCAGCGCGAAAGTGGATGAAAGGATATAAAGCGAAACACACACGAGAGCGCGCGCGGCCTGGAAGAGGCGCGCAGGCCGGGGAGCGACGGCGGCGGCGGCGATGGGGGCGGGGAAGGAGGAGAGAACGGGTGCCGCCTGAGTAGGTGCGAGGGGCCGACAAGTGGGCAAAAGCCTCGGGGCGAAGTGAAAGGCTGGGTGGGATGGGCGAGGAGAATACTTTGTTTTGTGAGGTGAACGGCGGTGGAAAATATGAACGCTGAGAAGACGGGCGAGGACAACGACCGGGGAGAAAAAAGTGGAGCTGAAACAGTTGAATAAGTTGGAAGACAGAAACAAAGAAATGAAAAAAATGAGTGGAGAGAAAATGTGTAGGATAAAGCTGGGCGTAATAAGGAAAAGAACAAACAGCCGAGCAGAGGTGACTAGGAATGGAGGTTGCCACAGGATACCACACCAGAGGTAAAACGAAACACAGGAATGACGCCATGCGAGAAAAACCCTATGGATGCAAACGGAAGAAGAGAGTGAAAAACCCCGAATGTCGAGAACATGAGAGAGCCGTGGCAGAACGACCGAACAGAGGAACGCCGGCTGGCACGTGAGCTGCGCGGGCGAGCGGGAACGCGAGGGCGGGCCCGCGGGCCCCAGAGTGCACCGCCGCCCTGGGCGTCACCGCGCCTCAGGAGGACGCCCCGCCCCGTCCTCCCGTTCCTGTCCCTGTCCCCACGCCCTGCGCCCGGCCCCGCCCCATACCTGTCGCGCGGAGACGAGAGCGCCGCGGAAACCTTTCACGAGATTTCGCCCGCCGTATGCCGCGGATCTCCGCCGACACTCCGCCCAGGTCTTTCAGATCCGACGGGATTCGGAGTCTCAGAGAGGAGGCGGTTTACTTCCTTGCGGAGCAGCGACGGACTGCGAGCAAATCGGACAACGAACTATTTACACGACATCTTGCTTTGCTATATTAAAATATCACTGGCCAAAAAAACGTTTTGGATAATGTCAATTTTTTTTGGCAGTTTCTCTAACAACGAAGCACACCCAATAACAAATAAATCTGATAACGTTTTTATCAAGGTTGATACGTAGGGTTTATGCTCAAAATGCGTAGAGAACAGCAAATATTGTCATGACAATATAATGCATTTCTGCAATTTGCAGCCGTGTAATTACATGAAGTAAACTTGTATCCACTTGTTCGTGTAATTACACGATTTTACAGAGGACAAAACAGCTGCAAAATGTAATGAACGCCATGTACTAAAATTTCAAGATATTAAAAAGATCTCGTATGAAATATACGATTTAATTAAGAACTTACGGACAGTCAAAATAATATTTTGAAGAAACAATGAACATTTTTAGATTACACCATACATCACTCGTACACGTTTCATTGTTAATAAGAGTTTTTGTGCGATCAACTAAAACATTGTAATGTTTTCATGTAAGTCTCTCACAGGAATCTCGTTTATCCACATGTTCGAAAAAATAACCTAGCCTAATTGCAAATATCAAGCGGTCTCGTCCCTCACCGGCGCATCCAACTTCCATTAGCTGTCAGCAGCAGGAAGTCGGGCGGCCAGCCCAAGGGCCTGGGCGCTGCGGCGCGAGCCGAGCCGAATCAAACCGGAGCGGACCGGGCTGACCCTCGAATCAACCCAGCGGAGCGGCGGCGGCGGAGGCGGAGGGCACTTTGCACACAGCACCCGGGGCGCCGCGCCCGGCGCCCTGCGCCCGCCCGCCTGCCCGTCGGCCCAGTCAGCATTTCGCGCAGCCCGCAAAGAGCAGAGCAAACGGCCGAACGCTGGGCTCGATACGAAAACAAACGACGCCCCCACCCCTACCTCTCCTCGAGCGCGGTGCGGATGCTCCGCTCCTCCTCGGTTGGGCTCTCGCCGCTCCGCGCCCCGCCGCGCCCTACTTTCGCTCGCCTCCCTCTCAACTGGAGCTCCTCGCCCTAAATTCCACCACGAATGTGTATTCAAATACGTATTAATGAATGGTGCAATAAGTTCTTTGGAAAATTGTACCTCAAGTTTTTTGCACCAGTTAGTGTATAAATGAACACTACAAGGCGTATGCACAGTGAAGAACTTAAAATTCAGTTATTAGGCTCAAAGAATGCAAATTTGAAAGAAGAAACATACAATGATGCCCACTACGGTCATCCTCGGAACTGTTACTCTGCTTTTTTTCGATCTCCAGCACTTCTCTCTGGTCCTCTGACTCTAACTCTATGTAATATTCAACGCTATTCCATTCCTATCTTTCAGGGCCTGAAGCGTTTCCCTTCATTTTTATTTTCTCCTCGATTCAGGGAGATGGTTCCCAGTTTTCGCTTTTCCCTCTACGAGGCGCAACGAAACTATCTTCGCCACGACAGATTCCCTGTCAGTTAACGTCTGTAGCTACAAGCGCTCATACCGTCCTCTTTTCCCTAATTCACGATAATAGAGCAAGTCGCTCCAAGCAATATTCTAGTTACATCTTGTCGAGACCAAACCGCAACCCGTCTCAATCTCTGAGGTACAGTGGAATAGTTCAGATGGTTGTTTTAGTACCGAACCCTTTGATCTACAACCGCCCTTTGGCAGTTTAATGCAGTCAAGTCAGCTCACAGTTTCCCATGATAATACAACATGATCAGCTAATCAAATTAACAAACATAATTTATCTAATTGAAGTAGAAGCGAAACACTACGCTAATCTTTCAACAAAAATAGTTAAGTATATATAAAACATTGCTGTAATTTTATAATTGTTGATGGAGACTTGTTTGAACACTATAATTCCTTACCAAGAGCAGTAGATATAGACGTATCTACAAAATATTCATTACCCTCACAAATATAATTGACATTAAAATACAAGAATTGTCGCTACTTTTTAGATATTTTCTTATGAAACCTCTTATCGGGCAATTAACTTTCATAAAACGTCCTTGCAGAAGAACAGGGAAGTAAGTGTCAGTAAGTTTCCGAAACTTATTTCAAAGAAAGACACTTAAGAATATGGGAATGATGTGCTTGCAGATGTAAGATTACTTGCGATATTAGAAGACAAACTAATCCTTTTGTATCCTAATCCATAGTATAAACAAATTTTCACGCGCAATTTTAACGTTTTTAATGAGGAAATCCGATTTTTACGAAACTTTATGTACCGATACCATCGCGCCAGACGCGGTGTAACGACTTCGCTAAGCCACACAGCCATCCCTCACGAACAAACCCGCACAGCCCTTGGCGCGACCCTTCAAGGGCGGGGTCCCGGTGAGCGCCGGAGGGCGTCCCCGTTCCCCTCGGCCGATGAGCACCGCGGGGACGCGCGTGGGAGGAACATCTATTTCACGAATACCTCCCTAGGAAAAACGCCCGTTCTCCTCATCGGCCTAACACCCGACGACGAATGAACCCTCACCGCGCGTCCTGAGCGCCTCGATGGGCGAAGGGACGTTGAGCACAACCTCCCTCCGGCCCCGCCCATTCGCCCGCCGCTAGAGGGCGGAGGCGGGGAACGGGGGTGGCGGCAGGTCGGGGGGCGAAGGGGAGGGGCGTGTGCCAGCCTCGCGTGCCCGCTGGACGTCGCAGGCACGCGTGCGGGGCACGCGGCACAGCGCGGGGCAATCACGGGCGAATAAATCACGGCCCGCTTTTGACGGCGTGCCCCGGTCCGCTCCTGTCCGCCCCCGACCGAAACGCCCAAGACGCCCCGCGGGGTGGGGGGAGGGCGGCGGCAGCAGGGCCGGGCGCGCCCCGCGATGTATAGCTTCCGACGCAGGCCGGCCGCTCCCTTGCAACGCACTGACGCCGCTGGGAGGTCGGCTCGGACGTGGATTTCCGTGATGGCGGAGACCGATAACGCACCTCGGAGCAACTGCTTCCTTACAAACCTTATAAATCCCGTGCGATGACCCGATCAATAATCTAGTATTTTTTTTGTTTTTTTTTTTGAGATATTACTGTCTGACTTACAAAAAAATGTAATTGCAGTTTACCAAACAGCACTGACGAAAAATCATCAGAGCTCCTCCTACTACTACTGAATCATCATGCAAATGCCTCCAGCACAGTACTACATGCTTGTTTGGAGTTCCCGCGTTTTTTGAGTTGATATGCCTTATGTTGTTTTGTGACAAATTAGAATGCCAGTTCTAAAATGTAATATATCGCCGAAATATCTATAATTGCAACAACATTATCTCTTTCTTGAATATATAGTGTCCATGACTTAGAACAGTACATAGATATACGTTAAAATACAATATTTTCAAGTAATAAAGCAGAAAGATCTCTTATAGATCTATTTAATTAAAATAAAGCACAATATTGACCAAGTTTCTTTGGGACTGCAAGTCTCAGTACACATAACGTAGCTCATCAAATCGGCAGTAGTTTGTATTTAGCCGTAATGCACTCAGCCAATCTTCTCAACGTGAGCTCGCGCTTTCGGCGAGCACTGTACACGCAGCATGCGGCGCTCATTGGCGGACTCAATACGCTAATGTGTGTACAATTGCAGGGCGGAAGATAGCCCGGCAGCGGACGAGTAATGAGGCTAATTATTTGTGTCCGCGATGTTGGCTGCAGTGCACGTCCGATAAATTACCCCCACGAGTTTCATTATTCATTGATCGATCGCCTGTTTTTTTTTATTTCGACCCTTTTTTTTCGGGTGCGTTCGGATGTAACTATTCGGTTGTTTGTCGCGAACGCCGGAACACAAACATCGTACCTGTTGTCAGGGGATTCCGGGGGCGCTGGGGAAAAATTTTGTTTACTAATCCGTTTGGTTTAATTTAATAAATATTCAATTCTGCTCGGACGAGGTGGGATTAGCTGGGCACCCGCTCCGAACAGTGTCCGAAAATAATTTAAAGTGAACGCAAGCGGCAGCTCACATGACGTGCGTGCAGTTGTGCTTTTTCGGTGCCCTGGGAATTAGACCAGGCGCCCGTGTGGATGTACGATCGCGTCATTAAATTTCTATTAGTTGAATTTTTTTATTCTCTTTACAAATGGGATATGTTCATACGCACAAAATATTACTGATACTACTTCTCTTTTCGACATTATAGCGATATATTTCATATTTGGAAAACGTTCCAGTAATTAGATAGGCGAGAGGATTTTATTTTCTAACACTCTTAGGAATAATATTGTAAAATGTGAGAGATTTATATTTAATATCGTATTCAACGACCATAAAATGATATTCATACGTCATACACTTGGTTTTATATAAGAGTAATGCTTATTTAATGTTTGAGTGTAATAATATTTACAAATACAAATACAGCACAATGCGAACATATTGCCAGCTCCCGCTCAGGCAATTCTGCACGCAGACACCGTACTTATTTTAAGACGACGGAAATAAGGCAACTGCGTGACATTCTCTAGACAAGGCACATAAATCATCAAACAAATAAAATCTCAACTGACCATTCCAGGAAACGGACGTGCGTTGTTGAATCATAGAAAGCTCACCTTTCCAAAATTATTAAAATGAAACAAATCACGTAACCCTAAATAATACTGTCAAGAAAAACAATTTTGTATTCTGTGTATAAACATACTAAGCAAAATAGATTAACAACCTAGATTCTATACTACGTTACATAATTTGGAAAAAGGTTATTCGTGACTTGAAGTCAAAGAAAACTCAGATATGTGCTATTAATTCTTGATATGGTTACATGGTTTTACGGTTTGAGACTATTCAATCTTGGATGCCTTGGACAAACCGCGTCTTCGTCGTATTAGACGACGTTTACGCCAACATACTGCAGTCTTACTGAGAGCTGCATTTCTTATTCAGCAGCTCGTACGTGCATACACAAATCGATGAAAGGTACTTCACATACGGCTTGTCTTCCGTGATTTTGCCCAGGGCAAAATTATAACCTTGCAGACGTAAGTAGTACACAAAATAAGACCAAACTTTCTGACTTACATGCACATTTATCTCGCCCGAGTGCACATCAAGCAAGCAATAGGGCATTGTGCAATAGGGCGGCTGCTGTACTTCGCGTGCACGGGTCCCCCGCGCGACAAAGGGCGTTCGATTGTCGCGCTCGCGAGAGTTCATACGGCTTCGAGAGGCTCTCGAACGGCGCATCCGAATCGCTAAGAGGTCGAGCAGGGTGCGTTGAAGCCGATGTTCGGGTGTTTGTGTCAATGCAGGCGGTCCACAACGCTACGCGGGCCCTGGCCATCAGGATGAAGGATGGCCACTCGGAGGTATTACCTCGCAATCGACCACTGATCGAGAAAATTAAGTTTAAGTTGTTTTGTTCGCGTATCAAGTTCATATTTGGATTCAATATTTTCGTTGGTTATTGGTCTGATCTACTCAGTTCCGATCAGCCGTTAAATTGTTTTCGACCATTTGAGACACATTAAACTATAGCATCCCTCTTCTTCCTGCATTGAGATCCTTACTTTCCACATATACAATATGTATATATCTTCTTTCCTTTATTCTACCTATCCATCCATTCCGTAGCTTGACGTTGCGTCTTTTTCCTTTAATCTGACTTGACATAAGCGTCTTTTTTAATGTACTGTCCATGGAACGTATTTGAAGAACTTTCTTTTAATTTCAATCTTTGTTCTTTCAAGATACAATAATTGCTTTTTTCTGAAAGATAGCTCCAGTACGCAACAAAGAAGATAACAAAAGTCTGAGAACAACCCTTTCATATAAATATATTAATTTAATATCATGTGGGTCGCCTAAGGAATGATAAAATAATATTTTAATTTGAGATGCACATAAAATAAATTTGGTTGATTGATTTATTTCGTGTTTCCGGGCGCATCATGTGCTATGTTCCATAAGTGTAGAGCACGTTTTTATCACGGGAGGGGCTAGTGTTCTCCCATTGGATGGTGAAATACGATACCGACCTACATGCTGGTTTGCAGAGTATTTTTCCTTCTGAGGACCTTCCCACTAGCCTGGTAAAGCTCTAAGCTCCCAACAGGTCATCAGGCATATTTGGTAGAGGGTGTTTAAAATGGGTGTTTATATGTGTTCCAGATTCATCAGATTTTGAGAATGAAATATGAGTAACATAAATAACATGATATTTACGTAATAAGTATCCCTAATCGCTTCAATGCTGGTCATTTAATCATCAATAATAAAGCCCTCCAATTGCACGTAGATCTTTCTCCTAAGATGAAATCAGCCTTTTTCTATTCCGTCTGCTTAAGCCACTTCAATTTTAACGAGTCCTACCCAAGAACTCTTTAGCCTCAATATCGAGTACGGGGTGGCAAAGGCAGACATGGAAACGCCGGCGTGGGGATACTGGAACATTTGATGACGTGTTTGAGGGCAAAGAAGGTGGTACAGGGAGGAAGTGGTGGCGGAAGCGAAGTTGGAGGAGAGGCTGTGGCGGAGTCGGCGGTGACGCAGGTGGGGTAGACGAAGTTGACGGACGTGGCAAGGGCGGTGGCGGTGTCGACAGCGGAGGCGAGGGCGGGGATGACGGAGGTGGCGCAAAGGTGACATCGGTGAGGGTGGTGAAGGCGGCGGAGAGGAGACGACGAGGGCAGGGGCGAGGGCGGAGGCGACGGCGGGGGCGAGGGTGGAGGCGAGGGCGGAGGCGAGAGCGGAAGCCAGAGCACGGGCGAGACATGGTGGCGAGAACGGTAACGAGGGTGGTGGCAAGGGCAGTGGCGAAGGCGGTGAGGAGGGCGGTGAGAAATGCTGTAAGGAGGATGGTGAGAAGGGCGATGAGGAAGGCGGTGAGGAGGGCGATGAGAAGGGCGGAGAGGAGGGTGGTGAGGAGAGCGGTGAGGAGAGCGGGCGGTGGGCGGTGAGGAGGGCGCCTGCGAGGGCAGTGGTAAGGTCGGAATTGAGGGAGGCGGGGTAGATGTAGGCGGTAGGAGCATCACCGACCGCGGGGGCATCTACCGGCGAGAACGGGGCCTGCACCGTCATGAGGAGCTGTTTTGCAACGTTGGAAGCGGCTGCGGAGGCTGGCGGCGGGGCCAGGGCGCAAGGCGGCGCCGGCGCCTGCCCTCATTTGCAATTTTAACGGCGGCGCCGCGCCGCGCCGCGCCGGCGCGCCGCAGGGGAAGCCGCCGCTGTATTAAGCGCACTTTGGCAAGGCGGCGGTTTACGGAGCGAACAATTCCATTAGCGGCGATTCCGACGCACACACCGCCAGCGCTAGGACGCAAGGGGCTTCCGCCGACGTCAGTTTCTACAAATCTCTCCGCCGGGAGCCCTAAACGCTGCAGCGAAGATTGAATTGCGAAAGACTCGCTATTAATATTTGCTCATACATGCGCTTCGATCTACAGCCAATACACCACCCGGACAATCCGGGACAATTAGATAGTAATAAGCAGGACAATTGGCACTGCAATGTCTGTAACAATATAATTTCATGTAAGTAAGTTATTAAATTTCTGATTTCGAGCCTATTTAAATTACTTACCATGCCACTAATTTATCACATTTCCATGGTTCCAATGTTTGATACATAATCATAAATTCTGCCAGTTAAAGCACATTAAATGAGCGCGTGTTATCGGCTTAATATATAAATGTGAGCGGAAAACAAAGTAATATACTTAATGATTAATCATAATAACGTGGAATTCAATAAAGAAAATGTCCTTGTAATCTAAAATACCGTCCTGCAGGGATATCCGCAAAAACTATTTAAAGGATACAATTGGGTTGATAAATTGGTGTAAACAACCACAATAGAAGGAAAAACTGAACATGGAACACGAAATATAAACCACGCTCTGCAACGCAACGAACCGATTTGTCACTAGAACGCACCACCTACACGCTACATAAAGCAGAGGAAACATCGTAAAAAGGTAAACACACTTCCAAATTGTATCAGAAAGAGCGCGGAACCGAGAGCGCTCCAGTTTCTGCAGACTGTCGCGAAGCAATTTTTATTCTTTATTGTCCGAAGAACAACGAGTGTCGTCGCACAGTTCCTTCTCTCCGGCAAAGCACCGGAAACGAGAGTGCTCTCGAAAGTTGCAAACGGCGGAGGCGTCTTGACAAACGACGGCGCCGTCCTCTAATGGGAAACACCTCCGAGACGCCGCGCCAGGACGCGGACGCGGTGCGGGAGGAGCGGGGGAGGCGGGGCGGGGAGGGGGGTGTAGGGCGGATCGAGATGGGAGGTAGCGCAAAGGGACGAAGCGAGTCTCGGCAGGGAAAGGCGGGATGGGATAGCGCACCTACGGCCGAGATGGGTGTGTCGGACAGGAACGGGACGGAGCGGTGTGGAGGTGGAGTGGAAAGGGTTGGAGCGGAGTGAGGTTTAGCGGCGTGGAACGAGGTGGGGTTGGCTGGAGCGGGGCGGGATGGGGAGAGGTGGAGCGGGCCGGGTGGGGTGGAGTGGAGCGGGGCGGGGCGCGGGGCACGGTGGGAGTAGAGCGTGGCGGTGGCTGGGTTGGGTGGCTGTGAGCCAGGTGGTGTGACGTGGGGTGAAATTTTACCAAAGACAACTCTGGAAACAAGAACAACATTAATTTGTACTTCGCTTGGTGGTGTTCCGTGATAAACCAGAAACTATGCAACTGAGAACCATAATTTGAATTTTGACTGAAATCGGCAAGAGAAAAACTCTGATCGAACTTTGAGGGCACTCTCCGGTTGAAGAAGAAGACACCAACATTTGTCAATGCCGCAAGAAGGGTATTAAGGAGTTGAGCAGAAAGGAGGTAGAAAAGGAGCAGATGTAACGTTGGATATAGTCGTTTCTGAACTCTTTGCGTAAAACGTAGAGAAGAGAACATGAAGCAATTAGGAAACAGTACAATAAGATTATAAGCTTCTTAGCGAAATGCAAGAATAATGAAATTATTTTGAAACAATCTTCACTATTTATCTTTTCACTGCTACATACAGTACGCACCCACAAATTGCAGAAATGTAACAACCTAAGAGAAGTCAGCCAGCAATATCATTGTCCTGCTATCAACTTCGCCCCCAAGAACCCGGCTCCCGAGAATATCCCAACTCCGCCTAACTCAGTCAAGTCCGAACAACAAGCGCCAACTGAGAAGGGAGGTTCTACCTTCTCGACACCACTTGCTCAATTCAGCGTAACCGACGAAGCGTGGCCGCGTCTCGCCAGGCTCCTCGGACAGGCGCGGAGCGACGGGCGGGGGGCGCGGTTAACAGCGTTAGGAACGGCGGCTGGCGCCACCGGCGGCGGCGGCGGCCGACTGCGTTAACGCAGTTACGCAGCATACAAAGCGCGCGGCTCGCGACGTTTCAATGCGGTGATTAGCCGCGGTTCGCGCGTCGCGCCGAGGCGGCGGCGGCGGCGTCGCCGTCGTCGCAGGCGGCGGCGCTACCGTCGCCCGTGATGACGTATTCAGGCGGCGCCGTCCAATTACCCGGAGATGGCTCTTCCGGAAGGACGAGTGCATCGTCCGGGGGCGGAAGTGCGACGCTGCGCGGCGCGACGCGACGCGCAAAACGTCTTTTCGCTCATTTGACTCTCTGCGGAAGATGCTTTGGAGCTACTGGGTCGACAATACACAATTTTTGGGGAAAATATCGCATGTAATACCGCAGCTAAAAATAAATCCTGAGAGCATGACACAAAGGTGCGCTCGGCAGTTGATAATGATTGTTATCTTGAGTTATAAATTACAAACGCGACTAAAATATTTCTGTCATACAAAGTATGCCTGTAGTAGCAGTATCTCGTGTCATCAAAACACACTAGAATATGATCCAAAAAAATTCTATATAATAATAATGTCTTTATTTCTGGTGACGCTCAGGCCATAATCCTGCTCTTACGCCCAACCATTTAAATATTTTAACATTTATGTAATTACAATTGAGACGTTCCGGGGCAAATAATGATAGGTAACATTGCACTTTGCTTACGCAAGTGCAATGTTCGTATTTTTAAACGGACGCGTGGTGCACATAAAGAATGAATGTATTTTCATTGTCAATTTTTTTGATTTTTAAAGCTAACATTATATAGTTAAACTTACAGGGAATGTAAACACGGGAATGTCACTGCAATAAATTAATTATAAAGGAAAAGAACTTGAATTTTCCTTTACTGCATTCTGAACTTAGAAATTGACTGTACTTAAGACATGCTCACTAGCTTCAACAATTCATTAACTTAATGGTAAGATACACCAGAAATCAATTTCAAGCTATCCCCTACAGCAATGGCTCCCCGCTCGGGTCGAAGGCTGTGCAAACCCCTCATCAACTCCGCCATTTGGGGGACACGAGCTTTCCTATCACCACCAGGCTACACTGGGAGGGCAGGACTAGTCCGCCCGCTTCGGTCAAGCGTAGCGGGGGACCGCCTTCATCTGTCATCGGAGATGGCAGCCCGTCGTCGCAGTTAATTCCTCAGCCACCCCTGCAGGAGCGCGGAGTTCACGAACCCAGTCAGAAAATGTCGCACCAATATGTTCCTCACATCTTCATAACGTCCTCACGAGAGAAAGAATTGGTGGGGATACTGTAATGAACTACGAGTAGCAGTAGTCGATACTAGTAGCAGATCTGTCGATGCATAATGGTGATCTCTTGAATGCTGAGCAATTTAACTACAAAATGTTGGTAAAAGGTGACAACGATTTGAGTATCTACAATATTACTACACCTCAACATTTCATAACAATGACGAGAATGTTGTCTTGAGAATATTGTGCTGTAAAAACAAATAGTATCGGTCAACGAGGGAAAAATACTGAATGTGTTTAACACGCACGTAGGTTCAAGCACCCGCAAAGAAATGATTTGTCTAAGCAAAAACACGAATTTCGCATTTGGTTACGTTTATTTTTGTACTACGCAACGGAAATCTCAAGAAATGCTTATATACTTGCATTTAATTGCGCCGTGTACCGTGATAGCTGCGAGCACGCGAAGCGGTTAGAGAACTTTCCGTTTCACATGTCAACTTCGCGGATCGACCGACTTAAACGTCCGATAGCATTGAGTTAAACATGCGAATCTAAGGCCTCGGTTTGTTGTGGGGCAGAACGCAGACTCACGAAGTGTGCACGCAAAAAAAAGCCACACAGTCGATCTACTTTAGGATAATGTAGGAAGACGATAAAAGTAATTGTCAGAAACTCATTTCCACTCACTTTGAATTTACAAACTGCATACTTGGCGAGACGACAATTCTAGTTGAAACAGAACAAGTGTTGCCACTCGCACTATGAAAAACTGAGAAAAGGATGTAAATGTTTCAGGTACGCACAACGCAGTATTACGCGTTAAACACGTCACAACACGCAACTAATTAAACGCACGGAACATTAAATTGAACAACGCATTCGCGCTAAAGTATCTTACGTTAAAGAGAAAAGATCCAAGGGCGGACAATGGGATAAAATTAAATTACTACGAACGGCGCACGTTTATGGCATAATTCGCAAGCGTTGCTCGGAGAGCTTTCGTCCTGAAGGATGATGATGATGACGAAACACGCCGGCAAGAAACTCCACGATGATTAAGTGGGCAAATGAGGCCCCGTTAAGATAATTAAGACTGTTAGCGCGGCGCCGTGATAACCGTGCCCGAAGCGGGCGTGCACGAACGCACGCGGGGCCACGCGCCGCCGGCACGGCGCCACGCTGGGTCTTCCAGACAGCCCCGCGCGCGTGCTAACGATGAGTAACGCATCGTCGCTCTGCAAATTGCCAGCCGTAACACGTAATTACGACCGGTTTTATTTCACAGTAATACACCTAATGCTATCAAAATTACCTCGAGTCTGACTGCTTTATCTGGCAGACCGAGTTACTATTTCATTTGCATCAGCGGCGGCCGTGCGGAGCTGAGTGGAACCAGGGTGGCTATTTCGCTGCAACCGCACTCCGCGTATGTTGCCGTTGCTACAGCTCACCGCCATTTCCGCCTTCTCCCCACCACGTCGGAACAGCAATCGTCAACATCGCTTCGATCACGCACAACGTTCCAGCAATCACCCAGCACTCTCAACAACATTTCATCCTCGTCGTTGATATTTCACCACCCCGCAGAGTGAACATTCAATGAAACAAAAAGCACATAAACCAACTGTTCATTTTTCGTAAAAGTGGGTTTCCTCGTTCACCAAAAGGCCTTAATCTTGCCCACTCTTTTAACAGACGATAAATCGCATGTTTTTATCTCTTCTATCACTTTCGGTCTCGTTTAATACTCCATACCTAGCACCCAAAAGACACTAACATCTCATCAACGCCTTAAATACTGCGTTCCCTTAGCCAGAATTTTGCCGACGTCTCATCAATACAGTTGCTTCACCCTGTGCTTATGCACATCTCACAAAGGGTTGCTAAATCGCAATTACCCGAGTAAATAGGATCTGTGAAGTCGCAACATTTCCCCATCGGTGCGTCGTTGCCATTGCAGTTAGGCCTTCCGAACATCTCGCAGACGCCAATTTTTCCAGTGTTGTTTGTACTGCGCATGCGTACTACGGTGGATGTGGAAAGCACGCGGTCAGGGCTGCGGGTACAGGTCGGGGGAACGTGACAGAAACAAGGTTCCTTTATTACGGAATCTAATTCTCGCGCTGCTCATCTACATCTATTTGCATGGATATTTGGGAAATGTGTCAACAATTCTCCCCAAACTTGTTAATCAATCGCGCAGATCGATTCGCAGTATTGACCGACTCCAAGGGAAGATATGACCGCTTTCAAGCTGTCTCGTGAACTGGCTGAACATCAGCGAAGCATGTGAGCAGCGCGCTGCCTGCCCGCCTGCCAACGTAATTACTAGAAACGGATGAGAAAAGCGACAGCTGCCGAAAGCAAAGTAAATACAAACAAGTGGGGGGGGGGGCGAGAAAGAGCAAAGAATAAAATGAAGCGAGTTGTATACAACGCGCACAATGAACGCCCCTAAGTCCACGAAGCGAATTTTACATCGAGCCGGGCGGGCAGCAAAGCCTCTGGGAGAGATGCTCCGCAGGCTCATCGCCCGAAGACGGAGCGGCATTCAATTTTTCGGATTCCATTTTATTTATTCCCTCCCGGCAACGTAATTTCTTAAGACTCTTCTGCTGCGCACAAAGCAGTGTTCGCTCGAGTCTCATGTACAAGCAATTAAATTGGAGCAAGAAATCTGTTCTTGAGCGGGACGGGCGGGCGAGCAGGCGGGCAGACGGCTTTTAGCGCTTGTTATCGCTGAGTTTGCAGCACAAAGACGCAGCAATAGCGGAGCGCGCGGATGGGTGGGTGAACGGATGGGTGAGCGGGCGAGTGGGCTGGGCAATAGGAGGCAGGGTGGGGGAAGGGGGAGCGAGAGGGGGCAGAAGAGGAAAAGGCAAGGAAGGAAGTGGGGGTAGCAGTGATGTTGGGCCCGTCTGAAAATAAGTACGGATGCGACATGAAATGAAGACCTTCTATTCGTGTGAGGTGACAGCAGTCTTCGGTGGCAAATAAAAAAGGCAGGAATGCGCTAGTGGTGACATGAGTGGAAGCAATTATATGAGGAGGAGAATGAGTATACCGCAGGAAGGAACTACCGACAGAAACCGGGCATCGAGGTCTGTGATAAAAGGTGAATACATAGGCGTGCCGATGATGCTGAAGAACACGAATTTCAGAACTTAAGACTGGAAGGGTGTGAACACGATGGAGTGAAAAAGGGTAGAAGGTGACAGAGTAAAACCAGAAGATTGAGCGGTAAAATGGTTGTGGTAGAATAGAGTGGAGACAATGCGGGTGTGAATGCGGGATTGACGTCAGAGAGAAGGCAGGAAAATGAACCAGAGGGCGGACGCATATATGAGCAAGTAGACAGGAAAGGGGAGGGGAAATGACAACGGCCAAGTTGGATGGAAAGGGCGCTGGCACGCAGGGCGACGAGAGCGCGAGAGAGCGGCTGATAGGGAAACGGGAGGGAAAAGGAGTAGTCTCGGTGGGCGTGGCGGTTCGGAGAGCGAGAGGGCGGGCAGACGCTCAAGCGAACGGCGCGCTTTGAACGGCTCGATATTAACTGCAGCCATTAGATGCCAAATGTCTGCATTGTCGAGTAAGCGGGCGAGAGCCGGGAGCGGGGGGCCGGCGCGGGGGCGGGGGTGGTGGCGGAGGCGGGGTTGGGGGCGAGGGGCGGCACCTCGTGAGACAGCGAAGAAGCGCTCCCCAGGCGCCCCGTCTCCTGAGACACTCTCGCGTCTTTGGGCGAAGAACGTTCCGACCGAATTAAGGAAATTTTGTGCTCGCGAAAGCTACGCATTCCCGCTTGGGAAGACGGGCGATCGTAGACGGAGATTAGCCAGGAAAAAAGTCGGAAAGAAGACCTCTGATTTTGTAATTCAAGATTGCTTCACAGGGGCAAAAGTAATAAAAAACGGAAAAAATATTTTTAAACTAAAAAGTTGGATATTAGGAAACAGATATCGCACCTGACGCAACGATAAAACACATTTTTATAACTTAATTCAAAATAACAAACAAGGGAAGTGAATGAAAAATATAGGTTGTTTCACAGTTATTAATCTGAATTTAAAGCTTGAAAAGAAGTGTGTCAATTGAACCTTGAAATATAACACTTAACAATTTCTCACAATTTGTAATGATTTGATTCGCATAATATACCTACATATGATCCAATATCTTGGAACAACAGGCAAAAGGGAAACAGGACAATCCTATTCAATTTTCATGTTACTGATTTAGATTTTTATTAAATGTATTGTATGTATATGAAAATTTACAGGATCTATTTTCAGCGTGAATTATGAAAATAACATTAATTTTTCTTCTTTGTTACTTCAATTTTCGTCTTCTTCGCATTCCCTGTGAATCATGATCATGTTACTTCTATTCCATTACGTGTAGACACAACATCACATTAACAACGCCTTCCACCGGTTCGAAATCTGCTGCAACCTCCACCATCTC
This sequence comes from Acheta domesticus, assembly GCA_031308135.1. NCBI lineage: Eukaryota > Metazoa > Arthropoda > Insecta > Orthoptera > Gryllidae > Acheta > Acheta domesticus. The sequence goes on from JAHLJT010009436.1 coordinate 215,011,839, forward strand.
CAAAACGCACATACGCACAAGCAAGCCGGGCTCATATCATAAACCCCAATAGGTCAATTGAAACCGCATGCTCGCGTACATACAGACACGCGCGCTTGCTCCCTCCTGCGCCGAGTTATCAAACCCGCGCAGCCCCTCGGCCGCGGCGGGGTCGCCTCAATGGGTTCACAGGCTGCTCCGGTCGAGGGGTCGCCGGTTCACAATCCGCGCGTGGCAACGCAGGCTGACGAGAGGGCGAATGGGCGGGCGAACGCGACTGGACGGGCGGCCGGACGAAAATGAGTGGCCGGGAGAGTGGGCGAGCGGGTGGGTGGGTGGGTGGGTGGGCGAGTGTGTGGGAGAGTGTGCGGACGGACGGGCGAGCTAGCTGGCAGATGGGCGGGGAGAGGATAGGTGGTCGGGCGGGAGGGTAGTTAGGCGGTCTGTTGGTCATGTGTGTGTGTGTGTGTGTGTGTGTGTGTGTGTGTGTGTGTGTAAGGGCGGGCGGGTGTTTGGTGGGTGGGTGTTGGGTGAGTGGGCGGGGCGGATGGGAGAGTGAGTGGGAGTGTGTGCGGACGGGCGGGCGAGCCGGCTGGCAGATGGGCAGGGAGAGGATAGGTGGGAGGGTAGGTAGCCGTCTGTCGGTCACGTGGTGTGTGTGGAAGGGTGGGTGGATTTGGTTGAGTGGGTTAATGAGTGGGTGGGCGGGCTGGTGGGAGGCCAGGTGGGCGGGTGGGTAAGTGGGTGGGTTGGTCGACGTGGGCGGGCGGGCGAGTGGGTGGGTGGGCGAGGGAGTGGAAGAGTGGGCAGCGTGCCTGTGGGGGTGGGGGTACAAAACGAGGGCCAAAGCGACCGCGAAGTGCGCGGCGGGCGCCCTTTCCACCCCGCGTCGTTCGCCGGCCGGCCCGCCGGCCTCTTCAAAAGCCCCGCCCTCCACGCCCACGAGTCGCGTCATCCCGGCCCTCGGGTCGCTGTAAACGGCGAGCGCTGTTTGCAATGGTCCACCGCGGCACTGCACATACGCAGTCACACACGCACACGCATGCGCGCGGCACGCACGGCAAGCGATGCGTCTATGCATGCGTAGCGAAGCTTCAATTAATAATGCCTCCTCAGAGCCCGCCTGGATCGGCAAACTCGCCTCAATTTTGTCACAGAGATGGGATGTGGACGTTGGGGGGAAGCAGGACCAACGCTATCTCCTCCGATGCCGAGATTGGAGTTCCAGGTTTCGCATGTTCGGATAGCGAGGACACTTTGTCAATGAATTTTCTCAGCTTGTCAGCGCAATCTCGAAATTCGAAATTATTCAAGAGTCGTAAAAGGCGGAAGAAGGAAATAAGAGTTACTGCCAGCTCCGACGAAGGCAATGTAAATCTTTTAAAAACCTGACGCCCAAAACGAAGAATATTCCACTAATAAATATTGATCGCCTAAATAAAGAATGTGTTATTAATAAGTATTGATTTTCTTTTATGAATGACTTTTCTGGAGTCACGTATACTTTTTGTAGCTAAAAAGCTAAGCGTCCATCACATCTAAACATGAACATAATGTAGTAGCTAAAAATTACAAAATATCGGATTTCTATTAGATACAGGGAAAATTCAATTAAATAAATGCATAACAAGCCAAAATTGTATTAACGTCTTCCTTGTAATAAAAACAAATTAGGTGAAACGTACCACAAGAAGTGGTAACTCTGAATGGACTACCATCATACGTACGTCTCAGTCGCTTTTTGCAAATACAGAAAATGATGACATAAGATGTGCATCCTAGTAGCAAAACGCAATAAGAATGAAATGAAACTACGCAATATGCTACGACATTTACAGCCAGTTTGGTGGTATGATCTCGCACCACCTCACGTCGACGCACCGGAGGTTGCGTCGCTTATTAAAAGCAATATTTGTCCCATTTCGTCGCCGGCGGAGGTTGTGAAATAACGGTGGTAGGACGGGCAACGGTGGGAGGGCTCCCTGCAACAAACCGGGACACAGAGCCAGCCCCTCGGCGGGAACGCCGACCGTGGCAAGCTCAGAGGCGCCGCCCATGGCTGACGGAGCAGGGGATGGCTGACGGTGCAGGTGGGGGCCAGGAGCACGACAGCGAAGGTGAAAAGGCGAGAGAGATCGAGTAGGTGGCCGGGTGGCGACGGAAGCTGCAATGGAGTGGGTTACAGCGAGAACGAAAGGGCGAGAGAGAGCGCGCGCGGAGCGGTAAGGGGACAATTGCGGCGGCCGCAAACAGTGCGTCCGCAGCCGGCCGGAAAAACCGCACGCTATTATCCGCATAGAAAATTAACCGGTCGGCCTAATAAATTGTCCCGTTGTTTCGCGTTTCGAAAGCCCCCCGGCGACGCGTGCGGGCAACTCCGCTTGCCGTGACTCTCCGCGGACACCCGCCGCAGAGCGCAGTTGTTGGCGTCGACGCGCGGGCGGCGTGGAGGAAAGACGGCTCCCACCGTGAAGAGTTGTTCCGATTATTTAAGTATAAGACTGACCCTTCAAAGACTCCAAAATATTTCCTTAATAATACTACAGGTAACTAGTAGCCCGTATGCCAAATATTTGAACGCCGTAATTTGGCGTCTGGAAGTCTTGAAGCAAAATACATGATGATGAGTAGGATAATAAAAAAATTGCACAATAGTGTTAATGAAGAGAACCACAAAATGTTAAAAAAAAAAAAAAGAAATTGGATTCTTCTGAATCCAAGCTCGGAGCGGGAAAGGAAAAAAAAAGTTGAAATGTTGGCAAATGACTGCCATGCATTGACAAGCTGCCAAGAAGTCAGCAGCAACAACTAAAATGAAGGCATAAGTTACGGCGGAATCGGTAATTAAAGGAAACAACTTAAATGACACACATTTCCGTGACAAAATCAAGACAGTAAAAACGGAGAAAACTAACAGCGAGTTACCGGAAACAGCGCTTCAGTCGACAGCAAGTACAGAGCGACCAGCCCTCAACTCCAGCTTCGGGAGAGGGCTGGGCGGGGGCGAGGGCGTGGGCGTGGGCGTGGGCGGGGGCGAGGGCGCTGGCGTTCCCGGGGGCGGGGCGGGTCTCGCACAGGGGCCGCCGCGCCAATATATGGACGCGGTGGGCGCCCGCCACGCCGCCGCCCGCGGGCCCGCGGTTCGACGACCCCTCGCGCAGCGGGCGAATATATGCCCCCTGTTTGCGAGCGCGATTTTGCGAAAACCCAGAGAGCTTGTTATATGTATAATGGGAATTGTTGGTTTTGTAGGCTGCATGTAATGAGCAAGTCGGTAAACACTGGTTCGGAGGAGACTTTTGGCGCCGGGGCGCTGCGCGTGGCGGGCCGCTGGTGGACGAGCAGGAATTTGTATGCTCGACGGCTGCGCGGTAGTACTTATAGGCGGCGGGAGTGGGAATAGACAGAGCGTTCGATCATTGTACCGTGCAATGCATGTCATCCCCACGTACGGCAAAACACGCTATTGGCTTTCGAACTAATGGAATTCGAATTAGGATTTGCCCTGTTCGCCTGCCGATGCTCCCGTTCCTGCTGCAAACTGCAATTTAGGTGTTTTAAGATTAAATCAGTTGCAGAAAACCAATAAGAGAGAATAAGATAAACACATAAAAAGTAGCGACAAAATAATATACAGTAGCCTCCAGTTACCGTGAATCTTTAGGGACTCACATTTTTTGTTCGTAATTTCAGATGTTCCCTATATCCGAAACAAAGTAAATTCTCCTCGGTGATTTGTTTGGTTATTATAGAGGTACATTAAAATATCAGGATGCAGCGAACTCGAAATTTCAATATGTTCTTTTAGTCTTAAAAATACTAATTTTATCATTGTTTGCTGTGTGCCGTTTTCCGTTTTTGTTAATACTCTTTTTTCAGATCCTTGTTCAGAATTCGTACTTTCACGACAGCTATACTGAGACAAAAAGTTTTTTTAACGTCGTGCACGAAACGTTTCTCGTCCTTTTTTCCTTGTGCGAAACATCGCGAGGCGTGTGCGATACATCTGTAACGATTCGCATTTATTGTCTTTTGTCTTGACGACTTCAATAATTTATACTTTATAAACAATAGTATTAAGACATTTAGTGAAATCCATTTACTATTGTACAAGTAAGGAATTTCTAGTTATATGATATTTAATTTACATTCCTTTACTCAATGCATTGCGTTTCGCTCATGGCGCGTTAAAAATAGTACGGGCGCGAAGTGATTCCCGCACTCGTCTCTTTGTCGTCCGAGCGTACAAACTCGATTCGTGCGTGAATCACTTGCTCCGCGCCATGGTTACGTAAATTCCTATTAGTACATTCTTGATATCCTTGAAAGACTCTTGCAGTGTTGGAACATTGTCTTGTTTTGTTCTCCTTTCGTGATCACATTCGTTGTATTCTGTTTTGGAAGACCCTTTCACACCAATCAAGATAGCTTACACACTCGACAGAACTGCGATAGATAAGCTGTGAAAATTACTCAGTGGCACGTTTGCTCAGTCCCTTTCAACATGAGGCTCTCCGGCTGGAAACTTATAGTTATTAAAATTAGCTGACCTGAAGCGAAGTACTTTTTCCACGAAAGTTTTATATTCTATGTCCACTACAGCCGATGTGAAGACTTCACTACAACCAAACCATTTAGTGAGTATTTGTAATATATGTCACCCAGGACAAATGATTTTTCACTATAACTGAAAATTGACGTATCCGAGTTCACTCTATCCGAAGCTGGACTACATTAATTCAAAACCCTTTGTCTTGGTGTACTCGTCTTCCCTAATTTTAACGGACTTTCTTATTTAATGAAGATCAGCCAATAAACCCAGAATGTTTCATGATATAATGTCGGACGGTGGAAAGGGGCCACTGAAACGCAATACATTTCATCGTTATATCGGACAAAGGACCGTCGTAGCCATGATGGGGAGGAATTATTGACTTGTGACATGACTTGTGTACTTTTTTTACTATGATGTCAAAGCAAAAAATAGATAATACACGAAATGCAAAAACAAAAGTCCAACACGACTCCGCTCCAGAGACCATATTTACGTCTCCGTGAACACTGCCTGGCGCAGGGCACACTGGCTGCGCCGTCTACGCGGGGCCATTCGCAGCTGCCCCGGCCGCGCCGAGTGAAACGTTTTCATCCGAAGCCCTCGCTGCGTGTCGCGCCAACCCGTGGCATTTCGCGCAGCGGCTCGTCACGTGCCGACACATCGCGTGCAACGTAATCCCACGAGCAGCGCGCAGCTCTCGCGCCGCGGCGCCCGTGCCCCGGCCCCGGCCCAGCCAGCCCCGCCGCCGCCGCCGCCGCACCTGCCTTCGCCTCCGCTCTCATTGCTTCCTCTGATTGCAGGATGGATATTTAACTGCTATGGTCATTGGTCTCGGTAGTTCGCCCAAAGTGGCATTGTCAATAGTTTTAATTTAGATATAAGTTAGTTTATTTTAGATAGGTCCCTCCCCCGCTGCACAAGCCAAATCGGCTGCAGCATTGTTCTATCCGTCTTTTTAATAAATTCCCGCTTCTCCAGGGTAACTGAAGGGGGGGGGAATTAAAAAAAAAGTTCCGGTAGTGCAGTAAATGTTTTATCCCGAGAGATGGCGGGGTTCCTCCCAAGCTCGACGCTGAGATCCGGCGCCGATGCACACGTCGGTTTGCACAGGATAATCCCTCTCCGGTGTCTCTCCCAGCGGGTTATCACCCCTGCCTGTGCAAACTCCATGCTCCCGACTTGTCTTCCGACGTGGTAGTGTGGTGCGTGGTAGTGTGCCTGTATGTGTGGGTGAGGGTAGAACAAAGAGAGGGAAGGGATGATCGCGCGCGGTCCGTGACCCGTGATCCAAGTACTTCGTAGTTGATTTCTTTAAGGCACTACCTCTAACACGTCTATATGGATAGTTGCAGACGAATGTGTATCACATGAGTTCATTTTCCTCAGCCGTTGCACTTTTCCAGTGAGCCATCTTTATTAGTTGCGATTTTGTAAAGGTGAGAAGACGATAAACATTATTGCACATTTAGACGCCTCAAGTTCTAACTAATCTTCCTTTCTACATTCTAGAAATCTGAGGACCACGAACCTGACGAGAACAAAAATGTAGTATTAGACATGTTTTACTAGTTTAAAAAATAAGTCATTGCATTAGAGGCGTACTTCGTACAAAGTAAACAATTTCCTCGCATACACGTAAGTTGAAAGTAGGAGATCTACAATTCATTTTACTTCGTTCATTTCCGTTGTCTCCCGTTTCGTTGACATTCAATACCCCAGCATTCGATGAAATTGTTCCCCCGCTATCCCCAGTCCTTGTTCTCCATTCGGCATAAATTTCTGCCACCGACTCTTGGCTCCTATCCCGTTCGACCAGGTTCCTATTCCCGGCTCCCATCTTCTCCCAACGCCCAACACCCACCCACAAACACACACACACACGAGGGCGGGTTGGCGCCCGGCGCAGATTGGGCGCGCCAGCGGCGGGGCGGCGCGCCCTGCAAGTGCACCAGCGACGTCCCTAGGGAAGCTTCTGGGATTGTTCGTCTTATCACCTGGCGCGTTCGCTGGAGCCCGCGCCGCGCCGCGCCGCGCCGCGCCGCGCCAGCCGCCTCCCCGAGGCAATCCTCCGCGCGGAAGCGGAAGCGGGAAGGGGGCAAGGTAGGGGGAGGGGTCGCCTGCGACAATCTAGACACGCCACCTGAAGGCGGCGGCGGAGGCAGAGGCAACGCGTCGCGACGCGACGTCGGGAAACCTGGTTGACAACGACGTGTGTATGTAAAACTCGCGTTGTAGGTGTACGTAGGCGTGGGCCTTCCTAAGACTCCGCTGCCATTCCCATCGCCAAGGCTTTCTTCCTTTCCCGTCCACCTCTCTCCTGTCCCGGCCATCTGCTTCACCTCTGCTCCTGTCCCGGTGCCGCCTTCCGCCGTCTATCCTGCCACCCACTCCGACTCCGCCCCTTCCCGCCCCATGGCTCTTCCAGATTCACCCGCCGCCGTTTTCTGTCGGTACAATAGCCCCAGCGGCGGCGGCGGTGGCGGTGGCGGTGCGGAGGTACGTGGCGTTGGGTTGATGGATTCTCCTTTGTTTTATTTATACGAGCGAGATTACACCCGCGCGAAGGGAAGGGAGGTGGGGTGGGGGACGGGGTTGAAGAGACGGGCGCGCTCGCTTTCTCACGATTGCGATGCCGGCGCACGCAGGGTCGATTCTCGGGAGGCGCCAGGCCGCCGCCAGGTCGGGCGCGGGAGGGGCGGAACTCAAAGGTGAAGGTGTAAGTTGCCGTGAGTGATGAAAGGCAACGGAGGGCAGGCAGGGCTCTTGGGCCTACAGAGCGGTTCCGCGGTCACGGGACGCCCGTGAAGCAGTGTGTTGGTGAACAGTCGAAAAGTCATGGGTACGTAAGATGGTGTTTACTGTAATACATTCAGCGACTTTGTGGCAGAATTTATGTTCATGTGATTCTTCTGTGATTAACAACGGATGGTATTACCATTCAAATTTGAAGTTAGTACAGCATACAAATGTACCAAGACTTAATTATTACACTCATTTCGGGCTTCTTCCTAGGCAAGTATATAACCATTATTATAATGAATTATAAATTAATGCTTTTCTAACCACGTTATTCATAGGTTCAACAAACGTAAAAATGTTTGTAGAGAGTGTAAGTGACTGTCAAATGGGTACAACATTGTGTTTTACAACAAACAAAACCATGAAGAATTAAAAAATTCCTTTGAAGTAAAACATGCCAAAGGTGTTGGTGTAGTATAACCGCTCAATACTTTACAGATGTCTGGCCAATATTTATTTTACATTTTAGTAAAGAAAATTCGACACTTTAACCATGAAGTAAAGCACGAGCGTCGCGGTCAGTGTTCGTGGATGGGACATCGCGGTGTGGTAAGAGTTGAACGCAAAGCTATGTGAAGTAAAGAAGCTCAAACGCACTAGAGTTCCTCGTGGAAGCAGAAAGTCTAGTTTTCGTTGAGCAGATAAGCATTTCAATACGTTTACAGGGGTAGCGAGGTATACGATGCGCTAGGATGTGTAAGATAGGGGGATCTTTAAGAAACGCGGTATGAATTTGAACAGGAATGAAACATCGAGTGATGTAAGAAGCAAATACTGGAGCTGTGGTCTCATAAGAGTGTCGTATCCGGAAATGCATATCCACAAAACATTTTGCACTGTGTCAAGCATCAAGGAGTATACAAGGAAAAAAGCGGAAAGCGGAAAGACGAGAGTAGGCGAAAATAGTCAAACGCAGACGTTGGCCTCACCATGATGAGAGAAGACATAATATTAAGAGTCGTGAAAGGAGTTTATAAGAGCGTGAGGGGGAGAGGCAAAGAAAGAGAATAGTAAAAGGTTGCAGTTAAATGGAGAAAGGGGAATAGCTCCAATGAACCGTTGGAAATGCTGAGGGTAGATTTATATGTGGCAAGAATAAGGAGTCACAAGAGGAAAATTAAAGGAAAAGAAGAAAGAAGAGAAAGTAAAATGGAAGGAAGTGCTGGTGGACTAAAACAAACGAACCGCATAGCGAACGGACAGATATTACCCGAACAGTAGAACGCAGGGAGGCTGTGAGAAAGATTGGATGTGAAGCCGTGGGCAGAAGTGGGATACCTGCGCCAGAGGTTGGAGAGAGTGAGGCAAAATACGAGCAAACGCAAGACTAGAGAACAAGAAGGAAGAGGAGGAAATTTCGGCTGTGGAAAAAGAGAGAGATGGGAAAAGAACTGTAGCGATGAAGGCGGTGGCGGTAGCGGACGAGGCCTTAAGAACCCGTGCATTATCGAAATTGGATTGGGAAAATTTCTGCGCACAGAGAAACTTTTGCAATACGGTTACCGGTTAAAGGAGGATTTTCTCCCATCTTCTCTTTTTAGCGGCTGCGCAACCTTTTCCCCTCTCCAAAGACCGAGCGTCTGAGGTTCGCAGAGACGGCCTTCGCCCTACACTGATCGCGTTTGGCGGACAAGGCGGCTTTAAGGGCAGACGCATTTCGAATTTCAAAAAGGCGCAGCCCGACGTCACCTGCAGGAAGCCTATATTCCTGCGAAACACAAAGAAATAGTCGGTTTTGATCCGAACACGAAGATCTGATGATAAACATTTTATACATTTTACGCACCGAAAACTTATTTCCCCCTTAAAATCTTCGTTACTTACAAATCATCGCATCTCGTATAAAGTTATCTTTTCGATTATACTCGCCCATTCTTGAGCAGTCTCTTCTCTAGCAAGAAGTACTCTTTATCTACAGCGAAGAGAAGGCGTGTATCAGCATCCAATATACATTGCGCGCTATTCTAAGGGAGCGTCTCCAAAGAAACGGGTCCTTGGTTCGGGCCGCTCGATAAGAGGGGCGGGAGGCGCCCCGCGTCCTGAAGCTGCGTTAATAAAAGTGTGCGGCGCCGCCGCCTCCGCGGTGGTGGTAAGTCGGGACTCAATTTCGGGCGGCGGCGCGGGCGGCGTCGTATCTCGGGGACACTCGCGTCGTAAAGCGAGGCGCGAGGGGGCGGGGACGTGTGGGCGGGGAGGTGGAGGGACCACTAAACAGCGATCGCCCGTAAAGGCGATGGAGGGGGCGGTGGGGGCGTGGGCGGGGGCGGCGTTGGCTAATTCCCCGACGGCGTTCGCCCGGGGCCGTAAACGGGCCCGTTATCGTCCGTGGGATGTGGACATCGGGAGGAAGGGTGAGGAAAGGAAGGGGTGAGGATGGGAATAGAGATGAGGACGAGGACGGAGGCGGTGGCGGTGGCGGAGGAGACGCCGAGGCCGGCAGCTCACCTGCTCCCCAGGTAGCGCTGTCGCCGTAGGCCTCGACGAGGACAGCCGCACTGCAGATGTGACGTAATTCGTTCTTCAGACATGTTATCAAGGGTGCCTGGTACCTAGAAGCGGTTTTTCTCACATTTGAAAATTACGAATCCGTTCAACTGGCTCTAAATATTTTTTCGCAGTATACCTTTATTTTTTATTTGGTTAAAAGACCGTAATAACTGTATATGACGTATGGGGGAAGAGATAATCTGCGCACATTTTCTTGAGGCCCAGAATTTAAAAAAAAATCGTTCTTAATAAGGAGTATACTTTCGCACATATCTTCGTAAGCACTCGTGTAAAGAAGAGTATCTTCAGAAAGCAAACCCTGGTTTAAAAATGATATTTCTCTCTTTCGCAGCTTTCACTTAATGACGAAGTCGAGATATAAATGTGAATTCAGAAGTTCCTTGGTCAAACAATATCATCGTAAGAGCATATGCTACCAATATTTACAATGTAACGTTATTACGAAGAATTACATTAAAGCTAAGATAGAATGGAGATTTCTGAAGAATGATAACCTTGGGAGTGCACCTACGCTTATAACAATAACAATTCTGAATTCATCATTTTTGACAAATTTTGTTAACGAAGATATAAAAAAGTTGTGTATCTCATTCTGTAATTTTGGACATACGGAGAGAAAGTCAAATGATGAACTCATAATGACGCCTGGCACAACGGGTTGATGTGGGCCGCCGCACTGATAATTTGCTTCGTCCATTAATTTACTCGTATCTGATTTTTAATGTCGCAAAGAGTCATCATTTGTCATTGCGTGTTCAAATATTTACATTGCTTGCGGTACCGAACAGTTAAGCATCACATTGCAAGCATACAAAATCATTATACACAATTTACAGAAACAAAGCTCCATTCAAAATAGAGTATAAAACAAGTTTAACCCTCCTTCAATTCTTGCTCAAGGAAAAAACAACAACAAACAGTTCCACATGCTAATAGAGAGACAGATAAACATCGCAAACAAAGACAAATAGCAAGCAGAGATATCTAACACAAAGAGCAACGTTCTCAGCACTTAGTAAATATGAATGCCGGACGAGTGTGCGGCCCCATGTAAATAAATGTGCGCGCTACGTTATCTGACGTGTCTCGCAGCCAGCGTTTCATGGGCCCATGTGCACTGCACGCACGCGTCATTTTTTACTGGGTCACGAGGTTGTCCGTGGTGCCGCGGCGTGCGCACGCAGGCGACGCGAATGCTGCGGCTGGCGGCATCGCGTACGAGGCATGTATCTTACGATGCCACCAACGCATGCATCTTACGATGACCGTTTTGTGTCGTCCCCTCCCATCCCACTCCGTTCCTTTTTCACCCCTCTCCTACCCTGTCCTCTCCCGTTCCCTCTCGACCCCACTTCCCCTGTCCCTCTCCCCTCCCGTGCCACCCACCCTCTCCCACCCTTCCCGCCTCCTCCCGTCCCGTCCCGTCCCGTCCCGTCCTAACCCACTGCCCGCACTCTCCACCCGAGTCTTCCCTTTCCGCATCGGCCCCTTACTCTCGTAGCTTCCCCGTTTCCTCCCGTCCCTGCCCCCTACCACGCCTTTTCATCTCCTCATCCCATCGCACCGTCCCTTCCCCTCTCTCTGGCGGGGAAAGCGGGCCGATGTCGCGTCCCGTTATTCCGCCATTTCCACCAGAAATATTAATCAATTAGCGCAAACTGTTGCCCTCTTTGCGGGCAAATTGGGCGACATTTTGCCGACTCATTCGGGGAACGAGCCCTCCAAGTGACGCGAGCGCAGCGGGCGGCGCCGCGCGCTCAGCGGTCGACCGACGGAGGGGGAAGGGGGGGGGCGAGAGGGGAAGTGGAATGGAAAGGGCCGGGGCAATAGGAGGTTGGGATGACAGGGGTGTGGGGAATATGGGTCGAGCAGGAACAAAATGTCATGAGTGATACAGGTGGAGGAAAAGTACACATTTTGAAAGCAGTCGAAATGAAGCAAAACGATAGGGGAAACAAGTATACAGATCGAAAGGAAATAATCAGAAGACCTACACTCAACAACTAAACAAGAACGTAAGAAGACTCACCATTGAACAGGCTTCCGTAACAGAAGTACCGTGCAAAACTGGTATTTTTTTAACTAGATAAAAAAGTTAATACTTAATAATGAGCATATAACGCAAAATTGTCGTCAAAGGACGCAAGGTTCAAAAGAAGCGGAGAGAGAGAGCAGTTGCAGTGGAGAGTAGTTCCGGAAGCGCTCGCGCGTACGGGCGGCAGGAGCTAGGCCGCGAGCCCCCGGAAACGGAGGGTTTTGGGGCGGGGCGCAGTGCGGCGCGGGGCGGGGTGCGGGGCGGGGTGCGGGGGTGGGGTGCGGGGCGGGGTGCGGGGCGGGGTGCGGGGCGGGGCGGGGTGCGGGGCGGGGTGCGGGGCGGGGCGGGGTGCGGGGCGGGGCGCGGGGCGGGGAGCGGCGCGGCGCAGAGTGGCATGGAGCGCGGCGCGGGCGGCCGCGAATGGGCGCGGGAACTGATAAATTCGGCCCCGCCGCGACCGCGTACGCCACCCGGCGGCCGCGCCCCGCCGCCATTACCATTTGTCCCGCGCGACGGCTCACGGGACAGCGCGGCGCCCAGCGGGTGGCGGAGAGGGCGGGGAAACGGGCTGACCGGGGTAGCTGAGAGAGGCGGAGAGGAGAGGCGCGATGGGCCGATCGCGGGTGAGAAGAATAGCACGGGGTGAGGAGAGCGAAGAGATGAGTGCGCGGAGGACCACGATGAGGAGAAACGAAGCTCAGAGTGAAGTAAGGTGGAGAGGAGAGGGAGTTGAAAGCGGGGGTTGAGGATCGGTGGAGTTGAGCAACAGGGGAGTTGAGCGGGAAATTTGAAGAGTTGGGATTTGAAGAGCGGGGATCTGAAGAGCGGAGAGTTGATGTGTCGGGAGTTGATGAGCGGGATTTTGACGTGCGGGGGAGTTGAGAAACGCAGACTTGAGGAGCGGGGAGTTGAGAAGCGGGGAATTGAGCACGGAGTTGAGGAACGGGGTGTTGAGAAGGAAGGTGATGAGCGGGGAGTTGAGGAACGGAGACTTGAAGAGCGAGGAATTGATCACAGAGTTGAGGAGCGGGATGTTGAGCAGGGTGTTCATGAGGGGGAGTTGAGCGAAGAGTTGATGAGCAGGGGGTTGAGGAGCGGGGAGTTGACGAGCGATGAAAAGCGAGGAGGGATATTAGGAGGCAGTGGTGTATGTCTGGGAGGATTGGACTGGAACTGGGGCAGACAGCGGGACAAGGTGGGAAGGCGGCTCGGGAGGGCGACCGCGAGGAAGCGGGGAGACGAGGAGCGCGGCACGAGCCGATGTGTGCGCGGCCGAGCGGAGCAGAGGTCAGCGGAGGCGGGGGCCGGGCGGCGCGCGCCGCGAGTTCGGGCCGGAGTCTCGGCGGGCGGGCCGGGGTCCCGAGTTCGAAAACCGCAGCGCCATAACGCGGCGGGGCCCCGGCGCTGCGGTCGGCGGCGCGCCTGCGCGGAAATGGAATCGCCGGGTGCTGCATTTCAGCGCCGCCGCCCCCGCCGCCGCCGCCGCCGCCGCCGCCGCCGCCTAGGAGTTTCCGGCAGCGCCGCGACGGAACTCGCGCGGCCCACGTGATGTGTGTGCAGGCGCCGCCTCCGCCACCACGGCGCTCCTTCGCTATCTCGTTGCGCGACGCGAGCCACCGCCCGCCCTCGATATGCAGAGCAAGGATCGCGAAAAGGCCCTAGGGAGTATACTACATTCAAGCGAGACTTCGGCTCCTTGCGGTTATGAACGGTTTTTTCCCGCCCTTCTAATGTGATCAAATACTATCGGAGATATTTATTAATTTGTAATACATCCACATGATTACCATTGGCAGAAACGAACACATTCTAATTTATAGCAGTATTTTGCATTCAATAATTGCTTGTGGATATAATCGAAGACATCAAGAAAACATCCAACCGTATACAGCAATTTGTACATACGAAAGAAATTACAAATACATAAGATTTTTTTTATTTTAATCACGACCCTTAAACAACTTCCATTTAATACTGTTTTAAAATTTCGAGATGATGATGATAATAATAATAATAACAATAATAATAATAATAATGATAATAATTCCGCAAAATTTGAGTAAGAACTTGTCTAAACTCCCTGGTAATTCAAAAGACTGGGAAGTGCAAGAAATCGCTTTATTTGGAACAGCCCACATTTTGCGCAAAGTATTGTAAAGGCACCGACAGTCCCTAGATCTACTCCTTAGGTAGCTGGTTGCAACCTGGAGTAGATTTTATATTTAGCTGACCCATAACATCTTTAGTCGTGATTTAGAGGAATAATAATAATAATAATAATAATAATAATAATAATAATAATAATAACAACAATAACAATGACAGACGTCACTTCGAGTTCTGGTTTCTGATGTTGACAAAAATAATAAATTTGAAAACAACTCTTATGAAAAATATTAAAATAAAGAAATATTTACTCAGCATTGCTTATTATTACACAAACTTCCAGGGAAGAGAGTTCCTTGGGAAATGGACCGGCCTGCAACTCAGGGCTATTTCAACCTCGCTTCGCTTCCGAGCCAACGCAATGCGAGTCGCCGCCATTGCCCCCCACCCCCACCCCTTACCCCCCGAGCAAGACGCAGGCGCATATCCATTTTCAGCTCCAGCTCGCGGGCGCGGGCGACGTTCTCGCGCTTTAAATCAAGAGGGCGAGTGCATCTGCACGCGGCGCGGCGGGTCGCACGGGCGGGTGGAGGGAGAGGATGGGGCAAAGGGTGGGCAGAGAAAGGCTCTTTGTGGGGGAGGGCGGCGGAGGACGCGGGACGCCCGGAAGCCGTAAACAGCGGCTGCACGCGTGCAGCAAGAGCCGTAAAGCCGTCGACGCTGCCGCCGGCGGCTGTGGCGCGAGTGGGTGGGGGCAACAGCGGCAGCGGAGGCGTCGGTGGCGGTGACTCTTGATGTGGATGTGGATACCACCGTGGTGGAAGAGGCGGAGGTGTGGAGGCGGGGTCGATGGCACGGCTGCGGTAAGAGGCTGGGGACGGGAGGAATAGAAATGTGAAGGAGTCTATGAAGGTGGAACTACAATGCAACGTGAGCAACTGATGCATAAAAGTTTTATAGCTCGAAATCTACGACTATAAGAATGGAAACTAAATTAAATTTCTCCTCGGTATGAGTAGGGAAACTCGAAGAAAATATTTCTGGCATAGTTGATGGGTATGATATTGGCTGAGCTGCATCTCGTGACATCTTTGTACACTGTTCCTTCGAAGATTTTATTTTCGTTTGAAGACTTTTAGTGTTTGATTTCAATTCATTTCGACAAAGAGATTTATACATTTGACTGGCCACCTTCTTTCTTCAGTGAATAGCTAAGTATTGAGCACAAATGAACCAGTTGGCACAAAAGAACTGTCAATAACTCCCAAAACGATTTCTAACTCCACTTTACTAATGCACTTCGGTGATGACTAAACGTTTCCTGAAAGAGAAGAAAATGAATTATTACCTCATCCTTACGCTACTCCTATAAATTAACTTTAAATGTAAAGAAAACAAAGAACAACTTGCTTTCTTTAATCTGCCACGCTACCAACCAAGTGACGATCGCTTGCTTGTGATCGCTCGTTTGTGATAGAACGAAGTAATTTAACTTGAAGTACAAAACTTTTAAATGTTGTTTTCTGTTTCTATTACAGGTAATTTATGTATGTTATTGTTATTATTTATTATTGTTATTATTGAAAATTGTGTGAAATTATAACAAATTGTTTCTATTACAGAAACCCAACGAAGTTTTTTTTTATTTCTGAATTTGTAATTACATTAACATTATAACCATTATATAAATATTATAATGAGACAGTTGGAAACTTACGAAATGTTCAAAAACGAAAACGTTCAAACGAACATGATGCTCTGTCGTATGTCGTGGTATGATGGGAAGGTCTACCAAGTGTACTCCAGAGATTTGGATTGATTGATGTTTCCAAGAATGCACTATGGTCATTAGTCCGTTTGTGTAATAAATGATTTTTTGCATGATGTGAGGGGGCGGAGTTCCTCCCCGCTCGATTGTGAGGTCGGCCTACATGTACGCTTGCGAATGTTTTCCTCCCCAGGTATCTCAGTCAGGGAGTTACCGCTCCAGTTGGGAAAAGCTCTAAGATCTAAGCCGAAAAATTGTCTCTTAACATATGTGGATGTGTAGTACATGTCAGTGTGTGTGTGTGTGTGTGTGTGAGACTAAGAGAAGAGGTTAGGAGGAAGATGAAGGAAAGATTGCGCGCGATCCGTGGTCCGTTTGTTAGGGCACTACTCCAGCATTCGCCAGGTGCTGATCGGAGAAACCACGGAAACATACCGATCAGAGCACCTGACCGCTCGAATTGAGCGGCTAGGCGGTGGGAGCGGAGCTAAACCCAGGCAGTGGGATCGCAAGGCGCGTGGGGGTTTGTGGAGGGGGTGAAGGTGGCGTGAGCTAAACCCATGCGATGGGATCGGAAGGCGCCTGTAGGTTTGTGGAGGGGGTGAAGGGGGCGTGAGCTAAACCTAGGCGGTAGGATCGGAAGGCGCGTAGGGGTTTTGGGGAGAGGGTGAAGGGGGCCTGAGCTAAACTCAGGCGGTGGGATCGGAAGGCACCAGGGTGTTTGGGGGAGGTAAATGGGGCGGAGGACCCCGTGCAGCGCGGGGGCGATGACACGCGAATGCATGCGGGCGTGCAGCTCGTGGCGCGCGACCAGTATGTCACGGCGGGAGGCGGACGGCGCGGCGGGAATTGGACGGCGCTGCGGCCAGGGCGTCGCGTCGCGACGCCGAAGTTCGCTGGGTCTGCGGGCAGAAGGATGCTCCGGCGAAGGGATTGTTGGGCAAGTGCAGGCGACTGCGGCGGACGTGGGTCCGAGATTCAGTGCAGGGTACTGCGCGCAAGAGCGATAAGACGCATAAAACAAGGATATACGATGCAACCCCGCTGGGCTGTACAGGTTTGCGTGCACATGAGATTGGCTAACAGAAGATATGTAAATTACCGAAAAATGAGTTTGTCAGATGAATCTACAATTGTTTCTGATAACTATTCATTTCGTAATTGATTCAGTCTAGTGTGAATCATAAGGTCTGAAAATATATAACTGGGGATACTCTTTATTGTTTCCCATTGCTGAAAATACCCTATGGTAATAAGGGTCGCACAAAACTGTACATCGGAGATGTATTTTTCCACCAACGGTAGAATTAGAAAAATGATAAGTTGGACTTCTACTTTTTTCTGCGACACAGACGTTGAAAAGATTTATGTGGATACATGTGGGAGAGCTTTAACAATCGTAAGTGAAACTGCCAAACGGGGTTGCTCGTAACTTCGCAATACGCTACTAAATGTCGGGCTGGCGAATAGGGACTGGTTTGGGGGTCGGGTTGGTTGTGAGGCCGGGGCTGGTTGGGTGTGTAGGCCTGGTTGTGAGGGCGCAGGCCTGGTTGGGGAGGTGGCTGACTAGGGGCGGAGCTGGTTGGGCAGGGCTGAGTAGGACGGGGTTGATTAGGGACGGGGCTGATTGAGGAATGGTTTGATAAGAGGCGGGGCTGATTACTGGCGGGGTTGGTTGTGGTCCGAGGTTGGTTATGGAGCGGAACTGATTAGGGACGGGCTGATTAGGGGGGGGCTGGTTGGGGCCTGGGGGTGATCAGAGGCTACGGCGGGCGCGTCGGGGTGGTCTGGTTTGCGGGGCAGCCCGGAGCGCACGCGTGCGGGAAGCGCCGCGTCTGCGAGCGACAGGTGCGCGACGGCGGCCGTGCGGGCGAGCGCGCGAGTGCGGGGCGTCCGGACGCACGTCCGTGGGCGACACGTGCGCCCGATGCGCCGGCCGCCGCCGCCCCCGCCGGGCGCTCGTTAAGCAGCGCCGGACGCTGGCCGACGCGCGTGGTGGGCGCGCGCTTTGCTTGCTGATCGACCGAGCGGCGCGGCGGCGGGGGGGGGGGCGCTGGGGGTGGAGTGGGCGAAGGGGGACGTCGGGGGAGAAATATTACTGGGAATGTGCTACATAAGGATATTACATTTCTTCTTTCTGGATGTACAATCTGCTTTGTATACAAGAGAACAAGTAATTACTAATTTTATTTCATATTCATGCAAAACTACTTATCCCTCCCTCTTTTCGTAGAACATGCGAGTTAGACGTTCAAACTTGGCGATTAATAAAATGTAATTTCCTATTTATCAATACATATACTAATTTAATAAAGTGAAAATTATTGACGCTTTCACCTCACGTCCTGTTTTGTGCTGATTGTTATTAAACAGTGTTAAAAACACAAAATATTAAGTCAAAATCTCTTAAATATTTTTCTTATCTCTTACGTACCACTAATCTTCCCCGCATACTTTATTTACAATCTTCCTGCGAGTGGAAGCTGTGTACATGTCATGCTGTAAAACAGAAGTCCATCCGTTCTACGTCCAAAACATGAAAGATGTCCTACTCGTGTATATTGCGAGTTTCGGACATGCGTTACACGCTCGCAATATCGCAGACCAACCGGCCACACGCAGCAGACATTGTTTACAACCGAGGAAGACTTTAAAGGAACTGAATCACTTATTAGAGGAAACCCCCCTGCGTCCTGTGGATCCTCTCCGCTCCTGCCCCTCCGGAATTGTTTTAAGCCGCCGTCGCCGCCGCCGGCGGGCGCGCCGCGGAGCGCGTCGACGCCCGCCGCCTGAAAGCGTCCCGAACGCGCGGGGATCCTCCCCAAGATAAAGCGCCACTTGTGGCCGGCTTCCCTGCAATAAGCAGGCATCAAATTACGTCACCGCGCTCCGGCGACGCTGCGCGGAGTTTCGCAGCGGCCTAAAACAGCCCGCGCCGGCGCCCCCCTCCCCTTGCGACCGCGCCGCGACTGCCTTTAATGAAGCCGCCGTGACGCAGCCGCGCCGGTCGTCTCTTCATTATTTCCGAAGCGTTCCCCAGCGCCCGGCCGACCGCTTCAACGCGGCCATGGAACGACCTGCGGGAAATGACCGGGGGCTTCGAGCAACCGCACGTATGGAATTGATGGGAAGGCAGGAACTGAAGAGAGAGAAGTAAACTTTGAGATACGAAGATGACAAGGCAAAGAATGGAAGTCAGAAAAAAGAAAAAAGCGAGAAGGAAAATCGAAAAAAATAAAGAAGAATGAAAATGAAAAAAAAATCTAGAGAACAAGAAATTGAGAAAAAAATTATAGAATAAGGTTGATGATGATTGAAGACGATGGAATATTGAACCATCACGAAATATCTGTTAGCTAATAAAACCGAAAATAATACACGCAACAGTACTTGGTGTGCTTTGGTAAACAACTAACGTGAAAAATAAAAAAGGAACAACACAGAAGCAAAACAAAACGAGAAGAGAAAAGTAGAGGACTCGAAATAGCTCCGAGATGTGACGGACAAAGGAAGAACAAATACAAGATACCAATACAATTCCCGATCGGGGGCAAACTTCAGAGCTCGCTACCCTCAGTTCCTTCTCCCATCGCAACGCCCGCTTCGCTCTATTAAACGGCGGAAGGGCGTCTGTCCCTCCCCTTCCCCGTCCCCGCGCCCTCGTCCCTCGTGTCCCCTCGTTCGTCCCGTCCGCACATTAAAGATGGCAGGCCCGGGTAATTAAGGGAGGGCCGCGTCACCCCGGGTAAGAAAACAGATCGTCCTGCGCGCGCCGCTACTCAAATACTAAAAATAATTGACTATCAGGGCGCCGAGGGTGCACTCTGGCGGAAAGCGGCGGAACGCGAGGGGCTCGACCGGCGCGGCACGGCGGCGGGCGGGTCCTGCGCTGGCGATGAAAGCGGAACACGAATATGAAAACGAATTTTTTCGAAATTAAATGCTGAAAAAAATGCGTGCGGTAAATGGGTGAACGTGAAAATTAATATTCGCTCATTCATTGCAGTATATTACAATTTCATATCGCTGTCAACAATATTCCGTTACGACGAGAAACTTTCAAAAAAATGTGACGAATAAACAAGACCGCAAGAACCTTCATTTATGTCCCAATGTTCATACTCCGAACTACTGGGTTGAATGTGAATGGTACTTTATTCGCACATATTTATGAATAATGTTTGCTACAAAAGGATCATGACAAATATATCAAACACACTTTTCATAATGGAATCACAATAAATAAAATTACAAAACGTAATAATTTTTAATATAATTTTACTGTAGTTTTCTTGAATAAATAACATGAATACTAATTTAATACATTAACATTAACCAATATTTGTTTTCTTCACGAATAAGTGTTCCAATGAATTTTAGAAGATCTGCAAACTCCGTATTAACCGACACTCAATAATGTAGTTGGCTGATTGGCAGTTGTGAATACAACTGTTAAACTGATTCTGGACGACGTCATCTACACGATTGTAAGATTTCGAGAAACTGTGCAATTCTTTGTTTACATTTCTTATTTCCTTTATTTAAGATCAAATAAGACAATTTCAGTCTCCATATCACGTAGTACTTGTAATAGCGGCATGAAAAGGTACCTCTAGAATCCACAGAATTTTATGGACGAGGAAAAGTTTTCAATATGATCTTTGAAGGGAGTTGCAAATAATTCTCAATGAACAACTGGGTTTCTAGCCAATACATTACATCCTATGTACACATTTTACCGAAACGTATGGCAAATAAGAGTTCTTATTGTGAATATTTGTCAGTAGTATTATGACTTCTGAATAGTGGTTCTTTATAGTAGTACAGTACAGTTCTGCCATTGGGGTCAAATCTGTGATATACATGGTGCTAAGGTGATAATAATGATGATATGACATGAACAATGAAGCAGAAATGGTGAAATGAGAGGCTGGGAAAATGGAATATCTTAGAAAAAGAAAACTTCTGCAACTCACATTATCGACCTAAAATTCCATCAGAATCTATCAAGATTAAGATCTCTGCATTCACTAATGGAAAAGATAGAGAGTTTGCAGCAATCTTTCGCGCGAAAGGTTTATAGTTAGTATATAATCGCCGTTTAACATATATGTTTTATTACAGACTCTCAGACAGTTCACCGGCGATTGGTACAAGCCAAAGCCCTCTGAGTGATCTGCGGAGCAGCTGCGAGGTCGGGCGAGGTGGGCTTCTGCGGCGCCACCCAGACGCGGCGGGGACGGGTGAAAGGCGACCAGGGGGGTGAGGAGGGGCAAGGGATGAGGGGAGGGAGAGATTCCCACTTAATTAGCGGTGCAGACACACCTGGTCGGTGGGCGAGTGGGCGGGAGGGCGCGGCGGCGCACCCTCCCACTTTCCTCCGCTCTTCGCTCCGCCCTCGCCTCTCCCTCCGTAACTCCCACCCTACCTTGCTCGCTCACCTAGAGGGCGGCGTGACCTACGCCACTCCACAGTACGTCGTACTCTCACTTAACTGGATCCGAATTTTGCTTTTATCTTTGATGAATTAATGAACTTGACTCTTTCAAATTTGAACGTGGATAATTCGAATTATTGAATAACACGAACAAACTCTTATTTTCTTTCTAAAATAGCTTGAAATATATGGCATTAAAGTGTATCGTTTTATTTCAGCGTTTGAACTTTTTAAGGATAATTCGTTGTTATTTCAGAAACAGATGAATTTAAAGAATTTGTTACTCGTATAAAAATAAACAAACCTATCCAAACAAAAATTACGAATTTCTAAATTGAAGAACGAACAGCTAATGTTTTTTTTTCTCGTCGGTCATTTTAAGCAGAATTAACATGATTTTCATAGGCTCCTGTTTCGTTTAACGAAAAAGGATATATGACACAACATTTAGACTGTGCTCCGTGAGCCTTATAAAATATTTAGATAGCGCTCAGCGGGTCCTACTTAACTGTGAAAATCAAACTAAGACTCATAAACTATTTTTCGTTTCACCGTTATCTACAGTATCTTTTCTCTTCTCTAATTGAGTGTTACCCAAGTTTTCTAGAAGAAAGGTAGTAAACCGCAGACTCGGCAACTATGTTAGATTTGTTTTGGTGTCGATTCCAATGGTCAAATTTGGGTCAATTGTCAAAGTATAAAACAGAATTTTTACGTTTATGTCCTGGAATAATATATTACAAGATCATTAGGTTTAAATCATTGCCGAGCGGCGACATTTTGACTTGAAAAATCAGTTGAATTCCTCATTGCTTGACGCAAGGGAGTACTGGGAACCTCCCCTGGCTTGAACCCTCTGAGCCCCGTCTCAACCCTCTCAATGCTTTCCCAGCCCTTTCCCGCTTTCCCCCTTGCTGCGTAAAAGACTCCCGCGATATCTTTTTTTCTCTTCCGCAAGCTCCCTTCATTTAAAACGGGACCTGCCCTTGTTTGAACAACGATACGTTCCTTCGCGCAAGGCTTCTCGTCCGAGGCCTCGCCGCTCCGTTCGCCCTAATGAATTTCACGTTGGAAAAACCCGCAAAGTGCGTCGGAAATTATGAGGGGGGGATTTTTAAAAAAAACAAAAAAGCAAGGTATAATTGCTGCTAGCGCTGTGCAGAATTCATCAATCGGATATCGGACGCTTCGCCGAAACATTAAGCCCAAAAAAAGTAGACCGGAGGTTGGACCTGGAGTGAGCACTTGAAACAACAGCTTGGCAATGAGAGGCGAGCTGTATGCAATAGCACGGCCCTCGTCGGTCATCGAGATCCTGTTGGTGGCAGGTACGGAGGTATTACTCAATGCACTGCTATCGATGGATATCGAGCCTAGAGTAATTGGAAATTGGCCGCTGAGGAGTAATAATAGCAGTCATTAGATGTTTGTAGTATGGCAGATGACGTGGACGCTGAAACGGTGATGGGAATCAAGGGAAGGGAAACGGAGGTGATTGTGGCACGCGAATATCGGAAAAAAGAATACAAGCGAGAATATTGGTAACATTGGAGATGGCGGCGATAGCAACGGCAACGCCGTGGTGTCTGCGACTGATACTTCTGCCTCGTGACGAAGGCTGCTAATCGACGAAAAATTACGCGCCATTTCCCTGAACGAAAAACAAAACCCATTTAATCCCCTCCTCCGCGGAGCTGTTTTGTTTCAAAACGAGAAGCCATTTGCAAACAATACGTAATAAACTTCATTTATAGAAATTACGACAAGACTGGCGGGACTGAACTCTCTATGAGCACGTAATTGCTTTTTTTACGCGCCGAAACGAATAACTGAAAAACCCACGAGAGCACGCTGAAAAATATTCCGGGTTTCTAATTAATATCAGTGCAAAAATTCATAACAACGTGCACATGTTTCTGATGGCCGCAGCCCACACTAATTGCGCGGCTGAAAAGGGGGCGGGGTAATTTGTGCAGGGTGACGGTCGCCTCTCGGCGCCACCTTGACTTTTCGGGCGACGGGTGTTCCCAGCAGTTGATACGAGCGGCAACTTCCCTCGCGAAGAGGGTTCGTCTTGCAACTCGTGTTCTTCGGTGTCTCGCTCGGGGGGAGGCAAGGTCTATGCATGTGTTTCCTCGCACTGCAATTTAGCGTCATTAGTCGTCTCAACGAGCGGAGTGCACCGAGCGGGAATATCTAATACGAGGAAATAGTAAATTCGCTCTCTCGGAATCTGCTGGGGTGGCAACACCTGCTGCTGCCCTGCCCTGCCGCGCACGGCTCCTCCCTTCGCGGCCATTAAGAATTCCGCGTGTTACTGCAATTTTTATGCAGCGCATTACAATGCACCGGAAATATGAATGCGCGCGCCCGCTCGCTTCCTCGCTGCCGGTTTCATATCTGCGCGACGCAGGGGATGCGGGGGCTGGGGGAGAGGAGCACATTAGCGCCGAAACGTGAGACAACAAATGAAATTGGCCAGATTAGTGCGAAAACAACAAAATTTTGCTGCAGGATGCAGCTAACACAGAGTGCTCGTAGAGATTCGCAGAGTTTTGATATTGCGAAGGGAATCGTAGCTGAATATTCAGTCGAAGAAGAACGAGTTATTAAATGAAGTAAAAAAAAAAATCTTAAGTTTTCAAGCCTTCAGTTTATTCTACGGCGTGAACAGAACTTGAATTGAATCCTGTTTAAATGGCCTACCCTTGCTATTTAATAATTGCTTAAATGAACAAGTGTATATTTTAATGACTAAAAGATTTTCGTTGAAATAATTAAGTATTGCCATAAAATATGGCTTATTCATAAACATAAAATGTCTTGTTTTCAACACTTATTAAATAAAATTCATACATGCCAAATTATTTAGATATCAAGAATAATATGGTAGATTTCATTAATTTAACATAAAATTAATCAAATTTCTTTGTAGTTTGGAGTTAAGACAATATGAAATCAGATTCAGTTTAAACTCTGTAAGAAAATTATTTCAAGAAAAACTCCCTACAACGTAGCCATTACTTGATTTTCGGTTTACCTTATAAACCAGCAAATTTGATATACTCTCCAAGGGACGAACATTGTCTATAACTTACGTAAGTAGACTACTCGTTCCCGTGAGTTTCGCTGTAAAAAGTGTTTCTTTTTCTATTTTTTTTTGGTATTTCTCAGTTCGCAACATCATTAGACATTCAACTTAAGAGTGCAAAATGTCTAAAAAATTATCCCCACTGCGTATTTGCCCAATTTCTAATTCAGTAGAAACGTGGATATCGAAAGGTCGAGTGGCGGGCAACAGACCCCTAAACGCTGCCGGTGACTCGCAACCCAGCTTTACATTAGCCGGACCGGGAATCAAACCGGAGCGCGCGCTGCGGACTGAGCGGATGCTGCTGTCCGGGCGAGGCTGGGTAGGGGGAGATAGTCACGTGACCTGTAACTCTCGCGGGTGGCGCCGGAGAGCGCTCGGGGGCGCATAAATCTCGGCTTAAAACAAAATGCGATTAATTCCGCGTTTACGCTCCGGCCTTCCGCCCTCGCGGTTCATATTTTCCCAGCGGGGGTGGGAGCGTGGGCGGGGGGAGGGGCGAAAGCGGGGGCACGGAGGACTTAGGGGAGGGGGGGCAACCGCGGTGAAGCGACGGAGCTGACGACAGCACAGTGGAAACGGGGCGTAGCGGGTTGGCGCAACTAAGAGGGAACTGAAGAAAAGAAAGTAAAAGTACATTAAAAATGAGAAACAATATTTTCAATAATAAAAATTAGAGATGGCGGAAATCAATATCTGATTACAGCAACACAAAAATTTTCGTTTTATATTTCAGGATATTCTTTACAGTATTTCTATAGTATACACATATAGTTATAGAGATCTTCCCAGTTAAAAAGCGAGTATTAAAAATTAGCATTAAACACCAATCAGATATTATATTCAAAATTATATAATATTCAAAATTTTGATGTTTAATTTGCTAATTTGTACATTTTGGTTATTAAACTTATCTAAAAATGTGTACAGAACAACATACACGAACAAAAAGGATGACTCCTTGAGAGAGCTACTGTTTACAGTATTGAACACTGATGAGGAATATGCCACTGACCAAGAGAGGATAATTAACACGAGCAGGTAGATGGACGTGGTGCAGTAAGGTGTGTTTACAGGATGCACTGCACTTTGATACACTAAACGTGCGGGAGTAATGACCTAACTTTTTGACATGCCCGGAAACCAAAAATAATAAAACAATCAATCTTCAAGCTCTTTTTCTCAACCGTCGCTCCCTGGAAGTTACGTGGCACTCTCTGAGACGCATTTTATTATAACCTATTTCAAACAACACATATCCACCTATATCAAAAGCATCCTTACTGGATGAGAGTAGTTGCTGATCTAACCTGAAGACAACGATCTGAAGCTTTGAATCGAATTCTTGTCATCTGATTTTGAAAAATGAAATCTCTATAATTTATGCATATAGTTGTATAAACGAGACAATACGCAAAATAAACATTTGAAATATAATGAAAAAGCACATTAATTTTGAGAATGTAATACATTCACGGTATTAAAACCTATACATACATTTTCTAACTGCTTGTGGAAAGGATGCACTGTTATAAGCAAATGGTTTAATTTTAAAGAATTGACGCATTCAGTCGTTTCTTTATCTCTTTTTTGAATATATTAATCTTTTAATATAACTTAGGATATTACTTTTTGTTTGTGCTCCACAGTCAAATTCACTTATATATTTATTGTTTCTCTCATGAATAAAAGAAATCCTCAATTCTGGTATGCAAACAAAAGCAAATATTTCCATTGAAATAAATCCTGTCTTTTAATTAGCCACCGCGCTTTCTGCAGACAGCATTCGTCCGACTTCCATAATACATTTTTAGGGATATAAAATAACATATTTTCGTTCTTATACTATAATGAAAACGTGGCTTAGAAAGTGGATTAAAAGGTCGTGGAAACTTGGATTAAAAATGTTGCGATGTTTTGTATACCTTATAACCTAATTTTGATACACCCTTCAAGTATCGAAAGCTGTCTATAACTTCTGATTGGATAACCTCTCTCCACTGTCAGCTGCTAGTTGTCAAGAACACAGAAATATTATCCGGACAATAAGCACAGAACTTTTCTTAGAGCTGTCTCAATTGATTGGTTGTTGGTGATTCCTGGCGCGTCAACTACTAAGGTCATTTATCTCGTAAGTTTAGAGCATGTTTTTGCTCTGGAGATGGAAATGGCCTTCCCTCGCTGGATGGCGAGATCCGGCGCCGACCTACCGGCGGCTGGCGGGGTTTTCCCCAACCACGTATCCCCAATCAGTGGAACACCGGCCCCAGCTAAGACAAGCTCTAAACTCCCGACCAGTCTTTCTCGGCATGGATGGAAGTGTAGTGCATGTAAGTGTGTGTGTGTATGTGTGTAAGGGCAGAGGATAGGACAAGGAAGAGATAGGAAAGATAGTGCACGGTCCGAGGCCCCTTTGTTACGGTACTCCGGCATTTGCCGGGTGGGCATCGGCGAAACCACGGAAAACTACTAGTTAGAGCAACCGACCGCTAGAATTCTCTTTTAGACAGCGACTGAATTCGACTTGGCTGACAAGGTGGTGTCGAAAACCCTGCCACCGCCGGGACTCGAACATAGGACCTCCCGGTCAAAGGGACTGCAGAGAGATCAAATGATGCCCCGAGCCATCTCTCCTAGTCAGTCTCAATTATTACAATGCGGTAACAGTAGCTCACTTACAATGGAGGCGACTTGGCCGACACCTGGCATGCCTCGGTCTGCGCCTTCCCCGCGAGGTGCCAGCGGATTCGCTGAGTCGGATGGCTCGCCGCGTCGGAAGTGGGTTATCGTGTCGCACCTCGCGGCCGCAGCCGGCAATCTCCGTTAAATACATTAATTACTTCCGAAAAAAAAATCCGGGAGCGCGCGCCTAATTGGAAAAGCGTTAAGGACCGCATCAGCCGCGGTAATTGCTTTCACAACTTTCCAGGCGAAGAAAAAAGAAGGCGGACGGCGGCGAGAACGAAGTAAAAGGAGTAAAAAAAAAGCCCACCGCCGCTTTATATATACAGAATAAATAAAATTTCTTCCGCGTATATATACGTGTTTATAATCAGAAAAGTTTCCGTTGAAGCTTTCAAATCCAGAGCCGTCCCCGTCGGAGACAGGGGGAGAGAAAAATAACTTATCTTTCAATTCCAGACATGTATATAATAGAAATGAGCTTATAAGGAGCTTCGCACGCCCGGGAGAGGAAATAAAGTTTCGCGAAGGAATTTTTTTCCCCCTCTCGCAACCCCTTCTGCTCTCTTTCTCTTCTTTCCGCCCGCCCTCCCCTTTCCCCTGTTCCGCCCGCGCCGCCCGAACAGTCCACTTTACAATTTCCTGCGCCCGCGCCGCGCTTCGCTTCTGTTTCAAACTTTGGGAAGAGCGCCGGAGGGCGGGGGGTGGAGGGAAGGGGGAGCGGGGTGTCGCGGGACAGCAGTCTGCCCGCCGTCGGGGTGCGACGCTCATCTCTTGGCGCGCCGCCACAAAGAGCATTGAAATGATTAAGGCACATGTTCGACGAGGACTTACAACTGTAATCGCCAGGAAAGAGAAAACTATTTTTGGAGGTCCTGTGTACGTAGAAAGGTAAGCTGAGGGATACACATTGAGTACTTAACGGAATAGCTGTTCCTGTCATTCCAACTAATTTTAATAAAACTGAGAATGTTGTGAGAGTTGTTTAGTAAGTAATTAATTGCAAATACAACTACGGCTTGGTCGAAGGCCGTTAAGCCATTATAAAACCACGATACCAATACCTTTCGAAATTTAGTATCCATCCCCAGATGTTCTCTTTCCATCGCTTCAAAGTCACAGAAACTATATCCGCTATGTGAATGTTGACTCAACAAAAAATTGCCATGTAGATGTAAAAATGATTTCGATTGAGAAAGTGAATTTTGAGGTTGTCATTGTTAATTGCACGAGAACAATAAACCCTGTAATCAACAGCGACAAAAAGCAAACATTTTATATCACAAAAGCAGTAGTTGAACACTGTGAAGAATCCACACCTTACCAAAACGCCACAACATAAATTCCACATCTGTCAAAGCAAACACGAAATGACACATTTGCCAAAACGTATTCCAGACACCATGAAACACACACACACACAATCTAATTAAAACAACAGACAGGCACTGCAACAGAAACAAAATAACAATTAGTTGACCAAACTCGTTTATCTACGGATATACTTCTCTTCCCCTCGCGCACCCTCGCGGGGACAGATAGTTTCCACGATCCTCAAACTCGCCCTGGGAGGGGAGCCTGGTGCCGACGCTCGGATCGCGCCCGTAATCCGCGCAGGAGAAGGCCGCCGCCAATGCCCGCGGCCGGCCGGCGGTTATCAGCGCGACCCCGGGGGCGCCGCGGGGGAGTTGTCAAGACGGATAAAGCCACTGCCGGGAACGTGCGCTGGCGTCGGGACGAGAGGGGAGGGGGCAGGAGAAGAGGAAAGTTGTCAACGCGACAATCCAGGGATCCGTACAAAGGTTGGAGGGGAGAAACTCAAAGAAACAAAGGAAAAATGGTGTAATGATAAGATATTTGGGAGCAGGAAGACAGTCACGTTGAGAATTACAAGTGTCCTGTTTCCTTGCCTGAGACTCGGAGGCTTTAACTTATATTTTAATTAAATAGCTACCATAAAATGTAAAGGAATTCAAAACAAAACATGAGAACGAGCTTCAAGTAACATAATAATATTGTTTTACCGCAGCAATGTACGTAAAAGTACAAATAAAGAAGGTCATGTTCATTTCCTCCCTCCCCGCGCCTACTCATTACAAGGTATTTAATCCGTTTCAAGAACAATAACTTTAATCCGTTTCAATAACTATTTTTTAAATACACGTTTTAGAGAACTTCATAAAACCATTTCAAGTATTATATTTATATTTTTTCGCAGTCATTCCTCATGTATCGTAATAAAGAATAAACAGCATGCGACTATTAAATTCAGTATAAGTGGAATAAATCTTTCGGCCTCCAACAACACTTTAAAACGTACCACAGAGAACAGTAGTTTTAAAACCCTTATCAATCTTTAGATTAAACTGTGGCATTGTACTAAAAGTCCTTTCTATTAAAAACAATTAAGGAAATAATTGCAGACAAAATAACATGGCAGATCGATATTAAAAATCTCCTAAGTAATAATCTGTAACGAAAAATTCATACCAAAACAAAATAATGAAGTCAAGAAATTTTTTATCATTTACCTCTTGATAATTCGTTTTTTTCGGTGCATTTTAGATTACAATAAATGAAAGCCAATGGCTTTGATGAGCTTATTTCATGATCAAAAATATTTTTTCTAATTTACATCTCGTATCAGTAACCCAGACGTAGTATTAATTTCATTACATAGCACTAGTTTTCGAATTTCTTTCGAATATTTTCCACGTTCACTTTCAAATATTTCTCAATTTCTTTAAACACTGCAACAGTGTCCTTCTGTAGACTAGCAGCATCTTCGTCGCTGCCACCACCGGAACGCCGCGACGCGAGGTTTTTGTTCGTGCCGGAAACTGGGGCGAGCGTGCTGCCGCCTAGTGGCGCCTAGAAGCGACTCCTCCTCCCGCCTTTACAGCGGCGCGGGGGTGGAAACTGTGGAGGGAAGATGCCCATGTTCTCGGAAAGTTGCGGATAGAATAAGACAGAGCTGAAGGCTCCCGCGTAGATGACGAGCCACGAAAGTTAGACTTTAGGAGTGTTACTATAAAACGCTCCACGTGGAAGGAAGTGTTTTAGTTATTACATCATTTGTTAAGATCAGTAGAAACACTTCAACTTCAAACTTTCTCAGAGATTTTCAGTCGCTGAAATGACAAAAGAAACATTAATTCTGACTAAAGAAGGAAAATTCGTTCTTCATAGATGGTTTAGTATCTCATTACATGCAATGCAAATACTCTAATTATTCCCGTATGAAACGCCTCAATACTTCATATTCGCCTTCAATCCATACAACATATTCCCTCGAGGATTAGCAAAAATCCATAAATCATTACATTTCACGATTACACTAACGTATGTTCATATGTAACGAAATATGTGCACAAAGTATAGCTCATGGTCACCGAGGTTCCGAGTGAAGAACAAAAGTACTCCAAGAGACATAAGACAACTTTTCTGTCGCAGTTTTTCAATGATGGTGTCGATAGGTCTTGCGTTCCCATCTTGCTTGGTTCAAAATTATGAACATGTTGCATGTTATTTGAAAGATGATGCAAAAATTACAAATAGAAATGACAGTAACACTTATAAAGGTGAAAAGTACAAATTTGGAATATCTAAATCTTGTTGAATCAAGTCGGTTGACGGAAACCATGCCATTTAATAATTAATTTAGTAAAGAATCGATAATTCATTAATTAAATATTGTAATAATAATAATAATAATAACTCCACCTATGGAGTACAAGACCTTGCAGTTGGTGGTGGAGCTTGAGTACCACCACGAGCCTGAGAGCTATGTCAGTGGTAGCCTAGTTCCTGGTAGGGCCTCCCTTGCTGAATAGGTTGAAGGTGAGGGGTCCGACGAAGAAGTACTTCATTTTGAGGAGAGCGAGAAGTAAGTAGAGAGGGAAGGGTCATGAACCTTTGGACTTCCTGTTATCGGCCCATGGTGGGTACAGGAGAGAAACTGGGTTGGCACACCAGGCCACTGATTAGAGTGGAGGCCCCAACCTTGCATTAGCCAGCGAAGGAGGCTGCCTTCAGCAATCAGTGAAAATCCCGTGGGGTTTAGTAATGCCGACTGGTGATCGCAGGGACCCCTTGCTGGGCCCTGCGGGGGGATGCCCCGAGGCCGCTATGGGTCGCAGTAACGGATGGCAGGAAAAAACCCAAAGGTTAAATGTGATCTGTGAACTCGAATTTGCTACCTGCGAATCTTAACTTGAAACCAATGAGCAAAGTGGATAGAACAAGCAATGTAATGAACCTTAACGTGCCTTGTTCTACCAATACCTGCTCAGAAACCGATGTAATGTCACCTTGTCTACATCTGGCCATCCCACGGATGTTAGTTAGTCCCAGGGACCCAGAGCCGGCAGTAGCTCGAAGCCATCGTCAGAGATGGACACGGGATGAATTAAAGGAGGTGATGTGGTGCTTTTACTATGCAAAAGCGAAAAATGGGGGCTCAGAAACAGAAGTTTTTAAGATATGGAGAGAACGGAACCCAGATATGAGACCTACCCTAGACTCAAAGAAGCTTGCCAGTCAACGACGATACATACTCAGCAGTGGAAAATTCACAACAGAACAACTTCCAGACATCCAGAGAAACGCGGAGTATGTTCATCGATCAAACTATCCACATGACGAACATTTAGAACCATCTAATATCCCTGAAAACGATGATCCCCTTCAAGGTTCATCTCTTCCAAATGAAACATCCGTCAATGGTGAAAATTATTTTGGCCATGAGTCACACGATAAGGACATGATGCAGAACCTCCTCCGACGCGAGATAGAACGAGTTCGTCTACTTCCATTCGAATCTCGTGCACCGTTGAGGAGAATTTACGAAAATGCTAAAGCTAAGAGAGTGATAGAAACAGCGAATTCTGTCTTAAATGAGGTTGTACAGACCTCAAGTAGAGATCTAGATATTACTGAAATCAATCACATCGTGTATGCAACTGGATATCTAGTATCTCAGATAATCTTGGGGCCAGCCAAGAACACCGATGGCCGACAGCCAGACAGAGTAAAAAGCTCCGTACCTCCATGGATGAAAAGAATTGTGAAACGGATAGCCGACACACGGCGTGAAATATCACTCCTAGCCGAGGCATCTTCTAAGTCTAACCACACGTATAAAGTTCAACAAAAAATACTCCATGTTGAACAAAAATATGTAATTGACAATAACGCAACACGGCTAATGGTAGCTGAAAAGCTAAAAGAGAAAACCCAAGCATGGGATCAACGAATAAGACGGTACAAACGTAGAGAAGATTTCCGTGTACAGAACCGGTTGTTTGAAACAGACACGAAGAGATTCTATCACAGTCTGACTCAAAAACCGAACGGCAATGCTGCCTCTCTTTCAAAAGATGACGTCGAAACATTTTGGTCAGGAATCTGGGAGGAAACCAGATCCTACAACAAAGACGCATCGTGGCTCCAATCTGAAGTTGATACTGTCAATTCGTGGAAACAGTGGAACATGTTCAAGGATTCTCGAAAGAGGACCTATGTCAAACAATTAAGAATATGGGAAACTGGAAGTCCCCTGGGGTTGATAAGATCCAGATTTATTGGATTAAGAAATTAACAGCACTACATTCTCATCTAGCAAAGGCTGTTAATAAAATTTTAGAAAACCCTAAGGAACTCCCCAAATGGCTCACTCGCGGTATCACGTATTTGCTACCCAAAGGAGGAGATGGCTCTTTGGTGAAGAACTACAGGCCAATTACTTGCCTGCCAGTAATGTACAAACTTATAACTGCAGCCATAGCTGAAAAAATGTATAGGCACCTAGAGAAGAACCATCTGTTGCCAGTTGAACAGCAAGGATGTCGTAAAGGTTCCTATGGCTGTAAGGAAATCTTGCTTCTGAATAAAATAATTTTGAATGATGTAAAGAAACGAAAACGTAATTTAAGCATGGATTGGATTGACTACCAGAAGGCCTTTGACAGTGTACCACACGACTGGATTTTGAAGACACTGGAGATTTATCGATTTCATCCTAGACTTGTTGAGTTTTGCAAGGCTAGTATGAAGTCGTGGAGTATCAGGTTACTAATCCACAGCGGAAAGGTAGTAGTAGAAACAATAAGTATTCAGATTAACAGGTGACTTTTTCAAGGAGATTCACTATCCCCTCTGCTGTTTTGCATTAGTTTGATCCCACTATCGAGACAGCTGTCGCACACTGACTTTGGTTACAAGCTCCATGGTGACGAAAGGCCTGTATCACATTTCTTTTACATGGATGATCTTAAAGTGTTTGCTAAGAATGAAGCGATTCTCTCCCAAATGCTGTCTGTCATCAATGATTTTAGCAATGACCATCTGCATGAAGTTTGGTCTTGACAAGTGTGCAAAGCCAACTTAAAAAGAGGCAAAATGACCACGTAATAGAACATTGAACTTGATAGACACACTGTGATTCAAGATCTTGAGCCAGGTAAAACTTACAAATATCTGGGCATTGAAGAATGTAAGACCATCTCGAACGACACAATGAAAGAGAGAATTCGCAGGGAGTATTATAGAAGAGTGTGACTTGTCCTACAGTCCGCTCTAAAGTCAAGGAATAAAATATCAGCAATAGGTAGTTTGGCGGTGCCTGTAGCCGAATACAGTTTCGGACTAGTAGACTGGACTGAGCAGGAAATTCGCATCATGGTCGCTTCATTCCATTCTGGTAGATTTTATATTCAGCCGACACATAACAGCTTTAGTCGTGATTTAGAGGAATAATAATAATAATAATAATAATTATTATTATAATAACAATAATAATAATAATAATAATAACAACAACAATGATTGTGAACATTTCATGCTTCTTTTCATTCTATACTTTTAATTTCAAACTAATCAATAGTACAGGTCTTGCTAATACCACACCCATTTATCACCAAACAAATTTTAAATAACAAAGGCAGTATGCCCGTGAGTTAAAAAAAGGCACTAAGACTCGGGTTTCGGAATCACGTTTCATGTCCGAAAACTACTGCACTGCCGCAAGCCCTTCAGGGCGCGCAATTAAAAACTCTCATCACATATTCCCCAAAAGGCCACCTCCAGAGGCTCCTCTTTGCTTAATTGTTCCGGAAAATCCTTTCCCTTTCCGCTGTTCATTCGAGGCTTGCGATGCGGCGTGCGTGGGCAACCGGCAGACGACACGCACACGCGAAGCCGCGCGGCAGAACACGTCTGGAGGATTTCCGAGAGAAACGGTCGCCCACTCTGCAGACTTCCGCCGGCGTTCACAAGCGTGGATAGAAAGAGAGAGAGAGAGAGAGAGAGAGAGAGAGAGAGAGGCAGAGAGATATGGGGAGAGAGATGGAGATAGGAGAAAAAGAGGGAGGGATGGAGATAGGAGAAAGAGAGGGAGGGATGGAGTTAGGAGAAAGAGTAGGTGGGTTGGAGATAGGAGAAAGAGGAGGAGGGTTGGAGATAGGAGAAAAGAGGAGGAGGGTTGGAGATAGGAGAAAGAGAGGGGGGATGGATATATGAGAAAGGGACGACAGAGATAGGGAGAGAGAGAGGTGAGAGTGAGAGGAGAGAGGAAGAAAGAGAGGGATGGGGCAAAAAGACGGCGGATGGGAGAAAGGAAAATAGAGGGCGGAGAGGAAAAAAAGAGAGAGACCAACGTGTGCAGTCACGCGTGGCATCGTGCCCGGAGGCGCGGCGTCTTTTCTGAGACGTGCGCGTGCTCTTTTGAACTGTCGAGCGCACGCCGCCGCTGTAGCCGCCGCCTCGCTGCTCCTCTCGCCTTCATGTTCCTGCATCTTCCCGGACGGATCTCTCCCATTGAGGTTTCCCCGCTCTCGCTTCTTCATCTCAAATATTCCACATTTACTCATTTCCATTCCTCCCTTAATTTGCTCCTAGACCCGTCGGTTACACGCATTTTGCATTTCACCGTCAGTTTTACTCAAGGTAAGACGTTTTGGTGTTACAACCAGTGATGCCAACTTCACGCATGTCCGGTCTCCAAGTTTTACGGACATTCCCGACGAAACTCACCTATAGGAGGTATTCAGCACTTGCTTCCTAGTCGTGAACAACTTCACGTTTACTATCTTTCATTCTTCAATTTATTTTCGACATGATCGGTTATATTCCTTTAGCAATTCATCAACTTCTCCTAAATGTTTTTTGATCAGTGTCTCAGACCTCTGTCACTTGAATAACGCAGATCGGATATGCTCTGCAACTGCCATAAGGTAGATCTCTTTCATGCAGATATTTTCTAGTCGGTCATCACACGGTCTTTCTCCTCTTAAGCTGCTTCGTCGCCAATGCTAATGTATCTCTGTTTCATTCCCTTCAATGTTTCCCTTCTAGCGATTCATCAGAACTTTCATAAAAAATAATTCGTCGCGGCCATACCATCACTGCCGCCCACCTTTAGTTTAGTTCCAGAGTTCGATCGGAAGTCTTTGTAGACGAATTCTATACTTCTCTGGCCCCTCACTTCTTCGTTCCTGATACCATTCCGCTCCTCGTGAAAGTATTTTCAATCGTTTGGGAATTTCATGGTCCTCGAAGTTTTTTCAGTATTTTCTACACTTCAAAATTTTTCCTTGTCTCATCAGTCTCTTTGTTTCTTACCCCGTTCCCAGTATACCTAACTATTTCATATTCTAGATAAAATTTATCTTCATGTGTCTACCAACAACTTCATTTTTGACTTTGCTACTTATTATTTTCTATTAATTTCCTGATGTAATCAATGATCTGACCAATTAAATACTGACCAATCAATCAATTCTCAGGTCTCCAATTATTAACCATTGCTTTTACTGCTATCTACGCCACCTCGTTAACGGAGTGTGATAAAATCCATCTAAACAATTCAGTATACACTCATTTATACCTGACTGCGCCAAAACTCGTATGCATTTTCCTTTTTTCATGACATTTATTATATTCACAAAGGATTTAAAGTAATCATACTGCGCACCCAATAACGCATGTTTAATCAACCTTTGTCTTTTATTTAATAAATATCGGCTTCATTACAGTTACATCTTAACAAAAACAAAATGAAAGTTAATTACAATTTCACAAAAACCCTCACATTATTTTCCATATTCATTGATTTAATCACCGTTAATTCAATAACACGCGGCTACACAGGACACGTAAATTATTATTCGTTGCGCACCCAAAGGCTTTAATAAGTTTGTCAATTACGTCGAACGGAGATTTTTATTGTTAATACGAGTGGACGTCGGTTTCCAGCCAAGCTGCATTAATCAATGCTCGAGCAGCACTCCGCATACGCAAAATTCCATACCGCAATGCAGCGAGGACGCGTGTGCCGGAGATAAGGACTAGTCGGAACGCGAGCGAGTGAAGGCGGGACACGAAAGCTCGCCATCGCTGGAGTTTTCGTCGGTGCGTCGCCGCCGCCGTCGTCGCCGCCGCCGCCACTGCCACCACCTCCGTCGTAAGCGACGTCGCAGCCGCGTCTTGAAGTATCGCTCGCCTAACGAGCGCTAAAAAGATGTGCGCATTGCAAATGCGGCTGGCAACATCCCGCACGCCCGAATACATGAATACGTGTGACGCGAGCGGAGACACGCGAGGTGAGGGGCGGGGGAGGGAGGCGATCGGTTGGAGGCGACGCGACGTGGGGGAGGCGGCGAGAACGGGAGGGTGACAGGTCTAGGGCGGAAGGTTGTGGTAGGCGAGCCGGGGGAGCAAGAGGTGCCGCGGAAAACGTGGAAATGTTGGAAGGGAGGAGGTGACGAGAGGCAGAGGAGGTACAGAAAGGTCGGGTTGGTGGAGGGGAATAGAGTAAACGGACGGAGACAGCAGCGGTCGAAAGGATCCATGAATGGAAGGAAAACAATAGACCACGAGAGCGAAGGAAACGGCAAAGGTGGGTGGGAAAATCAGAAGTATGAGGAAAGGAACTAGGTGAAAGGGTCGGGATGACGAGGAAACAGGCGGGGAATGAGATGTCAGGATGACGGGGAGTCGTTACAGCGGGACGGGTGAGTGATGATCCAAGGGAGCTGGCGGCCAGGCAAGCGGTGGGGCGAGGACGCGGATGCGAAGGGAGTGGGCGTGGCGCCGGAGGATGGGAGGTATGGAGAAGGGGGTGAGGGAGGACAGGCAGGCGGTGAGGGAGGACAGCGGCAGCGAGGCGTGGTCTAGGTGGGGCATGGTATCGGCAAAGTGGGGACGCTGCGGTCCATGTGGTTGTGGTAAAGGTGGGTGCGCGGGGACAGAGCGATAGTGTAGCACCGGCTCGGCGGCGTGGTCGAAGTACGAGGGAGACGCCACAACTGCACCTGTGGCGAAGCCTCCATGAATTATGCACATTCTCAAGCAGCCGGCAGCGGCACCGACGGCGGCGGCGGCGGGCGTAAGCTGAAGTGGGCGACGGCGCCGCCCGAAGAGCGCGGGGCAGAAGGAGGGGAGGGGAAGGTGGGAGGAGGGGCCCAGCGGCAGCCGCCTGCGGCTGAAAACTCCCGCGGACAACAAGACATTACACGGCGGTTGCTATCTCGGCGCGAATACAAATTCGCGTCCCGCTTTCATAACGAGCTCCCGCAGCGCGCTCCGACGGTTGGGGAAGGAGACTGATGGAGGAGAAGATACTTGGGTTCTGACCGAGGCCAGTGGTTCGCAGAGGGACTAGGAGTGAGTGTCGCGAGACGGTACGAAACGTGTGGTAGCGTCAGTGAAGGGCGGTAATGAATATGTGGATGGTAAAGAGCAATGAGCTGGGAACTGTGTGCCCGTGAAGAAACGTCGATATGATAGATCTGATAAAGAGGACCATGTCAAAGAAATAATTCTTGAGATGTTAGGGCACAGTCTTCCATAGTGGTTTCAGAAAGGGGAAGTGAGAAGTTTCACAGCGATGTAGGGAGCTGCTGCTGATGAGAAGATTAACAAACCTCTAGCAACGACTGTGTTTGCTTTCCAAAGAGTTTGCAAGAGTTGCAAAAGTGAAATAAAATGACAAATGTATAACGCAGTGGCGAGATCACTTGCCGTGGAGATAGAAGCACCAGGGTTCGATGCAGCGAGAATCCGCCAAGCAAACAATGACGCGAGAACAATAAATGCAACTGGAGTGGGGAAAACGAAACAGGCGGAGGGCGACAGGAATACAAGCGTCACCAAAAGTTGGGGGAGAGACCAACGCAGCAGTTGTTTTACAGCAGCAATGGTCTGTCATGTGGTTAATTTGTCACTTGTTTCTCAGCACGACGCTAACTACTTTCTCTGTCGTAACCTGCTCATGTAACGTGAATCTGGCTGTGTTGCCGCTGGATGGTTACGAGCTCTAAATTACAAATAAAAAGTTTCACGTTCATTTTTTTGTTTAAACAAACTTTTATTTTCCTCACAGTGGACACGTTTGCGAAGGTTTTCTCTTTCCTGGTGGTTCTCGCTGGTAAAAAATGGCACTATGACGTAATTAATAAATGTCCTAAGCCTCGGGCTGCTGGGAGTAATTATTATTGTTTCGATGCAGTTCAATCGTTATTAAATTAACGGAGATAAATAAATCAATCAAGTTCTAACGAAGGATTTTGTAAACAGTCAAGCTTTTTGCCATATTGATTCGGATTCAGGGCTGCAAGGGAACTTACAGAATTCGGGCGAAAAGAGGAAACGTGACGTTCCAATTTCTCGGTACAAATTGCTTTCATTTTAATTCTCTATCCCGTCAATTTCATGTTGTTTTGTATACAATGCTTGTAAATTATCTTTTATTATTTCTAACCAAACACTTCACACGCTCCTGCATTTTATATTCGTCTACGGTGATTGCAATCTCTTTAATAATTAATATTTTTACAATGGTCTCACAGAAATGATAACACGATGTAATAAAGTATTCGTTTGAATGTTTAATTTTCAAGTCAGGTATACTATAGAATTAAATAAGCTAAATATAAATCAATAATGTTGATTAGATAAAGAGTGCCAAAATTCGAATGTTCGATAAAGAGTGCCAAAATCCACACAAGAATGAGTGAACTACCTTTGGCTATTCAGTACTTTGAAATTAATAAGAGAATGCACCACACGCCTGTGTTAAAAAAATATATACTAGATTAAATTAAGTTTACCAACGTTCGTAGTCACGTACATTGCATTCCAACAAGAACGAAATGTCGTATCTTTTCATTACAAAATTCCAGAAAAGAAACTATGTAAAACATTGGGTAAAAATACTCGGTATTTCCCCCATCAAAAACTACAGAAAGAAATACACGACGTAACACAAGATTCATGGCTTCGGAACCCCTTGGCGTTACAAGCCCGAGCTCCCTTCCTTCCTTGAACCGGCCCACTTACCGCGGTCACGTGTGTTAGGCGGCAGCGCGGCGCGGCACGTTCGTGTTCCGCAGCGGGCGGGCGTCAGAAGCGGCGGCGCGGCGGGGCGGGAGGCGCAGAAGGGGCGGTGATGGCGGGAGCGGCTTTGGCAGTGGAGCAGCGGCGGGGGGCAGCAGCGGTGGCGGCGGCGGCGGCGGCGGCCGTGGTGGCAACGGCGGGGCCTGGGTGGCGGTGGGCGGGGTGTTGGCGGGGAGCGAAGGCGGGGCGGCAGGGGTAGGGCCGCGAGGCGGCGGGGCGGCGGGGCGGATGGGCGGATGGGCGGCGGGGCGGCGGCGGCGACGGCGAGGGTGGCGGTGGCGGCGGCGAGGGTGGCGGGGCGGTGGCGGCGGCGGAGGCTGTGGGGGGCGCGGGCGGCGGTAGCGGAAGCGGCGGTGGGGGCGGCGGCGGTGGGGGCGGCGGCGGTGGGGGCGGCGGCGGTGGGGGCGGCGGCGGTGGTGGTGGTGGAGGCGGCAGTACCGGTTATAGAAGTAGTGGTGGCGGCGGCATTGGTAATGGTCGCTGTAGTGGTGGCGGCGGCGGAGAGCACGCGTGCGTATGCAAATACGACACGCGGCGCCGGCTGCTATCTGCGGAACCCGTCTGCGTCCCCGTAAGTCAGGGACGTCCGACTTGGCCCGCGCCGAACCAACGAGCAAACGGTGATTCTTGGCGGGCAAAAGGGGACCCAATCAACATTTTAGAGTAAGAAGCAGAAATTTTACGAAGCACTTTAGAAGTGTCTTTAGTTTTATTCAAATAAATTAAAACAATAATGAATGATCTTACATCGTAAGATGGTTTTGAATCACATAACATCATTTATTCACTGAGCGGGTGTTAAGAAATTACATTTTAAGGTATTTCATAAAATATACACATAATACAAGCCAAGTTGAGTGTATGTATGCATAAATGAAAAATAGTCTTAAACCTTCATATTTTGTAAGTTAGAGAAGAAGAATGCTCAAATGAGTGAAATATTAAGTTTTTGAAAAATGTCCCCAACTTTCAATCCTACATTTTCTTCCCTGAGACCAAACCAGCCCAACTTATACAAGTTGAAATATACCGTACGACTGTCCAGAATGGAAAACGCGCTGCGAGCGCTTTGCACCCGTCCCACCACTGGATCGTCGCGGAGGTCCGTTGACCGACAGATTAATGTTTCCGCGTACGACGTACACGCCCACTTGCGGGGAATTTCCACTTCCAGGTATATCCGCCAACCGCCAACTGGGCAGCTCCAGTCGGGACAAGCTCTAAGCTCCCGACTGGTCTTCCATATGCGTAGTAGTGTAGTGCAAATGTGTGTGTGTGTGTGTGTGTGTGTGTGTGTGTGTGTGTGTGTGTGTGAGAGAGAGAGAGAGAGAGAGAGAGAGAGAGAGAGAGAGAGAGAGAGAGGACAGGACAAGGATCGCGCACGGTTCGTGGTCCAGCTGTTATTGCTCCAGAATTTTATCGAATATTTATCGGAGAAACCAAGGAAAATGAATGATCAGGTACGTGGTCACTACGATTCTCCACCAGTCGGCGGCTGGATGGGACCTAGCTATCTAGCTGTACAGTGTCGAAAATCTGCCCCCCGTCGGGACCCGACAACTAGTACCTCCTGGTCAGAGCCACTGCAGAGTCATGGGCTCTGCTGGCTCTGAGTACAACTGAGCCGGCGCAGAGGTTGAGGAGCCGCTAATAGAGACGGCGGCGTGGCGCGGCGTGTGCTGGGGGCGAGGGCGACCGCGTTGAAAGCGAGCAAAGGGAACGCACACTACACGACTGCCCTCGATGTTCTGATACGGCGTCACAGACCCCTTGCAAAAATATTTCGTTCGCACGTGCGTGCCAGCCGGCAATAAAAAGACCTATGCAGGTGACCGTCGACGTTTAGTGTGTGAGATTTCGCGATAAATTGGCAGGAGGGTTACAACTGCTGCAGTTTGTACACACAAATTACTTCATTACGTTGGATTGGCAAATGTTTGAAAGGACTAATAATATCAATAAAAATTGTTAAAGTTAAAAAAATAAATATTGTTTAACGGTAGAAATGTGTGCT
The DNA here is from genome assembly GCA_031308135.1 of Acheta domesticus. Classification (NCBI taxonomy): domain Eukaryota; kingdom Metazoa; phylum Arthropoda; class Insecta; order Orthoptera; family Gryllidae; genus Acheta; species Acheta domesticus. Next base: position 215,053,206 of record JAHLJT010009436.1, read on the forward strand.
TTCTGTACTAACGAGTATATTTTAAAATGCAAAAGAATCACCTTGCGGCATAGTAACAAGACGTCAAAGTAAACTGTTAGTTTCGAAAAAAGATCTATTTCCATTCTGATCCCTAGACCAACTCAGCTCGTGCTAAAGACACCTTAAAAAAACACGCGATCGAAATTTCCATGACTGGGCAACGTTTAGCTCCACATTTAAGGCCTTAACACCGGCGAGGAGAACATAAGCGACAGTCGGTCAACTCGCTTTAACTGCTCTACGTGTTCAGGGGCTATTCGTGCGTATGAACTCCCGTCAGGCAATGCGGCCCACGATGCAGGTCGCTTAAACGAGTTTTCAAAACACATTAGCGGATCTTTTCCGCAGGTACACAACCGCTACGTATCGGATAATCTGCGCGTGATAAAGCGTGTTTCGTATCAGAAGCTACGCGTGTTGCGTGGACAGGACTACGCCGCAAAGAAGCAAGTGGGCTCTACGTCACGCGCGGCTATTTATCGCAACGAGGGTACAGAGAGAGAGAGAGAGAGAGAGAGAGAGAGAGAGAGAGAGAGAGAGAGAGAGCTAATTAACGCTAATAAGAGCCTAGAAGTGCAATATATCTTTCTTGTACCAACAGACGCTGGCCTTAGACGACGCACGAGCCGTACTTAGCCAGGAATGTGCTTGTGGGGGAGAATGGGAACGATTCCCCTAAAACGGCATAATTTCCCCCAACTGTTTAATCAATTCCAATTAATTTCTACCGGCGGGTAAATAACGCACAATTTCGACCCTCTCCCCGAGGAGTTGGCGCGACAGGGAGCAAAACTCGCTGCAACAACAGCGGAGAAAACCACTAATGGAGGGGTGCAGGTTTGGAGGCTATCGTTGCAACCCTGCGAATACAGCCACCCCATGCTGTTAATGACGTGTTTTACATCACGTCTCTTCATAGGCGATGTTGTTTTAGGTTTTGCTACATTGAGTATCATTCTCAATAAGCTATTTTTCTTTTGTAATTTTACTGAGAGACGCCCCCCCCCGATATTTAGTTCACCCTCTAAAGCAATGTATCGTGATGTTTAAACCACTCGAAATGCCTTAAACAGGACTCGATCACTAGAGTAGAAACCTCTATCTTATAATCTCCACATCGAACTACAAATCAATGTTTCTATGCCAACGTATGTTTAGTAGAACTGACACAAGTGATGGAACACATCTTTTCCTGGTTGCAATTTATAGCCATCCTTCATTTTCTTAAGGCTGCCTCGCGTTCTCCAAATGCGCATAATTTAGTCAATGTAATAAGAAAGTTAAGCCTCGCAGCTAAATCTTGGTCAGCGTGCTCGCTTTCCACTTCTCGGCCCCGGGTTCGATTCCCGGTCGACGCAAGACTATAGTGTGCGTTTTCCTAGCAATGTCCCAGTATTTGGTACAATGGGACGATGAGAAAATTCACTTCTCAGGTTGAGAAGACCGGACTACGGCGGGGGGCTGTCTACATGCTAACCACACGTACCCCCTTAACCCATTGCCGCGAGGCAGAGACGTCGCCGGTAGGCCTGAGCGCGTTCACGGGCTGTCGCGCCAAGTACATACGTACGTATGATAAGAAAGTTATAAGTATACAAGTCGTCGTTCCTGGTGTGTATGAAGCCTGTGCAACCGCCCAGCCGCTCACCCTCCGCGCCACCACCCCATCCCTCTTAATGCCACCGCAACCAACGCCGCGACCAGCGACCCGCATTCCACGTCCTTTTACGACTTCCGAAGTGGCCGTCGCCGCCGCCTTCTCAGAGGGCGCCGCGGAAGTCCGCCCCTCGCCCCCTCGACAACCTCCCCCCCTCGCTCGGTCATTCCCTCCTTCCTGCATATGCGGGCCCATAAAACATGTGCCGCGCCGACAGTCACACAGCGCCACACGCCGCACTGCGCGAAGACAATATGGCGGCCGTGACGTCAGCGAGGCGCGGCGCGTCGGCCGCCGGCTTCCGGCGGCGCGGAGAAGACTTCGTGGGGTTCTCAGCGGCCTTCCCCCACATTACACCCTCGCTTACCCTCGCGAGGGCAGCGCCACGGGATGGAGAGGGCGCGTGAACGGGAGAGGGGGTGGGCAGAGGGCAGTGAAAACGAGGTGGAGGGTAACGGTGTGGTATGACGGGGAGTGCGCGCAGGATGGGGGTTATCCATGTATTATGTAACGCTAAAGGGGGAGGGCGGGGGTCTGAGGCCGAGTTACGCTGCGTTACATAGAGATAGGGAAGTGCGTTACAAGGGGGAGGAGGGTATTGAAAATACTCGAAATTTGCTTTACGTAATTTATGGACGGCCCCATAGGCAGGATGGTACAGGTGAATAGAGTAAAGAGACGAGTTCATGTGGTTTCGAGTTCATGTGGAAGACGATAAGTGGTCAAGAACTGAAATAAGCGACAGGAGAAAATAGGACTGGGGAAGCACTGAGCGGCAGCTTGGCGGGCGCGAACCAAAGACGGCCGCCTACGTGCCGACAAGTTCTGGGAAAGTGTCAGGTGGGTCAAGGAAGACATGGGGAGAGCGGTGGGGGGCGGACAGGGGTGGCGTGGAGCGTGGTGCGAGTTGCGGGGTGGGAGAGACAGCGGCACACCGTAATGGCGGGGCGCTGGAGCGGGTAAGGGGTGACGTTGAACAAGGGGCGGGTAAAGTGGCGTACAGGCGGGGGCGTCGTGGAGGTGGAAATGACGGAAGTAGGACTGGCCGCGGAGGAGGCTGAGGCGATTGGAGTAGCGCCGTCCAGAGGAAGGCAGGGGTGGGTTGCCGTAAGTGCGAGCTGCACAGTGTGAAGACTATAGCAGGGGCAGTGGCACGCACGGGGGGACGCTTGGGAAGACGTCGCCGTCATCTGCGGCGGCAGCAACGACAGTAACAGTGGCGGTGAAGGTGGTGGTAGTGGCGGTGAAGGTGGTTGTAGTCGTGGTGGTGATGGTGGTGGTGTTTGTTAGTGTTGTTGGTAGTTGTGGTGGTGGTGGTGGTGATGGTTTATTGATTGATTGATTGATTGATTGATTCGTGTTTCTGGGCGCGTCAACTATTCTGATCATTAGTCCCGTAAGTGTAGTTCGTGTTTTTCTCGGGAGGTGGCGATGATCTCTTCCCCACTGGATTGCGAGATCTGGCGCCGACCTAACCGTCGACTAGCGGGGTTATCCCCTCAACCAGTTATCTCCCACCAGCGGGGCACCGCCCCAGCCAGGACAAGTTGTAAGCTCCCGACCGGTCTCCTGACATGTGTGGTAGTGTAGGTGGTGATGGTGGAGGTGATGGTGGTGGTGGTTGTTAGTGTTGTTGGTAGTTGTGGTGGTGGTGGTGGTTGTGGTGGTGGAGGTGGAGGAGGACGAGATGGTGATGGTTGAAGATGGCAGTGGGGGTGGCGGCGGCTGTGACGGTGGAGACGGAGACGTTGACGGTGTGGAGACGAGACGGTGACAGTGACAGCGGTCGTGGCAGCGCTGTGGCGATGGTGGCGGTGGCGCTGATGGTGGTAATGGCGACGGCGTAGCAATAGCGATGGCAGTGGCAGTAGGATCGGAATCGCGAGGCCACCCCCGAGGCACCGCCGGCCGCCGAGACCCCTGCACAACTTCGGAAATAATGTTCGGTCTCAGGAAATTTGCAAGGGAGGCCGGGTGCATCCGCCGAAGGGAAGAGGCCGCCTTCTGCCCGCGGCGCGCGCCGTACATCAGCGGGGAATGTCTGCTCCCGCGCGGAGCCGGCCACCAACGGGCGGGCGGGGGCCAACGGACCAACAAGAGGCAACGAGGGGAAGTCATCGAGGGAGTGTGGGAACACGCCTCAAATAGCACTGACAAAACTCATATGTCACCATCTACCGACCTATACGAGGGGATATATTGGTAGAATGTATCAATCTACGCGTTTTTCGTTTACTTGTAATTATTGTTAATACACAATTTCGAGTTAAAGTATGCCACTATCCAAAGTACTAATGTTATTCTCATTTGAAGAAGACGAGTTTACGATTGAATTTATGATTCGTCTTTTCCCGACGGCAATTGTAAAATTTTTGATATGATTGCAATATCCCGTATTCTTTGATTACATTTTGTCTGTAAATATACATTGTGCTAACTTCGATCAACAATTTAATTAACCAAATATTCTTTTCTTTCAGTTTTGTTTCGACAGAATTTTGAAACTTTCTCCTGCAATCTCAACAGTTCCCAAAGGTTTAAAATCGCCTCAAGTCTTACCACTACGCTTTAATTCGCATTCGACCACTGCACTGCAATCGGAATACGATGACCAGAAACATACTAAACCCTACTTTCCAGATTTTGGCCCTCGGGGTATTCACAGGCGCAGGTCGCATTCCAGGACAGTGGCGATAGCCGTGAGATTGCGGCGCGCGGGGGTGAGGCGAAGTGAGGTGAGATGAAGCGAGAGTGAGCGGTGAGTAACGAGCAACCGCCCGCCGAGCGCATCGCGGCGCATCAGCCCGGATTACGACCACCTCCCCCGCCGCCGCCGCCACCGCTCCCGCCGCCGCCGCCACCGCTCCCGCCGCCACCGCCGTCGCCAGCAACGAGAATAATGGAATCGGCGGGCGGGCGGCGAGCGAGAGTGCCCGGGGCCACTCCCGCGCGCGTGTCGCCTCACTTCGAGCGGTCTTCAGCGCTGTTGACTGTTCGCCCCTTTGCAACTGATTCCGATATAACGGGCGCGGAAGGTCTAATTTTCTGGTTCAGAGTTTGTGATGGGACTCCAAAACGAACGTGTAACTCCTCGTGACATTAGCAACTTTTCATGACGAAGTTATTTTGGGCCAACTGAAATATCTTTCATTAAGATTATTTTTCCTTGTAAAGGTTAAAGGTTATAACCCTTATTAACTACCAAAGTTCTTTTTTTATAAGTTAATTTTTGTTATCTATTACCCAATTTTTCATCGATTTGTATGTATGGTATCAGTATTTTTATCATTACTTTAAGTTGCAGTTAAATAGCTAACTTAACTAACTTGTCGGTATATTCATTAAGACAATATATTTTCTATAAACGGCTTCCTTTGTAGAAATTTGCATTATACTTAGATGGAAACAGTCTCTGTAGATGGAGGCCGAAATCACACGACACTCAATTCAACAATACAATACATTCAAATTTTAATATCTACTACGTTAATGAAACGGAATGAATTGAGCACACTCCTGTACCGCCAAACTCTGTGCCACCAAAAAAATCGCGGGCAGTAGCAGCATTTAAGTCCTAAAACACCCAAATCTTCCCTGTAGCACCCTTTTCCTCGGAGGGGCTCGCGCACTGTGGCTCCCCGAGCTTTCCTCCGCTCCCCTCCTTTCCCCCTTCGCAGCCGTCCACATTAATTTAAAAAGCCCCGAAACAATTCTCGATAAGCTGCGACTGCGATTTTAGTTACCGTGCCCTCTCGAAGGGCGCGCGCCGGCGCGGGAGCGAACGGTACGTCTCTATAATGCGAGAGAGAGTGTGATTAAGGGCGTTATCTCGCCCTTAGGGCGAACGCGCCGTCTTCGATTCCGTTGCGCTCCGTTCGCGCGCGTTCTGCCACCCCTGCCCCCTTCCCCCGGACGCACCGTCACCCCCACCGTGCCCGCGGCGCCGTCTCCGCCGCCGCCTTCGGTGCCACCGCCGCCGCCCGGCGTCTTACTCCTCCCGCCGCCCAACGCCCTTTGCGCCCCCTGTAATTGCCTTAATCCAGGGCCTATAATCAGCACCGGCAGCCAGCCGGGGCCCGACTGCCGGCACGGCGCCGGCGCCGGCCTACGTAATAATGATATTAATTAGCTTAATCATCTGTAAACAGCGGGGGCCTCCGAAACGGCTCCCGGGGCATTCTTCGAGCTGCAATGACGTCGGGGCCCATAAGCGTTTATGGAGTTAATCTCATTAAGAGTGGACTGATTCGGAGCGCAGCCGGCGCGCCGCGCCCCGCCCCCTCGAGAGGGGAGGGCAGGGCGCCCGGGGGAGTGCGAAGCCCTCGTGCGGGGGTGGGCACCCGCGGTCGAGGTGGCGAAGACACGCCCTGTCGCGCGGGGTCGTAAAAACCTGAGTGATGACGGATGGCGATGGGGCCACTGCGGTCTTTAGGCCTCCCCTCGCAAAGGGTTCCCAAAGGTGTGCACGCTTTCACTACAGCAGTTTCATTAGGATGCAAGCTTCTAATAGGCTCTCTTAATTATAGTAAAGATGTAAGCTTTGCAAACGTTTAATTAAATTATATTTCAATATACTTTAAGGAGAATCAACTGGAAATATCTTGAGCCGAGGAAAAACAATTGTGAAACAGAACGCGTCTTGTAATAAAGTTCTAAAGAACATTCTGTAGAAGCTTAAGCTTACAATCATGATAAGGAATGCCGTGCAGGGAATCTCAGAGAGAGATACGGCATTTCAGGAAAATTAAACACAAGAACTTGAAAATAAATCCAAGAAGTGTGTGTTTAAAACCATTTTTAAATAAAGGAAATTGTTCTCATTTAAAGCTGTCAGTGAAAACTTCTCCGTCAATATCGGAAACTAAACATTAAAATCGGTTACGCACCTGTTACTGAAATACAAATAATCTAAGCAGAGAAAGAGAGGAGAGAAAAAGTTACAAATAATGTACGAATTTCATCGCACAGAGACATTAAGAAAGGCGCAGGGAAACGCTCGCACGTTCGCAGCGAGCGTGAGGAAAGGGGTAAGCGGCTCGCCGGGCGCGGAATCTCCTGCGCCGGGCGTGATGACACGCGTGCGCGCGTCCCCGCCCCCTCGGCCGCCCTTATCACAAGCAGAGGGGATTAACACCGCCCGACAACGGCCGCTCCCTCCCGGCGCCCACCGGAACTCCCCCGCCCGGCGACGCGCGAGCTGTCCGGGGCTTGGCGCCGCGCTTTCCTTCCCCCGCTGCGCTCCCATCCTCCGAGAAATAGCCCTCGCTCCATCGATACTCCATCTCCCTCTCTCTCTCTCTCTCTCTCTCTCTCTCTCCCTCTTCATCCCCCTGCCGTCTCTCTCTTTCCTTAGCCCTCCCTCCTTCTCACTTTCTCTCCTTTCCTTCCTTTCTCTCTCCCCTATTTTCTCTCCCTTATTTTCGCTCCCTCTCTTTACCCTACTCTCTCCCTCATTTCCTCTCCTACCAATTCTGTCTCCTCTCTTTCACTTTCTTTCCATCTCCCCTCACTCTATACCCTCACCTTCTCACTTTCCCTCTCTCTCTCTCTCTCTCTCTCTACCCTTTATTCTGTCCATCTCTTTCTCTCCTAACAATTTCCCTCTTACCCCGACTCTTTCCTTCCCCCTCTCTCCCTCTCTTTGCCTCTCACCCCCTTACTCTCACGAGAAACTGTAGAAACCCGAGGAAACTTATTACGAAACCTCTTTAACCACCACAAATTCCAGATGGCTTGTCAGGTCTTGAATCCGTGAACCCAGAGATCTGTCCATACACCACGGATAGCGAAAAGCTTTATAGGGAATTAACGTGCAACTTTTCTCTTTATTATCAACTTTTAATTCGAAAGTTGTAAGGGTAATGCAAATTACAAACTACGAGAACTGATTTTCTTGCTGGAACTGATTTTCCAGAAAAGATATCTTTTGATAAACTAAATTGATGAAATCAGTTGCATAACTCCACAATTTCTCCAGATTTTTAACTGTGCCAAAACAATGCTACGGATCGTACGAGCAAAATATTAGAATAACTCCAGTTTTCAACAATATTTCTTGTTTATGAAGTAAACACATTTTACCACGATGGCATTCTAGGACGGAGTTTGTTTCTCTTGGATCTTTCTATTTTTAGTTCTTAGAGCTAACGGGACATTTTAACAGAGAAAAATAAGGCCTTTAATAATGTGTGTCTGCAGTTACACTTCAATTTCGGGAATACAGGTAAGGCTTTATCATTTCAGTTTATACCGTCGATTTGGCAATTTGCAGGTCGCAACTGATGAGCGATATTTCATATAGAGACAGGAAGCTATGGTTTTCGTAAACAAGCCACGTAATGACACAGAATAACAATTCATAATGAATACATTAAAGCATTTAGGTCGCGTTTTACGTTATGATTTTATATCGATAGAACTGGGAATTTCTTTACGTGCAGGTAATGAGCATCAGACTGCTCTTATTTACATAAATTTCAAACATAATTTTTTTCTGTTTCAAATTGTACTTTGTCATGAATTTCAGTCATATGATAACATTCACACATCACAATTCACCTGCAATTATCCAGCCTTCAACGCTACATATCGCAAAGTAGTTTCATATGAATACACGAGAACATTTACACGGAACAATTTCAGTCTCGTAAACGAGGTCAGCAGTTTCTAATTTTTTTTCTCATTCGCCTGCTAGAGCTGAAAAATATTTTTCCGTGAGATAAATTACTATCTTTTTTAATGTTTTGCTAGAAATTTTAATCAATTATGTAAGATTAAACATTTGGACTGATAAGAAAAGCAATTACGAGGTGAAGAAAAATAACAAGAAGGTAAACCACTTTAATTTCCCTTCCTGAGAAGTTTCAACAACAAAATTTGCACGGTTTGCTGACCAAAACGGGAATGCAATGACTTACCGACATTCATTTTATTCGTTTTTCCGAAGACGATATTCAATTGATTTCTGGGACATGGAAAGCAATCAATGACATTCAGATTGCCCAACACACATATGTTCACCATTGCTCTTAAGTTTACTTTTTATTTATAGAGTAAAACCACTGACACAATCACAGCCACGTCGGAATGTGGTATTTTCCGTTTTCTAATATGACCCACTTTTCGCGATTTATATTCTTAATTTGACTTCCCCATCTCTCTGCACGTTTCTTTCAAGCAGGTAGTCAACCTCACGTGCGCCGCTTTACGTCCCAGGCTCTGCCCTAGAGCGGCGTCTTCCGTCAGCAGGACGCCATCTGCATCGTCACGTCTGCTCGGCCGAGACGGTCGCACGCGGCGCCCGCCAGGAAGCCAAGTCGCCCATTTTATTTCATTACCTCCGGCGGCCGTCGCGGCGGCGCTGGTAGTCACGGAGGTGGAAACAGTGGTCGCGGCAGTGGTGATGGCGGCAGCGGTGGTGGTTAATAGGATAATGAGTAAGGCATAGGCTGAAGTAGTGCTGATGGCCACGGAGGCGATGAAGATGGTGATGAAGGCGATGGTGACAGTGGAGGCCGTCGGGGTGGCGGTGACAGCGGTGAAGGTTTTGGTTGTGGTGGTGGTTGTGGTGGTGGTTGTGGTGGTGGTTGTGGTGGTGGTTGTGGTGGTGGTTGTGGTGGTGGTTGTGGTTGTGGTGGTGGTTGTGGTGGTGGTGGTTGTGGTGGTGGTGGTGGTTGTGGTGGTGGTGGTGGTGGTTGTGGTGGTGGTGGTGGTTGTGGTGGTGGTGGTTGTGGTGGTGGTGGTTGTGGTGGTGGTGGTTGTGGTGGTGGTGGTTGTGGTGGTGGTGGTTGTTGTGGTTGTGGTGGTGGTTGTGGTGGTGGTGGTGGTTGTGGTGGTGGTGGTGGTTGTGGTGGTGGTGGTTGTGGCGGCGGTGGTTGTGGCGGCGGTGGTGGTAGCGGTGGTGGTAGCGGTGGTGGTAGCGGTGGCGGTGGCGGTGGCGGTGGCGGGCGCGGGGGCAGTGGCGGTGGTGGTGATCGTGGTGGTGGTGGTGTTGGCAGTGGCGGTTTTTTTTCTCCGCGCGCCTTTGTTTCCCCGCAAAGTGCGGTCTCTCCTCGCTCCTCGCCCCGCACGCACCCGCGCCGCCGTCGCCGACGCTATTCAATATTCTCACCTCACGAACGTGAGACGCCGTGCCAGGAGAGCCTCGGCGGTCGACGCCGCCGCCTCCGCCCCGGCTATTCCATATCGCAGTAATGCACGAGACCCGGAAATTCGGTTTACGTCGACCTGCCGCCATTCCACTCTCGCCCCACCCCTTACTACCGCTCTCTGTCTACAGCGTTCTGCTTGCCATGGATCGCGTAGTGCAGGTTGCAGCAGAAGCTTGCTACCGAGAGGGATAGCATAAAGGAATTCACGTCCTCCGAAAATTTGATTTGTGATATCAAGTTTGTTTGTGTGTGTGTGTGTGTGTGTGTGTGTGTGTGTGTGTTGGTATTTGTAAGAATAGATATTGAACTATCATACAATACGTAAGAAATGCGAGGTTGAATAAACGTTGTTAAAATATCATTTATTCGTCTCTTTGACGTAAATACGAAGAAAATTCTCAATCGTAAAATGGACGAAGCACATAGTTGAAAAAAACACTATGCGAACGATAAGATAAATAATAAATCGTAGTGATTGACATTGAGATCTTTGGGACCAATTTAAATTTTCAGAACCGTTACAGTCAATGGACTGTCCATACAATACCCGTTTTACGTATCGGAAATATATATAAGAGAGACAGTTGAGTCCTTCTGAATACAACATGAGGAGTATAATGTATTCAACTGGATTAGAATGTATTACCAAGAGAAAATGTTTTACATTCCACATTTTTATAACAAATACTATATAAAAAAGTTCAATCATTATTTGCGAAAAAGGCAAAACAATTTCTGAAAAGGTGTTCTCTAATTAAGTTTACGCTCTCCTTTAGCGTTTTTACTTCTAAACATTAGAGAGTAAAACGGGTCTCTCCAGACCTTTACAACATTTCCATTTTGAGAGCGCATTTGGAAAATGAAAATTTGGGGTAATATTCAGGCTGCATTTTTTGCGGGTAAAAGCACCGCATAAACGACCCAACGCTGAGTACAGTAAACAAGATGGGAAAACAAGAAAATGAAAGGACGATAAATACAAATGTACAACAAAAAATTCAAAAGGATTAATACAAGCAAAATTGCTAAGATTATTTGGAAAAAAATAAGTATGAGGATTTTTTAAAGAGGTAGAAAAAATAAACAAAACCCGTTTAACACATCGCGAAGTACAGATATAGAGAAGGCAAATTATTTGTAAGAACGGTAGCAAGGAGCGGTATGTAACAAATAAACCACTTTGGAAATTATAATTAAAGAAAGAAATAAGAGGTGCTATAGAGACAAAACCGAGAAAAAATATATGTAAAGAAACGAGAAAATAAATAAAACAAAAAGGAAATGTTCGTAACAGTAGACTTACAAAAAATAGGATACATTAAAATTAGTTGTAGTCTCAGAACTACTGCTCCACGTTGAAAGCAGAGAAGGGGCGGCACCTGCGGCCGGAGTGCCGACAGTAGAGACAAAACCGTGAAGAATGTAGGAAAGAAACGAGAAAATAAGTAAAACCAAAAAGAATTTTCCTAGCTTACAAAAATAAAATTAGTCGTAGTCTCAGAACTGCTGCACGTTGAAAGCAGAGAAGACGGGGGCGCGCCGGGCGCGAAGTGCGCAGCGCGGAAGGGCGCGGCGTGCGCACGTGCGCTAATGTAACAGCCGTGTTGGCGCGTTAACTGCGCGCCGCGCGCACGCAGCGCCGGCGGTTGTTTGAAATGTGCGGGGACCGTGCCCTGTTCGCGGGCGCCTCTCGAACCGAGCCGGCGGACACGGCAGCGGCGTAGACGCTGTAGCGGTGAAGTGGCGAAGTGGTGCGTGGTTCGGTGGCACCCACGGCCGCACCAATGTCCACTACCGTCGACACACACAATAGTGCCATATCGTTGAGTTGCCGCTACGGAGTAGAATTGTGCTCACCGGCTTGAAGCGAACGTTCTACCACAAAACAAAGATGCTTCGCTGGCATTTTTAAAAATAATTTATGTACGATTGTTAGAACACTGTTGTTTTTCTGCGTCTCTGAAGGGAGGGAGGCTATTTTATTGCCCATATTTACACAGTCCATGAATGTGTAAATATATGAATTTATGAATAAATATTACATTCATGGGTCACAAAACTAACAAATTAGAAACGTTTCGTAGAAAAAATTACAAAATTAGGAGATATAACAAAAAATAATTATTATTTATTTTATTAAAAGTTTGACATAAGAGATCCTTTAAGAAAAACAAAAGTTATTGGACTATTCGTTCACAGCTCCATTTTCATGCTTGAATGTCATTTTAGATAGTAAATGTGTTAAGATGATAGTGCTGTATCATTCGATATTGCGAACGATACTTTGAAAATCATTACTTCGCCCGTTTTCGAATATACGAGATTCTTAGGTAGCACTTGTCAGTAGAGTACACTACAGTTTGAAATGACGATCGATATTCGAATACAAGCAGTGCAGGCGTCGGTGAAAAGCAGCTGCCACGCGTTTTCTGCACTGGCTCGGAAAGGGAATCTCTTCTCTTGCGCTACGAGACAGCGCCGCGCCGGCGCCACCCCTGGCGGGGAACTCAAGCAGCCGCAAGCGTATCCTCTGCCTCTTCTTCTTCTTCTTCTTCTTCTTCTCCTTCCGCCTCCGCCGCCTCCCCCTCGGGGCGTCGCACCTGACCCTCGCGGGGGCGCCACGCGAGCGCCCCTGGCGGCGGCGAGGCGAGGCGACGCGACACTCTCGCGGTCGGGGGCGGCGCGGCGCGGCGGTGCTCTCCGACAGCGTCGGGTTACACGGGGAGCGACGGGGAGGAGGGCGGAGCGGGGCGGCCGCGGCCAGTCCGACTGGCGCCGCGGGGATATCACATATCCACCCTCCCACCCCGCCCTTCCACGGGAGCCGGCACTCCAGCGCCCGCGTGTGGACACAGGAGACGTCGCGCTGTCGCAGAGCGCCAACGCCGCCGCTGCCGCAGCCGCGCCGCCTGCCGTTTCAATAAGAGCGCGCGGTCAAGAGGACGCCTTTCCCACCCTGGCCGACCGCCGACCACCCTCTCCGCCCCCGCACACTACACGGGTCTCTCCAGGAGCGCGCACGATCGACCGGTTGCGAAAGTGAAGAGGGGCGGAAGGAACGACGAAAGAAGGCGTTTACGGAGGCGGTAACAGAGGATCAGAGGAAACGGTGGTGGTGATGGGGGACACACTTCCAGCAAGAGGTGAAGGAAGACAAGCTACAAGAAACGGCGAAAGGTGGAGACACAACGGAGTCTAGGAGAGCAACGTACGCTCACGGTAGGGGCGCCAGTGGTGACGACGCCCTTGAGGGTCCAGAACCTGAACAAAGTTGGAGAAAGACGGGCCCGAACAACGAACACGAGGGTGGAGACGTGTGTGGAGAGAGGCGGTAGTGGCGTCTACGTCGAGTCGCCCGCGGGGTCGTCCCGTCCGGCCCTGCCTCGGCCGGCCCGTCCGCCGGAGCGGCGGGCCGGGCGCAGGCCTTTGCGAATTGAGAGCTAAGCCGCCGCCGCAGGCCCTCCCTGAAGGCGGCGACAAGCGGCGCCGCTTACTCCAGGGATAAGGCGGACTTCTTGGAAGCGCCGCTTGGTTGGGGCCCGTAATCAACGCGGACACGCGGGGAACGCTTACATGAACAGCGTATATAGGCCTTCTATTGTATGCGTAATTTTTATGATGAAAACTTAAACAAACAATGCATACAAATTTTTGACTCTACCTTCAAGTGACCAGGAAAATAGATTTTGATGGGAAAACAATTACGAGAGAGAAAATTCAAAAAAGTTCAATTGTCAGTCGTTCGTTCATCCCGTCGAAAAGTGATGATGATGACCACCTCACTACAGAGAACAATTCTCTCGTGTAAAATGTAAATGACTCTAAAAATAAAGTTAATAATATTATACCTATGACGAAGTCTTCATCAGACCTATTTATTTTCCCGCTGCCTGTTAAACGCGCAGAATTAAAACAGATAATTAAACGATGTTTTTCGTCGAAGTAAAAATGACAACTTGAGGACATTCTTGCCAAATTTTAAAATATAAAACACACCATCTCATTTTTCTTGAATGAAAGCATTTTCTTTATCTAATCATATTGTGCTGTCAATACAGTTACCAACTTGACGCAAAAAAAAGCAATCGAACAGTGTAAAAAAGTATATTGACATAAAACGTAAATCTAAAAGTCGCGTCTGTTGTGCGAACTGTTCTTCCTGGCAGGTTTGATGTAACTTATTTGTTCACTTCGTGTTCTTTCAACGAATATTGCATCAGTATTTTTTCCCCCCAGAGACACACTTCGACAGTGCTGGAAGTCCTATCAGTTTCCGTGAGACACCACCGTTTCTCCCGCAGCCGCCGCCGTCTCCCCCGCATTGTCTCCTGCTGGGCTGTGCTCGCCGCCCGCGGAGGGAAGAGGGCCAGCGGGCAGAGAGGCTGCTTCGCGGTCGGCTCCGTTACGGTTATTGCCCGGCCCGCCGCGCCGCGCCGTTTGCGTCCAAGACGCCCCAGCACGGACCCCGCCACCGCCGCCACAGCCGCCACCGCCGCCACCGCCGTCGCCGCCGCCACCGCCGCCACCGCCGCCACCGCCGCCACCGCCGCCACCGCCAACCCTGCCGCCACGCTGCGGTGCCGCTTGACCGCAGCTTCTGATGATCCCGAGGGCTGCCCAACTACGCCTTGGTCCCTTCGCAATGGGTGAACTTGTGCAACTCGTGTTTTGGTATCTTGCCCAATGCGGCGCGACCAATGTGCCGTGAAGTGTGGCACAGAGAACGTTTTGAAGGAGTGGACACAATTACTTGTGAAGTATTTGGCTGGCTCTAAGAAAAAAAAGTTGTTTTTTTCGGAATACTCTTCTATTTGTGAAGAGAATAATACTGTTTCTGATGATTCTCAGAAGTGTCAAACTATTCTGTTCCCTGTGTGATGGCCTGGATTTTTGGTATCGGGTCCAATTGCACAACCAATGTACCATGTCATTAATAGAAGAGAACGACTTGAAAAATTATAGGCGGAAAATCTGATTACATATTTAATTCAGCGAGACTCGAACCATGCGCAATCTTTTCTTACTCTTCGTTGTCCTATCCTCACCCCTTACATACACGTACCTACACTTACATGCACTACACTATCACACATGCCGGGAGACCATTCTGGAGCTTCGAGGATGTCCCGGCTAGGGCATAGCCCTGCTAGTGGGAGATAGCGAAAACCCCGTAACCCAACGGGTAGATTAGCGCCGGTACTCGCCATCTATCAGAGGAAGATCACTGCCACCTCCTGTGATAAAAAAAAAACTTGTACAAGGAGTGCGGGACTAATGACCTTAGCAGTTGACGCGCCCAAAAATACTAATCGATCAACCGAGTTCACGGAAATTCATTACCCTCATTAATTACACTTCAAAACCCTACGGGGGCGAATTCGCGCAAAGCATGGCCACCCCTGGCGGGCTCAGCGCGGGACGAGCCCTGTCTGGGAGCGGGGGAGGGGGCGGCGTGGGCGATGGCGCGGAGGGGCGCTCATAAGCCGCCGTTGGTCGCCGCTCCTCTCACGCAGTGCCGACATGCGGCGGCAAGGGTTGCCAACCTCTCCCTTCACCCTCCCCCGGCCTCCCGAGGAATGTCGACGGCCTCTACGCTCTCTCCCCCACCCCGCCCGCCTTTTGCTCACCCGAGAGGCTCCCCAAGTGCCTGCCCGGCTCCTTCTACAGTCTCCCGCGTTTGGTCTACGGCTCCGAGTTGCTCCCCCATGCTGATACTCGTTGGGGCATTTCGCGCGAGTTTGGTAACAAAATTGCCTTGCTAGTTATGTTATGCCAACGGAATGCAGAATGCCTGATATTGGTATGTTCATTATGCAGATCTGATCATAGATAACCATTTGGAATGGATTTGTGTGCACGTGTGTATGAATTTGTGAGAGGTATTAGGTGCTGAAATAGAATATTAAGGGAAACGCAAGTTGAGTTTGAAAACCTAACAGTATGCCGTTAGAGGAATTTCTTTTCGAAGACCTAACTTCTTACTTACTTGTCTTACGAATTCTTCGTAAAAAGAGAAAGTTATGTACTTTAAAATGGTTATCTTTCTGACTACAGTCGAGAATTTAAATGAATTTCTTCACTTTTAAACACATATTTAACAGATTATTTTCTACATGAAAAATTATCAATTCATACTTTACATAAAAAAGGAAAATAATTGTATTTTTTTCTTGCTTTATTGAAACTGTAATTCACTTCACTGACAGCTGTAACACTGAAAAAGAACAACAACAACAATTAAATGCGACATTTAATCTGAAGATCTGTACTGGTATCAAGATAACAAAACAACACGCACAACCGCTCTTGTACATTAAGTACCAAAGAAAGCATCACCTCTCTGTAAACAATACCCTAAAAAAATCTCCTGTTCTCTAATATTATATTGCATTACGCTTAGAGATATTACGAACAAATTTTAATTTACATTATTAAAGATTAAAATTTTACTGCGTGGGATTAAACGTTATTTCACATTTCTTTGTGCAATGCAGTGCAGTAAACAAGTAAACTACAAAAGAAGTTTCAAATACAAAAAATTGGAATATTCTTTTATTTTCTCCATTTTGTTCACATTAGGTCCACTTTTAATATATATATTTATGACCAAAGTAAAATTATTAAATATTCTAATCCCCAATAACCAGTACTAATACTCCAATAGTTAACTCAAATACAATTATCTGGATTTCCATTTTACCTGGATATTTATCCATTTTCTTTCGTTTTCACCAGGCACAAACTTTGATATGCCGAAATATTCGATAACCCATTTTTGATTCCCCTTTCACTTTAGAAATATGGAGGTGATTCGGCCTAATTTTCTTTATCAATCCCGCCTTCCACTTCGTTCCCGTCTTTGACCGTGTCCGAGATACCGCGAGCACAACGCAAAAAGAAATTGAGATTTCGCGACGTTGTCACTCACCTTTCGCGGTGTACTCCGAGCTAATTTCCTGCAGTTAAACAGATTCTGCTCGAAATATACGGGGTCTCCTCGGAAACTCGTTTCATGCAGAAATTCTCTCAGGAACTTGAGAAAGTGCCCGTCGCTCAAAGTGGCACCTACTCTTTAGGGAGGGAACAGTTGCAGACTCAGCAAGGAAATGTGGGAAACAGAAAAAGCGTTTGTAGAGCGAATTTTTGTTAGTCGTGGATCATAAAATGTTGAAATGAACGCTTTAAGAGATGAAATTATGTTTTTTAAAAAGTGTTAAAAATAGAGATACCATAATGGCAGAAATTGAAAGCTATGAACTTAAGGAGTGGAAGCTGTTGCATTACGTACCTATCAGCAATGTAAAGATAAGAGCGCAAGAAAATAGGTGGAAAATGAAATTCTCTTGACAATATTTCTACCTTTACTGTAAGAAATGTTCACACAATGTACTTTTTTAAATTCACATGCATTAAATATACGAGGTGCAGCAGTATCTTCTGACATCACGAAAGATGTAATTTATAATTTTTAATGACTCTCTCACAGAGACTATTCACGATCGTATGAATTTTATATTTACTTATGCTTTGACAATCCAAAAGAAAAACTTTCTTCAAGGGGGTGGTGGGAGCGACAGGGAGGAATTTGAAACTAGCTTGCCCCACCACTCCAACACCACATCCTCCCCGTCCATTTTCTCCCCTCAATCGGGTTTCTGCTCAACAACACGACTGACGGGCGAGCGTCCTGAGAGGGGAGGCCGAGGTCCCTTGTAAAAGTGTCCGGCCGCCGAAAAACTTAGCTCTTTTAAAAACGTCTCCATACCCCGTGCCACCCCATCCGTCCTGTCTAGTGGGGATGTTGTTACGAGGATGCGGTGAGGGTCTGGTCGTCCGCCCGCCTATCCGTCCATTTGTCTCTGTGTGTCGCCTCCTCTTCACTTTGTAACGGCGCGACCCGCGTCATCAGAAAGCAAAGCGCATGGCAAGAAAGCAGTGCGTAAAGCGATAGACAAGACAAAAGAGTAAGACTGACAAACTAAAAGGTGTCCAAAGGTGGAATGAGAAAAACGAGGAGAAAAAATTAAAGGGATTACGAAAGGAGATATGAAAGAGAAGCAGTGATCCGGTAAGAATCACCAGAGATCAGAGCAAGAGTAGCTGGTAGAATGAAAAGGAGAAATAACGTAAAAACACATTGATAATGATATTGCTCAATGTGTTCAAAAGGAACAATAATGAGAGGAATCAACACTAGAGTCAGTTGAAAAAGAGTTACCAAGGGAGCTAATAAACCCATATCAGTAAGATAAAAGGTGTTCAAGGAGTGTATGTCAATCAGCAATATCATTTAGTAAAAAAAATTTAATGCTCTATAAAGCTTCAGAAAAGAACACGATAATCGAGAAGTAAAAGCGAAAAGATATGATATAGAGGCGTCCAAAGAATCAATGCAAAAATAATCTAAGTGAATAAAGACAACATAATAAAACAAAATACACAACAAAATGAGCTATATAGAATGCACGGGTTTTACAAGTGCATGTGGAGTCGAAAAGAGTCGAAATCGTCAGATCCGAAGATTTCCAGATCGAGTGCGCGGAACGGGGCCGCGCTTGTGGCAGGCCGGCGGGGCGGGACCGCGAGTGGGCGGGTGCGAGAGCGGTGAGGGGGGGGGAGCAAGAGAGCGGGTGGAGAGCGGGCGAGCGGACAGCGCACGGGCTCAGAGACGCGTCCCGGACAGAAATTGGATTTGCCCGAGCTTTCTTGGCGCCGCTTTGCAGCCGGCGCGGCGCGGCACGGCGCGGCGCGGCGCGGCGCGGCGCGGCGCGGCGCGGCGCGGCGCGGCGCGGCGTCGTTGGTATGCCGCGGCGTGCGCGGAGGCCGGGGCAGGCGGACGGGACGAAGAGGCCCGGAGGACGCTCGTTGTTCGGCGGCCCGTCACAGCAGCTGCGCCCACCGACAGGGCCCCGACCTGGCGCCCTTTGAGCTGACCCGCACGGGCGGAGGGCATTGCAGTCTCTACGAGTATTGGTTAACTAGGAATATTTTCATTTAATTATTTATTTCCACTAACTAATTAATGCATTTACATTTATGTGTCAATGAAAATGTTGCTATTAATGCTGGTACAGAGAAGGGGGAAATGGCCCGAGAAGAGAGAGGTTGAGGCCGCTAACTGCACCTGACGCAACCCGTCTCCAGATAAAAGAATTTAACGCTCAGCAGGGCCGCATGGGGGCTCAGGGGGACAGATGGCGCTGGTTAGATGAAGGAATGAGATTTATGGCTGAAGACGACAAGAAAAAATTATCATTGCACATACTGTTTAATGTGAACGTATTATACATTGGATGGAATAAAATGATAAAAACGAAAGAAAGCGATGATAATAAAATCATTATAATCTGGATAAAAGTGCAAATTGCATTTGATACATTACTTTGAAATTAAATTTAAAGTTCATAGCTCTGGCGATGCACTCACTTAAATTGCCACCTGTCATGTGCTGAATAACAGTACCTCCGTGGTGCTGAGTCGGGTTGAAGCTGAAATACATGCCGCTCACACAGTACACCAATGACGGGGCGCGTATGTAGTACGAAGTCCGCGTGCGCAGGTGAATGAATAGGTGAATAAGTACCAATGCTGTCCACGCCGAAGACAGGTTCACCGAGATTACCGATAGCAATACTAGTTAAGTGCTTGCTTGTCGTAAACAACGAAATGCACTTGATTCAACGATAGTCGAACTTTAAATAAGTGATAGTTATGACGAACTTGTCGGAGACAACCTGTCGAAAATGAGGCAGGTCTGCCGAGAGGAACGTTGTCACGCACGCACGTGGAGAATTCAATGACGAGAAGGGGTAGCTGGCTCGTGGAGGAGCTTTGATTATACTTCGGTTTTTCTTTCTTGGCACACGGGTGTGTGTCATCAAAATGGATTATCTCACGGTATTTCGCGTCGTTCTCCGTTGTGCCGCTAGGAACCGCATAATCGCCAGTACTGCTCGATAGAGTCGCGATCATGCGACTCCTAGCGGCAGAACCGAGAACGACGCGAAATACCGTGAGATATTCCATTTTATTGACCCCCCCCCCCGTTGCGCCAAGAAAGAAAAACCGAAGTGTAGCTCGTGGAGTGCGCTTTGCTGTCGAGACTGTGGGTTTGGGTGTGTATCGGAGGTGCGATAACTCGCCGGCGCCTTACGGTGGCTGCCCGGTTTCACGGGGGGTGGGGGGCGCAAGTGAATGGGCTGAAAGGCAGGGAGACGCCAACCGCTGGAGGTGGCGGTGACGTCACGACGCCCAAGGCTCTTTTCCAGCGTGGCCGGGAGAAAGGAGTCATCTCAAAAATCCTATGAATTTTCCAACTACCCAAGAACGGTTGAGCCGAAAAATATGATTCACTTTCGTTAAAAGGTAGTATTTCTTGAACATCGTTATTCATAATAACGAACATTTACTATAAGAATCTGCTGTTAGTACTTGCTTGTTGTAAACAAGTAAGCAATGATAATAAAATGTAACGGTAAATGAATACGGTAAAACGTGACAGCATGTATTTCTGTCAACTGTGTATTTCCGAAACCAGCAACATGATTTTTTCTTATTATTACAAGAAACATTATTTTAAAGGTCATTTTAAAGGACATTTTAAGGTCACACTATTTTTATTTTGCCATTATTTACTTTGAATCAAATATTTACTAACTGGTAATTACATTCTCTATTTTATTAATTAAAAGATTTTTAATTTGCTGAAAAAAATATTTGAACATCAAAACTTTTCTATTCTATTCATATTTTCACATTGTTACCGCACTCAATGATCTATAATACTGATATTTTATTATTTAAAACTATTTATAACACAGCTACTTTGAAATTAAAGCGAAGAGGAAACATTATAAATAACTTTGAACAAAACTAAATAAAGCAACGTTTGACAAGCTACGATTACAATGAAACGACCGGTCCCAAACAGTACAAATAAAGGAATACATATTGAACGCATTGTATTCTTGAAATAGACGAATTTTGCGAACATTCCATCCTTTGCCTTGTGTTGGAATTTATTAATATTCTAATTAAAAAATGACCATACATTTCCTGAATAAACATGTTCATAATTGCGCACCTCCGGGGCTGGGATAGAATTTACTCTCATGAAGCGAGCTTTCACAGTGAAGTTCTGATCGAACAAAAACATTAAATTAATTAGTGTGGGTCAACTGGCATCTACGTAACGCAGCTCGCCGACAATCCGCCTCGAAATTTAAGGAAAACACGCTTTTGATTCGAACTTAATTCTGTCATATTAAGTGAATTTTATAAAGGACTTTGACAACATTGGAGGATTGTTGGACCTTTCTTCTACGAACAAAAAGGAATTTGTTATGCAGGGAGAGATGAAAATAAACGAGAACTTGTAAGCATATGATACAGTTTTAAATATTAAATATAAATGTTGAAGTAAAGCAAATCAAATATGTCCTCATTAGAAGTGCATATGCACCTGTTAAGAATAAAATGCATACCATTGCTTTTTTTAAAATCAAGAGACAGAATTACATTACAGTTTCCGATAATTAATGACCATTTTCAAAATCAATTCACCTGTGGTTTAATTTATACGTTGTGAAATTAACCTTGTTTCAACAAAAATAGGTTACATTAGGTAAATTTATTCGTACTTTACATTATTAAATGTATGATATGAACTGTCCTCTGTCCTAACAGTAAAATATCAATGCACTGTATTACGAAGAGAGCAACTAGATATTGGAAGACGAGAGAAATAAGTTTTTCTAGCTTTAGATAAAATGATTCTTTATCCAAAATTCTGCATACAAGGAATGAAACAAGTCATTGTTAAATGACACAATAACAAAAAAGGAAATTAATTTAACTTTCTACTAGGTAAAATACAAATTTTAAAACTGTACATAAAATCAGTATTGACTTATCTCCCGGCCTCCGTATAAGAGTAAATATCTTCCTCGAAATGCTAGAGAAATAGCACATGCAAATTACTTACCCGGGGCCTCGCAAGGCAAGGAGCGCAAAATCTCTACCGTAATTTTATAAGTCGCGGTACAGTGGTGTGATATTTCAATACATTTTCAATTAATGTTTTACCTTAAATAGTGAATTATAGTTATTATTTATAAGGTAAGACTACTTGAAATGAATAAAATGAAGCTAACATTAAAGTAGGTTCTACTGAAATTCATACGTATTATTTATGTATTTCCTGACAAGTTATTTTATTAAACATTAACTAAACGTCACATTTTTTAGGAGGAGAAAAAGTACGTTAAATCAGGTCGAATCCTAACTCACTGTGGAAATTATATTATTTGATCACTAAATACTTTGACTTAAAACTATTATTTACAATAGATTTCCAAAAACCTTTTTCTAGGTTAGACGTTATTATTTTTTATTTGTGGAAATAAAATAACTCGTATAGTTTCTTGATACAACATTCACTTTTAATTTGGGGGGGGGGGGAGGGGCTACGTTTTAGCATTGCTCCGAGCCCAAAATTGTCTAGCTCCGGTACTGCTCAGAGCGCACTCTGGACACTGCTCTCCGGGCGCCCCCGCTGTGAAGCGCGCCGCCTCCTCGAGCAGGCCTGGCGTCGCGGCGTGGGACGCACGTGCTTCGCTCGACCGGAAAATGCCCCGCGCGCGCCCTCGCCCTGGCCCTGGCCCTGGCCCTGGCCCCCACCCCCACCCCGCGAGGGAGGGCGAGAGAAGAAAGCCCTGGCGCACTTGTCCCCGTGCGCAATCTCACAAAAATTACTTCAGGAAAAGTCGCCCCGCCCGCCCTCGCCGCTGGTGGATGTAAATCGGGGGGGACGCGCGCTGTTTTCCCCGGGAATAAGACCGGCGGAGGCAGGGGGAACCCCTGTGTCTGCCTGTGTACACACGGTGGCAGAGTGCGGCTGTGGCGGCGGCGGCGGCGGCGGCGGCGGAGGAGGAGGAGGAGGAGGAGGAGGAGGTGGAGGGGACGGTCCCGGCGGCCGTGGAGGTATAGGAGGAGGAGGAGGAAGAGATGGTGGTGGAGGAAGCGAAGGAGGAGGAGGAGAAGAACTAGGAGGTGGAAGAGGTGACAACTGTGGCGGCTGGGGCGGAGGAGGAGGAGAGAGAGGAGGAGGAAGAAGACGAGGAGGAAGAGGAAGAAGAGGAATAGGATGAAGAGGAGGAAAAGAAGGAAGAAGAGAAGATGACCGCGGCTGCGGCGGCAAAGGAGAAGTAGGAGGAGAAAAACTACGAGGAGGAGGAGGAGACGGTGATGGCGACGGAGGAGGTGGACGAGGAGGAAGAGACGATGGGGGCGGCGGCGAAGGAGACAGGAGGAGGAGAATAAGGCGGATGAGGTGGCGGCGCCGGTGGGCGGTGCCGATGGCGGAGGTGGCGGAAGCGGAGGCGGGGGCGGGGGCGGGACGGGGGCGGTGGTGGAGACGGGGGCGGGAGTGGTAGCGTATGAGGCTGACGGAGGAGATAGCGTGGGTTGAGAGGACGATGAGTATCACGTTGATGGCAGCGCGGAACCCATCGGCGGCTGTGGAGCCGATGTGTGGTGGCGGCAAATGGAGACGGCGGAGATACTGGGACATCAGCGGCTTCTACGCAGTTGGGGGCGAAGAGATTGCTGGGTAATCGAGGTCTCATGGCTGCATGACTGAAGGTGGGTTTTTCGTGAGGGGGGTGCACAAGGGGAAGTGAAATGGATAAAAAAATGGACTCGAAGGAGGAGAATGCGGATATGGTAAAATGATAGGAAATGGTGAATGAAGTTGTGATGGTGAAATCCCATTCAAGCGGGTGGGTAGGCGGGTAGTATTGGGAATTGTGTGGTAAGGTAAAGGGCAAAAATTGATCAGAAAGAATTGAGTGGACATGCTTTTGAGGGTACAAAAAAGGAATTGAAATGGTTTCAGCTGTTAAGTAGTCTGTAATAAAGGTTTTCTATTGAAGGACTCTAAGCAATATAGTGGCAACCGTTTTTTTATAATTTTATAAGGTAGAGGAATAACAAAGTTTGCGTAAATGCAGACACATCTGAGTTGGTGTAGACACTTTCATATTCACATGTAGTAGTTCCATAAACATGTTTGAATGTTTTCTCATAACGCTCAGCAGGATCACAATGTTCTGGGGGAAATTTTAAGATCTTTAATTTGGATGTCGGAAATGTGGGGTACAAATATGCTGAATCCACCTCTTCAATGTAAAAGGAAGAATGGTCAAGCAAACACAAATATGTTTCACAAAAAGCACAACAAAAATCCTGCGATATTTGATCATTTAACTAATATAAAACTCGTATTTATAGCGTGATTATAAAAAGCAATTGTAACATTAGTAATTAGCATATTGTGTGACATGTTGTCGCATACGCTTGTATTCATTTGAGTTACGCAGTCATTATGCGCAGAAAGGAGAGAATAATTCCAAATTTCTGATCTAAGCTTTTCGAGATCTTCAGTCACCAAATATTTATTTCCTATATAAGTGAGAAATTATTAATGAGAAATGTTATCAAAAGTCACACGTTAAACTGAAATAAGCTTTTTCGAGGTCCGCTATAATTTCCATACTTCCCCAACCCAGCGATCTATGAGGTGACGAGAAGAGAATAACACGGACATACATGAACGAAAAAACGAACACCTTGGATGTTTGAATGTTTGAAAGAAAAAAAAAAGACAAAATCTGAAAATAAAATAACAAACCGAAAGAAACGGAGAATAAAACTGAGAGGACGAAGAAAGGAAATAAGTGGAAAGATAGTACGGGGGAGAGAAGACAGAAGAGGCCCACGCTTTGACAGTAAATCGTATCAGCAGGTAGGACACTTGAGCCTACATGCCGCAGTCCCCGCTGCGAGGACCCGCCCTCGGCCGCTTGGCGTACACAGGCGGTTAGAGAGTCTGCGAGAGGCCGGCCGGCCGGCATGTGGGGGGAGGGGGGGGCGAAACCGAGAGTTTTTATTAAGTTAATGCTCTCACGCAGGCCGGCCGGCCCCTCGTCCACCTCAACAAGGTTTGGGGCACCGAGGGGCGCAGCGCCGGCTCCGAAACCGCTGCCCTCCAGTCGGCCCTCGGGCGCGGCCTCGGCCTCGGCGCCGCCTCGGACGGTGGCGGGGGCGGAGGTGGGGACGGTGGCAGGGGGGCAGGGCGGGGAGGGGCGGTGCGGTGCGGGGCGGTGCGGGGTGGAGCGGTGCGGTGCGGTGCGGAGCGGAGCGGGGTGGAGCGGGGCGGGGCGATGCGGGGCGGGGTGAGCTGCGGCGAGACGAGCCCGAGAAGGCTACGCAGAGGGTGGGATGAGGACAAGTTCCTCCACGTGCCGGCCGGCCGGCAGGCAGGCAGGCAGGCAGGCAGGCAGGCCAGTCAGCTTCCTTTGGCGGTAAGCTGTGTTCGCTTCCCCTCGAGAAGAATTCGACTTACCCTCCTACGCCTGTAGTATGAAGTATGAAGTGGGATTATGTCCAAATATTGAAGATAATGTTAATGCAATGCTATTCTTATTTCCATTGTAATTACGAGTACTTCAAGGGAAGATACAAAAGGTTTTCATTATTTACGTAACATTACCGCGAAATATTTACATTTATTTAAAAAACAAGAATATTAATTATTAATTTAAAATATGGAAGTAGACATAGTCACAGAGCGAAGTTACACCTTCATGATTTACTCTGTTCAACACACTAGTAATGTCACTCTTTAGCATGCAATGCAACAAAGTTCTCTGGGTCTCGCGAGTGATCGGTGGGTATTGTAACTACCTAGAGAACAAGCATGTCGGGCCCTACTGGATGGCGTTAGAGCCATAACGAGGACACGCGAGAGCCAACGTAGAAGTATACGCTGGGAAGCCGTTCGGAACGCGTTCAAACGTTCGCATTATCAGAGGTGGGAGTCATGGGAGCGGAAGGGACGGAAAAAATGGTGGGGTCGACGGCAAAGACACAAACAGGATGGTTTGTAAGGATGGCGGAAGGAAGAGTTGGAGAGGGCGGTATCGATGACGTGGCGATGGTGAGGGTGGTGGCGGTGACGAGGGCGAGGGCGGTGGCGAGGGCGGTGGCGAGGGCGGTGGCGAGGGCGGTGGCGAGGGCGGTGGCGAGGGCGGTGGCGAGGGCGGTGGCGAGGGCGGTGGCGAGGGCGGTGGCGAGGGCGGTGGCGAGGGCGGTGGCGAGGGCGGTGGCGAGGGCGGTGGCGAGGGCGGTGGCGAGGGCGGTGGCGAGGGCGGTGGCGGTGGCGATGGCGAGGGCGGTGGCGAGGGCGGTGGCGAGGGCGGTGGCGAGGGCGGTGGCGAGGGCGGTGGCGAGGGCGGTGGCGAGGGCGGTGGCGAGGGCGGTGGCGAGGGCGGTGGCGAGGGCGGTGGCGAGGGCGGTGGCGAGGGCGGTGGCGAGGGCGGTGGCGAGGGCGGTGGCGAGGGCGGTGGCGAGGGTGGTGGCGGTGGCGATGGCGAGGGCGGTGGCGAGGACGGTGGTGAGGGCGGTAACGAGGGCGGTGGTGAGGGCGGCGGCGACGCCGACGGCGAGGGCGGCGGCGAGGGAGACGGCAAGAGCGGCGGCGAGAGCGGTGGAGAGAGCGGTGGCGAAGGCAACGGCGGTGTCGAGGTCGAGGGTGGCGGCGGTGAGGACGGAGCGACGGGGGCGGCGAGGGCGGAGGCGCGCTATCGCTTCACGCTCGGTCGGTCGCTGAGGGCGCGCTGCACGCCGTCGACAGCCGCTAATTTTATTTATGGCCGCGTCCGCAGCTGGCCGCGCCACAGCCTCCATGCCCGGGTTTGGCCCCTGTGTTCTTGAATCTCGGATTCCGCCCGCACAAATTACAGCGGGCAAGCGAATGATGTAAGACGCGATACGCATTTAGGGTGTGTTTGTGTGTTATAAAGATTATGACGGGGTCTATTTAGAGCGATGCAAAGTAATTGCACTAATTCGAATGTAGATTCACATGATCTAACGGGGATTATCGCACCACTCGCGGATATTTGGTCATCATTTATTCAGAGAATCGGAATATACTCTGGAAGATTTCGATGCAAAAATGTATTTAGAAACAAACAGAAAAAGAGGAATTACTTTACAACAGTTTTGTTTAGTTTGTTACAAATATACCAAACATATGAAGTAGCAGAGACAAATAAAAATGTTCCTAGGCATACAACTACATGAAAATCTCATAGAGACCTGCGGCAATGTATTGAACATTATAAAAATGTCCTGGAAAACGACCAGTTGTTTTCGAGGAAAATTCTTCCAATTTTCGAGAAAATTTCTTCTCAAAATGTAACAAAGAGTTTCACTTCATGTTTCTATCTCCGCTTTAGTACAATGCCATAAACACGGATGCTACGTCGAGAGTAAAAAAGAGGCGGAAAATATTTTCCGTGCCGCTCCGTGCGAGTTGAAACAAACACGGCGTAACGTGATTCATTGCATTCGACGAACAGCGGAAATGATGATTCGCGAGCAGCGTTCACAATCACCCTAGAATCGACATCGGCCCCGGCACGAACTGAGCTGCCGCTTCCACATGGGTATCACGTGGCTGCTGAGTACACTTCCCCAAATTCGCGCTCCCTCGCCCCAGCCCCCGGCTCCGGCCCCACCCCCGCCCCCGCCGACGCTCGGGCCGGCGCGCAACGCCTCCGGCAGCCAGCTCCGCGATCGGTTAAAAGCGCATAAAAGAACGCTCGCTGCTCAAATGTTTGCTCGGACGCGCGGTGTGGCGTTTCGACCCCGCCCACCTCCGGCGACACCCTCGGCATCGCTCTGACGTCACAAGCGTCGTCCCATCCCCCTCGACCCCCCCCGCCGTCGCTGCTTCACTCCGCTCCGGGGCAGGTGTCCTCCACTGATTCCAGCGAGGGAGCGCAGCGCAACGGGTTCATTCCGGTAAACGAATAAGACAAAAGCGATTGGAGGTCGAGCGAAATGCGATCCAATCGCCCGGGCTACGACATCTCTGCGTTCTGGATGTGTGTGTTTTTTCAAAGTTGTCGCTAGACAAACGGTAACCGAATCGGGAACGGACTAAAGGAAAACAACAGACCTACGCAGATAGAGTTCCAGGGAAAAAAACTCCTTTTCCTCAAACTTTTAACATCGCTCTCGCGATATATCCTCTCCCTTCGCCCGAAATGTCCTCGAGAAGTTTCTGGAAACAACGCGGAGGGAAACTATTCGAGCGATTCCACAACATTAAATCTGGTGCCCTTTGCTTGAACTTGGGCCCCCGTGGCGACAGAGCTACACGTGCCGACCATCACTTGTTGCGAGGAGAAAGCGAAGGAGAGAGCGGGCGTTCCCCTGGAGAATTCATTTGGGGCGCGATATTTACTGCACGGCCGCACCTCCACGGCCCGCGAGGCCAGATCCTCCATAAGGGCCTGAAATAATACTGCGATTTACGAGTGCCAACGCTGCGAGAACGGAGGGGGAGCGTCTCTCCGCGTAACCCTTCGCTTCCATTCCCGCCCTCCCCCGCGCCGTCCCGCCCCCGCTTTGGAAGCACAGCCCTTCTGGCGTCCGCTCCGCCAACCCAACCCAGCCCAGCCTCGCCTCGCCTCGTCTCGCCCTGTCTCGTCCCCTCCTGTCCCATCTCTCTCTACTCTTTGGAAGCGGGGAAGAGAAAAGCATCTGCGACAAATGAAGCTGAATGGGAGAAGTGAAGACCGTCTCACGATCATACACAACATTCGAGTCAGATGCTGTATTCAAGAAATGTTTCCGAAAACTATTCCAAGTTTGAAGAAATATTTGCATTGCGTAAAATCATCCTTGCATAATTAGAGATGGCTAAAAATCAGATTTAGATAGAAGTAGCCCGTACTACATAGAGTAAGAATATAACGTGATAATACTGTGTTTAATCTGCCACAAAAATAGTATTCATGAATTACACAAAAGGTTTATTTTAATAAATTAAGCTTATTCTACACTACCTCGATTTTGGCAGCAAATGGATAACAGTGATTTCTACTGAGCATCCACATGCTATTCACAGTGACTCGTGTAGAAGTCAAGTTCAAGCAAAGGGTCCCTTCATTTATAAGATAATGATTAATAATCCGCTTTAGTAAAATTATCTTCAGAGGACCAAAATTATGTCAGGTATTTTAGGTAAAGTTTAGCACAGCCTATAGCGAACGCAACTCCAACACAAGTAGGAATGTCGAGGGCATCTTCAGCCCAAAGCACAGCGCAACCCAGAGACAAGTAGACAACGCAGTCGCGCCCCCAAACCGCGCGGCGAGGGCAACCACCACCCCCACAGGTTAATTCCGAGCGCTCGGGGTAGTTTGTCGCGGGGCGGTAATCGCGCTGTTGCCAGCCCGCGTAATCCGCCACCCCCGCCGCCTTCGCCGTCGCCGCCCGCACAGAGGCAGGTGGTCGCGTACTGCCCGCATATGCGGCGCGTGCACGCCCGCCCACCCGCCACCCCGGAGCCCCGACACACCGTCCTCGCCCCGCACCCCGGCCCTTTAAGCTGCTAATGCTGATGTATAGCCCCCGACCGGATTTTCGCCCGACGCTACCCCTTCTTGTCGCCGCAGCACCGCCCTCCTCGCATCCGTCGCGAGAACGCTTCCGCCCTTTCGCCCGCGACTCGTGAGGACTGTCGGGGAGACGGGAAGGGGGACAGATGGGTTGGCGAGCAGGTGGGCAGACGTGTGGGCAGGCGTGCGGGTGGGCAAGCGCATGGGTAGCATGGGCGGGGCGGGGCGTGGTGAGACGTGGCGAGGCGGGGCAAGGCAAGTGGGCGAGTGGGCAGGCGAGCGGGCGGCCGGGCGGTCGGTGGGGCAGATGGGCGGGCGGGCGGGCGGGCGGGCGGGCGGGCGGGCGGGCGGGCGGGCGGGCGGGCGGGCGGGCGGGCGGGCGGGCGGGCGGGCGGGCGGTCAAATGGGCGGGCGAGCGGCCGAGCGAGCGGCCGAGCGGGCGGCCGAGCAGGCCTGTGAGGATGAGAGGGTGGGTGAACGGGCGGGATTTCCAAATAAAAAGCGCGACGAGAGGCTGATGGTGTGCGGGGAACGCAAGAGATACGCGCGGAATAAACTAAAGGAGTTTACGCGAAGCCCGCATGGGGGAAAACGGACTGCTTGGACCGTATCGCGAACGCTGTACCTGCAACCGAGGAGACTATCTCTCTTTTTACACCTGCCGGGCGAGCCGAGAGCTCTGTGAATTTATGACTAATTTAGCGTATGATATAAATGCGGGGATAATCCAAAAATAATTAGGTTTCTAAATTATGGTGCATATTCTGCGCTAAAACAGCAAACGAATGCTACCAGACGCCAATAAATTGCTCCCAATCAGACCTCGTGCAAGGGCCAAGTAGATGCAGGGGCTCTGCGGCCACCCGCAGCACATTCCTGCATAAAAGTCACTTGGTTGCCTACATCTGAATTCTTGCATACTAATTGAAGAGCTGAGCGCAATTGTGGTCTACCCCCCTCTCTCACTCTCACTCACTCTCTCTCTCTCTCTCTCTCTCTCTCTCTCTCTCTCTCTCTCTCTCTCTCTCTCACACACACACACACACATATATATATATATAATTAAAAATTATTTAATATCAATCTTTTTTCTAGAAGATGAACTAACTTTGTTCATTGTTGGTTTGACCACTTATCTTCCAAAAGTTAAGAATGAAGTCACTATATTTCCCTTCATAACACTTTCTAACCACAACTACGTAACTTTAACCTGATTTTTTTCAGTTTTCTTAGAATGTGACTTACACCACTATTGCATTGATCTCTTCCATTGTTCTTTCAGAAATAAGGAACTGCAATTTACAGTTATGAAACAATTTTAGAATTATTCACAAGGAGATTTCTATGATGTTTATTGAAAATCTGCGTACACTTCGTACACTCATGAACATATAATTCTTAAAAGTAGACACATTTTTCGAAAGTAAAAACTAGGTAATGTTGTAAGAGATAAATACAAAACTTCAGATAAAAAATAAATCAAATAATTCAAATACGACTGTAGTATTCTTTACGACAAAATTCACAACATAGCTAAATATTCGCTTTTCACTTCTATTTCGCTTGGTATATACAGACTACCCATGCTGCGAAATAAAAACCACATTTCCGATCGGAGTCACCTGGAAGAACCCACGTGCGTCGAGGGAGTGAGACATCTCGAGCCAGAGGTCGCACCCCCGGGCAGCCTATGCGCAGAGCTCTCCAGGGCTCCGAAATCGAAGGAGCGGGCGAGGACGGAGAGGCAGCTGCCAGGGCCCTGGGCGGAGAACCGCAGCGAGCGGGGACGACCCCTGGCGTTCCTCAGGGGCTGCGGCGGCGGCGGCGGCGGCGGGCCGATAGCCGATGCATATGCATGCAGGGGCGTAGGGCCCCGGCGGCGGTAGGTGAGGTGAAGAGGGACGGGGCGGGGGCGGGCGGCGAAATGAGCCGCGGCGCCGGGGCCCGATAACCGCGTTACGCCGCCTTCATTAGCGCGCCCGGCCGCCGCGGATAAAAATGGAAATAGGCCGCCGGCCGCCACCGGAGACGCTGCGCCGCGCGCCCTCTGTTGAGGCGATGGGGCCCCAAGGGTCTCTAAGAACAGGAAAGGCTCGGGAACAGACCAGAGATTCGTTGAGTTCAGTGTGAAGGGTGTGATAACAGCGGATTCGGGAGAATCAAGGAAAGAAGCGAGATATTTGACAAAAACCAAACGAAACGAGTTTTCATTCTTGGCTAAGCTGCGGAGTATGAGTGTGAAGAAGCGATAAGGGGACACGATGAAATGAAATGAGACCAGTGATAAGACTAGAGCGTAGATGTACTGACGAGATGGAATCTCTAAATTGATTAATATTGTTAGGAACAAATAAAATTTTAAGAATTATTTG
Source organism: Acheta domesticus (assembly GCA_031308135.1). Classification (NCBI taxonomy): domain Eukaryota; kingdom Metazoa; phylum Arthropoda; class Insecta; order Orthoptera; family Gryllidae; genus Acheta; species Acheta domesticus. The sequence goes on from JAHLJT010009436.1 coordinate 215,084,878, forward strand.
CGGTATACCATAGTAAAACTATAATGCTAGAGTAAAATGAGGATGAAAAAGAAGGAGGAGACAGAGACGGAGAAAACCTCGCAAAACCTAAATATTTGAAGTTCGTAGTAGGAATAAAACAACAGGTACGAAGTAATAGAGACTGAACCTCAAGGAGAGTGATAAAGTGAAAGATATGTGACTGAGTGAAAGATATGTAAACGCAAATAAGATGAGATAAAACATAAATTACAATATAACTTGTAAGAACCTGCTGGAGAGAACAGTGATAGTAATAAGAAAAGTAAAAATAAGGCGGTGGTTAAGCATTGATATGATACATAAAAGAGAATTAATAATATTTTTGAAGGTGTTTTTAAGAATACATTACTGGGGAGCTCAAAAGTAAAAAAGAAAAAGAAGAAAATAATATAACGTCTATCAAGAAGAAAGAGGGTCGGTAATTCCAACGCACCAGAACACGCATCCAAATCCTGGGTGTAAAAACTACGAAGTGCATTGAAGGGCAGGGAGCGAAACGAGAGGAAGAAGGGGAGGGAACGCCGGCGGGCGGAGAAGGGCCGCCCGATCCGCAGGCAGCGGGCGCCTCCCGGGAACGGAGCGTCCTTCCGCGGCCGCGCCGAGTGCGCGGGGAGTCCCGCCGCAGTCGCCACCAGAGGCGCTGCGTGCTGCGACTCCATTCGCCGCCGCTTAGCAATTCAAATGGCTGACACTTTCGCCCGAATTAAGGGTGTTCGCGGCTGGAGCGCCTCGACGACGACGACGACGGTGGCGGAGACGGCGGCGGCGGCGGCGGCGGCGGCAACTACGCACAATGGGTTCAAACCCGACAAAAGTAGTTGGTGCAAATAATGGAAACGAAAGATAGAAACCCTAATACAGAAACATGCCAAAAGTGTTTTTGTAATAATGAAATACGGATAATCGATTCGATGGCCCAGGTAGGTAAGCCAGTAGTGCAGTATCGGTCTTGGACTAAAGGATTTTGAGTTCAAGTCCCGTCTCGGGCATGGTCATGTTGTGCATTTCTCTCTCTATGTTTGTGTCTATTTCATCAGAAAAATTTCATCCCATCCTCAACGGCTAAGAACCCTGGGGTATAAAAATGGAATCAGCATTAAAATATAAGAAAAGTAACGTGTACCTACCCCGATAATTTAGTCTGAGTCTCGGTAGGAAGCACGTATCGCGTGGCCCCATAATGGCCGATCCGCGAAAAAAAAGTAGAATGCTTCATGATAAGCAGCAGATAATCGTGATAAAACGACGGAAGCTTTATGTACAGAGAAATTCTTAACGGAACAGGTATTCACATTGGTAAGAAAGAATTTCAAGAAACTTTTAATAGGTATGTTGGAGAGTGGAGTGAACTCATGCACAATATACTTCAATCAGAGCACTGTAATTTGTTTATATGGGCTGCATTTACTCCTCTTACCACAAATATAAACTTAAGTGCGAAGAGAAACATTGAAAGCCGTTGCTAAAAATAACGCCATCATATTTCGAATTTATTTCTTCACGTTAAACATGTTTTTGGTAATTTATAGGACTACATTTTCTGTTAGGAAAAGTGGCAATCTTTCTCGCGCTTCCCTGTGACTTGGACCCACTGTGCGAGCGGGGTTGCAGGAATGGACCGCGGTGGGGCGAGGCTTGAAAGAACAGGAGGTGGGGGCGTAATAAAAATAGGTGCCCGAGCCAAATTTATTATTTGCTAAAAGGGTCCGCGCGCGGTTTTCGAGCCACCGCCACAGCTGTAGGAACGCCTCGGGACTGAGGACTGAGCGGGTATCCAGCGGGGACGGCCGCAGTAGAGTGAAATGGGGGCGTGAGGGGGGAGGCGGGGCCGGAGGGCGGGCTTTGGCGCTAATTTCGTCGCGCACGCACAGCTTGAGAGGGGCGTTGTGGCGTGGCGAAACAAAATGCGGATGAAGAAAAACGAATGTTTCGCGACTTTTCAGCTTTCTTAAGATAATACGTTTACGTACTCTTGGTGGGTTTTTTTTCGGCGTGATACAGAGCACGGCTTATCTATTTCTTACACTGGATTTAACCGTAAGAGTCTGGATGAAAGGATAGGGAAAATGTAGCAATTTGAATGTATATTTTTTTCATTCCATCTAAAATACTCTTTGGCTTTCTAGAGCTTACTATAAGTTGAAAAATATTTATGGCACATTATTGAAAATAAATAATTAAAACATTTTCAATTTGAGAAATGTGCAAATTATTAGTCACAATATTTTCGCGTCAATTAAGTTTCTGAATGTGACATATGCAAGTTGTACGCCTCAAACTTTAACAACGAATGGAGAAAGAAATGTGATAAAGTATCACCAGGTAGAGGAAGAACACATTTCTTTTCAAATTTCCTATCATTATTTTCCGAGAGCATTATTACTATACGCTCGTTAGCAAACAATTTACAATTACAGCCAATACAGGGAATGAGACATCCGGATGCTCCGATATACTGAACAATGTCCTTACATTCGGTTCTATACGAGCCCCTTAACAATGACCCTGAGCCAATGCGGTGGGCAATCAAGGGCAAAGGGGACATCCCAAGGGCGTCAGCACCCGACACCCGGGACCCACCGCTCAAACAAGGCGCCCGCACCCCACCCCGCCCCGCCACGCCACGCCCCCGCGTTATCTTCGGCGTCGTAAATCTCAGCCGAAGTAAACAGCAGAGCCGAAAGCTACGGCGGCGTCCCCAGGGCTGCCAACTTCCCGTCGCCGCGCAGGTGGACACGCGCGTCGATAAGATCCCACCGTCGCCGTGGGGGGGGGCGGGGAGGGACCTTGGAAAGAGGGGCGGAGGAGAGGTGGCTTGGGAGGAGGGGGGCGGCCGGGGTGAGTGGTGGGGGGAGAGGAAGGAGGAGTGGGCAGGGGGAGGGGAGGGGCCGTGGAGGGCGGGGGTGCGTGCACGACGGTGCAGACGTTGCCGTGCCCCAGCGACCGCGGGGGCGGGGAGATATCTTTATTGGTCCCTGATAGCGCGGCGTGCCTCTCAGGGCTTCCGATACTTTACGGCCGGCGTCAATCCGAGTCGTGATTGGCGCAGATTTACAGGATCGTTTGCGGGGGACCCGGCCCCCGAAGGTGAAGTTTAGATTGTTACTCCCACGACATCTACGGTCACAAATTGTACGCCATCAAACTCAGAGGAAAAGTGTATTTCAGAATGTGTCCTAACAAGGGTCCACGTTTTTTGAAACTTTATGCTTCGGCAGCCATAAACTATAAATCAACCGAATAAGTTATATCATATACAGTTATGACTGAACATTTTCCAACCTATAAGATGAACGTGACATTCACGAGTTTACAAAATAAAAAATGTTTTGTTTGTTATTTTGACCAGCAACGTAAACCGTTTTTTGTAAGCAGAAGGAAGGTTTGTTAAAATCTGAAGACGACACAAATCTACTGCAGGTCTTTTTCACGAACAGGTGCATTGTAATTCACTCACAAAAAATTCAGACAAGGTTACTAATGATTACCACGCAGGACTGAGAAGTTTGGGATAGTGCCAAAAGTAATAATAGATCATTTTTCAAAGTTAGTAATGGAAGAATCGTTAGTAGACAGTTAACTCAAAATACGACGAGATAACTTAAGACTAAAAAATCAGAAGAATAGACTATTATAACTGACATCAACAGCCCACGTAAATTTTGGGATTAAAAGTCACCTTAAAGACATTTTATCATAATAGAAAAGTTATGATGAAATTTCAAATCATTCTCACAATGAGATAGGTGTACCGAAAAAAGATCTAGTAATCTATTACAATATAGACTAATGTGACAATGAGAATGAAGCAGCTGTGCGTTTACGAAGGGAATGTGACTCAATATAGGAGATATTATTTTGTCTACAAATCTGCCCATGTTCATAATATTCTTCTACACGTAACATATTTCTTTCAAACGCTACACCATTAGAATTTTTCATGCACTAAAAAATGGAAAACATGTTCAGATGGAGAACAGATAGCTTAAAACATGCTTAAATAACGCCTTATCTATCGCACCAAGAGTAGAAATATTCAGGATAATCGCCAAGCTTCTGGTGTGTCGGACCATGGAGTTGGAGAAGGCGGTGAAGAAGGAGAAGAGGGAAAGGAGAAGAAAATAAAAAGAAGAAACCAAGACGCAGAAGAAGGGCAATTACACTCTCCAGAATAACCTTCGTAAACGCATAAGCTGAAGAATCTCTACAAAGCGATGAGTGACGTCTCGTCTAAGGACAAGAAGGCGGACAGGCCCGGGGCGGTGGGGCCCGGTGCCATGCAGTCGCAGAGTGATGCACGCGGGGAGGACGGCTGTCGGAGCTAACAAGCGCCGAATATAGTCGCCCGGCGTCGCGCCGCGCCCTGGGGCCAGACGAGGCTGCCGTCACAGCGGCGCTCATAACGCCAGGAACGCGGGCGGAGACCACAGCTGGCGCGCGCTGGGGCGACGAGCGACGGACGCCCCGCCCCGTGGCCACGCCTCCCATGCCATCGCCCTCAGAGGAAGAGGGCAGGCGCGGGACCAGGGGCGGATCAAGCCGATCATTTTGGAGGAAGCCATCATAGATTTTTGTTTAATAAACATTTGTTATGACTCGCTTGGCTGTGAAGAGGATAGGTCGTATCTTAATAATTAAAACCTTAATAATTAAATAAGAGGTGTCAAGGAAAAAATCTAATATGAACGGGTGTAAATACTACTCGCTTCTTAATTCAGACGGTGGTGATATAAATATAAATAAAAAAAGAGGTCTAGAAAAAGATTACAGATGATACGCTGGTAAAGAAAACTACATTATTTTCGTAATTATAGATACATAGACAGATGTTAAGGCTTCCAGATTTCTTTGGATCACTACAATTTGCCAGAATTGCCAACATATGTGTAAAAAAAGCGACAACACATTTCAGTCCGTTCAGACGCGTTGCATACAGTGTAAGTACAATAGTAAGTAAAGGTCTATATTCTTGTAAGTGTATGTACCCACATGTGTTGGTGAAAACGTGTGTGCATGTTTGTGCCGAAGTGAACCTATAAAAAGGAACACCTCTCCATCGACGCCCACCTGCGCTCCACCGGCTGCCGCCGTCGCACACGTGCAGACATGCCGGGCGCTATTTCCGTCGCGCAGTGCCGCCCCACCCACCCCGCCCCACCCCGCCCCGCCCCGCCTCGCGCCGAAACGCACCGGGAGCGCGTCACTCATCGCTCCACGTCACCTCCGCCACCTGCATTCGGAAGCCAGACACACACACACACACACACACACACACACACACACACACACACACACACACACACCGGTCGTTCCACCCGACGGGTACCCCACACAGACATTTCACGTGCTCTTTGTTTTGCGGCTTCCCTTACGTCCATATTTCAACCTCTCTGCCAGACAACCCTCTTCCGAGTTGCTGGAGATGAGATGGAGTACTGTATTCGTTAGTACTTTCAACGGGGGGCTAATATAAAGGGCGTGTTTGTGCCAGCGAAGAAACGAACGCTTCCTTTTCATCTGCCTCTACAGTCGAGTGGTTTCGTGAAAGTTTTAACTGCCGCCGCTGCCGCTGCCCGCAGAAGGGTCGCGCGCTCGAACGAGTGAGGCTGCGGTTGCACCGGAGGCTACAGAGACAGCGACGGCGGTCTTACGAAGGAAGGGGCAATGAGAATTGCACGAGGGCATAACGACCACCTGAAACCGCGCCTGAAATAACGACAGCACGTCATGAATGTGCAAATAAAAGGTATCAGCGATGTTAAAAATGTAGAGACAGGCATTGTAATAGCTTAGTTTTGTAGTTTTCAGTTGTTTTTTGTTACTTTTCCATGAATAGCAGTTTCACAACTTTGTACCGGTTGAAAAGAAACATAATTTGTATAAGACAAGTCCGCGCACTGAAAATTCTCCTAAGCAGAAAAAAAACCTGTTAAAAAGTTGAATAAATTGATAGAGAAGCACTAGGAAGGCGTGGCGGAGAGACAGAAAGGGTATTGCAAACACAGAGATGATCGGCGCACAGGTGATGAGCACAAAAATTGTTCACAAAAGGAGTAGAGTAGTTTTAGTTTTTAGTTGTCCTTTGTCATGTTTCCGTGAATAGCGTTTTTTACAGCTGTGTACTCGCTGAAATGAAAAATAATTTGTGTGTGACTGATAAAACAGGCCCGCGCGCTGGAAATTCTTCCTCAGCGGATAGTTTCTAAATATTTGTGTTCACAATTCGGTTAATAAAATTGAATAAACTGATGGAGAAGCTCCGGGAGGGCGTGGCGGAGAGGCAGTAATGCGGTTGCAAACAGATGATAGGCGCACAGGTGCTGAGCTGGGGAATCGTTCACAACGGCGACCAGAGTAAAAGCTTAACAGTGGACGATATCCAGTTTTTCCACACAGATCCCCTTACCTCATAACAGCGGCCGGCGCGCGGGGGGAGAGGCGGCGCCGCGCCCCGGGCTGCAACACAGGCGTACGCCGCGCTCCCTCGAGCTCCCCTCCCGCTTACTACCCGCGCTGTGTACAAGCGGGATCATCCTCCTCCTCCCCCGCCGCCGCGCCGCGCCGCGGGGCACAGGCGGGCGAGCCTCCTTGGCGAAGGGGCAGCGGGAGGGGCGGCGGCGTCCTGCTGCTGTTCGCACGCGGTCGACCCGCGCCTCGGGCGCCGGCGCGGGGGAGGCGGACACTACGTCCGCCGAGCGGCGGGATGGCACGAGAGCAGCAAGGGCGGCGGAAATGAAGGACTAGGCGTGTTAGGCGATCTCTTGCAATGAAGCCTCGAGGTTCTCACTGCTGATGGGAGAGGTGGAACATATGTGACGGGCTTGCGGAGCGGCATGGGGGCGCGGTAATGTGGCGGGTTACAGGGCGGCGAGGGGAAGAAAGAACTGTGGGGCATTGAGGTGATGGGGAGACATGGGCATCGGGGTGACGAGGCGGTAGGGCAGCTGAAAGGCGGATGCGCGGCGCAGTGACGGGGAGGGGGCGGAGCGGTGAGGGGGTGGGGTGAGGCGGACTGGTGTGGCGGGGCAGATCGTAGTGCCGTGGGGGCGGGAGTAGACCGAAGCGTCGGGGCGGGGCGGAGAGTGTGGCGGGGTGATGTGGAGTGGTGGAGCGGCGCGACGGAGCGGGATGGGGTGGGGTGGAGGGAACGGGGAGGGTCGGAGCGGAGCAGAGCAGAGCATGGCGGAGAGTAGGGGCGGCGGGATGGAGTGGTGAGGCGGAAAGGCGGGGTGGGGCGGAGCGAGTGGTGGAGCTGAGCGGCAGGGCGGAGAGCAGCGTGACGATCGGGACCAAAAACTGCGCCCGCGGCGCCGAGGGAACATGGCAAATCGGGAAGCGCGGAAAGGGATCAAGCACCAACGATGCGGAGAAAGGGCGCCCCTGAAAAGGGAAGAATGGACAGTGGAGAGAAGGGAGAACACACCAGTTACCGGAAGAGAAAATTGACATTGAGGAGATTCTACTCGTACAAAGTATGAGTTAGATGTGGAAGTATGATGTTTTCAGTACACGAAACAAAAATCGCGTTAATGAAGGCCCAGGTATGAATTTAAGGCAAGTGAACGGAAACACGAAGAGCAATGAAAGCCAAGCGTAAGTGTAGAAACGCGAAGTTACAGAAATGAGATAAGGGGTAGATGCTCTATATTGGTTACGATTGAAAAATGATTAAAGAGGCAAATTTAACATGAGATTTTTAAGCAGGTATTGCGTGGTTTCGCTACAGCTTGGTTTCGAGTAAATTGAGTAAGCTCGTTTCACCCGACATCTGAATAAAAATACATTAAATACATGGAATATCGTATCAAATAGTCGCAGATTAGAGACATTCAAAAGTAGGAAAATTGGTGATGTGTAAGAGAACGTGAGAATGGAAGGAATGCAAAACAAAATTCGACAAAAGTTGAATAACATGATCGCGGAATGGGATGTATAGAAAAATAAACGGAATGATCAGGGAGATGATGAAAATAGCTGCTTGATTATACGCCCAGCATATTCTCAAGAGCGAGGTGTGAGGGAACAATATCCAGGCCCAAAATCCTCCACACTGAATGGAACGAAATGGTATTAATTGAACAAACGCGAGAGCAAAATTCAGTGCGACGGAAAGTCGCCAAAGACATCGAGGGTGGAGGCTCCCACTGGCCGGGCAGCGAGGAACGGAGAACGGACGGAAAAGGCGAGCGGGAACGGGCAGACTGGAAGCAGGGGAGGGCAAACATGGGTAGGCGGGAACCACGAACGGGCAGGGAGCAGACTCTAGCGGTGGCGACTGGATCTGGGACGGGGAGAGCGGAAACGATAGGAATAGGACCCAGAATGTGGGAAGAGAGGCGACGAAGAACGGGAAAGGATGAAGGGACGCAAAGGCCGGAAAGTCCGAGAAAGAGCGGGAAGGTCAGGACAGGGCGAGCGAGGCCCAGGTGCGTCCGCGCGAAGGGTTAATCTGCTGCGGGTTTATGACGCCCACTGATCTTCAGGCGTCGTAAATACGGAGCGGCACTGCCGCCGCAGGCGCGAATAAAATACAGCGGCGCGGGGCGGCGGCGGGGGCGAGCCGACCCTCCTCGACCGCCTGCAGACGCCGCCGTCTAATTGCCGCCGCCGATTCCCGCGCGCGCATTAGCCCCACGGCGCGCCAGAGCCCTCCTACGCCGTTGCCAGAACTACGCACCTGCGAAGGGCGTGCGTCTTCGCCAACTGATTTGCGGAATTGCTTCGGGGGCGGAATGGGACACACCAGAAGCGTTTACAGAAGGGCCGTTGGGATTGCTTGCTTCGTAGAGTAGCCAAGGCTATGTCTATCTGGTTCCCAATGATTGAAATCACATTTTACGTAATACACGTGGGTGAAATATCACGACGCATGCAAACGATCAAATTTAACCCAGACATAATAAAAGAATAGAAGTAAAGCTGTGACTGGGAACTTGTCTTCAAAAGTAGAGGCGAATGATGAAAATAAGTATTTATATATTATTTTGTCACAATACCCCTTTTAGAAATAAAAGTTGTCCTGGGGGCTGAGCTTTTATTTATGAGGACAGAAATAAGACATTTCACATCGATATTTATTTAATACAAGATTAAGCTGTCAACAGCAAGATTTCATGTTGTAAATACATGAACCCAAATTATTTTTAAAGATTACCCAATATTCACAAAACATCACAAATTTTCAAAATTTATCATAAAATGAAGCATTAAGTGGAACGACTGATTTGAATTGCATTATATTTTGCTTTTAGATACAAATGTACCATCTTCCGGGATAAAGTAGAGTTCTCAAGCGCCAAACATCACTTTATTGTTACCCTTCTGACTTCATATTACAAATGAACACATGACAGGTTAAGTCCATCCTGACATACGTATTCTACAATGCTTCTATTTGTTAGGGCTGAAATTCTCCCAAATGCTCTCCGAAACATTTCTATGCTCCCCCTATTTCCTTTGCGTACCAGCGTTCTTAACACAATCCTCTAAAAGGTTTGACAAATGAGCAGAAAATGAGCCTCGACAGCGAAGACCAAGATTGGAGCACCCCCCTCCCCCGTTGCCCGTCACACTCCTCGCCAGCAGGACGCGACCCTTTCCGTAGCCCATCGCCTCTCGCTAGAGTCCTTGTATCTGCTTAACGCACCCTTTCAGAAGCTTCCTGTAGGGTGATTAACGGCTTTGCCCGCTCTGGTTAGCAGCAACAACGGGAACCTTCATTAGTAATCAAGAGATCCTTTCTCCAGCATAAATTGACGAGAGCAAGAACAAAAGAATAATCGTGCATTTTGCGGGCGGCGCCATCGCGTTTTCGCCCTTATAAAAGAGCTCCGAACACAGAGAGAGCGGCCAAAAAACGCGGACTACCCCTCTCGCCGCATTTATCGGATCGGTATATATATTTAAAAACTCCAAAACAAAAAAAAAAGTCGGCAAAAAAACGGACTGCGGCGGGGAAGCATTCTTTACCGCGTCAACACGCGGTGCGAACAGCTAACGCTATCGGCGAGGCTGATAGCGCGGATGTCGGGGGTGTCCGACGCGTGGGGGACGGCCCCGCGACCCGAGATGCGTTACGCTCGACGGACAATCGATAGCGGGCCGCGTTTCGAGGATTCGCGCGTGATGCCCGCCCTGGCGCCCGTGGCTCCGCCGGCGCGCCCGCCGCTGCCGGGGGCGAGGCGTCGGGACGCCCGCTCGTTGCTCGCTGCGAATGCACCGGTGGCCCGTCGACTCGCTGAGCCGTCTCTCCATGGAAAGACGTTAATGAGACAAAATTCAGAGTTTTGTGGTTGAAGATGTTATTTGAATAATATGCACGTATGGTTACTTATTTATCTGGTAACCGACCAGCTTTTTGGTTCCTATGCCTCCTGTTGGGTTATATGGTAATAGTCTCTGTCGACACTATTACCATCACTGCGAAACCTAGCTCGCGCTCATTGCGGATGAGAGAAAAGGTAATGCACCTAAAAACGAGAAAAATAATCTCATATTTAAATCAATTATTTCATAAAAAGCACATTCCTGTAACTTAATTTTTAATTTTTATTTTATCCGAATGCATTTTGCAGATAAATCTGTATCGGAATCGTCGTTAGCAATATGCCTAAAAGATTACCTAAATAACCCGAGTTTGAAAGTATTCACGTATGATGTCTCTTGTAACTGACTCTCATAATCTTATTCTATTACGAATTACAGTGAAACCTTTGAAACACCACCTCTATTAAACGAACACCTCACTCAAGGACCAATTTTTCTTGCAACGGACACTGAAACCGATAAATTATATCCCTATAAACAGACCACCCCTCTCCCCGCCCTTCTTTATTTCAATTTCCTTCATTTACCCCTTTCCAGAGACCTTTTTCATGAAAATTGCAAGAACACAGTATACTGAATTCACGGTAATTAAAATGAAAATTGGCGACGTTCTAAAACGCATTCGTGCGACATGTGCTGTGTTTGAGCATCAATCTCGAGGATATCGGAGGGCGGGAAATCCAGGAATCAAGTAACAATAAACCGTAGATACTGATAGATCAAGGCTCCTCGCTACATTTATTTCATTTCTTTTAACGAGACAGCGGATATGAAAGTGATCGAACTTTTAATTCTATCAATTAATAGAGATTTCCTTTCCTCATCTTCCTAATAGAACATATGGTGCCAGAGAATAACAAATCTCGCAAGTCAAGGTTATAGGCTTGCTAACACGCGATTGCTTGTATTGCGACCGGTGACTGAGCATTGGGGTAAAGACCCATCGATTGAAGTTCCTTTAATTGTGCAAACAAAAGCGAGAAAAGATAGATTTTTATTTCCTAAGACACAGAATATGTCACGCATACGGAAATGACATATTGAGTTTATTTAAGAAAATATAGGTTTATTACCGATAGTTAACTATTCGGGGTCTTAAACGTGAAAATTATTCGAACGTTTATTTTTACTCAAGAAAAAGAGATATAAATATTTTAATCCATTTAAAAATATAGTGAATACAATTCTAAAAAGCAATTTACGTGAAAAAGACAAAATAAAACTTAGCCAAAATGTTTCGTTTTTCGTAGTCTGTGCTCATATACTGAAGACCTTCCATAAACTTACGATTTAGAAGGAACTTATCTAAACATTCGATTTACCAATACACTTTTTTTTGTAAAAACTGATTCTCCCTCTAAGCGATCACTTTGGTCACGGAACCAACTCTGGTAACTTAAACACAGGTTACAATGAAGTTACTACGAATAAAAATCACATACTCTTTTAGTACGCGATGGAAATGCAAGCATTTGTAATTACCAAGAGCATCCTATAAAATCCAAATGAGAAGTGCTTGCAGCTCTTCAACTCCTGCCGAAAACCGGAAACGTTCCAACAGCAAGATGCCACAGATAACGAAGCCTCACGCAAACTGCGCAACAGTGAAATTTCACAACGAGCATTTCTGGAACGTCGGCCCGTTTCGAGCGCACATCGGAGCGGCCGGGGCCGCGCAGCCGCACGTAGCCCCGCGAGCCTGTTTGCGCCGCACGTGTCGTCACGTGCCTCCGCTTCGAACAAAACCTAGGCGGCGGCGGGGGCAGGGGCGGCGGGGGCGGTGGCGGCGGACGCGCGCGCGCGAGTCCTCGCTCGTGCCGCGCGCTGTGAACTTTGGCCAAACACGCGGTCGTGAGCGCGACGCGATGCGACGCGGCGCGGCGCCACGAGGCGCCGCCCGCGGTGGGTGGGTGGGGGGCGGGAGTGGGGGAAGAGCGCGGCAAAAACAGGCGGTAAATATTTGGCGGCGGTGGGCGATTTGCACGCGGTTCGCGGTCGCCCGGCGCGCGGCGGACGGCACGCCCACAGGGAGGAAACGCGGGAGGGGAAAAAGAGGGGGGGATTCGGGACCCGAGAGCAGCAAATACGGGAAACAGCGGGTCAGCAGGAAAGAAATGGCACAGCGCACCCAGTTCCGGAGGAGAAAGGCTTCGTTTTACGAAACATTACGAACAGAAGAACCTAATTTTATTATAACACGTTTTATCAATATCTTCATGATTTTTGGTTTTTGAATGTATTTCAAACAGCTGTCGGCTGTTCTTATTCACATTCTCTTTCCCATCTCTTTCGTTAATATTCATTAACAGTCGGCCCACTCAAGCTTGCTCAACTTACTCGAGCTCACTCAAGAATGATACTTTCCTAGTTTATTGTTACTTATTATTTATATTATTATTGAATATTATTTACGATCTAACCTATCCTTTCCAAAATAATAAGAAAATTGAAGCCATTTTTGAGAAAAAATTTTAAATGTTCCAAAGGCTTGAAGTACTCTAAAAATTTAAAGAATACTCTCCAAAATCGCAGGACTTCAAGTCAGCCCAGATCGACCAGGCAATATTCATTTTGGAAAAAGTCCCGGGAATAGATTAGGTACTAGTCCATAGACGGACGGACAAACAGACGATTTGAAAAAATCCGCTTTTTCGATATTAATGAAAGAAAATGTGCATTCTGACTAGGCTACGAATTAGAGAAACCAATTTACTCCATACAAGAACAAAATAAATCCTCTTGTATGGTATCAGGGAACCACAAAATGAGTTTTGCTGTCGAAAAACGGCACTTCGGACACAATATTACATCAATTTCTCTAAAAGTATATTACTTCATAAATACGTACGTATAAGAGAAAGTAAAAGCGGTTCGAATCCGAAAGATACAATAATTAGTAGAATAAGTGGTCAAAGGGGTTTGCGTTTTGTGAAAGATGGCTATGCGTTTTGTGAAAGATGTCTACTTTTCGATGAATTCAGCGCTCTGTTTTATCAACTGCATTTAACACACAGCGGATTAGCGAATGTGGAATGTTTCTCAAAGCCGAGATAACTACAACCATGGGAATCTAGCACTTGCCGACCCAGCGCATTCTAGCTGAATAAATTCGAAAATTCGATGTTAAACACGCAAATTGCATTCTATAAACACGCCACAGCATTGTTTGCAAGCATAAATACTACAAGGCAAATATATACAATGAGATATTTTTATTATAACCATTACATATTTAATTATGTTATAGCACGACTACAGAACAAAGGAAGAAGCCAACACTCGATATGAAGTCAATTTAGATTGCCGGTACGGTCATCATTTCATACTCTGAAATAATGTGCAAGCGATCCCCTCATATACATTACATTCTTAATCACTGAAACTTTGGTTCGGCAAAATGAATACGTCGCATGGTACTGATCATCACCCAACCCTCGTTTGCTTCTTGTTAGCCAAATCAGAGGCCTTTTTAAGCACTCGCGTGTGCGAGAGATCGCGTGTGCAATGGACTTAACCTCCGGCTGGGCCGTCGTCCTAGCCTCATTAGCGCTTGCAGGACGACCAGAAATCGATTACTTCATTCTTTTAAAAGCTCCATGGGTGCAGGAGCTAAAAACACACGTTCATTTCCCAAAGACAGACACGAGCTTATTTTTGAATGTCTTGGCACTTCCAAAGTATTAGCTAAGCAATATTCATTAAGGGCAATTTCTAAGAGGTTTTCTAAGGGTACTAAGAGGTTTCTAAGAGGTTTTTGTACAAGCAAACAAAACATTCGATATTCCTAAGTTTAATCACGAACTGTAGACTTTCCCGGATTATTACATAAATGAAAGATAATATCCTGAAAAGCAACAGAAAATAAATTTCCAGAAATAAATAGAGATCATCAACTTCTGATGTTTGATGTTTTATATTTAAAAGTCATCGTTTCACTCGTCAGTGCTTAACGCAGGAATAGGAACTTACGGCAGATACTCGGCCTTCCAATTTCATTAGGTCGTGATAAAGCGGGCGTCCGGAAATAAAGACAGGGCGAGGAGAATTCGAGACCAAAGAGTGAGTTTCGCGTTTACGACGCTCTTCGTCTGGCAAAGAAACAGTCACAGTGGAATAGCCGCTTTCAGGGATACATAGAGGCTATTCTGTTCGGATTAGTTTTTTTTGGAGAAAGCGTCTGAGATTTCGCAGCAGGAGTTTTCAGTACGCTGCATGCACTTTATGAGGGAGTTCGTTTAGAAAATAGCTATTTCAAAGTAGTAAACGTGAAATGAGCAAAGGAGACGGCTTACAAAGCAAAATTTTAACACAACAAAGAAACAGTGTTATTACTCACATGGCTCCAACGTAGAGAGAATCCCTTCTTTCGTCCAAATAGAATGTGCGGTAGTACATCTTGCCACAGGAGAACTCGCGTACATGGTCTGGAAGAAAGAAAATTATTTGGTAAGAGAAAGATCATATTTTGTTTACAACGGAGTTCGTATGTAGATGCACAAGATAGAATGCACACAAACAAATAATAGTCATTTTGGTCAAATGAACACACACTGTCAATTTAATCACCACTCATCAAATCTGTCTTGACGATCGTCATTTTTGACGAACGTCAAAATATTGACGCATCGTTACATTTTACCAACACTTTTTCTGTTAGAAATGACGCTCTTTTAACTTTGACGATTCGTCAAGGAACGTATGTTGATTTTTTCTTTTCGCACAGAGGTTTGTTATTAAATGATGTTACAATGCGATTCCGCATTGGCTATTGAACCCGTTGACTACTGATGATGTATGAACTATTGTATTCACAGTAGGTTGGCACATGATGAAAAACGCATTTGTACATTTACGAAGGAATACATTTTTCGATTTCTAAATCGTTCTAATTCAATTCATCGCAAGACAAAATTGACACTTGTGTGCAGTCTATCATCTCTGAATCTCCAGGAAAGTTCGCTATTGTAAAAAAACTCTCGCCTTACTGTTTAGGCTTCTGCCCCCCGTGCAAATACCACATATTGTGGGAGAGTAGTGTAGAGGATTTGCGAAATAAACCAATTGCACTCTGTGATGACAAAATTCCATTGCAATGGCCGGAGGAAATGTCTTTGCAGCATATAATCTTCAAGCTATCAACTAACGAGCATGGGCGTTAGAGGTTTATTTCTGTTTGAGAGGTATCGCAGACGCGGTTTTATTTCTTCTAAATTCTTCCGGAACACCGCTTTCGACATTCGTTACGAATTGAGGATTTTCCAATTAATTAAAGGACATATTTTTTTAATAATTGTTTGTTCTGAATCCATGGTTTGTAAATAGACAAAAGTTAAGAATCAAAATTATCTTAATTACCTTTAAGAAGAACCAAAATTACCATCATGAAACTTAAATAAAACGTTTGACGCGTTATCAATAAGGTAAAAAGGAAAACAATTCCTTTATTAAATATTATTTTTTAAAATATTAAAATTCAGCCTTGATGGAGAAAAGAACTGACGAATGACAATACGTTGCACAAGACACCAACGAGCTCCCAAGTCGACAAGCAACAACAGGTATTGCATCGAATCGAATAAGTGACGATAAGAGATAGAATTCAACTCTTAGCTTACAGTTATTGTTATTCTTAAATGGATATATATGTTTTCTACATCACAAGGACTAAATAAAATATTTTTTAAAACTCCTATCACTTGTGTCAAAAGTCTGTGACATATAAAATAATCTCTGTTCTATGACATACGAACCGCCTCATTTGAGGAGAGCGCTGAGTAAGTCCCTGAACTCTTTCTAAACATCTCACGAATTATCCTCTCGCTCCTCTGAATTATTTTGTTGTGCTCATCCACGCCGGATTAATGCCCTTTCTGTCGCCTTTTTTTAGCATCCACGCACATTAAAACCTACACAAAAAGCCCCCGCACAAAACTAAGCCGATCCCGAGCAATTCCAGGAAACGCGACAGCATATCTCGCTCAGGCGCTTTGGGTTCCATGAAAAGAAAGCGAAGCATTCTCGGCAGCAGAGCATACCCTTCCTCGACCAACGAGATTTCTCCCATTCGCGTAGACCCATTGGCCAGTTTCGGAGCACGTCACCTGTCCCAGTCCGAGCGGCCAAGCTGGAGCCGGATGGCAGAAAAGTTGCGAAACGTCAAAAGAACGATGAATGGTGGGAGGAGTGGGGCGACTACATTCTTTCCGCTGAATGCCGATCGAGAGATAAAAATGCTTTCACGCGGTGATTTTTCTCTCAAATCCACACAGATGCGATAGCATTGAAACGGAAAATACTGAATCTAGGCCACGGTGCTACAGTTTTAAAAACGTCAAATACCCGCGTTCAAGAGAACGAAAAGAATCCAGAGTCGCCATTAGCCATTCATATCGGACACTTAACTGCTGCAATTCCTCTGATGTCCAAAGGAAGAAAAAAAGAGGATTCACGTACAGAGAGCGTCATTCGCCAAGCGACACCTCGGCTCTCGTGCTCGGCGCTTCCGACCAATGACAGACATTATTCTAATACTTTTCCCCATACAGCACTGCACAAAAGAGCGCCGGATCGGGGCGGAGCAGCATGGAGGTCCTCTGGAAAGGGACATTTTTGGAAACGAATGGTTGCCAGAGAGGAAAACGGCGATACGGAAAAGAGAGCTGCAGCATCTGCCAACTGCAGAAAGGGACGGTGACAGATTACTGACTGATCGGAGATACGATGAGGTATGCAAACAAAACTGCACTGGATTTGCCGAAGAGAATGAACCAAAAGGAGAATAGGATTAAAACAATCCTAAACAGGATAGTATAGTATACTAAGATCACAATTCCAGGTTGACTCCTGTAAGGAGCGGAGTGACAAATGGATGATGGAGGATGGTTTGTACTTGGCGCGTCGTTCTTGGCGATGGCCTACCAACAGCATCTCGGCCTCGTGGCCATGGATTAAGAGAGAATAGGAAGTAATGAAGGTAAACACATTAGTAGTATGTTATTAGTTACAGAATAATATCAGAACGGAGGCCAAGATAATTTTTTTTTCAGACAGTTACGACCAAGGCTTATTATGATAAACAGTACTGGTATCCAGAGCGATAGCGTAATATCCATAACGTGTAAAAGCACTAAAGCAAAATGATAAATGCACGAAGTAGGTGATTGATAAAAATCATTTTTAAGAATCTCTTGAATGGAAATTTGGTTAATAGAGAACAGAGCACACATGTACGTTACAAGAGGAAGATTCGGGGTGTGAAACAGACTTTCAGCGATCGGGACATAGCGATAGTGCGTTAGAGAC
Source organism: Acheta domesticus (assembly GCA_031308135.1). Classification (NCBI taxonomy): domain Eukaryota; kingdom Metazoa; phylum Arthropoda; class Insecta; order Orthoptera; family Gryllidae; genus Acheta; species Acheta domesticus. The sequence continues at coordinate 215,102,527 of JAHLJT010009436.1, forward strand.
ACAGGAAAGGAAAAGAAGGGAACGTCACAGCCATTTACAGCGAGGTGAGGAGATAAGCAGCAATCGACATGGGAGAAAAAAAGAACTGAAACAATACGCGAACACGGCGAAACACGGAGCAAACGGCCGCCAGGACGGAGCTGTCCACACCGCCAGCACTCCACTCGTGCGCCACAGGTGGAGCGACCTCCCGCACGCTCGCCTGCCCGCCCGCCACGCCCCGCCCCGCCCCTCCCGGCCCGCCCCGCCCCGCCCCTCCCGGCCCGCCCCGCCCCGCCAGCAGCACCCGCGCCCGCGTGTGCCCGACCGCCCAGGCTCCCAGCCCATACGGCTCGCTGAGCAATTTTCCACTTAGCGTTGCCTTTGTGGCCGCCGGGGCGTGCAAGCCAGCCCGGCGCCACCTCCCACCTCCCACCCCGCCACGCCACGCCCCACCCGCCTGGTTGCCTCCTAGCTCGTCCGTCCGCGCGCTCCTGCCTGCCTGCTTGCTTGCTCGCTCGCTCGCCTGCAGCCTCGCGCCCGTCTTTTGCCGCGCGACCTCTTCCCTTCTCTTGAGTATCAAAAAATGGAAATTTTCTCTATATTACTTTTCTTTGTAGCCATTTTGCTCTGCGACCCGTTACAGCGTGCCCCACATTTTCTTTGTGTATCAGACAGATCCCTTTTTTTTATTATTATTTTTCTCCTCGCTTTCTCTCCTTTCGCGGCAACCTTCCTTCCTCCCTCACCCACTCGAGTCCCTCCCTCCCCGTCTCCTTCGCCCCCCACCCGGTGGTGCCCTCGCCCTCCGACCCGCCGCCGCGCCCTCACTCTCGCTTGAGTTCCTTGCTTCTAATTACAGCTGTGTCATCATCGTCAGCATCATTAGCTTTTGAGCTGTTGCCAAGTTTCCGGAGAACGCGGCCGGTCGGCCGGGTGCGCGGGTGGGTGGGTTTCCGGCGGGCCGCTGCCTTAATTCGAGGGCGAGCGGTGCGGTGCGGTGGGCGCGAGGGTGAGAAGGCGCGAGGGCGGGGACCGGGGGCGGGGCCGTGGGCGCGGGCGGGGGCGGGAGCGGGAAAAGGAGGCGGCCGCGCAAACACGCGCGCGCAATCACGCCCGCACACAGCATGCATTATTTCAAACCTCATTACCGCCCCCGCGTCTGCGCCGCCCGCATCCGCACCCCCTCTCCCACCCCTCCACCCTGCTTTCCCCACCCCTACCCCCATCCCCCGCGGCCCAGTGCGTAGTAGACTTCCGCCGCAGTAATCATATCTGCGCGCCAAACGAGCAGCGAATTTACATTTGAGATCGGCCGGGCCAAGTGGGCCGTCTTCGCGAAGCGCCGACGCCCGCCGAGATCCCGCGGTGGGAGTCTTGCGGAACCCGAGAGAGACAGAGTGTGCGGGTGACGGCCACTTCAGGAGCAGTTTGGTTTCTACAGCTGCAGTATACGCAGGCCCACGTCATACAATCTCAGGTAACTTTCCTATTAGTCTAGTGTTGTCAAGGTCGATGCCACGAGCGGGAGTCCGCGGCACGAGTGCCACGACGAAATCGCCCCTCCACGAAGTTCATTACCCCGCCACCAGAGACAATGCCACCCCTATTGAAAAACGGCGGGGTTACTAATAGTTTCCTTTCCCGACGCTAGTTGCGCAGAGAAGCTCGAGGCATGCTACGGTGCCACGACGTGTGCTACTGCCACCAGTAGAAGACCTTGACACCACTGCATTAGTCGAAGTGGGCTACAATTTCTATATATTACTACTTACTATAAAATATTTTTTCTTAGATTTAAATGTTTCAACAACGTGAAAGGATATTTGATATTATTCATACAAATTAGCATTTTAGCCACTAAATATTCCCAGTTGACCGATACAATTGACCTACAGAATCAGAGTAATGAAAATGTTAACGAATGTTTTGGGAGCACTATTGTACAAAAAATAGAGCCACATTTTCCTTGAGTTAACAACGAATAGAGTTTTGTAAGTCTTTAAAGCACAGGTTTGTCACACATTTACTGTACTTTTCTTTAATCTCTTGCTTCTGCCTCGGAGCCGCGCAGGTGAACGCGGAGTGCCTGATGAGTGCAACGCGAACTGCGTAGGAGAAGACTAGCGGACGAGGCGGACAGGAGGGGGGGAGGGGGTTCGTGGGAGCGAGTACACATGTACTTGCCTTCCCCTGGTGCCCACCCGCGTCCCGCAGCCAGGGGGCGTTCGCGACGTTGAAGAATCGATTTTAAAGAGGAACCGGCGGAAGGAGAATTTAAAGCTTTTGGAAAAAGTGGCAAGTGGGCGGAAGATTTGAGGAGAGCGGAATTACAAATGCTGTGTTCTTTAGTTAACGTTCGCCTGGTGTCGATTTTTAGTGCAATAAAGTGGCACGCAAAAAGCCCTGAAGATTTTTCAACGAATAAATGCAGCTGTTGAAATATTTTAATCTGCATCGTAACAATATAACATAGCATTATTCAAGCATCTACCGATGAGTGTTGAAGAGTAAGCCCATTATTATTCTACGGAACAAAAAATACCTTCAGAAGTATCGAGAGCTGATTCTTGGATTCTAAAATCGAAATGAAGATTACATTTAAACACAGAATAAATCATTAAAAAAATGTGAACTCATATAAGCAGATGTTTCTAAGAAGGCATTTGACGTGATAAAATTCTTCATTCACACACGATTTGAAGAAACAAATCATCAGCTTTGACAATGTTTTATTATTGCTGAAATATAGGCACATTAAAATCCTCATATTCAGAGTCTCTGAAAATTATGTTCCAATAACTAAAATAAAACATGAATATAGTATTAAACATAACTGGGAGCACATCTAAGTTGTAAGTGAACAAAAAAGTCGCTCCATAGACGACAAGATCTGCTCTTGATATTCAGAAAAAAAGCCACGAGAAATCAGCCCAGAACACTATGGCTGCTCAAAGTATTTAATACCAAACCCAAGTAAAAAGAGTGGTAGCTTAATGCACAGAGACCTCTAATTCCTAATGCGAAACGGCAAGAGAATGTAAAATACGAATTAAGGCAATGTGAAAGAGATAAAGGCACATTTAAGCCGAGCTTTGGGAAATTCTCCTGCTCACATTGGCTTAGAGAGGTGCTGAGATTTATTAAGGGCGTTAAGAGGATTACCACATTACGCAAAAAGCACTCGCCGATACAAAAATAATACTTCTCGCCCTTATTTTAGGGTTGCAAGGTCGTGTGAATTCTGTGAGATTCCGGGAGTGAAAATCCACAGAAATCTACTTACCTTCGAGCCCGCGAACTCGAAATTTGAAGATTTGAGAATATTTTTGCCATGTGTAAAAATGTGAAACTAGTTTCGCTTTGTTTCATGTAATACTGCGTATAAAAACTGTTGAGGAAGGTTCAAAAAAGTGAAGATGCGGTCAATGGGGAGGGAGGAGGAGTAATGACTTAAATTAATTAACAATATCGTCTCTAATAAAATTACTATGGTCATTTTACTGTTCTCATTGCACGTAAAAATTGTTCCATGTTTTTTTTAAATAAGATAATAATTTATGCTTAATACAAATGAAAATAATTTTACACGAAACAAACGGTAGTTTGAGTTCAAGCAGATAAGAGAAACGGCAGTTGGAAACAGACAAGAAAAAGGTCAGCATTTAGTTTTTAAATAATATTAACACTATGAAAAATATATCCATTAAGTGCAAGAAATTATGCCGAGAATAAAAAATTGCAAATGTACCAGCTATAATATGCATACCTATATTTAACTGAAAATATATTCGTTGAAAAAATTCATTACAATGGGGACACAAACCACGCCTGTTTAAACATCGAAGAAAAATTCTAAACACGGTATTTATGCGTGGCGATACGAATAATCATAGTATTAACACGAAATAAAGCACGATAGTGTGAATTTGTAACCACTATCGAAAGCTTACTCTGCGGACGTTATCTTTCCATGCATTTGTCCGAGCGCATGCAAATAATGAAGCACATATAAAGAACGCAAGAAATAAATGGAAAACATACTGATAAAAGACATCAAACACTAGACGCGATAGCAAACGCAAATCTATCACTCTGTTAAACAAATACACAATGACTCGAAATCGAGAGTATATGAAAATGTCACGAATTTGATAGATCTTTCCAAGGTACAGTGTGATGAAGTAGACAAATGACGTAGAAGGATCGGGGGCAAGCGGAAAATAAATCTCGTGGGAACATTTCCGTTCAATACAAACACAGATGGAGTTATCACTACAAAGTAGATTGAAAACCATTTCTAAACGAAAAATAGTTTACTGTAAATAAAAAAATAAATTCAAAATTTAAAAAACAAATTAACAAAACAGAACAACTCGCATAGTCAATAGTTTTATTTTATGGACATGTCAAACGAAGCATCAGTACTCATTGAAACATCAAATCACGCACAAATAATGTAAGAATAAACTTCAGGAAAATATACGCCAATCCAACAAAAAATACCCATGACGTATAAGCACAAATTACTTCAATTATTTGCGAAGTACATCTGATTCAGAAATGTCGTTCTTTAAGTGCCCAAAGCGCCTTCTCGATCAAACAGCCTCAATATAACGCTTATATTCAAATGGCATTTTATATCTCATAAAATACACTTTCAGATATTTCTGCTTTACTTTCTTGAAATATACATTAAAGTAATAATCATGAACGCACACTAAATTTAATGTGCACATGAACATAAGGACAGTGAAAGCTCTATGCTCTTATCTGGAAGAAAGGATGGAAGGAAGAGAGGAAGAAAGGAATGATTTTGATGAACTGATTATGAATATACGATACGACTGATGAGAGGCAGGGGAAACGGAAGAACCTCTACATTAAGTCTACACTGATTTTGATTAAAGCATTCAATTTAATGTACAAATATATTAATATTCTTTAGTGCAAGGTACATTAAGCTTCAAGTTACGTAAGTTTCAATGACATTTCTGATAGTGTACTTTACGAGAAAATCCAAAACTATTTGCGCCTTCGATTCCATCCCAAAATACCCCGAAAGGAACGTGAATCACCTAAAGCACGCACGCAGTGCCCATTGTATCCGGCGCGCCCATTATGCCCACCAGCGGCGATACGACGGCAGCGGCGGCGGCGCGCCGCGTCAGCAGATGGGCATCGAGGCGCGCCCTTCGCTATCAGCCCGCTCGCCCCGGCGGGCTTCGCCTACCCACCTCGCCCCGCCCTGCCCCACGCTCCGCGCCACACGCCGTCCCGCGCCGCGCCGCGCCGCGACTCCTGACCTCCCCGGGCGCTGACCCAGAACGCGCAGATAGCGCGGGGATGGCGCGGCGGGGCGGGGCGGAGCGGGCGGAGACTAATTAAAACGGGTGACGCCCTCGCAGAAGGCATCACACAGCAGCGCTACGCGCGGCGGAGACGCGGACATGAAAGGGGCGGGGTGGGAAAGGAGGGTGGGGTGGTTTGGGAGTTGGGCGCGGGGGGTTGAGGATTGCGGGGCGGAGATGGGCGGAACGGTTCGTCTGCTGGGCGGGCGCGGCTAGAGTACCAGGCGTGGACGGTAGTGGACGGGGCGTGGCAGCGCAGGGAGGGACGGGGGTGGGAAAGGGGAAAGTCAGGGCGTGGAGGGCAGTCAGGGTCTGGTCGGGGGAGAAGTGGGGCGGTCGGAAGAAAGGGGGCCGGCGTTGGACGAAGCGGGACGACGCCCGCCGCGCCTCGTTGAGTCGGACGGCCAGCCGCCGCGGCCGCCGCCGCCGCCGCCGCCGCCGCCGTGTACTCAGCCGCCTGGAACGACGACGCTCCACGGACGGCGCGCGTGTCTGTGCGACGTCCGCCGACGCGCGGTTTGGAGGAGCAAAGGCCACCCTCACAACGTAAGCAGCAGAATGAGTTTCGCGAGAGTAATCCGCATGACCGTACCCGCGTTGAGCAAAAACAGCTCTTTGCAAGAAAAAAAAACACATGAAATTACAAGAATGTACGACAAAAATGTAAAATGATCGCATTTAAAAATAATTATGTCAGCATAAGAAATATATTTTTAAGCAAGTTTTCATATATTATTGAAAATGTTGGTAGGTATTTAAACCAGTAAAAAATATTACGTCACCAACATTACATAAGGTGGAGATATTTCTTCTGATAATGTTCCAAGTTTGTGGAAATTCTTATTACTTATTTTCGGATATCTAGAGAGAAATATATTATAGAAAAAATGCACGTTTATTAAAAGAAGAATCTTCCTGTTCCATGAATTATCGTTTTCAATGGAAGAAAATGTAAAATTAAATTTCTCGAGAGTTAAATGTATATTCTGCCCTAAAAAGAATTCGGGAAAGAGAGCTTCAGTTAATTTGTTAATTGTAAGAATGAAGCTACGGTCGAATAAGCAGGTTAAATAATATGTTTGGGCCTTCGAATCGGAAGTGATATAACATCATTTCGTCATCATTTAGTTTTCACACGAATTCCTGGCCATACTTTCCTCTACATCAAAAACATACGAAATACCATCTACAATTTTAATTGGTCTTCTTTTCTGCAAGATATGACGAATGACAATGCTTCCAATGAACGAAAATGATCGTGCGTTACAACAATCCAAATGCATAACTTTCATCACTGCCTCGTACCATGTCAATAGCAAAGGCGTAGCTAAAAGTCAGTTCTAAGTTTATGGTAACGACGCCGCTCATCCATTACTCAATATTCGAGCACAAACGAGACGCGAACATTAACGCAAATTCCAACCGGCCAACAATTTGAACGATTTTAAAATAATTGGCCATCGCGCGCGTACCCCCGCCCGAGGACAACGGCCGCCGCTCGCGAGTGGGCATGCGTCGCAATTACGAGCGCACTGGCACGCGCAGGAACTATCCAATTGAGTCGCCGCGCATCAGCGGGACACGGCGCCGCAGAGGGCGGCCGGCCGCGCTCCCGGAGTGGCCGCGGCGCCGATTATGTGCAGCGGCGCCAACAATCGGCCATTGTATGTATGTACATTGGCACAACAGCTCTTTACGAGCGGAGGCGTACCAGCGGCGTTCCGGTCTTGCGGCCACGGGTTAAGGCAGGGGTGGCCTACAAGTCGATCGCGATCAACCGGTCGATCGCGAGGCCAATTTTGGTCGATCGTCGATCGCTTGCAATGTCTGGGCTGGATGATTTAAAAAAGGGGAAAAAATCTTATCTACCAATACCTTGCTGGAATGCACATTAAACTGAAACACAGTGAATAAACATATTATGGATTCACACCCCTTCTTCCCCCTTAGACTACGCCTATGGTAACAAGTCGACCGCGACACACTTAAAACAAAAGGTAGATCTGAAAAGGAAAAAGTTGCCCACCTCTGGGTTAAGGGGTCGTCACACATCAACAGATATTGGGACATGGCCAGTAAAGCGCACAGTTCATTTTTGCCCCGACAGGGAATCGAACCCCGGATTGCGCCGTGGAAAGCCAGCACGCTAACCAACGGGCCACAGTCGGCCATTATTATGCCGTAAACAACGAGAGCCCGCCCCGCTTAGAGACACGCCCGCGAGAGAATCTGTGTTCCGCGGAGGGGCATGCACCCAGCATGCCCGTGATTTCGCCCAAGCCCATCGTTCCTCTTCTTGACTCGGGAATCGCTCTCCTCTGCCATCTTTCTCTGGTGAAAAAAAGTTGCCTAAATATCTCCTTTAATATTTTGATTTCTCATCATTATTTCTGTTCATTTTTACATAGTGAAGTTACTGACTACAATTTTGGTATAAAATTATTTATTTGGTTACATATCTAGTTGTATGTTTAACTTAAAACCTTTTTTTCCAAATCACCAACCAAGTTATTCTGTGATATCAGGCACAAACTAGAAACCAGCAAATCGTGGACGCCCGCTGTCGTGAAGAGTCATGGCGGTATGTCACACGGGCGTGCAACAAATCGCATTCCATGGCGGGCAGCAGAGTTCCAAAACGCACGCACATCTGCGCAGCGCCTTCGATACTCTGAACATCACTCCATTTCCGGGTCATCCCGCCTCAAGGAATCAACAGCCAGTATTACATTCCTGAATTTTTTAAATTCTTTGTCCTGTTACAGTTTCGAATCCATTAACATTGTAAAGTTTTATGGAATTATTAATAATTAACCACATTAATGCATTTATTTAAGTAATTATAAATTATATTTAAATAGATCTAATCAATTATTTACCACAGAGACAGTGAGAGTTAATGCCTTCTCTGGGAAATCAGCCATCCGATTTTTTGCCAGCATCTCAGATAGAGATTTGTCGAAATTGTTACAGAGAAGTTGGCCAGCACATAATGTTCTCAACCTCAACGTCAATTCCTAATGAAATATCTTCGATAGACAAACATCAGCTCTACAGAATAAACTCATATTACGTGACTACGAGAGGTGAAATTAGATGAGGTGAAAATTCGTTGGGTTATGAACCAAGAACTTAAAAAAATTTTTATTATTGATTCTGCAATGGAGTTTAGGAACGTGGTACAATATCTTTCCTTTATATTCATGAAGTCTACATTGATCAACAAAAAATACTTTTCAAAAATGATGTATAATTTCATCGCGCAAGTTTTCACAGCATACCACTCCATTACATTCGGCTTCACCTCACAAAAATACTAATGATTAATAATAATAATAATAATAATAATAATAATAATGATACAAATTACTCCAAAGAAAACATTGGTAATTGAACGACACATAATAGTTCGGTTTGCGAATAAAAAGTTTTCAACGTCAGTTTCCTGTATTCTTACCTCAATTTAGTGCACGTGATCCGCTCTGTCGAAGTACGAATGCTTTCCTCAACGACGACGAATATTTCTTCAATGTGATACACCACAATATTATGATGCATTTTTGTGCTATAAAAATATATTTCAACAGAGTGGATTTGCTTTTGTCAATTATTTAAAACTAATACACTCAATTCCACTTACTTTAAATCGCCCCAAATATTATTTTTAACAAGTGTTAACACTAACTGGATAAATTTTTAGTCGAAACATAGTTTAAAAATGAACATATAGTCCCTCTATGCAGTCTTTGCGTTCTCAAATACACCCGAGTTCTGATTCACAGAGAAAGCAATTTTAAAAGGTACGTGGCCTGATAAAATGCTGAGCTCGTACCAAGCGTAGTGTAATACTTGGAATAGTTCTGGTCATACCGACAAACCATCCCACCCCTCTCCCGACAAACCATCCCATCCCATCCCATTCCACCCCTTCCCATCCTGAACAGCCTCCCGCCCGCGTCCACCTCTTGGGTGAGAGGGAGGAAGGGGGGGGGGGCGAGTATTTATTTGTCCCTCAAACGGCGCGACTGCGCCACAAAAGGGTCGGCGAAGCGCGCAATCGGCCTGTGCGGCACCGTCCGACGCCACCGCCACCGCTAGCGCTAGCATCGCCGCTCCCATTTGCCCACGCGGCTTTGGTCTGGGCGCCGTGCACAGCTGCACTTGCCGCTGCCTCCACAACATGCCACCACCCGTGATAGAGCAGCGGTTAAAAGCGCTCGCAATGGGTTACCGGAATTCACGGTGAGCGAGCTTTCATATTTACCAGCATCTAAGGGTGGAAAAGTAGGAGCCGAATGGTCATTGAATGATGAAATGGTAGTTACGATTTTCCATTAGGTGAGTTCAGCACTCGAAAACGTCAATCATATTGGAAATCGTGGCATTCGAGCTATAATGCTATCGGTTAGACGCGCTAATTTCATTGTAATGGAGTAAGGCTCTCATACATATATTTTTCCAAAATATGACTACTCCAAATCCAAGTGAAGTGTCTTTCTCTACAATAGTGAACTGTTAAAAATATCACAAAAATGCCATTACAATAGAAGAAAAGTACTGAGAACACGTAGGTTTAAAATGGAACACAATATTATTCAATATTTTGAAAGAATCTCCCATTCAAAGGCAACAAGGCCTTCGTCGGAAACAATAATGAAAATCAACAAATTTCCAGCATTGAAATAGGGAAAGATTATGAATGCGATACACGAGCGCAGAAAAACAGATGAAAAGAAAAGTTGTAACAGCTTGCACAAAACGAGTATTCTGCCTTCGCTGAAATTTTCCCCAGCATTCTTCGGCTCAGATCTACAAATTGAACTCAATTCGCTCTTCCTCTAAGCCTTCAGATTTGGTATTATTCCTTTCTCCCCTTTTTATATTAAACATTTGTTACCCTTCACTCTGAATTTATATCACGAGGTTGTTTCGTAGCTTGGAACACTGTAAGATTTTGTTTTCTTTTCTGCCGCTGTCGTCGTTCTTACTTCTGTGATAGCAAGCATTTTACGAACAATATTCAGAGTACTTCGGTGAGGATGTGCAATAGACATTGACAAGAAAATGAAATTCAGCAGTAAATACAACTGAATATAAAAAAATAGAAATTGTGTGCAGAAGAAATTTTTGAAAATTGTTTGCTATCAAGATGAAGAGAAGACAACCTAAAATGCGGCCAATAAAAACTTAGAATAAAGGGAATAAAAAAATGTACGAGATACATAATACGATAATGCCGATGATTTGTAAACTGGAAAATAAAAGAAGCACGAAATAGTCACATAAGGGAGGGTGAGAGACAAAATAATATTGGAGAAAACAATATAACACAATGAAAAAAGGGCATTCGTACAGATACAGAAGTCAAAATATAAATGTTGACGAAACTTGTTTGGAATACACAAATAAAAATTGTGGGTGGATTGTAAATTGTAAGTATGAATACAAAGAACGCAAAATAAAACCAATTGATTTTCCCTGTATTGTGAGTTTAAGTATTTATTTTAGAGAAATATTATACGTTTCCCGAAAGTTCTATGGGAGAAAAATTGGTATTTTTTGAAGTACTTCTTACAGTCAGAATTCAAGCATTCATAAAATTGTCGTCAGAAAAATAATTTTTTCTCAGAAATACAATTTTACATTATTTCATATTCTTTTAGGAATATTTCACACAGTTTCTGATAATTCTAAAAGGATGAGATTCAGTAATTCAACGTAAAAACAGGAACTATCAATATCCAGCGGAGGAAACATAAAGGACGTGGCGTATGAAATGCAAAAGCCTAAATCTACGTTATCATATTTGAATAATGTCAGTGATTTGAAAAGCAACATCTCGTATCCTACATTTGTAACTGCAAAGTAATCATGAAATGAATGCAAGCAATATATATATATATATATATATATATATATATATATATATATAAAGAAGTAAACTATATAGAATCTATCTATATTATAGATAAATATTGGCGGTGGTCATTCATTATCTTGCGAGGCAGAGGACCGGGGAATTTGAAGCGCGGCTGGCGAGGCGTCGGGCGAAGCGAGCGCGGCAAGCGAGGTGGGCGCGGCGAGCAAAGAGCGTCTGTGCGGGGTGTGCCGCGCTGCAGGCCAGTGTTTGTGTTTGTTCACGGCCCCTTCGCCGGTACGTAGCCCAGCCCGGCCCCGGCCGCCGCCTCCTCCTCACGCTTTGAACCCCGGACGCCCCCGCCTTGCCCCCTCCCCCGCTGCCCCCGTCGCTGCCACGTAATGAGACCTCCGGGACCATATTCTGCTTGCTTATGGAACGGCGCGCCGTGCAACAGCTGGTCACCGACATCAGCACCACTCCCGCGTCATTAATTGTTAGTACAAATGGGTGGCCCAAAGGCTGCCAGCAGCGGTCATGTATGCGGAGCCGGATGCTACGAGTTCGAATCGCGGATACGGCAGGGGTGCTATCACCTTGTGGTTGTGGCATGGACGGATCGCTTCTCATACCACCAAGACACACATCGTCCATAATCATTTCTCATCAGCAATTATCTCTGATGATCATACTATCTTTCAAACAGTGGAAAGCAAAATCAAACCACCATTCTCAAGAAGGAGTACGATTCTCGGCACATTGAAAACAGCGGAAACTGAGAAGGTAAGTACAGTAAACCCTCCTTAGCACGAACTTGCTTAACACGAATTTCGCTGTAACACGAACGAAACTTCGGTCCCGGCAAGGGATTACGGCAATACGGACGTTTATAATACTCGGATAACACGAATTTTTATAACACGAACTCCGATTATTTTGGTCCCTTGGAATTCGTGTTATTGATGGTTTACTGTAATATGGAACTGTGCCATTGTTAGTAAGTATAGGGTTCTGTCGCTTTCTAACAGGACAATTCGCGTAGTTGATTATTCTTCTAGAGAAAAATAAAGATAACTTGTGTCGAAACAATAACTACTGGGCTCTCCGGAAGACGCCGTGTCCTAGGCACAGGGGCCAACGTTGCGGCAACCATTCTGTGCGATTCGTTGCCCCTTGAGGAAGAAATTGCGAATGTGATTCATTTCGCCCTCAGGAAGGTCACAGAATGGCCGCTGAAACGTTGACAACTGTACCTAGGACGCGGCGTCTCCCGGACAGCCAAGTAGTAACTGACTCCGGCCGCGAAAGCCTGCACTCTCATTGTATCGAAACAAATTCCTGCTGCTGCACAACCCGAGGAAGTACGAGTATGATCATAACGAATAGCTATTCACACAACATGCGCGAGGAATAATTGTTCGCGATCATTAGTATTCAGTTTTACTAGCCCTTAAGAAGTTAAATGAATAGCCGATAAAGGATAAGAGTATCGAAATTTTTCTTCTTCAAAACGCTCTACGTACGAATCATTTTATAAAAATGAAAAATCTTAGTGAACACTAGATAATTACAACTGGTGTATTTCAGAAAGGAGAAAACTCGCCCCAAAAGAATAAACAACAGGTCAGAAGCAACGTTTTAAAAATGTTTAACACGAAAAAGCAACCACACAACGTTGTTTATCTACAGTATTTCGTGCAATACCGGGAGGCCGGCAAAGCACGAGCACTATATGTACACGTTAGCAATTAAATTAGTAGGCGCACAACGCAGACGCCATGCGTCTTCATGAACCTCATAGAGACCCGCCCTGCATTATTCAAACGAGTCGCGTCCGCAGTACAAATCCCATCATAAAGCAGACGCAGCCGTGCCGCCGCACAGGCAACAGCAGTAGCAGCAGCCGCCGCCTCCGCGCTGCCACATCGCGCGCTGCACCGTACACAGCCCGCCCCTCGCGCGCCTCTCCTCGCCTCCGCAGCCACCCTCCGCTTCGTTGGCGCCTGCGACGGAAACGCCCTCCGGCGGCGCGGGAGCCGAGGACTGAGGATGCCTCGCGGCGCCGACGGGGGCGCCGCCGCCGAGGGGCCAGAGGTCGGGAGGCGGCGTGACGAGCCGATGCCTTCGGGGGCGGGCGGGGCGGAGGCGATGGAGACGGGCAGTCAGAGGACGACTGTTGTAGAGTTGGAGGTAACGTTGGTGTCAACGTTTGCGGCTATGGTATCAAGATGAAAGGATTTATTTTTTCAGCATTCAATGGGTTGCCAAAGTGCAACTTATACAATATTGACGATCAGGAAAGACAGTTAATGTTGCCGACCATTATAATGGCACACTGTTTAAGAATGCTGGAAAGTTAATGCAAAAAAATTGGAAATCAACTGGCAGAAAGATGGAAAATGATTACAATTAAACGGAAATGACACGTCTAATGGTAGCCAGTGGCTGCAAGACTTTTGAAGCATTCTTCCCTGACTTACGATGCAAAGTCGAGGGAAAGACAACAAGTACCATGGTGGGACGCCACGCAATCACCACCACTTGAATAGTAACAGCAGTAACTCTAGAGTCACGTCTGCAAGATACAACGGAAATACTAAGGGTAGCAGCATCGAACGGCGGCGACAGTTGTTTCAACAGAGAAGCGCCCGTTGTGCTCCTGGAAGTGGCAGAGACGGATCCAGGGTGTTGGGCGGTCGACGCGACCACTTTAATATTCACGCCGCGCGGGCGCAGGGCGCTACCAGGGGCGGCCCCCGGCGGCGGCGGCGGCGGCGGCAGCGGCGGGGACAGCGTTGCCGCGGGCGGCAGCGACGGAAGCGTCTTCGGCGGCGGCGGCGGCGGCGGCGGCGGCGGCGGCGGCGGCGGCGGTGGCAACGGTGGTGGCGGCGCGGGCGGCCGCGGAATCGCAGATGAGGCGGAACCCAATAGAGCGGCCGGGACGGAGCTTAATCAGTGCCTCTGGGGCGGCGGCAAACAGCCAGCAATTAGCTGAGGCACGTGCCACCCTGCCGCCGCCGTCGCCTCGCCCTCCGCCGGCTCCTTAGGGAGCGGCGCCGGAGACGCTGGCGTCGAGCGTTGGGCTTCCCTCGAGTCCGTCACGAGGCGCAGTCGTCCGCTGGGACACGACGAGAAACAAGGGTCGTGCGATTCATCGATTCGTGCGAATATACGATGGTAACATCAATAAGCATTTGCATTTTCATTCTAAACTCTGTAGATTTGTATCTACAGCTTTGCACGCTTACCAGCCTTAAGATCATACTTCTCATTTTGCACGCGGTAAGTTTCATTTTCATCACTTCAGGTTTGATTGAACCGTAATGCTTGCAACTTCGGAAGGGTGTTCATGAGTAAAGTAAAAATGACTGTGCCACTCTCCGTTTCCTTCTAAAGAGAACAGGTTTTTCGTAATCCGGTTTTGTGATCTGAAAGTGTCCTAAACGCTGAAATCCATAGAAGACATTCAGCACAATTTGGGAGCAATGTCTAAACCTCGGCGAAGTGTTTATCAATTGAGAAAAGAGCGTGACGTCCAGCTTCATTCACTACTAATCTCAACATTAAGTATGTCATTGATACAGAATAACCATCGAGTGATTAATATAGAAAGGATAACACCACATGAACATTAGTCAATTTCTACACATGAAAATGCCGAGATGAACTGTCCGAAGATGTTCTTTTGTTGCATGATAACGAGTGTTCACATTCCGCTGTCCAACCCGTTCAAGTTCTTCAAAATCTGCATTTCGAGGGGTCAGGACATTCTGGATATAGTTCCAATCTCATAACTTCTTATTACCATCTAATTGGGCCACTTATAAATGCTTGAAGATACCGTAGAATTGCCTCCGGCCGATACGTGGATGGAGCGGTGCTTACGTAACTTTCTGCCGTACGTAACCTCAAATCCTTTTTCTTCAGAGTGTAAGTTAGCTTGTCCTACGATTTACCAAGAATATTCAAAAACCGGGTTGCTATGTTATAAAACGCCATCATTTTTAATTTAGTACTGTTGTAATTCGTTTTAAAATCGAATATTTAATTCGAATAAATCTCTAATTAATTTTCGATTTCTTAAGATGAGTTTGCCGGACCCTTGCTAAGGCCTCACGCTGCGTCCAAATCCAACCGAAGGCTGCACGTTTTCCGTCCCGCACTAGGCATAGTTGTTTTCCACTGTGTGGTTGTGGCATGGTTGACTTCTCATACCACCATAGATCCAATCTCAACCTCCCATCAATTAAAGACATTTATTTGTCAACATTTATCTATTGCTTATATATTTATATATTGCATTTCAGTTAGGTAAACAAACTCTTTAACTTCTAGACATCATGAAATGTTCTCAAATTCTATAACCAATAAAAATCCATTTCGTTAAACTTGTGATGAACACCAAAAACAATCAGGAGAGTAATAAGAGAATGACAGATGATACCATATTCTGTTTAATGACAAATGCGCAATAATGTTTATTGCCACGTACCTCTGTTCACAGCCACAGAAAACGTTAAATTATGCACGCAGAGAGAAATATTATCTCATTAAAGAGTCAGTAAACGAGTAAATTATTTCAAAAATTAGTGTATAATTTCTTTGCGTTTTTCGAATGAATTCCCATCCACCAGGTTTATATTTCTCATAGCAGGGCAAACAGTCGACCCAAAAAAATCAACACATTTCTCGCCACCGCGGCGTGATTAACAGCCAGTAACCTTTCACTCTGCAGTAGACAGCTATACAGCTCATCGTATCAGGCACGATGACGAGTACGAAACAATGAAATTTCACAATCTTCAATGTAAAGGCAAAGTTATCTGCTAACCGGATTCCAACCGCGCGCAGAGGTGGCTTCAAACCGGCGACAACGCAATTACGAAACATGGCGGGCGGCGGTTTGCGGGCCTGCCAACATTACAGACCCGAGCTGATTGATGGCGCGGCCGATAGGCACGACAAATGCGCGTGCCGATACGACGCATCCATCATCGCGAGACTCGAGCGCTTCGTTCGTCCGTTGGCCGCGTGGCGGCGCGCGCGTCGCACCCGCCGCGGCCGCCAACTCCGAGCGGAACGCGGCATGCGAAAAAAAACAACAACGCATCGCGCAGCGCATATTTCAAATTATTTCTCCATAATCGCGATGCTCGAATGACGCTGAACGCGATTCGCCGCGACCGCTCCGCAATGCGATTTATAAACAGATCGCGTGAGAGATGCTTGTTTCGGGGAGGGGCGGGAAGGGACGCTCGACGGTTTCGGAATGGGGAAGGGGTGGAGGACGATAACAATCTTAGTGTTCTTGCGGTTTTTTGGGACGTGTGCGAGTGAACGTTATTCTCCCAAGTTAATGATGTTTAGATACGCCGGCCTTGTATCAGATGCGAGATAGCGATGGGATTGTTAGTTTTCGTCATTGGTGAAAAATACTTTTTCTGACAATGAGGGGGCGGCTTCATGATGCGGTACGACCGTTTTGTACATTTTAAAATTCGCCACAAATCTTTCACTGTTAACCACACACGAGATATTTTATTTCGGATGTTCGTGCCTCCGCGTGGAACACTGTGATATCACAGGGAATCATTCCCAGTGTTGCGATTATGTCCCAATAAATTCAAAACACTTCGTGATACGACACACTTGTTTTCACATTTCTATTATCAGATGTCGGATAATGAGAAAATTAGTCTGTAACACAGAAGTAATGTTATAGGGGGAGAGACGACGTTATAAAATTGAACGTCTATGCCACATGATGACTATCGACAATCACCAACTACTACTACTAAAAATGCAGTATCCGCAAAAACAAAATATTATGTATAATTTTCAATTCTCAATGATCTCTTCCATGTATTTTTGTTTCATTATCAACATATATTTTTACTGTATTATAAATAACTTTCCGAATATAATTTATTCCTGTAGACTATATCAATATTTTATAATATTTGAAGCACATACAACATTCTGCACTCGGACCATCAGCAGAATTTATATCTTTTTTTACTCCGACAAATAACACTAGGAAAATACATTTATCATCGTCATCATCTATGTATCGACAATCTTCAATACATTTAATTGGCAAACGTTTACACTGAAGGCACATTTTAGACATATGTGCCTCAATAGTAATTAATTAGAAATGACATTTAACATCTCAAACCGTTTCATAAAAAACAACCGTGGAATATGATATATTTTTAACAATACTATTATTCATAAATAAGGATAAAATTTAATCTTCCGCTTCAATTTCATATGCAAATTAAAAACTAAAAAAAAAAAAAATCACCTTGCAACCAACGTCGTATTTGAATGCGAAGTATTTCGGTATTCGATTAACCCAATTCCGCGCCCGCGGCAATCGCAGGCAACACATCCCCCCACTCCGCCCCGCCCCCGGCAGCGACCCGCGGTGCTCGTGTCCGCCCACAGAGGTAAAAACCGGGATTTACGCACGTCCAGAGTGAAGTGTTAATGTTAACGCGACTTTTATGGCGGGTGGGCGGGCGCTTATGGACGCGTTGCGCCCGGCTCTTGATACCCGCCCCCCCTCCCTGGCCCACCCCGCCTCGCTCCGCAGCCGGCGGTTCGGTTATTTTAATCATGGCGCCCGCCGATTTATGCATCCCTTGCCATTCAACGAGAGTCGTAATTTGCATTATCAATGAGATTTATTCAAATCGCGGACGCGGGCTCGCGCGCGCCCTCCGGCTCGCGGCCGCCAAATCACAGTGAGCGCCGTGCGGGGGGGAGGGGGGACTTGTTGGAGCGGCCAACGCGTCCCGGCGGCTAACCTGAGTCGGGCACACACCGCTCGGCCGATTGATACTGCGATGCACTCAAATGAAGGTGGCAACTTGGAATGACCAAGAGATTTAAAAAAATCGAAGAGACAATCTTTACATTTAAACAAACTTTTATAAAAAATAAATTAATTTTTGGAATTGAAGTTCCTTGGAAATTAAAGATCGTACTCTAAATTGGGCATTTCTCTTTTCTAATAATAAGTTCGGTTATTCGCATTACTGAAGGGTATGTTCGTGTAAGACACTTGACGAAATAAACATTTTAAAAGTTCCACAACAATAAACAAGGATTTAATTATTTAATTTAAACTGCAACAATCATTTTATATGCACAATTTTAGTGGTACAATATATTTATGACAAGAAATAATACAAATACGGTTTCCCTATTCTTTCCAAAAAAAATGGAATAATTGAACCCTATAAATATAATTACCTCCAAAATCCTGTGTAATATACGACGGTATTTTGTCCTCCTCTTGTTCTTCGTCAAATTAAAACTATCGAATGGAGAGCAGAAGATACAATTTCTGCTCTTCTGAAACCTCCGAATTATAATCCAACAAGTTTAACTTTTATTTAACAAAATATATCAAATCAAAACCACAATCCACATTACAATCAAATATCACAATATTTCTATTATTCGTCTCATCCTTTATATGATATTTTTGGCAAATGCGAAAGATGGAAGAGAAAAACAAAGAGAATAAAACAAAAAGTTAAAAATCAAGGAAGTAGTATGAACGGAAAGCGTGACAAGAAAAAGGGGTGTACTAAAATAAAATAAATGAATAAAAAGTAAAAGTAAACTGGAGAAAAGAGGGATATACAAAAAAGAACAAATGAAAAGGCTGGGAAAAGAGAAAAGAGGGAAAGAAAAATAACTATTGAGGGAAGGGAAGAAAGAAAAGGACAAAGAAAAGGGACAACAGTGGCACAAAGACAAACTCGGGAGGAAAGATGAAAAAAAATAGGGGAAGTCACCACGCCGTAAGTGCGTTCGCGATCCACTGTGGCGTCGTGGCAACGTTTCCAAGCTGGCGGCTTGTCTAAGCCAGAAGCTGTAGTGACAGGGCGCGCCTGAGCTAAAATAACGCCAGGATGTGGCTGCTCCAGAAAACACCCACTCAAACAAACGGTTGAGAAAAGTCAGTGGCGAGTCTGGGACGATTGTGCAAGACCCTTGGAATTGGCTAGTCATCGAGCCTGGGGACGCCGACAGCATGACGCCGGGGGGGGGGGAGACAGGGGTGTAGATAAGGTGGGCACTTTCTGCGCTCGCGGAGATTCAGAGAGATTCGTAGAGCTTGTTGCTAGCCGAGAGGCTGGGTGGGATCTCTAATGCACTACAGCACGTGGTTTCCGAGGCGGAGACCGGTTTCCCGCCAGGCCACGTAGGTACGTTGGTTACCGGGGACTTAACGTCCGATAGCATCGCATCAGGCGTTATTAGCTGCTTTCGAGCAGTGGTACTGGGCTGTAGGCCTAGGGACGGTCGCGGGGTTTTCGCGGCTATGGGGAAGAAAAAGGTTGCCGGGATTTCATCAGTATTTGTAAATTTCTTTAATTTTTAAGTTTCTTTGTAAATAAATGTAAATATCTTCAACGCAGTGTCTGGGTCATTTTCTTCAGTACGCCACACTACCATGCCCGCGCTTCCCCGGACTCCCAATGAGCGCAACGCAGAGAGTGCGGTCGGGCCGGGCGGGCGAGCGGGTGCTGCGGGTTGCGTGCGGCGGGGGCCGAGGCCGCGACCGCCCCGTGCGGTCGGCGCGTTCCGTTCCGTTCGCTTTATGAACCCGCGCCTGGCTCTGCGGCGCCACGCTGCCGCCGGCCGCGTATCTCACGCATCCGAGACCTGCCGAAGTCCAAATCGTTTTACGATACGGGGAAAGCCACCGCCGCCACCGCACAGTGAGCACAGTACTCTGAGACATGGGAACAGCTCGTTTGCGGCGTGACGCTCGCAGCTAGTTGCGGTGTATTTGCCTCGCCATAAAATTTAACCAACTGCTTTTAGCGAAATGGGGGTAATTGGAAAATAACCGAAAATGTATCACACTAAGTGAAACGTTTCGAAATCAATATTCATCAGTTGTTATTGCGTTATATTTAATATTAGAAGTTGCTAGAGGAATTATTTTCATTATTTACGTGGCAGGCAGCACTCCTGAAAGCCAAAACTGTCCAGAACAAAATATAAAGATCATCCGCTCCTTTCGTACTATTGCAGAGAATGTTCCATTAAGAACAATTTTTATATTTACCCTCAAAACTCATCAAATTATACGTAAATTGTGGTATTAAAACATTTCTGCGTTAAAATGTTTCCTGTAATGGTTTGATGTTTGCAGTAACTGTGCATATATATTATCCAATTAGACTTTAGTGAGTTTCAGTACTCCACAAGATAACAAGATAGATGAAAGGTGCTAAAATTCAGTGATATTAAAAAAAAACATTTTCAGATCTTTAGATTAAAATATGATTTGCCATTCAAAACATTACCATAAGATAGAGATCGTACCGCGTGAAAACCAACGCCAATCATATCCGTCAGTTTGATATTTCAATTTGATCGTCTCAAAATCGTTTAAAAATTTTTGAAGGAATTCTTCTTAAACGTATCATTCGTAATATTTAGAACAGCAGTAAAGCATTTCTGAAATGTTATTTTATATCAATTGAAAATGATATGTAAATTCAAGAATACTCATTGTACTTCTATGCATTATTGCTGGGACATCAGCACCCACTGTGCGTCTTCCGCTGCCACTTTGGTTGTTGTCCCCTTCGTGAGCTCCGCGCGTTGTGAGTTATCGTCCACGTCCCTGTCTCGTAATTACCCTCTGACGATAACGGCGGGTAGGTATGGCGGTGGTCCGGTAGGCGGGGCACCGGTGGGCGGCGGGTTTATTGCCCAAAACCAACAAACCATTAGGTGGGCGGATGTAGAAGAACATGAGAGCTGCTATTGCAGTATGGTTTGTTCCGAATGTAACAAGGTATGACTCGTTAGGACAAAGAGGATTTGAGGATGTCGTGTTCCGAAATCAGCAATTCTCGGAATAGCGAAGCGTGACTCTTGGGTTTTTTCGAGGAATAATTGTACTGAGGGCAATAACTACCATTGGGCAATAACCTAACAAAAAACGTGCAGAATAGACCGTTATCTTAATCTTGAACCCTACTAAAATCACGACATATTGAGTGGTATGAAATACAAATAAACATGGAGATTATATTCTGTTTAGATACTCGTTCTTATCTCACTTTCATTACTTCAAAACTCAAACTACAGTATTTCAAACAATATTAAAAATCCAAAATAATGCAATAATGAATCAAATTTATTAATTTGAAAACCTTGGTAACACTTTCACTACAGTCATCAATGTAACGTCATCAACACAATGGAAAATCGATTTCCATACAGTCCTCACAAACTTGCAAAACGGAAGAACTAAACAACCAAGCCTGTAAATAGGGCCTAATAAAAACCTCGCATGGTAATTACAACGCGAATCGCTCCGCAGATCAGTCCTTCGCGTACCGCGGCCCACAAAGCGTCGCGAGGGCACAATGCCTGGACTGAGCGGCGCGCGCACTTTTTCGCCGTTTAGACGCAGACACGACAAGAATTCGCGCATCCGCCTCCAAAACTTTACCCGCGAAAGGCGGGCGGGCGGGCGCGCGCTGCCTCCGTCGGCGCCGAGGCCGCCGCTGCCGCCGCCGCCGCTCCGCGCTATGCACGTCGCCTGCATCTGGCGGAAAAGCGCTCTGGATAAATTCCGGCGCCGCAGATAACATAGAGGCGCCGCCGCCAACGCACGCGCCTCCCCGCCTTCCCCTCTCCCCCTCCACGCCCCCGCCCGCCGGCGCAAGCGCCAGAGAAGAAGAAAACAAGTGAAGGAGTTGCGGCGCAAGTTCGCCGCGACACAGCGGCGGCGGCGGCGGCGAAGGCGGAGGCGGCGCCGGAAGAGAGGCCCGCGCGGTCTACGTCTCGGTCGTCCATTCTCCTTGAAAGTATAAGGTTTCTAAGTTATTAGGCCTTATATCAACAAACTTTCAACGCAGCAGTTAGGGACCGTGTCGGGGTTCTCATTACACAAGGTAATAAGGTACGACGGCGAACCGGCGGTGACGGCGGCGGCGGCAGCGGGAGTGGTGCCAGCGCGGGCCCCGCCGCGCCCGCGTTGCGCGTGGAGCCCCAGATAAGGAACGCGGCTTTATTTAAAATGTAGATTCGTCATAATTATCGGTTGGCTCGGCGCAGACGGGGCAGCGGTCGTCAGGGGCGGGGGGGGGGCGACCACTGGAGTTCGGGGGTGGCAGTTACCGGAAAACGTGGAGAAAAACGCGGCAAACACGTCGCGGCGGCGGCGGCGCCGGTGGCGATGGCGGAGGGAAGGGCGCGGCGGGCCGCACGGCCGCACGCAACACGGCGCGGCGGGCCGCCGCGGAAGGGGGCGGGGCGGGCCGGCGGAGGTAGTCGCAGCGGGGCGGGGAGGGACGGAGGGGCGCGCAGCGGGGCGCGGCGGGGAGTAACGGGGCTCGGCGGGGTGGGGCACGGCGGGGTTGCGGCGGGGTGGGGGAGGGCGGGGAAAAGTGAGCATTCCCCGGACGCTTTTTGCGGGGCGACGGAGGCGACGGAGAAAGACGCATAAACGGAAGCTGAGATGGCAGGAAAGAAAAGGCAAGTCGGAATGGTGACGAAGGCGAATGAGATGGTGAATGAGGAAGACTAAAAATATCTGCTCGTAAAACAAGAGGAAGTTACACATTTTGAAGATAAAGATACTTATAAAGAGTTAGTTGCAGTGGTGATGACAATGGTGCACGCCTTGATAAAAGTGATGAAAGTGTCAGTATTGACATTTGCGATGAAGTTCACGATGTATGACAGAAAGAATCGTAGACGTAACAATTGCAAAATAGAAAGTAAATAGTGGTGGAGGCAGGAGGAGTAAGGGGATCATCGCAATACCATAAAGAACGAAGCCTAGAGACTAAAAATAGTCGGAGAGACAAAGTGCACTGGTGGTGAACTTGAAGGTGAGAATTCTGAACCGCATTCTTTTTTTCTTTCACTGAAGAGTCCGAATATTTTACTTCTGCACATCTCAGTATGAGCAATTTCATTACCCCATGAATAGATTGATTTTCATATGTAACTCTCTTTGTTACAGGCCACTCATTTCTGGCAGCTGCCCCGTAGAAAGAAAATGGCGACGGGGGCTTGGGCGCGGGCGACGGCAGACCCGGTCGCATGCGCGCCACTCGGGCGGAAAAGTGTGCGGAAGTACGCCTGTTCTCAGAACTCCGATAACTAGTTTCTTTAGTTCCAGACTCGAGAAAAACATTCGAAGATAATGCCGAGTCGCCACAATTACCTTTCCGTATCACGCGCTCGGATCTTGTCGCGCGCCCGAGGAACGACGACGAGAAAAATATTACGAATCCATTGCCCGTAGTAAAAATTAACTTTTCGTTGTAGGAAGTAGAACGTCTGCGATACTGTCTCGGCAAAAACACAGACCATTCGTCTCGGTTTTGTGCGATTACGAAAGTACCGATTCACGTGTGACAAATGACCTCTCGTATCCGCTTTAATGCGAATGTAAATATCGTCGGTCAAACGCCCCACTTGAAGCAAGAAACACACATCGTTTCCCTGGCGCGGTCGAACGGCTGCAGAACGTCGAGGCAGTTTGACGAGGCGTCCCCGTCCGCTCCGAATGGGCCTTTCTCGTGGATGAGGCGGTGACGAAAAGCTGTCTCGCCATGCGTGAAAGCCCTTCGACGTGAAGGGGCGATGAAAGAAATCTCGCTAGAAAGGGCCAACATTTCCTTACACGGCTGCGCGTTATTCATTAGATGGCCTTTTGAGAAGCGACTGCGAGTCGTATACTTCGAGGGGGAAGATTCCAAAACGCGGCGCTCAAAGCAGTGGCCCTGAAGTCCCTTTTTCTGGCACCCGTGAACTAACTGATGTTGCGACCAGCAGCACTTCGCCAGAACAGTTTTGTTCTCACGTCGTACTGCTGCCATCAAATGCCAATCTTAATCCCAGACAAGTCTTTGACAACATTTTATTGTCCAGTGTATTTGCTACGAATTTCAGAACCATTGATATGCTTCCATAAAAATCTCCATTTTCACTCATATCCACCCCCATCAGTGATGAGCCATCACCGTGCACAAACCCTGAAAGATATGAACGTAGGATAACACAAATGCTAAGCATTTTTCTCTAACAATGAGACATCGGAGCCACACATCGACCCAAAAATATTTTCTTCGTTATTTAGTATCGCACCGTTATTCCACTCCACCCTTGTCCCCAAGATTATCCCAGCTGATGCTTTCCGCCACCATAGTTTAACTCCACCGCCTCGTACCCGCCGTCACTATCATCCATAGTGCGCCTGCCGGGAGGGTCGCGTCCCTTCGCTTCTAGCCAGCAATAAAACCCTGTAGTTGGGGACCGCCAAAGTAAACGACTTCTTTCGCGTCGGTTGAATTCGCGCGCAACCCTCGCGCATCCGTCCGCGGGGGCGGAATTTAAGCTCCCACCCCAACCCGCCCCGCCCCCTCCGCTGCCACCAAGCAGGGCAGCCCGTGCATATCCCGCGTAATGAGATAGCAAGACCCCACCGACGCCCCTTCGCTATTTCCGCTTCTTTGTTCGTTCGCCCGCGCCCGCACCCGCCCGCCCTCGTCCTCGCCCCGCCCCCAGAGGTCGCGGGGGCCGGGGGTGAGTTCGCGCGGGTGGCGGCGGGTGACAACGTAAGGTCGTCGAGGGCGTTGCGCCGAAATCGGGACGGTGAATCGTTGACGCTGCGACACTCAACTCCCTAGAGAATTTCACAGCGCAGCTGTACGTAATGTCTGACGTAAAAGAACATCCTCTTATACGAACAATCCAGTATTGTGAATTACACAAATAGTTATACACAAAAGACAGAATTTCTTGCAAAGGCGTGACTACTATACTGCACTCAAATCATTTGCTATCTACCTGTTTTAGTATTCTGCCAGACTTCGTAAATATTTGAGTACATAAAAACAAAGAAAGTGTCAACATCCAGTTTACAATTCCAGTCGAGTTGCGTCACAACTTTGGGCATCCAATCTGTCTTCAAAGTAGTTCCGTAATTTCTTAACACGTAATCAAACTAGGAACTGGCTATTAATAAAAGAGAGAACTCTCCTTGAAGAGTACGAAGATACTGAGTTTGTTTCCCGAATTTATGCTTTTCAAAGGATACGAAACATTTTTAACACGTGATGAAATTAAAAATATAGATGAAGAATTATACGATGGGAAATAAGTAATTCAAAATACAAATAATTTTCTATCAAATGTAAATAAGCATCAATGGACAAAAACCTAATATACCCAAAATAGCATGTCACGCATATCTTTCATTAACAGAAAAAGAAAACAGCACGGAGACTGGTGAGATAGTGGATGCATTACTAGTGATTCCGGGCGCGTCAACTGCTAAGGTCATTAGTCCCGTCGGTGTAATGCATGGTTTTCTCGAAAGATGGCGGCGATCTTCCCCGTTGGATGGCGAGATTCGGCGCCGACCTACGGTCAGCTAACCCCAACCTGGTATCTCCCACCAGCGGGGCACCACCTCAGCCGACACAAGCTCTAAGCTCCCGTCCGGTTACAGAGACAGGTGAGGAGTCTATGAAAATTCGTTCTAACGCAGCAAACCCAGAAAATATCAGCACGAAGCCCGGCGAACCCTCAGCCCCAATTTCGCGTTTCCCAACGACCTCTTTCGCGTGGGGGCTTTTGTTCGCGGCGTGAATGACGGTCGGCCCGCGCCTCTGGACGGTCACGACCTCGCCGCGGGGGGAGAAGGCGACTCGCGAGGCGGGCGACGCGACCTACGACAGGGGAGCCCTTCGCGGGAGGTATGCGCCGCAGCGGCGAAATCTCGCCGCGCCACGACTTCTTTCGAGCAGGCGATGCGACGTGGCTGGAGGTGGTGAAGGGTGTCTGCCTTGCCTTACCTCTCGATGCCGACGCTAGTCCAAAATGGAGGAGGAAAGTACGTCGTCTTTTCCTCCGTTTAATTATATTTGTGGTATTATATATGAGGTATTTTACAATAACAGTCCTAAGCTTAAATGACTGAAGTATGGTGTTTCAGATTATGCATTATATACAGCTGACAATTTTCTCATATTCGTTTGTTGGAATAAACATTCCTCTAGCAGAGTCAAAATTGAACCATAGTTGCCGAAGTTTGAACAGAGGTTTCCTACAGGGAAACCAGAATTTTGCAATTTGCGTTTTTTCTCCTCTGCAATGTTTAATTCCATTACAAACCAAAAGGAAACGAATACTTATCACCATTCTATTCTGATATCTCGATGCTACTTTATTTATTTCGAAGCTCTTGTCTGTGCCGTCCACTGATTCGTAAGACTTCGTTTTAGTTTATGGCGACCTCATAGTTAAAGATTAGAACAATTTGAGAAAATTCCATTAGAAAATGACCAAAACCAAGCGGCATTGTTGATAGGGAAAGGCAAACCGCATCCATTGTTAAAATATATTCAAAACGATTGCAAAATAGCAAGAAATATTAATAAAACAGAGTCAAAACTTTGCCAAACCTAGAAAGCAAACTCAAATACCCTCAAAATGATCAATAATTCACCCAACCAATTCTTCTAAATCATCATAAAATAGGAGGGTGGGACAGTGTCTTGTCATTCAGAGCAAACCCACTGTCATAGACGCAGTATCGTAATGCGATCTCCGACGCAGTGGGGCTGCTGCAGCAAACGATTTTCGCTTCGGGTGCGGAATCTGGCCATTTCACTTCTTTTATGACTCCCAGCAGAGACGCACCGTGCGGTGCAGCAAGTATGCAGGGTGTGTGCAGGGCATGTGCAGGGCGTGTGCAGGGCGTGTGCAGGGCGTGTGCAGGGCGTGTGCAGGGCGTGTGCAGGGCGTGTGCAGGGCGTGTGCAGAGCGTGTGCAGAGCGTGTGCAGGGCGTGTGCAGGGAGTGTGCAGGGCGCGCCCCTCGCCGCCAGCGCGAACCTGCCGCCGCAGCGCTTCCCTCTCCGGCGGCAGACAGGGGACGACCGCCTTCAGCCAGTTTTATTTTTATTTTTTATCATTTTAAACGTCTATCGCAATTCACAGGCGACGGGCACGCCCCGTCGCCCGCCGCCGCCGTCGTCAGCTTTTGTTCCGCGATTCCTGCCTCCACCTCCTCCTCCTCGTTCTCCCCTCGTCCTCCCGCTCCTCTCTCCTCCTCCGGCTCTTGTCTCCTGCGCCCGTCCGTCGCGCGCCGTTCCGCTGACGTGGTCCGCGATAAAGGACGTGCCAGTCTTCGCTGCAATACGCCTGAGAGCGCGCTAGCTCTGCACCGGGGGCGCCCGCCTCCACAGCCGGAGCTCGTTACCTGCTATAATCGCATTCAGGGCTTCTGCAAATAAAGCCGAGTGTGCACACGCGTGTGTCAGTGCGACGTTTGCCAGTCGGAGGACAAAGTGGAAGAGGAGGAAGAGGAGGAGGAGGAGGAGGAGGAGGACCTGACGAAAAAGCCTATTTGCATTCGTTATATGAGTGGAATCGTAACGCGAACTATACACAGTGAAGAACGCGCGAAATAGCGCGAGTTAATAGCGCAAACGCCCGAAACGGTTTTCCTAGTGGAGATTTCATTTATGCGACCCGTGTTCGCTGATTCTAACATTGCGAATCGTACATGCAACGTCGCTGAATACGCTATTTCTCACAAACTAGAACAAGGCAGCATTAAATGTTTTTCCCCGCCACTATCGCATCATCGACCATACGTGTTTACATTTTCCATTCCTCCCGTTCAGTAGAGCAATAACTGTTAGCTGAATTCTAGTTTATCGCACGTTCGGCGTACGGCTCAATGGGTCCATTCAACCGGTACACGTTGAAACCTTCAGTTAAACGCAACGGATTGGAAGTGAGTGCAAGTCTTTTTTTGATCAGTATTACAGGGTCCACGATAAATTTAGCAGGTATCACAATTGAGGTATAATAATATGCAATGTATTGAAGCGGACGTGGAGCTCCATTTCAGTCCACAGAAGCGGAACACCCACTTCAAATTGCGTACGCGTGTATCATGCGGTCCCCTTTGCGTTACTGGGCCGCATGGTGTATTCATGAGAACAATACATCTATAAATGAGGTCTGTTAAAAGCCGGAGGCACATTTACAAGAGAATAAAATAGATTTTTCCTTGGACGAAATTGCAAATTGCAACGTTATTTTTTGAATTCTAAAACCATTCATTATTGTATTTAAAGTACATTTTACACGAATTCATCCACTTATTACAAAATTGTATAATTGGTCCAAGTTAAATTCCACATGTTGTTACTGCTTAATTAGTACTTATAGCACGTAAAACCTTATTTGTATTGACACTGACATACGACACAGAGACTACAGTATGAGGGAGCCGCATTTCATCGTTACTTATACTTTTAGAACAACATATTATCATGTACACCCCTTTCCATTAATCAGAATCGTTTCTAATAAAAAAAAATATTTCTACACAACTTACATTGGGAATAGAAGCACGGTAAGATGAAAATTTACGAGTGCATACACAATATCTATCTAGCTCACGTCTCTATTCAAAATGATTTATGTGATAACATCAGAGCAACCGGTGTTCCTCGTTTGTTTGTTTTCATTTCGAATGGAAAGCATTGCAATGACCTGTTTACTTTCCCTGCGATGAAAAACGTGTCCCCTACATTTACTGCGCGAAAATCACATCACGGCCGGGAATTGCAATCGTCGACCTTGATCCCAGCGAAGTCGAGCAAGGCGTCAGTGCAGCAAGATCTCCAGAGTCCCGCGTCCTCTTGTGTTCTCTCCCCGCTCCCTCGGGCGCCAGTCCGCCCTCCTGAGGTCGCGCTTTCTTCGCGCCGCTTTGTCCCCGCCGGGGCTCGAGGTGCCGCTGAGTGGGGCCAACGACCTCGCGAGCGAGTGGAGACCCCTTCGCTGAAGAAGAGCCTCTGCACGAGATACACGAAGGTGGTAGTGGTGGTTGTGGGGGTGGTAGTGGTGGTGGTAATGGTGGTAGTGGTGGTGGTGGTGGTAGTGGTGGTAGTGGTGGTGGTAGTGGTGGTGGTGGTGGTGGTGGTGGTGGTGGTGGTGGTGGTGGTGGTAGTGGTAGTGGTAGTGGTAGTGGTGGTGGTAGTAGTGGTGGTAGTAGTGGTGGTGGTAGTGGTGGTGGTAGTGGTGGTGGTAGTGGTGGTGGTAGTAGTGGTGGTAGTGGTGTGTGGTGTGTGTGTGTGTGTGGGGGGGGGTGTATGTGTGAGTGTGTGTTCCCACGCGCGCCATTTCAAGTAATGCGATCACAGTAATATTTTTAAAAAAATGGAATACTCAAGTCTTCATATTTTAAAATCGTACAAAAGCTCCAACGTTTGGAAAGAATTAGCTTACTTGAGGAAATCGTGTATTAAGAACGTCCTTCTTTAATCTCATTGAGAGAATTTTACCGGAAATATACGAATATGAAAATATGAAGGTAAAATATTAAATCTTGTAATAAAAAACAGTTTTTTCGGGTAAAAAAAGACGTTTCATAAGAAGTTATTTATTATTTCCAGTGAGACGAAATAAAACACTAACGGACGTGTAAATTACTCGTACAATTTTTCTGGCAGAGACCAGAATCTTCATTCCAAGCAACTACATTTTGTTATTAACACAATTAGGATATATAATTAATAGAAAATGTAGTATTAACAAAACCACTGTAAAAATATATAAAGCTATCTTTCAATAGTTGACAAGTTACGCCAAACGTATTCACAATTTGTATCGACAGAGTTCTAAAACCTTTTCAAAAGATTTCGACAATCTTTATTACACTGCAGACAACGTCACTAGAAAATGAACGAACAAGAAAACACTTTCACTTTTTGTAGTGTCTTTAATCTTCCTCAACACACTGCCCTTGTCCACATTCAGCACGCCGTCTATTTACTTTAGCTGCAGCTGCGATTATTCACCTACGTGAGCTCCGAGTCTCGCGCCTTCCACCTGCAAACGGCGCCCTTCCAGCAGCGCTATCTGCTTCAATTAATCGACCTCAAACGATCAGCGCGTTAGCTCTCAAGAGCGCGATGCACGGTTCAGACCGCGGCGCTTTAAAGCCGCGCCTAATACAATCTTCATATTTCTCCACTGGTTACCGCGATAGCCTGGTCGGTGGGCGCAGGAGCAACGCAAGTAGACTGCTTCGTCGCGTGATCGAAGCACTATGCGGAAGATGGAAGTGGTTGTGGTTATGGTAGTGGTAGTAGCAGGAGTTGCTTTGCAGGCTGGAGGACAGGGCAGTAACTGTAGTGATGGAGTTGGGAGTGAAGCTTGTGGTGAAAAAGGAGGTAATTTGATAATGTTATTGATGGGAGATGGAGCTACAGGATGAGGCACAGGGTGTGTTAGAAAGTTTCATAGGAAAGGAGAGTTTTGACAGTGAATGTTCCATAAGATTGTTGAAGAAGAAAGTACACGGCGGAAGCCGTTTTGTTGCCGGGAGGAGCACTAACCGTGGCAATAGTGCTACGGAAAATTAAAATAGAAGCGGAATGCAGAAGTTTAGCTGTAGGAAACAATATCACAGGATATTCGATAAACGACACAGACAGAAGTCAGTGGTTTTCGAGGGTTTCACAACGAGTGCGGAAAGTGACTTGATGTTTGTCGCACTTTAGTACGTACTTCATCGAACCATTTGCTGGATTTATTATAGACATGTAGATTGGAGACATATTAGATTTCGCACACTGGGTTTGCGTTCTAAATTAAGTACACCGCAGTTCAACGCACAAATGAATATATGCTCCCAACATTATGTCATTACACATTATTCATTGTTATTATAATGTAATAGAATATAATGTTTGCCCCAAACAAAATAATTAAAGACGCAAACATTTTCTCGAATCACTTTCAGCCGTCAATTTGACGTCTGAAGCTGGGAACGGCGCAGTGGCAACGCCAGCAGGGCGACAGCACCACTGCCACACGGAGGCTTCAACGCTAGCGGCATTACGCCGGCGATGGAGGCGATGGCGGCCGGGAGGGCGGAGTAAGTTTCCAGAGGGTGGTAATCGGCGTAGGGGGGGGCGACGGCGTGACCAAGGGCCGTTTGCGCGCGCTATCTACCCCGACGACAGATCCGCCCGCTCTCCGCCGCCCCTCCCGCCCCCGCCATTCCCGTTACGCATTTCAGTCGCCGCTCGCCAAGAGCGCGCGCCGGCCGCTCCCCACATACAAATGTAGAAATTAGCCGTATCGCGCGACGGCGGGCCTCAGCGCCGCCGCCGCCGCCGCCGCCACGATCACACTGCCCCGCCCCGCCACCGCCGCCGCCTCCGTCGGAGTTGTGATCCGCGCCAGCGATACGTTCCACTCGAATTTGTTCCGAGCGTGGTGACCGGGGGAGCAGCTAGAGCCTGTGAGGTCTAAGGGACGGGGGGGGGGATGCCAACCCCCCGTAGACGCACGGGGCCCTTTCGTGTCATATTTCAAGATACACGCCCTGCGCGAGGGTCACTCGCATTCGTGATTTACGGCGACGCGCCGCGAGGCCCGCGGCCGCTGCCCGATCGACGCGACCGACAGCGCGGGAACGAGGGTACGGACAAGTGAGAACGTTCGCACTAATGTCTCCGTTTGCGGCTACTGTTCTATCTGGAGGAAAATTCTAGCGACCGATTGCTCTGGTAGGTCGTTTTCCGAGGTTTCTCCGATCAATACCAGGCGAATGCCGGAGCAGTGCCCTACCAAACGGACCGCGCGCGTTCTTTTCCTCTTTCTTGTCCTATTCTCACCCCTTACTTGCACACAAATTAACATGCATTATACTACCACACGTGCGGGGAGATCAGTGGGGAGCTCAGAGCTTGTCTCTGTCTCGGCTGGGGCGGCGCCCGGCTGGTGGGAGATGTGACTGGGGAAAATCCGCTAACCGATAGTAGGTCTGCGCCGTATTTCGCCATCCAACAAGTGAAGATCACCGAGGAAAATAACACGCACTACACTTACGAGACTAATGGCCTTAGCCCATGACGCGCCTGGAATCATTAACAATAAATCAATCAAGCGTACTGTTGGTGAGATTACGCAGGAAGAATCTAAAAGTTTGTTTAGCTCTGAAGAAGGTCTAACGACCGAAAGGTCAACAATGCTGAGGACGCAACGTCTTTCGGACAGCCAAGATTGATACCAGTCACTGGTTCCGCCGCGCAAAGTTACACCTTTAACATTAAATTACTAGTGTGCGTTTGCCGGAAGTATAACGCTTTGCGAACTACTCTAAATATTAACATGTGAGTAGAAGGAAGAGTGGAATACTTTAATCAGAGAAGGTCTGGACACGTTATAACTTGATTTTATACGAAATAGACTAGATGATACTTCCTCATTGAAAGAGATTACCAAGTTTCAACGCTGATGGGAAAATGGGGATCAGGAAAAATAACCATCTGAATTATGTGTCTTACCTTCAGATCTGTTGATCTTGTAACTTACCATAATGCATCAAATCTTTATTTTCTAGAGATTTGTAAGTGCAGACACAAAACATACCTGTAACAGAAAGAAAACAACGTTAACCTTAGCTGATTTATTTTTAAGCATTGTATAAGAGCAGTCTCCAATCACGAAAAATAAGTGTATCAGTGTTGATCGCAACTTTTATTTGACTAATATATAAATAAATAAACAGCAATCTATTTTAACAACATATTTTAATCTCTTCAATGAAAACAGAAAACATTCGTTTAATTTGGGATACATCACACCAATGAAAACGCTCTTCGCTTAGCTTTCATTTTCATTCTCACAGCATACGAAGAACTTAAACAAGACATCTTTTCACGATGGATGCTAGCAAGGTTTATCAGCGCTTCAGGAAGATTAAATATTTCGCAATAGTACGCACGCATAATATAGCACGTTCTGTGATACATTTCGGAAGACACATATAAGATTTTGTTGCCCGATTGAAAGCGACAACATTCACGTTAGCCAGAAAGCACAGGACTGAGTCCCTAGATACAGAGAGTAGTGCATTCCATTGTTCTACCATTTTATATCCAGTTGCCGGGAGAATTAGAACTGTGGGATATTCTTTGTGTTGAGAACCATGAACCTATGTCAAACCAATGTTAATATTCTTAAAAAATCTCCGTAATGTCACCAATTGTTATCATTTCCGTTCAACTTCTGAATTCTGCTTGATGGGGCTATCGGGTGAAAGGATATTAAATGGCGGCGGTTGCGCTACTCTCTGTATCTCGAGACTCTACACAGCCGCCCTCCTCCCCCGCCTCTCGCACAGACGCCCTCCTTCCGCCGGGCACCCTCCCTCTTCGAGCAGGCGGCGCCACCGCTCTTTTATCCAGAGAGATGCATATTTTCCTGTTACTGCAAGTGTGTCTACAAAGGAACGTCTTAACCCTCCCCTGCTGCTGTAAATTTCCAGCCCCGCGGAGGAGGCCTCAAGCGCGGCGACCGGGGACATAGGGCGCCAGCGGCGACGGGCAGAAGCGGAGGCGGCGGGGCGGGAAGGGAGAGCGCAGAGCATCGCGGTGGAAGAAGCGGCGACCACGTGGATGCGTTCAAATTCACTAAATCTCAGGTCAAGGAGTAAAATTTCTTATGTTAATTTTTGGCGAAATTGGGTTAAGTACTGAATCTACAAGTTAAGTATCTATATCTTATTTTAGTAAAACGACCGAATTGAAATGTTGGCTCCTTAACGAGAAAAAAAGTGTTGGAAAATAGTGTTGACCATAAGAAAAAGCGTTGGCTCAATAATGTAACCCTTGTTTTCTCCCAACTAAGATTTTTGACTTAATAACTTTTACCCCATGGCCACAGAAATGGAGAACCAGATTTATTCGTGCGCTAAATACCATACGTTGTGGTGCTGGCAATTGAGGCGCTCAGACTAATAACGGCAGATCTCAACCGAAGTTCGTTTGAGAAAAAAAATTTTTTTTCTATTTTGTTCACGTTCATTTTCACTCCCAGCAAATTTTTGAAGATGGAATTTGTGGGTTTTGCCAAATCCAATTCAACTGATATTTCCACTTATTATAGGTATATGACAGGAGTTCTCCATCGTACTTCTAACTGAAAATGGGAGGTCGGTTGGGATATGTCGTTATTTTCCTGAGCGCCTCAATTTTAAACACATATTCTTTAATTTTAAGGAAGTAATTAAAACTAATTACCGTAATTTATCGAATAGAAAATTATGTAAATGACACAACAATTGTGAAGTTTGTGCTTGCAAATGAAGCCAATGGATACCGAGGCAATGAAAACGAAAAACGTAGTACCGGGATACAATAACGGTTAGATTTGCCAAGAAATGTAGTTGATGTACTAGAAGGTGTAAGGTAGAGATGATGAAGATGAAACGATCAGCTCTGAGAGCTAACAGCAAGATATAAATGCTGAAAACTGACACATTGTAATCACAACAGACGGCTGCACTTGCTGTCGGCCGATGGATACTCCGAGAAAGGCTACAGGACATGCACGAGAGACGGTGTGGGGAAGTAGACTGCAGAAGACCCATCCGTACACGGCAGCTCTTACGTAAAAATCCGGCGCATCCCCAGAGCCACGCCGTTCAAAAAAGCACACAATATTTTCTGCACGCTTGACTCCCAGTTACTCAAGCAAAGTGTTGATATGCCGCGTGCGCTCGCAACCGCAATCTGATTCCGCGAGTCTCTCACAGGTAGCGGGCCGCCCTCGGATTGGTCGTCACGGGCAGCAAAAACCACCCCCGGCCGGTTGGGGGCGCGACTCAGCTGCTACGGCGGTGGCGGCGGCGGCGGTGGCGGCGGCGGTGGCGGCGGCAGCGGTGGCGGCAGCGGTGGCGGGGAGGGGGCGGGGGGGGGCGGGGGAGGGCGGAGAATGGGCGGGCAGTCGGGCCCAGTCTCGCATGCGAAGGGTCTATCCGGCGTATACATTGCACGTATGACGTGCCGCATGAAAAGGCCATTATTGAAATGAGTGAGATTTTGATAAAATCCTCATTATTTCAATCCACTCTCGGAGTGCATATTAGCGGCTGCTGAGAAGGGCG
Source organism: Acheta domesticus (assembly GCA_031308135.1). NCBI lineage: Eukaryota > Metazoa > Arthropoda > Insecta > Orthoptera > Gryllidae > Acheta > Acheta domesticus. The sequence goes on from JAHLJT010009436.1 coordinate 215,137,695, forward strand.
GCGAGCAAAGAGGAACGCGGGGGTGATGGAGGGGGTGATACACCCACAGCCCTCCCCTCCCAACCCTTCGGCGGGTTCCTCGGGGAGTCGTCGACCACTTGCGATTTCGAGTATCGATTCGTGTTTCTCTCGAGGCCGGAGGTGGGGCGTCGACTTCACCCGCAGAGCACGCTCTCCGCCGAACTTGGTCGCGCAGTTATTTTACCGCTAATATATTCATGAACATTTCTTTCGCTTTTTTTTTCTTCTTTCTCTCTCCGGAGCGTCTTATACTAAGAAAACACACGGTAATTTATCAAAAATTGCCGCATTTATATTAGGGTTCCAAGTTCATAAAACAGAAGTTTCCATACCGACTTTGTTCTTTCTCGCTGGTATTACTTCTCAAATAAAATTGCTTTACATTCACGAGGCAACAAGAAAAAAAAAAGGAAAAAGAAACGGAACTGCTGAAGAGCGGAAGCAGTGAACAGCGGAACAGTACGCCACGTTTCAGTATAAAAAGTGAAGAAAAATATTTTAAGACCGTAAAGGAAACCTCAAACACGTGAAATTAAATGAAATATTACGCGGCGTCCCGGTATGTACAATTAGAGTGTAATTAAGAATAAGCTCTAATGTACATGCAATCTAAAAGATGGAAGAAGCCTAAGATGCTTGTTTTAAATTTGGGAGGAAAAAGTATGACATTGTGTCATTTCAGTCTCAATGGAAAAATTATTTATTGAAGTAATTTATCACAAAATCAGTGAAACAAAAAATATTCAATAAATTTTAAACAAGACAAGTGAAAGAAAACCTCAAACTATCAAAAGTATACATGTGAACACGAGTCAATATTAATTTACGCTATTATTATAATAAAAATAAATCAAAACAATTAGTTTTACCGTAAACGGAAGGGCACTGAAAGATAATCGTGGATTATGGAACAGTTACATCGATGAAAATTGGATGGGAGCTTTAATTCAGTGCTAACCACTAAATTATAAGAATCCTTCCATTAGCGTTGACAAAACGTTTGCGTAAATCTGCCCTTTGAAGTGAGGGAAATATCACGAAATGTTGTCGTTCACCACCCGGGTGGTCACGCTCTGTTCTCTCGGTTGTCTCGTTCCAGCATCATAATCAAGCATCAAAACTTCATAAAGCCACAAAGGTGAATAACAAGGGTCGGGCAACCGAGGTCGCAGCACTGCGAACTGGGGGAGTGAGAGAATGTGGAGACCACACTTGGGAGGAATGAACGTTAAGAGAACAAAGTCGAAGAGAAGAAACACGGCCAGTCTGTCTGGTGAAAGAACGGAAGGGCCTTAGTAAAATTTAAAGTAAAGCAGTAAGATGAACAGAGTACGGTAGGTACAGTAAAGAAATGAGAGTAAAACGGGAGCTATAGGAAATAGGCTAGGCAATAAAAGGTGTAAAGTAGAAGAGAGAGGAGCAGAGAAATATTGAAATGGAAAAGGGAGGGAGCTTGGGATAATCGCCATTGCGAAGGTTGTAGGCGAGGGTATCAATGGGTGAGACGGGTCACAACGCACTAGAAAAGTGAGGTCAGAAGTAATAGCCGAGAGAACACGACAAAGGTGAAGATGGTCGTGAGTGAGAATGGTAGTGAATACGGTGAGGAAAGGCGCTGAGACCGGTAGTTACAACAGTGAAGCTGGGGTGGGCGGTGTCAACAGTAATAACAACGGTGAGGATGGAAGTGGAGGTGGTGACAACGGCACTAACAAAGATGAGGACGGTGGTGATAGGGAGGGAGGTAGTACGACGCCGGGGGCGATGAGGACGGCGGTACCGTGCTTGAGGGCGGGGAATCGGATGCAAGGGCAAGGGGGAGAGCTGGAGACGTGGTGCGGGCGCAGGCAGGACGTGGGTGCGGGCGCGGGCGGGGCGGGGCGAGGGCGGGACGCAGGCGGGGCACGGGGGGGGTGAGGGTGGGGAGGGGTTGAGGGCGGGGCGGGGCGGAGGCGGGGCGGGGTGGCCGGGGCGGGGCGGGGGCGAGGCGGGGCGCGGGCGGGACGGAGGTGGGGCGCGGGGCGAGGCGGGGGCGGGGCGGGAAGGATGCTGGACGTGAGCGGGGCAGGGGCGAGGGCGGCGGCAGGTCGCGGATTGGAGCGCAGGCGTACCGCAAGGGGGCGCGCTCCGGCAATTAACCCACCTCGCCCTCGCGGCGCGCAGCGGCCAGGAGATTGCGAATAAAATAAATGCGGCGGAACGCGAAAGGCCATTAAATGACATTTGCGACAAAAAAAAGGGGGGGGGGTCGCGGCGCGCGCGCATAAGCACACACACAGACGCGCGCCGCGGCGCCGCTCGACGCTCCGCGATGGAGGCGAAGGGGGGCGTGTGGGGCGGGCGCGTTGCAGAGGGCGCGGGGGAATAGAAGTGACAAAGAGAAGTGTGTCGGTGTACTGTATGATGTGGCGGAAAAGCGGCGTACGGGCGGAGGATGAAGCGAAGGGAGGTGTCCTGTATGAGCACCCGGTGATCAGACAACTCGTGTCGGGCTGGTACACAGGACGTAGATCAAGGGTGGCCGGAAGTCGGGAAAGTTGTGTGGATGTAGCGAAATCAAGATGAGGTGACAGGAACATACGACGGCAGACCCAGAATGAGTGCTCGGATCTCTACACATGAAGAGAGGAGACAGACGTGTATCATTATTGTTAGAGTTTTGAGAAGTTCATGCCGCCTTGAAAGAACAGACGCGCTTCTTAAATAAGAAACACGCAGAAGGTAAAGAACGAAAGACGAAATAGTGCAAGTACTTGACTCTGTTGAAAAATGCTATTTGCATATCGAAGATTTCCTTCTTTCACAACTACCGAAATGTTGTAAAATTCGGGATCAAATAACCGTATTAATAAATACCACGTGTTTAACTTCTAATTAAATTATTAGTTACATGCAACGAATACCTAGGTTTCTTGAAGTATTATTTCCATTATATGGCAATTTTAACCAGATCCAAAGACAGATCTGAAACGGAACAATGAAAGGTAGAAGAAAAACATTAGTGTCATCACGTCTCCTCCATTGTTCGACGTCGAACAACTTAGGTCAGGACAGGTCGAGCTCTAACAGCACGACGACTACCCGCAACCCGGCAGCCGGGGCTTCGAAGCCTGAACTCCTACGTGACATCCGCGGGCCAAAAGCATGTCCCGCGGGAGGAACGGCAATCTTCGGAGCCGGGTTCGTGACCAGAATGCGAGGCGATTGCCTCTTGCCTCTGGGTCGCTCGTTCCTCCCCTCGTCCGCCTGGCTGTACACTCTCCCTCTCGTTCAATCACTGAGTCACCAGTCCGCCTGCTCACCGCCCATTCGTTCAACTACTCGAATAAACCAATCGCCTGCACATCTGTTTTTTCCAGCATCTCTTCCACTAGCTCTTTTGAACATTCACCTATTCGATAACCTTCAAATAGCCAAATCAGCGCTCCATTACCTCATTTTCCTCAAGCTCTTCTCTTAATGTGTTAATGTCCCAAGAGAACATTCACCGAGCAACGTTTCTGTCAATGTGCGTAAGCCCCAATGATGGACTTCAAAATTGCTGCGTTTATTTTTACACACACTCTTTCTCTCTCTCTCTCACTCACTCTTTCTGTCTCTCTTTCTCTCACTCTCTGTCTTTCGTTCTCTCACTCTCTCTGTCTCTCTCCCACTGTCTCTCACTCTCTCTCTCCCACTCTCTGTCTCTCACTCTCTCTCTCTTTTCCTCGTTCTCTCTTTCTCTCTCATCTGCATGTTGCACATTCACTCCAATCCATCACTCCTTACTCCTCCCTCTCGTCCCTCCTTTGCCCCTCCACATCTTCCCCTCTTCCAGTATTGCCTCTCCCTACCCTTCCCACCAGCGGGGCGCCGTCGCAGGACCCTGCGCCGCTGTCTTCGGGTGGGGACGCTCGCGCTCGCCGGACATTTGTTGGCTCTAACAAAAGGACGCGGGGGGGGGGCAGAGGGGCGGCTATCTGGAAATCAGGAAGGTACTGGGGCTCGTGATCCAGAAGTAATCTTTCTTCTTTGGCGCATCTCGCTGGCGTCCTGCGCGCCATCCGGCTTCTCCCTCTCGGGGCAGGAGAGTGCGCGGGCTCTACGTTTTATTCTCAGTCGTTGGGTGAAAGGTTCTGGAATTCCATTATGCATTAACAATCGAACCTCAATTAAAGGCACAACTAGGAAATTAATATGAAAGTCTTCAAACCGATTGAAAATACAAAGAGAATACTGAAAAGATGGTTATTTGGGTTGCGGTGCGTATTTCAAAGAACATTTGAACAAACAGAACAGTACGGAGATACTATTAACATATAAACATTTGGTAACACAGACAAATTAAATAGGTTAACTTTGAAATGAAAAAGCAGAATAACATATGAAATGTTGTATTCACCTAATTAATAGAGTATACCACAATACTGTGTACCACAACAGACATTACCAATTAAATTCGTCCCAGTAGTTTGTTACACACCTTTCTAATTCGCAGCCTATATCGACTAGCAATCTGTATATGTTGTACCAACATTTTCGCGAATTCATCCCGTCATTCATTCTGTACACACAATTTCTACCTTCATAATTGACTTGAAAAGTGTGTGGAGTCTTGAGTAAGTGTCTTGAAGTGAAAAGACGAACACACGGCACTTTTTGAGAGCAGAGCACGCCCACCGAAAAGGCGCGGGCCGCTCCGCAGGTTTTCACGGAGCTTCACCGGGCGCCAGGGAACGCGTCCGCGGCCCGGCGATGGCGGCGGCGGCGGCGAATGAATCGGCGCTATCTCCCATCGCGTTTACGGCCGCGCCGCGCGGCGCCTTTCGCCCCACCCGCGCGCGCCACGGCACGGGGCGGGGAGAGACGATGGGAGGGGGAGGGTCGTGACGAGGGAGGGAGCGTCTCAAGGGGTGAATCACGGCGCGGGTCAAGGTCGCGGCGCGGTGCCGCAGGCGGGCGCCGACACCTGTCGAGATAGCGCCCGCTGCCCGCACTTCGCCGCCCCCGCGTCGCTCCCGCCCCGCGTCCTCGCTCACAGCCCAGCGCTTCTCTGCGCCGTCGATTGCGCAGCTAGCAGAAGAGCGGCTGTAAAGTCTCGGAGCGTTTCTACCGACTGCTGCGGCCGGCTCTATCAAACGTCAAAAGTGTTGTTTACCCTAATGGTTGGCATGGTGCAAATAAATACACATATGCAGTGTCTGTGCATAAACTCATGATACATGTGCAGAACTCTGGTAGATACTTTGCCTCATATGTACAACGCAATAACAACGTATCACGACATTAGTTTTGTCACTAATCACCCGTATTTTTACTTCACAGGTACTGCCCCGGAAAGAATTTAATGAGTATTGATATACGGAATCGTCTGAACATTCTACATCCGTGTTAAATTGTATCTATTTAGAATTTCAAGTGTTATGTATAATAATATATCTCCAAGATTCATGTTTTTGCTCTATAGGTACTGCTCTGTACGTATATACGAGTACTTCTCATTCAGTTCTCGTCATTCACCTTGTAATAAAGAAGAGATATCGTTCCTTTGAGTCTAGAACGATCTTTATTTTTCATCTAAAAATGTTACCTTACATTGAAAATATATAAACTGATTTCCATTTATGAAAATTTTACTTCAACGAAAGAAAGGGAAAACTTATGGCACCATACATTTTCACGTAAAATCACTCTCTATTCCATGCTTTCGAAAATAAAACGACTTTTATATTACAATTATATTGTTTCTTTTAACTCCCAGCAACACGTTAACTTGCAAACTAATTAGATCTGACACTTTATTTATAAGCATTTGATGTCTGGTCTCTCAACTGCCAAGTCGGCTTGGACTTCCATTACACTAATTACATTATGACATCGCATTGATGAGAATCCCATCGATAAGGAGGCGCCGAAGCGTTTGAGTGACATTCGAACAACAGGATCAATTGCGAGACGCGTGCGGTTAATTAATCTTCCTCAAACTAGACCCGCGTCTTAACGTTACTCATTACCGCCGTCAGTCAATTGCTACCGAGCTGATTGAATCTCCCTCGCACAAAGGGCGACCGAATAGCGTTCGTTGGGGCGCAATCTCGCGGTTCCGATCTGCGGCGTAATTCACCTTTTGCGCCGCCGCCGGGAAAAGAGGGGTGGCCGGCGGCAGCAGCGCGGCGCGCGGAGCGTCAGCGAACTACTGCTCAGCGCTGGCTCTGATCTCGCGCGCTGCTCAGTCGTTTGCACGTGTGGGTGAGTTGCCGAGGGGAAAGGGGAGTGAGGTAACGAGCGTGGTCACAAACAAGCGAGGGGGGGATACAAAAAACAGAGGTTCAGCGCAACAAAAACGATATCAACATTCCTAAGGTACACTAGGAATTCGAAGATTCCATATTCCAAATTATTATGCTGAAAGCACAATAATTACGATTTCGAGCCCACAATATTTACGATTTTCCTTAACATTTAATAATAAATATGCCTGCTAAGGGAATAATCTTAGCAAAAATTGACGAATATTAGAAAACCTAGTAAACAATAAGATTTTAGAAAGATGCTGTTACACAAATTTGAACGTTGCTTGGAAGCTTTAACCTAAGTTTAACATTCCGACAATGTAATCAATTTAAGAAAAAAATGCACGCAAGTTCATTCGGAAAGAACAATTGAACTAAAAAAATAACCAGATGGAATAATATCTGACAAATATTGAAATTACAATCTAGAGAGAAAAGTAATTTAGACATTAGACGTTATTACAAGGTAGTAAATCGTAAACTTGTATTTACATTGGAGATAATGAGGTGATGCGTAATAATTACGACGAAAACTGCAGATTATCAAACACGATTCGAACCCGTAACCATAAATCCATGATAATGCATTAGCTGGGCAAAGCTGCAGCACTTGGATGGCCTGCAGCGAGAGCAAACAAATACAACGTATTAAATGATTTTTTAAAAACCGGCACGTTACGATTTAGCTTGATCACAGAGCATCAAGAAGAGACAAGAAGTCGCGCGAGTCGAAAAAACAACAACAAACGATCGGACAGAAAAAGAAACCTGACACGAGGGTAGAGCACGAGAGTGCCGCACGGTGCACGGCAGCGTGACAATGGCCGGGGCGGGGGCGGGGTGGGGGCGGGGGCGAGGCGGGGGCGATGGCGGTGGAGGGGGCGGGGGCGGGGCGGGACGGGCCGAGCCGGGGGCGGGGAGGGGCAGAGAGGGGGTGGGGCGGGGGCGGGGCGGGGGTGAAGCGGGGCGGGGCGGGGAGGGAGGAAGCGGCGAGGCGGATGCGGGGCACGCCGCGGGTCAGCGCGTATTCGCCGCCCTGTGACAAACGATCTGACAGGCGCCGCACGGCGCGGCGCCGCCCGTGCGCACGCGTCACGCTTCCTCGAGTACTCGCGCCGTCACGTCGCGCGTCTGTAAACAAGCAGGCAAGCAAGATGCAACGCGCGTGCAGCGGTGATTATTTTTGACATGCGTTCACTTCCATGCGGATCGTTATCTACAGAATTCAGATCTTACGATGATTTCTTTCTAATAAGCTTCTCGTGTGAATATGGCCAAATCACCATTTTCTCTCTTTTAGAATACGGTCCGTTGTATAGATTACGGCACTGACGATTTTAATAAATTGTTAAATTTGAAATTTTTTTAGCATATTACCATTTTTGAACTGAAACAGCACTCCTAAATAAGTTTGCTTTAAGTTATTTTAACATTACAACATATGTGGCTAAAAAGTGAAGTGTGCGAAATCATATTTCTTGCAACCATTTCTGATGCAGAGGTTGTCTGCAATATCACCTGCAATAAAAATGTTGAAATTCGAAACCGAAGAGACCACACGACTTATTTTAAATAAATTAAACAATTCGAATTATCTTCAATCCACGATCAATTGACTTCGGGAATGATCTGGAACGAACACATCCCAGGACGTGTTTTATATTCCAATAACGATTCCGTTAATACAGATACACCGAAACATTTTCCCAAACAATTTTTAAAAAAAATCTCTCTGAGCATCACGCAACTATGCTCTTCCTCAGCAACTAACCACAGCAATCCAATCAGAAAAAAAAACGTCCCGATCACCTGCACCCGACGCGCAAGCCCTCCGCCCCTCGCTAACAGCCCTGGATCTGTACGCACCCTCGCGCCTGTCCCGCACGGATTTCCAAGTCAGCGCCGCACGCAGCGATAGCGTCCTGCCACGGCCAGCGCACGCACCGCGCGCGCCGCCCCTCCGCCGCCCCGCGTCGCCAGCGAAACCTTTGCAGGCGTAAAAGCCGGAGCTCCCAAATCCAGACGTGATCCCGGAAAATAAATCCCGAGATACCACGAAATTTACTCCCCCACTGCGATCCGGCGCGCGCCCCTGCCCCGCGGGGGGCCCCAGTGAGTACTCCCGCGCGGTGACTGACATGCTCGCCGGGGGCAGCAGGAGGGGGGTCGGGGGTGGGACCAGGAGGCGGAGAGGCACATCGGTGGTTGGAGAGGCAGGGGGCGGCGGCGGTGAGGATGGTGTTGGCGGTGGAGGGGGTGGCGGCGGCGGTGGTGGTGGCAGCGGCGGGTCCGGGGCGGCAGCGGCGGTGGCGGTAGGGGCCTCGGGGGCGGCGGAGGCGGCGGGGGCGGCGACGGGGGCGCGGCGGGGGGCGTCGGCAGGGGACGGCGACCGGGGGTTACTGGGGAGTCGGCGGTAGCTGGGGCGACGGCGGCGGTGGAGGCGGCGGTGCGGCGGGGGCGGGAAGTTCGTGGCGGATGAGGTGGGGGCGTTCGCGGGGGGCGGGGCCGGCGGCGGGGGCGGAGTGCGTTTGAGTGACGTCCCCTCCTGCAACGCACGGCTGTGCCTGCCGCGTGCCGGCCCGAGCTGCACCGCAGCGCCGCCGGCCGTGCCTGCTGCGCCTGAAACTGGTATCCTGATCAACGCAACGTCCCCACGGGTAACGCAATAATTGCAGTTCTCCAATTTATTAATCAAAACGTACATTCCTCCATACGCCCACCAGCTCTATTCAGGTCTCGTGTGTTTTTTAACCTCCACTACCGCCCACTGTCGGAGAAAATGGGTTTCAAATAATTTACCTTGTTTATTAAAAATAATAATTATAATGATGTACGATCGTGCTTCAGGTTTCAATACACGGAGCCAGCGAACGTTGTAGCTGCAATATTACACAGTTCTGACTGCAGCAGGTGACTGCTTATGGTTACCATGGGAACGTTGTGTGGGAGCCTCGCAATGTGGGCCATATGGAAGAGCTGTGAGAACAGAGGATGGAAAAAGGTATTACTAATATGCTGGTAACTTGTGACGAATTCAATCTTGGACACCTAGATTACGTTATTACGTTTCAGAAGAATTTGTGCACTCCACTTTAACAACAAAGTAACGGACTCTAGGAAAATCCTCTTTCATCTTTGTTCAGCACAAAGTTATTAGCGTCTGAAATCGCAAGTGTATTACAGAAATTCATATCATCACTGTTGTCTTGTTATGATGTTATTGATGATGGATGCTTCCCAGCTACAACATTAACAATATTATTTCCAGGGCGGACTTCGTGATCTTACCTTTTAGAGACATCTAAATTCGGTTAAAAGAATCAAACGGAAATTGATTGACTGTCACCCAATAGGTGTGTTGGTCTTGTATACTGCATTAAGGGTGTGTGAGTGTAAGGATAGAGGATGGGACGAGGATGGGACGAGGATGAGGAAGGAAGGGTTGCGCGCGGGCCCCTGGTGCGTATTGCCAGGGCTTCGCCATTCGCCTGGTAATTGTTCTAAACAGAGGCGGATACAGTCGATCGTTTTTGGAGGGGAGGGACATCATAGATTTTTGTTAAATAATAATCATATTTTCTATATTGTGGATTATTTTTGTAGTGATATATATATATATATATATATATATATATATATATATATATATATATATATATAATACAATATTATTAGTTTTCAAAGAAATTACATAAATACAACAAATATTTAAAACAATTTTGCCAAAGAGAGGAAGGAAATAAACGAAAACTCTGGGTCTTTGGGGGGGGTGGAGGGGAGAAGGTATGGCCACCTTCTAAATCCGCCACTGGATCGGAAAAACAACAGAAAACTACGAATCAGAGCAGCCGGCCGACAGCGTTCTCATCTAGACAGCGGCTGAATTTAACCTAGCAATCTCGTTAGTAGCAAAAAATCCCCCACTTTCGGGACCCGAATCCTAGGACCTCTCACACAGAATCGCTGCATCGGGAACCTGAGCTAACTCAGTGGTTACCTTTTATTGGCTCCATTCATTTACACTGTGACTGTTTCCCACTGGGTCACCCACACGTCGCGATGTGCACAACACCGCGAAATGCAGAAGGGCGGCGCCGCCACAAGAGCTAATTAGACGAGACGAAAGCGGCGTGGGCGGCCTTGCGCGAGTGCACTTTGACCAAGTTGCACGAGCGGTCGATTGGTATCGATATATCGAGAGACAGAAGCGGAGGCGGACGGGAACGATGAAGGCGGGAGCGGGGGCGGGGGCGGGGCGAAGGCGGTGAAGGTGGCAGTGAAGGTGGCGGTGGAAGTGGGGGCGAAGATGGCTGTGGAGGTGGAGGTGGCCGTGGCGGTGACGGTGACGGTGACGGCGTTGGCGATGGTGGCGGTGGAGGTGGAGGGTGCGGTGGCGGTGGCAGTGGCGATGGTGGTGGCGGTGTTGACGGTGGAGTTGACGGTGGAGGTGGAGGTGGCGGTGGCGGTGATGGTGATGGTGGCGGTGGCGGAGACGGCGCCGCGTGAGCGGTCCGTAACGAGGAGCTCTCTCGCTGCTAATAAGCCGACTGCGCTAACAAGCTGGCGAGCGCTTGCGGAATTCGGACGCGAGTAAGACGCGAGGGCGCAATTACGGCAATTCGCCGGCGCATTATCAATTGGTTGCGCGCCACGCGGCCGGCGGGCCGGAAGCCGAGCACCTTGCAATAGGCAAAACGGCGAAATGCTATCCAAAATGATTTACTTAAAATAACAACAACAATAATAATAATAATAATAATAATAATAATCATCATCATCATCTTGTTGTCGCCGTACCGGCAAGCTACATTCTGCATAAACACAGCCAAAATAGGAATACAATTCAGGACTAAAACCCTTTGCAGCCAACACTTCCTTCTAACAAAAGATACGTTTTGTCACTCAGCAAATTATTTTTCAAGCTTCCAGCAAACTTACTCACAATCAAGGTATTATACGGTTGAATTAATGGTGTTTATTTTATAACATTGGGATACTTGTATTCCTCGAATAGTAATTCCAATAATACTTCTTCCTAACATAGAGAGATTCTGACGCTTTAAACAGCTTAATAGCTTATTTAATATCAATTACTTTGAGTTTTTTTAATACGTGTCAAACAAAATAGCCATTTCCTCATCAGCAGACCGAGAAGTGTCAAATACACCTCGTTTGCTCCAAGCAGTGGGTCTCATCGCAAGTGAAGGACAGACGGAATCACGCAGGATACTGAATTATTTGTAGGATTATATAATAATAATAATAATAATAATAATAATAATAATAATAATAATAATAATAATAATTCAGTAATATTTTATTGTATAATGTAATATTTTATTGAATAATATTGTAAAAATGTTAATAAAGGATTAATTAATAAGGATTTAATGGATAATAAATAAAGATTTATTTAGAGCCATGTCTCAAACGTGTCTGTTCAAAACCTATAATAGACATAAATTTAAAAAACTAGGATATTGCATTATTCTTCACAGACAAATTTCTTCAATGGATTTACACTGTTTATTTCATTGTACTTAAATGACAAAGAAGTATACTGTCATGCGTAAACTGACCAAAATCAAATAAAAAATTTATTATCTTGTGAAAATTCAAAATTCGTACATGTATGTCTACACTAGACCGTTCAATCGAAAAAGACAAAACTAACAAATATCCTTATTACAGACGTGCGCGGCTGAATTGATTTGGGCAGTCACGAAGATGCACAGACAGGACAATCCCCCTTCCAACAGCTCCGACGAACGAAATTCAAATTACTTCTACGAAAAGCTTTTGAAGGAGTTTTAGTTTTCAGTTACAAGCGTCGGTTCTTTGCCTGTCCTCTCGCGCTGAACTCGTGACCTACGAAGTCAACTGCTTTCTGTGAAACTGGGGGTATATTCCGGCTTTCAAAGTTCAGATGTAATAGAGGTAAATTGCCCGCAATTATCATATTAACTTCCTACGAAACCAAAAGTTACAGGGCATTATGAGGTTCTAATTTCGAAAATTGACCCAAACAGCTCAATAAACACGGTCTCATAAAAACAGCGTGAATTATACGAATACTGTAAGAACATGAACTAGAAAGAACGAATTAGAGCCAAAATAGAAGGAAATATAATCTGGGAAAAGAAATTACTTTCTCAATACCATCGTTGTGAATAGACTTCATCAACTGACAAATAGTAGATAGAAAAGAGAATATTCTACTGTATATTTTCTCTTGGAAACGCTGAATTTATCAATATGCATAAAAGTAATGAGTACGCATAATGATTTTATTCTCTACTAAAGAAATACTATTTCACTGAAGAAAAATGTTACTAAATCACACAATAGCATTTGAAATGATGACAGTTTAGATTGTTTCTTTACTACTTCCATTATAACTATGAAATGTTTTCCATTTCAAAATCACTTCCAGAGATTTTTTATTTTTTTTTTAGCATACGCGCTAACTGCGTAATGGAAATATCTGCAAATGTATAAATACACAATTTTGTTATTTCAGTTTCACAATCAGAAACTACATTCCCATTCTCGTCAACATGCACTCTCCTTTTCATGTGATCTGATCATCCTTATCTCACTTCACTCGGACGCTTTTTTTTCTCCATAGGCATCCTTCCCACGTCGGAGTGAAATACCTTTCCAAAGAACTGGTCTCTCACTATAGCCGTTACCATCTTGCCAATACCCCCAAAACTTATTTCTTCTGTCCTTCCTTCACCAGCCGGTGGTTTCTCAAAAGAACTGACCCATGGATTGACCAGCGCTTGACATGTTGGCCAGTGAAGAGAAAAGAGTTTTTCTGAAGCCTGTCAGTCCACGTGTGTCCAGCACCTACGCAAGTAGCATACTCGCAGATGCAATGGAGAACAGGACTCCGAAAAGCCGAACTTGTGGTCGTGGCTTGCCTCTCGACGCGAATCCTTCCCGTCCGGGCCCTCAATATTGAGGCAATGTCTACGCGCGATCTCTTCTTGGGTCAATCCAACGGTCAACTGAAGCCAAACGACTGGCGCCCAATGTGTGTCATGTAATCGTGCTCGAAGGCCATCAACTGTCACCAATTCTCGTAGCAAACGCTTTTGACTACATCTCGTTGAAAGTTGGAGGGCAAGTTGCGCGCGGGGGCAAGTTGCTGCGGTGTCCGACGGGTGTAGAGGGAGCTGGCAATGAAAATTTTAACAGATGCGCAAACGATATTTTAAATCTATATTGTAAAATAAAAGCACATAACTTTCCTGTAATTATTCAGATTACAGTAGATTTATGTTTCCATACTTCTACCTGAAGATGGTGGGAAATCTCCCACCAAAACGTATTTTTTAAATTTAACATTGTTTTACTTCAAGAACTTCAGCGTTTCAAACTTTCCGAGTTTATCTCAACAATACGTGCTATTTTCATTCGGAAATCCAAAATATCACTGTCAATAATAGTGTGGAACTAGAAAATGTACTGTAATCTTAAGATCTGTACTGTAAGATCACTTATTATATATTCATTCAGCATCAATGCAGAGGTACGAACACTTCGCCCTTTGGCACTTTCGCGATATAATCATGTGAAGTGTGCGTCATCCAGATTATCACCTATGAGTTATATCATGAATACTCTGTCGCTTTATCTCTTCTTCGCCATATGTTACTACAAAACGTCCTCGATGAGTCACAATGTAGACGAAGATAACACATTATTAGTTTCCACTTGGCCCAATAGGACAGCAAGGGCATGAATATGACCACGATGAAGTGTGTACATTCCTGTAACGTATTCCTGGGTGGAAGATATTTCCGGAATGACTACACATACAGAAAGATATCTACTAAAATCGTAAAACACTTTTTCCAAAGAAAGAGTATATCAGCCTGTAGATAATTCTTGAGTAAAGTTTTAAAGCAAATTCATGCTGTTGCAATATCCAAAATTAGACAATTTTGTCCACAAATACATATTTAATTTTATTTAGTAAACATATGTGTATTTCGTAATATTCGGAAATTCGTTAATACGAAACCAAATGTTCGTCCGAAATACGAGTATGCAGGCACGATTGGTAATATTAAGTTAAAGCATTTCAGACAGGACTTCCTCGTAAAATAGGCGGCACTGCATTTCTTTCCATCGATATAATCTCCCTATATTGCATTCAAATGTTTTCTAAACCTACACACACGATTGGGTACATTCTCATAACACTCCCGCAACAAAAAGCCATCTGAAAGAAGATAATGCATATTACTTGCTCACACGAACTTTCCAGAGCGAACTGAAGAACCAAGTAGGCATTTTACGAGAAATAAACCGAAGAGCCCACAGCGCCCCCTAGCGACGCGCACAGTAAAACGCCGCGAGACGCCCTCTGCCCACTAAAAGGGCTGGAGAGCGGGGTGGCGCGCGCCCGCAGTCCGATACTTGCAAGAGAGCGGGCGCCACGTGATAATGACCTCGCGGTGCGGATTATCGGCTTCTGTTTGCGCCGCGCCGACACGATACGCTCCCCCTCCCCCTCCTCCCTTCGGGACCCCCAACTACCCGGCGCGCGCGCGCATTAAAAATCCCGAGGGTGTGGCGCCTCCCGCCCTCTCCTTCCCCTTTTAGCCCCGGCCGCGGCCCTTGGGGCGTCAGGTGCCATTCGCGACGCGCCACGCGGGGATGTTGTGCGACGTTGCCGATTGTACGCCATCAGATGACAGGATGATAATGAAAATGTTCGGGAAGGGTGAATGACGTTGCGTTCTCGTTATGACTGTAAGAAAGAATATCCATTTATTCTTCAAAACGATCGGACTGCAAGTGAGATCAAAACTACTGAATATTTGATCCCCATGAATAATTCTTACAATTCGTGAAAAATAAATTTTTCAAAAGAGCAACATGTCTTCACATCCTGTAACGTGACCCAATCTTCTAGCGTAAACAAACTCACAAATCATGCTAGTGATTTCAAATCATTGTTATAGCGTGAATAATCAAAGAATTCGACTTATCTTGTAAGGTTTTAATATTTTATGAAATTTGTGTTACGTTCGCAAATACTCATGCGCCCATTACGCAGCAAAATGCTACAACTCCAAATATTTTTTACAACAAAAACACACGTTTTCTCAAAATAAATTCAAAACTTGGTTTGAATTTCCATGAAATAGTAATTTCCCGATATGTGTTGTTAAACAACTTGACAAGCATATACGGATATTTATGCGCCCTGCAGACATACAATATTTCCGTTTGATGAACTTGTGGTCTAGGGGTTTGACTTTTATGGACTATGGTTTTATTAGCGACGGCATCAACACACTTCACAAATTCCATAGCTGCATGAAATCTACAGCAAGGCTAAAATAACAAATACACAATTCATCCACTTTCTAAGAGAGGCCGATCAGGAGAATATTTGGTTAAACGGTCGTATTTATATCCAAATTTGCGTTATGTTGGCAACGCCGCGCCGCTCGGGGATTTCCCCGCGCATTGCGTTGGGCGACGATCGGCCGCGATGCGTGAGCGCGTGCGGTGCCGCCGACGCCGTCGCCGTGAGCGCGTGCCTACAGCCTGTGCGTGCCTACGCGCTCCCTTCCACCCTTCCTTCCATCCCCTCTCCTCCCACAGGGCCTCTCGTCGCCCTGCATGTCCCCTCGCGCTTTATACGCGGCTAATTGTGAAGTTTTCAGAATTGCCCTCCCCTCCCGCAAAGTTTCGGAGGGTAATAACAGTTTACTACCCTTCAATATTCTTTTCCCTTTCTCCAACGTGGGTCTGTTTAAAAAACGCTGTGTGTGTTTTATATCATTTCGTGTTTACGAGTCTAAGGGGGAAGGGGGCCCGCAGAGAAAGTGGTGGCAATTCCGCGACACACGAGACTTGACGTGAACGCTACACAGTCAATTGGTGAATTCTGAGGACCAAAGATCGAACCGTGATCCTTCCACCACTGGGGAAACGTCTACAAACTGCTGACTGGGGAAATTTTCGTAACAATATCTTCACCTCCATTTAATATTATTATACACACAAACTCCGTATTTCAGAGTAAATTGCGGATACGTAAAGCATCATCTTAATACAGCTTCTGTTCAGAGTCTTATTATGGAGGTACATGAAGGTGGGCTATATTTTTCAATTTGCTATTTGAAAGATACGACCGCGCGCGAGGGATATAGCTCTACGCTCTTTTTAATAAACTACGAAACGCCCTCGCAGCGCCGGGGAATACATTTTTAAGCGAAGAAGAAGCTCGCTTGCAGAACTGTGCGAAAGGAACTAGAGGCAGTAAGTCGCTCCTCCGCCGCCGCCACTTCTCTAAAGAAGAGGGAGAGAGCTCAGGGCCTCTCCTCCTGGGCGCAGAGCGTCTGAAGCGAATTCAGGACACTCCGACTTCTCGAAAGAGTTTTAAGTTCCGCGGCGCCGCTCGAGAGGCTGTATTCTCGCCTTAGCGCCTCGCATTTGACTCGAAGCGGCGGTAGCAGCGGCGGCGGCAGAAGCTTCGGAGGACGAGGAAGTCCTGAGAACGGGGGCGGAGTCAGCAGGGAAATGAGGTGTTGAGAAGGCGAGGATTGTGGGTTGGTAGGAGTGGCGATCAGACGAGAACGACGAGGAGGCAAAAGTACTCAGGATAGGATGCCGAAGAGATGGAGAACGGGAGAAAAACAGAGTTGGGAGTACCACAACACCAAAACTACAAACACATGGAGGAAGACAAAGTCAGAGAGGTGCAAGAAGGATGGAAGTCTTAAGGGAAGATAAAATTATGGATAAACTAGAAGGTTGAACACTGCCAATCTTAAACCCAAGGACCAGACAATAGAAATGTAGTTAGAATTCGAGAGAGTAGAAAACCTGAAAACAGGTGGTAATGGTTACAAGATGTAGGCAATTTAAAACTACGAGTGCGACAACAGATAGGAAGCTACGCATTGATGTACATATTAACGCAAGAAAGCTGCAAGCAAACTATCTGAGAATGGGCGTCAGGACGACGGAGTGGGGCGCGGATGCGGATGTGAAAGCGAAAGAGGCGGGGCGCAAGAGCGTCGCTGAGCTTTGCAAGTACGAAGCGGCCCGCTCCCGCGAGGTGCTCAACCCAGGGCCGCCCCGCAGTCGCGCCGCCGCCACCGCCACCGCCACCGCCTCGGGGCCGATCCGCCCCACAAAAGGCGCGTCGAGAGTCTCAAGGGGAGGGGCGGGAGGGGCATGCGGCCAAAGCGAGACCGCGGGCCACCACCGTGGAGGAGGCCGGGCCGCGCCGGCGACGTCGGCAGGGGTGCAAATGAACTCATTACGCCCCTCCCGCCCCCGCCGCGCCGCCCCGCCCGTGCATATAGATGGCCTGATCTGGGCGCGACGGAGGCGGCGGGGGTCTTAAGGCGCCGATGAGGGCGCTAACGCCGGGACGACGACTGCCGACGGCGCCGGGGGCGGAGGTGGGTCCGGGAGCGGCGGCAGCGGTGCTGACGCTACCTGCCGCGCAGCCGCTAATCGCAGGGAACCTGAGGGTACGAGGGCGGCGAATTCTGTACCTCGATGTGAAGCCTGAGTTAGCTTCCACGCCCGTAGTTTCTGACTTCGCATCTGGCATAGCTTAAGATCTCGGGCTTCAGAGGTTTCTTCGCTTTCTTGAGACTATTTCTTTAAACTTAAATTGCACATTTCGTGAATAGCGGGTTGAAATTTTCAAACTATTTAGCGACGAATCAGCCTATTTACAAGAGATCACATCTTCCACGTTCTTCACGCTCTAACTCTCTTCCTGTGACGTATTCGAGAACAACTGTCAATGTTCATGTCAGAGCTTGCATGCCACCGATTCTTCCACATTACTGGGAACTGACTGAAGGAATATAATCCCAAAAATGTGTAAAACGATCATGGACCAGGAACCATAGCACTTCAAGACTCAGCACGATTGACTGAGTAAGTGATTCCGAGTGCGTCAACTGCTAAGATCATTAGTCCTGTTAGTGTCGTGCATGTTTTTCCTCAGGAGGTGGCGGTGATCTTTACCCGCTGGATGGCAAGATCCGGCGCCGACCTATCGTTGGCTAGAGGAGTTTTCCCCAACCAGGGAAAAACCCTGGTTAGCTACCCTACCGTGGGCTAGAGGGGTTATCCCTACCAGCAGGGCATCGCCCCAGCCGAGACCACCTGTAAGCTCTCGACCGGTCTCCCGGCATGTGTGGTAGTGTAGTGCATGTAAGTGTGTGTATAAGGGTCAGAATTGGACAAGGAATAGAGAAGGAAAGATCGCGCGCGGCCCGTTTGGTAGGACACTGCTCCGACATTCGCCCGGTGTTGATCGAAGAAACCACGGAAAACTACCCATCACAGCCGCCGGCCACTAGAATTCTCCTCCAGATAGCGACAGAACTCGACCTAGCTATGTAACTAGGACCTAAAATCCTGCTACATCGTCGGGACTCGAAGCCCAGGATCTCCCGGCCAGAGGCACTGCAGTGACGTAGCGTTTCGCGACTCAGCACGAGCCTGCAGTCGCTTCCTGGACCTCTCCGGCTTCCAGGAACCGGAGAACTCTCCGCAGCTCCCCTCTCGCCGCCCCCACCGCCCCCCACCGCGTCCCAAGACGCACAGCGCACGCCCTCGCACGGATTAAACGCCGCGCAACTCCGCCCGCACCGGCCCCGGCGCCGCGCCGCGCCGCCTGCGTGTAAAGGGCCGCGGGGGAACCTCTCCGCCTGCGAGTAACGGGGCCAAGTTACACCGAAGAAAGGGTATTTCGCGGCGTAGGAGTTTAATGGGTTCGTAAAGGGGAGAGGCCTAAGAGGACAAGGTAGCGTCAATATTTGATTCGATCATTTGTTGCGGCCGCGTTGTCACTAACCCCCCACCCCCACCTATCCACTGCACTTGGCGGAGAATCCGCTTACCACGAGCGCAAGTTGCAATGCTAAATTCAGGAGGCCGGGGACTACACGCGAGGATACAAG
Organism: Acheta domesticus; assembly: GCA_031308135.1. Taxonomy (NCBI): domain Eukaryota; kingdom Metazoa; phylum Arthropoda; class Insecta; order Orthoptera; family Gryllidae; genus Acheta; species Acheta domesticus. Next base: position 215,156,947 of record JAHLJT010009436.1, read on the forward strand.
TCTGCAAACTACATTGAAGTACGTAATTGTGCGGAGACGCACCTTAACTAACAAAGCTTCGCACTTGTGTTAAGAACTTTATCCAGAGTACGTGCGAGTATTCTAGTGGAAACAGAAAAAAAATTAAAAAGCTCGTACCTTTTTATACCAAATCTGTAATTAGTTGTAAACGTAAACTAGCTATTATTCTTCTAGTAATTCCAGATATTTTTAAGCTGATGCTAGTAGTCAACTGCATTTAAAAACAATATTTATTTTTTGAAGTTCTCTTTCGATGCTTTACCTTAGTTTTTATAACTGAAATAAATTGCCGTTGAAAACGTATCAGAGCAGAAATTTATTTAAAATTTGCTTCGAGGCGTAATCATAATAGCATTCAATTAAACGAAACAAAATATACTTTCTGAGTTAATCATCAGAAAAAGCTAATACATACACCAAAACTCAACTTGTTTAATGGAATTATCTATTATAAAACAAAGGAGAATCATTCTATTGCTAACAAACTTATCAGAACATTGATCGAGTGTCATTGTGGTATTTGTCGCAAAGAAAGAAGAAACGTGCCACTAATTCTCAGTAAAGAAACGCCATTAAAACAATAAATGTTTACGCTTCCTTGTAATGTACCAGTATTTAAATTTTCATTCTTACGAACTGTGGCGGATATTTCAGGAATACCAACACGTCTGCAACACATTCACATACACTGGTGTGCTATAAAGAAAGAAGCTTACTCCCAACGTCAATAAGGAAGTAAGTATCAAAAAAAGTCTATTTTTAGCACACTAACACAACAAGTACAGTTGTATCAATTACTATCTCAAATGCTCTTTTCCAGATCGATTCTTCTTCGGAACTTCGTTAACAACAAAACACACATATTTACAATAGTTAGAGAGGCGGCACTCTGTTCCCAGCACATAAACAAGTAACTTACTCCTGGTGCCAATAAGGAAGCCAGTATTAAAACAACAGTGGCAGTGTTACGCACTCTATCACGCCGTGCACGATTCCCCCCTCCACGTTATCCAACCCCAAGAAAAGAGGCAACTCTGCACCGGATCTCCCCGAACAACGAGCGGCATTCGCGGGTATAAGAGGGTCTTCTTTAATTTCCCGCGCGCGGGTGCCGCCCGCAGAACTTTAAGACAAGTTTAAAACCCTTGCGGGGGAGGGAAGAGGCGGGTGGCGGGAGGGGTGGAGGGGACGGAGGTGGGGGGAGAACAGCCGCCGCGCAGCGCGGCGCCGCGCCGCGCCGCGGAGACGTTTATTCTGGCTCAAGCGCTCCCGCCAGCCCCGCGGGCAATTTGCGGCGAACCTCTCGGCCGACGCGACGCCAGCGCGGCAGATGGAGGAGCAATGAAGTATCACTCCCGGGCGACGCATAATTACTCTCCACGCGTCTTCATTATATTTCAATCTGACCTAAGCCGCGTGGCGCACAACGAGGGACACAACGGCTGACGGAAATTGTCGCGCGCGGCAGGTCGCTGTTCCTGCGTGAAACTAAGGCGAGAAAGATTCCTTGCCCAACTTAAGGCAGGAGCGATCATTCAGCCGATCATTTTGGAGAGGGCCATCATAGATTTTAAATAACAAACATTTGTTATATTTTTTATTATTTTTGCAGTGTGTACATTACTATACAATATTATTTATTACATAATTACATAATTCTAACATAAATATTAAAATCAATTTTGCCAAATAAAAGAAGGCAACAAACGAAAACTCTTGGCCTTGGGGTAGGGGAGGGGGCATGGCCTGGTGGCCTGTATTCACCACTCACTCAAAGCGAATAGCGTATGAAGGAGACATAGCGTATGAAATGACAATGCTAATTTATGTGTGTTTTGTTTTTGCGACGAACCTTTCACTGAACGCTCATGTGCAAACGACTGAGGCTAAACGCAGAGTCACCTTTGAAAACAGTTGTCAGAAATTATTGGGTGTGTCGGAACAATGCAACACCAACGATGCGGACAAACATTGTCGTAGTGTGAGGTAAATGAGAAGAACAATATTCCTCGTTGTGGTGCGCTAAAATGGTAATGAAATTTCCGAAGGAGAATATGTGTTTACTTCAACCGATTTTAATGTTTTCTAGCTTTTCGTTTTTTTTGATTTTTTTTATTTATTCCAAATTTATTTATTAAACATAAGTTTTAAATAAATACAGTTTTATAAAAAATACGAAATAAAATAATAATTAAAAAGCTTGGGCAAATTCTAGGCAATTAAATGAATGCAAGTTCAAATTTGTAATTTAGACCTCCGGGAAATATTTGGAAAATGTAATGCTCTAAAATAAACTAAAGAGAGGTTTGACAAACAACTTCATTTTTGGATATTAATCAAAATACGAAGCACGCTTTAGTGCATGAAATTTTAATGTAAATAACACTAATGAACAAGTTGATATATGTAAATAATGTTATGAAAATACGCCATCATTCATAAGCTGTTTTCTCTTAAATATGATGTGTTCACTCCAAAGGATAACTCTAATCTATTTTCCGATATTACGAATTCAGTTTTACAACATGTGTCCATATTATTCTTATTAATTCCGCATCTAAATTAGTAAATAATTAAGATTATGCATTCGTGGCAATCTTTTTCGACATCTTTCTCCGCTTCTGAACACGCTTGCTCACCTGTTTCCGAACACCTTGTTTTCAATCCCATCAAAATCTGCGCCGTGTCTGCGGTCACCGCCAGCTGCGCTAACAACAGACGGCGGGAATTATACATATATTCGCTTCTAATTATAATTCCCTGCGAGGCAAAACAAAAACGGGTGGACGCCGCGCGGAGAGCAAACACGAAAGCGCGGGGTGGGTGGGGAGGGCGGGGGGGCGGGGTTTGCGGGGAGGGCGGGGCTAGCGGGGCGGGGCGGTGAGGGAGGGGGCAGGGCGGGGCGGGGAGGAGCCGGAGGGAGAGTACGGCCGCGCTATTTAGTTGCGTCATTTTTCCCGCGTAATGCTAACTCCCCGAGAGCGGCCAGTGGAGGGGGAGAAAGGAGGGGAGGAGTAGAGAGGGGCGATACGCGTTTTGGACATACGGTTAACAGTACACCGTTTCTCTTCCGAAGCCACCGCGATCCTATTCATCCTTCTCGCCACGGGAGTAACGTGCGGCTTTATTTTTATGTTTTTTTTTTAACAAAATTTTATTTTTAGGTGGCGTCATTTGTTTCCAACTCGCACCCCCCTCTCCTCTCCTCTTTGCTACTGACCACTCCCGGCTCCCTCTCTCGCATTTCTCCGCCGCAGAGATTCATATTGGAGTACGAGTATGTATATATTTAAAAAAAATATCAGTTCGTATCCGAGATATTTAACATACATATATAATTCTGTTCCAGCGTGCAATTGTATTCGACAGACTAATTTCTATGGAGCAAAATGATTTTGCCTAGCTGCGTAGGGGGTGCAAGTCGCGAGCAGAGTGTGACAAGCGTTTCGTGGGCAGCACAGAGGGTGGAAGTTGAAAATAATAGAATTCGCGTAGTTGTAGCGGGAAAAATAATTGCTGATGAGTAACGAGAATTTAAATTCCAGAAGGCTTTACGATGAGTTCAAGAGTGCTAGAAGAAATTTAGAAGATTGAGGGAGTAATATTACGAGGAACGCAAAGCAATGATTCGGCCTGAAGACGGAGTTTTAATGCACGAGTGTGAACAGGATTATTATGGTGGGTTGGTGACTTATCGTGTGTACCATACACGGTTCAGGGGATGATCAAAGACAACAAATAATGCTAGCGAACACAGGGAATTTGATACAGGAAGTCAATGAGGTCTTTTTCAATATCGTTATGAAGCCGAGAGATAGGCAAGGTTATGAGAATAACAAGTGAGTTACACTCAGAGTGATGCAAATGAGGCGACATGAAACGAGAAATGACGGGCCAGAACAGAAAGGGCGAAGAATTCGACATAAGTGGACAAAAAAGAGACACTAAAAGAGAGCGACAGACAGGTATGCGCGGAGAACAGCGAGAAGCAGGTGAGTCGAGGGGAGAAAGCGACAAAATAAAAAGGGGAAACAGGGAAAACGGAGAGGCGAGAGGGATGGGAGAATTAGCGGGGTCCTCTTTTGTTATCTCGCGAGCAAGCCTAGTCCAGGCCGGCAATTAACGTGGAGGAGAGGGGAGGAGGCGCAATTTTTTCTGGAACTATCGCCGGGCCACTCTGACGCGTCCAGAGCGGCGCCACACCGTCCCTCCCCGTTGGTAAAAGCCCCCTGCCCGCTCGCCCAGCAGTCAAGACAAGCCCGCAAATAAAATGAACTCGGCTTGCAATAATGAGTTCGTCGAGCGTCCACGTGCCCTGTGTTGACTCATCATAAATTAAATATGTTTGTGGCGGAACTTTGCCAGAAGCAGTAACTCTGCGCTCAGAGTTGGTGGGTGAGGAAGTGCGATTAATTTCTGTGTAGAGATATGGAAGATTGATTCTATTTCCTACTAAAAAACACCTAATTACCATTTTTTTAATTTCGCAGCTTTCATTTTTCTTCAGAATGATGCCTTTTTTCTCTAGAACAGAATAGGAGCAGGTAACAACGAGAGGAGAAAACACATTTAAGTCAATCAAACCTAAATATTCACTCAAGTTAACGATGGATACTGCATAATGAGAAGACGTTCCCTGAAAATTGAACGACAGTCTTACATGATGACTATTTTTCCAATCTTGCATTGTTTTTGGACATTTAGAAGCGACATGTATAACAGGACACACTGGTCCGGATAACAAGCAAATACACAAATAAACACGAGGTATAAACAAAGGACATTCGTTGCGCAACGGAAAAGCCGTGTATCCGAAACAGCAATATTCGCCACATCACATACATCGGTGCCCCTCGTATAAAGCCTAGAATATGACGTCGGTAACTAGACACCTAACGACCACTCGCCACGACCAGCGGACAGCGAGTGTACAATAGCAGAGAGGGTTATTACGAGATTATTGTGTTGCCAGCATAATCACAACTCTAGCATTCCACTGCAGCTCACGTAACGTAGTATAACAATGGTTGAGCTTTTTCAGGAGCCTTTGAAACAAAAGTTGCGACGAGTGCTGTGGTCTGCGAGAGACTCCAACAAAGACAAAATATACGAGGACGTTTCTGGAAACTACACTTAATATACAACAACATTCCATTGTTTTCAGTTCATTTGCTAAAAAATATTACAATGACTTCCAGTATTTCGAAGAGAACTGTCGGTGCCACTGTTGTGGTGCCACGTTTGTGTTAACAGTTATTTGCGGAGATACACATTATTTTTAAACAAAATAATTCTAACTCTCTGGAGTATCATTGAGAGGAAGTTCCGGAACTACGCAGATACTTGGATACACCGTACCACAAGTAAATTATAATTACTATTGCGCTGTGAGAACAAGACTGTAATGAATTGGAAGTACATTACTGTATGAAATAATTTACATGACAGACATAATATTCAAAATGAAGATTAATAATGTAATATTATTTTGTTCATATTAATTCTAGCACTTATGAGTAGAATTCAGGAAAACAGCGCGAAATGTAAATGGGTAAAAGCAGAATAGCTTCTCTTTTAATATCATTCACGAAATATGTAGCATTTTTTTGTTTGTTCCAAAGCAAAAGATGAGCAAAGTCACTTTTAATTAACTCCCAGAAAGTGATACTTCTTTTATTATAAGTGTTGTTTCGATTGAGAATATTAGAGAATTATTTGAACATAGAATCGTTTATTCAATGCATTCATAAAGAGAGCAACATTTAAATTTGAATAAAGAGACGAGTGTGGTCTTGGTATAACTTCAAATTTAAATATTAAATAGATTAAAAAAGTATTCCTAGACATCACTGGACTGTTTATTCAACTTTAAATAGCAATTCTGTTGAATGCATCAAATACAAAATTCTTTAAAAAATATTGTGAAAGAAGTTTTGGTACTTTATAAATACACTGGCCAATATATTTAGTTAAAACTTCATTACTACATACATAATTTAAAAGAGACAACCATTTTGAACAAAACATTCAAGAGATATATTAAATATTTATGTTGAATTATATTTTGTTTGATGATGTAAATACAATTAAACTAAAAATAGAAAAAATACAATTATTAACCACAACTAAAAATTTAAAAAGCGAAAATGATAAAAATAATAATAAAATGTGGGAAAAGAACAATCTTCACTTTTAGGTTCTATAAAAAAGTACATTCAAAAGGGAAAACTTGTCACTAAATCTCTAACATTTTTCACATTTCTTCAACGTATGTCTGCTCAATACATCAAACACACAAGTAATTTAATTAAAATTGTAAAAATGAAAGAAAGACTCTCATTAAGCAGTCTTTACTTAAATGTAAATTCAGAAACGTAACATTTGAAAGTCTAAAGAAAAAACAAGCAACTTTCAGTGTAGTGAATTTTTTCTCCCAGTCGGGGTGCGTTTAGAAATCTTTTCGCACCAGATGTCCCGGTAGCCACCAAGGGCGGCGGGAGGAAAAGAGCGCGGACGGAGACGAAAACTCGCAACATGCGTGGCTCGGGGGCGGATCCAGCCAATCATTCGGAGGGGGAGGGGCATCGTAGATTTTTGTTAAACAAACATTTTTTATATTGTATATTATTTTTGCAGAGTATGTATGATACTATACAATATTATTGTTTAACTAATTACATAATTTTAACATAAATATTTAAATCAATTTTGCAAAATAAAAGAAGGTAACAGTCGAAAACTCTATGCCTTCGGGGGGGAGGGTATGGCCCCCATGGCCCCTCCCTGGATTCGCCTCTGGCTTGGCTCGCGCACGCGGCCAACACGGTTGCGAAGCTATGTGTATGTGTGTGTTGAGAGGGTGGCGAGGGGGAGGCGCTATCAGTGTTTATGCAATCGGGCGATAACTCGCGCGCAGCTATCAAGGGCGGGCGCGGACTCGTGACCCGCGCAGGGGGGTAATTGAAATCTACGGAGCGGCCAAGATTTTACGGGCCATGTTTACAGTTGGAGGTTAATGAAAGCGGGCTCAACTGCAGTTTAATTCGCCGGCCGCGCGAGAGCTGTTGCTGGACGTTGGCAGGTCGCCGCGCAGCGCCGCGCTGGACGGGTGGGCGGGCGGGCGGGCGGGCGTATGATGTGGCGCAGGAGTGAGACGAATATGACTAAATGGGAAACACGGGAGTCGAGCAAGCATAAGTGGAATCATGAGAAGTCGAGGGAAACAGGTAGGATGGTTTTGTGGGATACGAGTTTGGGAAGTGAAAGAATACTAAGCAGAGATGTCGTAAATGATACAGAACGATAAAAAGAATACAGAAACCCATGAGAATTGTAAAAGGAGAGAAACTGGCAAGAAAATGAAAACAAAAAATCAAGGAAAGGGAGAAAAAATGAATGGGGGGGTTTGCAGATGTGAAGTAAACCAAGAAACTGGAAAATGAAATAAATAAAGAGGTACGTCATGGTTGAGAGATAAATGGAAGGATAAACATCGAAACATGAAACAAGTAGTTTGGCAATACGATGCACAAGCGAGCAATGGGCGTACGCAGAAGCGAGCAATGGGCGTTACGAAAACGAACAGGAACAAATAGTCACAAACTATTTTAAGTAAAGTCACAGAGAGAACATTACACCACGCAGAATGTTGAAACTGCGCATTCAATCGGTCTCCCTCAGCCCTTTACGCGAATGCGGCTGGAGATCAAATTTTCGAGAAGAGAAAGGGGAAGAGAACGAGAGCAAATATGGGGCAGGGCGCAGCGATGGCGGCGACGCGACGGGGCAGGAGATGGACGGCGGGCGCGACGGCGAGGGAAGTCGTTGCGACGCACGACCCGTGAAATTGTCGCCGGCGCGAATGGCGCGACAAGATGGTGGATCTAAACGAAATGGCGGTGGACAGCGGACGCTGGGCTCGCGGACGCGACATTCCCCTTTTTGAAAGATCGGCGGATCTCTGCATCTCCTCTTAACGCGTAATGAGCAGGGAGTAAATGCGGTTGTTACGACGAACGCTGTAATTGCAGACGGCAAATATGGAGCACTAGGCGTGAGATGGCCGTTTAATTTCACGCCGCACAAACAATGCCCAGTGACGTCACCTCTGCGTTGTATCGACACTCAATATCCCCTCAATGAACATTAAACTGAGCTCCAAATTCCATGGTATTACGAAATACTAAATCAGTCGCTGCGGAGTAGTGGTTCTGAATCGCAATATTACGAGTACACTAATAACTCGCAAACGATTCTTGATCGCCGGGCAATATTGGTCAGCATGTCAAATTTGACAAAATGGAAACGGCGAGAAATACAATGTATAAATAGTAATTCCCTAAAGGATGAAATAACATATTGACAAATTTATGTTTTTTGAAGAGATAGAGATTTTAGTACTTATTATCGAAACAAACCTCAATTCTTCAAATTCACGATAAATCGTGCTTTTTTTGGTATAAGCACAAATATTCGTCCGGAAAGGAAACCGCGTGTCTCGTCAATACTGTGGAGATTCTCAATGACTCAAGTCATTATCATCAAAAGAAGTAGTGGCAATATTTCGCAGAGCCCACTGGTTGCCTGAAGCATCTCCCAGAATATTAGACCAGAAGAGAGAGAGAGCTGAAAACATTGTCAGTCTATGAAAACATGAATAAATAACGCGAAATAAATCACTGCAAATAGCATCTTGCTCTCAAACATATATTCTCATCTATAGCAAATTAATGTCATTTGAAATGTTTCAAAAGGAAATACAGTGCGAACATTAAAGCACGGGACAAATAATGTACAAGAAACAGAGTATTCTTTTTTTTTTATAGTTTTCGTTACACGCAGAGAATGTATCGATGAGAGGGTTTTGTAAAACAAATATAAGAAAGCAATATCTACGTTATGGTGAGGTTTTCATAATGAAAAACAGTTTATTTTCAGAAACAAATACAACCAAGGGAAAAAAGATTCAAAATGTTATACTTCAGGAAATTTTTTTTTTCATTAAATAATTTTCTACCATAGAAAAAGAAAAAAAATCAATTTCTTTCGTAAAGGAGTAAACATAAATCAGGAATTATTTAGTACAGTAGAGGAAATACATTGCTGTAAACGAAGTTTCGTGTTTACAAGGTTCTGACACGAAGAATGATTTAAAGTTACAGAGTTCTGAATTCATTTAAAGCAAACATGGAATTTATTTTTAAGTTCCATTTGAACTATACACATTGACAAAAAGGGGTGTCTGCTGCGACCTTATCTGCACCTGAATCTGGTCCTGAAAACACTATTAGAATCAGTTTCAGTGTTATACATATTTGTCCAGGAGCGCCGGATTCCACCTTCGTTTCATACCAAGGGGGATTTATCTCGCTCCAAAGCGGGGACCTGACTTTCCGGTTTAGCCTGACCTCCCTCGGCTTGCACTAATGTTCCGTCAGGCTCCGGTTACGCCGGATCTCAACACTCCTCCAAAATGTGAAACCTTTTGAGACTTGTTGGGACCGCCTTTCCGGTTCACAGCTACCAACTTAACAGGCTGGAACCGGGGTCGGTTAGACGCACTCACAACGTGCCGGGACAAATCCCCCCATGAGTATCGGGCACCCGTATGCGAAAACTCGCTTTGTGGTCGGCATTGCCAAACTCTCGTAGTGACGACGCCTTTCCCCAGTGCGGCGGCCACATCCTCACCGGCGGGCCCCCGCGAGGGCATCCCGGCGTCCTCGCGCCCTCGGCGTCTTTCGCACCCCAAGAGCGCCGCCGCGCCGAGGCCGCGGGCGCCGGCGCCTGCGGGGCGGCCGCACGGAATTCATTTCCATATTTTAAGCCGGCGCTCCGCAAGGTCCGCATTCCGGGGGTCGCACCCTCCGGAGGGCCCGCCAAGCACGGGGGCCCTTTTTTATTTTATTTTATTCTCCTTGTCATCACACGAGCCATCGATATTAATTTTCCCCCGTTCCCTTCACCGTGCGGCCCGCCGCTTCTTTTGTTCTTCGCCCTCTCCCCACCCCCACCTCTTATCCATTCTCTTCGCGGGAACGGAGACAGCAGGGGGGCGAGACTGAGAACTCGAAATTTATTTCCGATTACGAAAATGCTAATTTTTTTAGACGCGATCTTTTTACTATTCATACAGATGTCGCGCGGACGAGGCGTCGGCGAGGACGACGCAAAGCGCTGAGAGAGGACGGCGCGGACGGCAGGGAGGGCGAGGACGGCGAGGACGCGCGAGGTCGCTGCAACGACTTTTACGAGGGTCCGGCAGCGGCCGCCCAATCGCACGCTAATATCTTGGGGGAGGCGAGCCCGTAAAGCGCTTTACTGCCCGTCCCGCCGGCATTTGTTTATATTAAGCGAAGACGAGCACCGGCGCACGTGGCGCCTCGGCCGCGACCTCGTAAAGCTCGACGGCGCCGCGCCGCGCCGCGCCAGGCGCTTGCGAGGGCCGCCGCGGCGGCGGTTTCGATCTCGATAGCGGCCGTCCGGGCGCCGAGGACCCGTCCGAAGGGGGCGATGTCCTAAGGAGGCGAGACGCAGAGGCGTATCTATGTCATAGTCATAAGTTAGACAGTAAGGTAGGTATAAGTTAGTATGTAAGCTACAAAATTAGTCAGATTACCAATCACTGTAAATATAAACATAGGTATTATAAAACTGTATGTTAAACTTGTATATATGTAAATAAATAAAACTTAACAAAATAGAGGCCGGTAGTGTGCGCCAACTGGAAAAATTGCAAAAGGAAAACGCCATTTCATCACGTCTTGGAGACAATCGAAAGGCAGCCAAACAATCAATCAACAAAGTGAAGATTAAACTCGCGGGCGTCCAAAAATGAGACAATCATAAGGGGCACCCGCAGAAACAATTCCAAACAAACATCTGAGGACAGCATCACGGATGAGCTCCACACTGGAGCGGGATTTCAAACTGAAGAAGCCACACGTGTCCCGTATCTACGGTACGGCAGACATGGCACGTGCCATAGGCGCCCTTCATAAGGGGCGCTAATTAGAGTGTACCCTATAAAACAAATAACAACCACCCTAATTTGAGGTATCCTGACAGGGGCGTAAATTCTACGTTTGCCATGGGCGCCTGAATACCTATAGATACGCCTCTGACGAGACGGCAAGCAAGCGACGAGTTGTTCTGGTGAGGTGCTTGAGAAAGATAGCGACTGGTGGGAGTTGTTGGACGTTGAAGATGCGAAGGTGTACAAGTATATTATGAATAATGTACGGGTATTTAAATTTACTTTATCCAGTACTTATACGGCACGAGTATTTAAAGTACTTTGCCCAACATTAAACGAACGTAATAGAAAGTATTCGCGAAGATATAGAGCACGAAGGAGGGGATGGCAGTTATGAAATATGTTATGAATGCTTGCTCGAAGATAGTATCGTTTGTGTAATGTGATGATGGTAACAAATAGTAATAGAGATGGTGGCGCTGGCAGATAGAAGGCGGCAGGAAATGTGACTGGCGTCACAACGGCAAAACGGTAGAGCGGATGCAGCAGTTATGCACTGCGGGAGGCAGGAAATGTAAGGGAAAAGGAAAATTGCGTCAGTACTAGGGAAAGGATGTTGGCGCAAATATATCTACGGGGTACCGCGGGAGCGAGGATAGTGGCGAACGCGCTAGCAACGCGAAGGAGCGGACGAAAGGGTGCGCCCCCCTCCGAGGATCGCAGGCGCGCGGGCGGGCGGGCGGGTGGGGGCTCAAACTGTCGATATGTCGCCGTCCAGCAGCCGCGGGGGCCCCGAATGATGGAGATGGGGCGCCGTAAGAGGTACTTAGGGGCTGTCGGGGACCGCGGGCGCGGCTGGCCGTTGGCCACGCGTCTCCCCCCCTCCCCCGCCCTCGCGGTCGCCCGTGAAGAGGATAGAAGGCGGGGCGCGGCCGCCGCGCCGCGGAGGGTGGAAATAATGAAGCTGTGAACCATCGATCCGGCCCGGAGCGACAACAAAAAAGAAGTCACAAATCACTTCACATAGTAATCCTAGCGGCCTCATCTCACCGCTGTGAGGGAAAAAGTAACGAGTCCCTCTTGTTTGAAAAGGTTGGAATTCTCTCAGAAGAAATCTACGATATTAAATCCTTGGGGTCTAGGAGAAAATGATAAATGTAACATTCATTTATTAGCCGGAAATAAATACAGTAACGAAAACAGAAGCCTTTCAGCTTATGATATGCAAAATTACACAATCTTTCTTGTAAAATTGCGTTGATTCCTCAGTCGGTCACATGAGAAATATAAGCTTCCTTTTTATTATTATTATTATTATTATTATTATTATTATAACAATAGTATTTTAAAGATTATCTGACTGCATGATTGCAAATCAAGTAGTACGGGAAAAAGTAGAAAAGCACAAGGGTCGCAAATATATTTTAAAAAATTGAGAGGAATAAAAAAAAGAAGATAGATTCGTTTCTGGATGATCCCACAGGATTAGGAGAAAATGCAGATTTGGGGCTTCAAATGTCCTCCTCGCAGCCTCGCCTTTCGAGAGCATGCGCGTTGCGGCGCGGCGGGCAGTTTGACTCCATCTCTTTAAGTGAGACGGCCCTCCCGAGCGAGTAGCGTCGCCGCAAGCGCCACCGTGGCGTTGGCGGCTGTTGCTGGTGCACGGGCGAGTGGGGGCGAGTTTTTGCGTGACGTAACGTGTCCATCCACTGGAGCGCAGAGGGTGGATACCATGAGTAGGAGGAGGAGGAGTATAGGAGGAGTTCGGGAAAATGGAATCATGAAGAAAACAAGACAGGGAGAGAATGGGCAGCAAATTTTGAAAAGCAAAAGGGAAAAGTAGACGATCAGAAACGATGGGAGAGAAAACCGAAATAAAAGGTTGAGAAGAGACTGAACGAGGGAGAATAACTTATAAACTATGACAATTTGAGGCTGAAGAAGAAAATCGGAGGGGAGTCCTCATGAACATCTCTTCGCCATTCTGTTTTGGGGAAAACTGGTATACTGAGAGAGACTAGAGAGGAAGAGAGAGAGGAAGAGAGAGAGGAAGAGAGAAAGGAAGAAAGAGAGGGAGAGAGAGGAAGAGAGAGGGGAAGAGAGGAAAAGAGAGAGGAAGAGGGAGTGGAAGAGAGAGGAAAAGAGGGAAAGGAAGAGGGAGGGAGGTGGGAGAGAGGGGCAGAGAAAGGAAAAGAGGGAAAGGAAGAGGGAGGAAGTGGAGAGAGGGGCAGAGAAAGGGAGACGAACCGTGGGCACATGAGAACAGACACACGCATATTGTTCAGAATTTCACAAATCCTGTGATTGCGGGATTTATTTCGCTCGCCACGCACGAGCGAGCCCGCGCGATCCGAGCCTCGCTCACGTCCGCTTGCCGGCCGCGCACGCCCAGCAAACGTTGCACCCGGTACTGGAACTGCCGTGCAAGCCAGCGCCTCCGGCCAGCGAACAACTGGCCAATGTAACGTAGAGGGTTATCTTCTCCTAGCAAAAGAGTCAGTTATCTTCTCCTAACAACTTCGACGAAAAAGGACTCTAAATCAGTGTTGTCAAGGTCGAGACGACAAGCGGGAGTCCGTGGCACGAATGCCACGACGAAATCGCCCCTTCACGTAGTTCGTCACCCCGCCATCAGACAACGCCATCCCTATTGTACAACGGCGGGGTTACTAATAGTTGTTTTTTTTTCCGCTGCTAATTGTGCAGAGTAGCTAGTGGCATGCAACGGAGCCACGACACGTGCCACTGCCACCAGTAGGAGGACTTGACATCATTCCTCTAAATGAAAAAGAATGCTCTGCTAGGTCGTGGAGACTATTTCGAAAGATTGTCAGATCCATAGGAATTTGGATTTATGGAAATGAATGCTATGATATTAACAGTCATAACTTCAAAATGGTTAAGAAGTGGCAACTAGAGAAACTCTTAAGACATGTTTTGAAAATAATTTTCTTTGTTATCGAGAAAGACCTTTATTTTCTCAAAGAAGAAGCGATCGACGGGAAATCGATGTTAACTGTAACTCTGACATCTGAGACATTACACCAAGGACAAGCCAGTTATTACCCTTACCCTTTGGCACTCCGCATATGGGGCATTTTTTTAAAAAATCTTCTGCGCGTACCGAATATGTGCATTATGATGGTTGAAATATAATAGGGAAGATTGTTGAAATCTTGGAAGAAATTTAGTTTTAGCGAGATGCTCTAAATACAGTTCTCCCACGTATACCGAATAATCTTTGGGATGGATGACACAAGAAATAAAATACATGCCGGTTACTGAAAAAACCATTCCAAGCGCAAGCGGATGTCAATAACACATGCCATCACTCTGTCCAACATCATTACGTCTTTCAACAAAGGTCCCTTTCATCAACTGATACCATCAAGTTCTTTACTTCAAAGAATTTGATGCGTTTAAAAATAGCTCATACACATAACTCTTTATCATTTATAGGAGACTTTGAGCGTAAATTTTCCATTGATGCGATAGCTTTCACACACTTCCTTATCAAGATCGATTGTCCACAAAACGTTTTGTAATATAAAAGTGAACCAATCCGCATCGATCACCCAACACAAACACTGAAAACCAGAAAACGCCTGACTCCAATTGCAAGTCGAAAGTAAAGATGAATTACGTCATAGTTCTTCAAAGGGTTTAGAGAAGACCATCAGACGCCATCAATTCGCTTCCCCAAGTCAACTCTTTGGCAATGACTGCCGCTGCAATGAAGACCTCTCCTGCCATTGAACCTTTTTTTTCCCCTCTCATCGCCGACGCTCACTTTCAACTGTTTATGCCTCCAGTTTACGACCGGGCAATTCCGAAAAACCCGGCCCCGGGAAGAATTCATCAGTCGACGCAGCGGCCCTTCAGATAAGCATCCGCCGTCTTCCCTTACGCCACGGGGCGACGGCAGCTCAGAGGGTGGAGCAGGGTGGAAATACGGACGAGGCGAAACGACTCTCTTGACGAGGAAGGACGCAATACGATTCCTATTTACAGAATGTTTATTAAACATTTTAACATATGCTGTTTTGTTTGCCGGGGATCGGATTCAATTAGACGCGTGGGGGTTGGAGGAGGAAACGGAGGGGGAGAGGGAGCGGCGCGGTGGTGCATTTGTAAAATTCCTGCAGATGGCGGGAGGGTAATAAAACCGCTTCTGCTGCTTGGGCTGCACCCGCCCCTGCCCCTCCATCGCACGCAGCAGCAGGGGTGGATAACCATCCCTTCTCAGCGAGGGACAAGCATTCTCTCGGAGCGAGTATGAAGGCCACACACGTCTCTGTATAGCGTTCTTTTGATTCTTCATTCTAATAATGAAATATTTTTTAGTGCTATCACTACGAAAAGTTATGAATGAAATATCGAACACCGTAGTAACAACGAAGTAAATTCAATATTAGTATAAACGGTAAACAAGAATATTTAAACAATTGCGGTAATAAGAAAATATGACACTCACAGTTCAAGGATGTGTCAGATCAACAAAAGCAAAAGAATCTTTCAGAAACAAGAACATTTATATATTCTACTATTGCACTTCTAACATAAATATCGCATATTTCTCACATTCCTGGAGCAACATTTTACACGTGATTGAAACATATGTTAACGAGATATTCGACTAATGTAGACTGGTAAATACTGACAGCTCCAAAATAATTAAATGATTAAAATAAGGAATAGTACATTATTGCATCCGGTTGAGATTAAAGATCGTCACCAGTAATGTGGGCGGAGGGCTGGGGACGCAACGGACTCGTACCGCGCCTGGCTCTGTGCGCGCCACCCCTGCGTCGCCCGCCCCACCGTTTGATGAACCTCCCCAAGACGGAGCTTATTTTCATTTTTACGATCGGCGGAGGCGCGCGGGCGCGGGCGCCGGCGCGTGGGGGTGCAGGCGGTAGCGGCAGCGATTTATTCGGGGCGAGGAGCGCTGGCGCTGGACCGGAGCCCGCGGGCTGGCAGCCGCCAGCGGTGGCGGTGGGGGCGGGGGCGGGGGCGGGGGCGGGGGGCGGGGGCGGCGGCGGTGACAGCTCGAGAGGCGCCACGGGCAAAGCAGACGAGTGGAAGAGGGTGGTGGGGTTGGGGATCGCACTGAAGGCGCCAGCAGCCAAATAGGTACAGATGAGCTGGGAACAAAACCTCCAAGTGGGGAAACGGGCTTTTCCACCGTCCTCGGAAAAGAGTAAATCACGGAATCATAGACACAACGCCTATGTCATATTCAGACATTTGCATCGTGCATACCGAATGATAAAACCATATTTCACACACACAAAATAAAGATCTGAGAATTTCTCAATAAAAAAGCAACATCGATTCAAACGCTATTCGAACGTTTTTTATGCAACTACAACGGGCGCTTAGAACGTGGCGGCAAGTGTGTACACAAACGGAGAATGTGTGGATTTCACAAACTTCCTCCAAAAATTATAATAACGAAGGTTATTACCATATTGATGCGTCCGTTTCAATCGTACGTGATCATACGACAATGCTGTCTGTCCTATTCCCTCCACCTAATCGGCGCCTCGGACGTACATGATTTCTAGTAAATATCGTGCAGCTGTAAAACGGGTACTTCTAAGTTCCATTCACTTGCCTGGTTTCCCATTAGCATCGTCAGCGCGCGTCGCAGCGTGTCCGCTACCGGAAAGAGAACGCAGGGAGCAATGAAGGAAGACCATCGAAGTGATTCCTGCGAATCGCGGGCGCCTGCAGGTGAAATGACGCATGTAACGCGACCACTGTGCTGAATCCATTTCCATGCCATTTCTTATCATCACTTTCCTCCCATTTCCTCCCTTCCGGTATTAAGTCAGAGCCCCCCTTAGTGTCCTTCTAGCTTCGGTGTGACTCCTCATGCAAGTAAAAACTCGACGACCCGGTTACTGCGAGGGACAGAATGCGACGATCCACTGTCCTGTCTCGGCCCACACCACTTTTACCGACCGCTCTGGGCTGTACCGGTAATGTTATGCATGACTGAAGAACGGCATTAGTACTCGCGACCGTATAACTGCCTTGCATTACACGGGTTTCCTCCCTAATTTAATTTCAAGTTGCCACCTAACTCCGTAAGAAAGTAAGAAAATATTCCATGTTACCGGTAATAGTTCTCGGAACCTCACTTTCTTCGTTCAACTTTAAAAGAAGCTGCGATTACGTTGCAAGCAGGCAACCAACAGCGCAACTACGGGAAGGCTATATTGTTGGCGCAGCAGGAATTAATGACCTCATGAACAATAAATAGGATATTAACGCTAGACCAGCGATTTATGTAGCACCGGACATCTAATTACTCTAATTAAATTCTTCCCCGATAATTCACTCCGACCCGGCCGGTCGATACGGTAATTATGCACGCCTTCCAAGTTGTTGCGAAGCGGCGCGGCGTTGTGGGGTGGGGAAGAGGTGAGGGGGAGGCAACGCCGCTAGTTCGCGCTTCGAGGGCGGCCGGCGTCCCCAGGGACGGGGGCGGGCAGGCAAGAGGGCAAGGAGGGGGAACACGGGGGTGGGGCAGTGGGAGAACTTGTGGCCGTAGGCAAAATGAGAGAGAGAGTGAGAACGAACGACGAGTCACCGAACTAGTTGAGCCAGTGGGGACGTTGGTGGGAGACAAGGCGAACGGTGGTGAGATGCACGATGTGTGGTTGCGGTTGAATGCGTGGCGAGTGCTAGATCTGATTAGAAAAGTGATGAAAATCCAAGTGGTAAGATTAGATGACAAACCTAATGAATGGTGAGATAATAGGTTGGGCGATTAAATGCGGACATGTGATTGGGCGAAGTCTGAAAGAACAAAGTGTATTGACACTTACACTCACATGCACTACACTATCACACTTCTTGGGATTCTAGTTGGAAGCTCAGAGTTTCTCCCGGTTAAGGCTGTGTCCAGGTGGTTGGAGATACCTGGTTAGGGAAAATCTCGCAAGAAGTCGTAGGTCGGCGCCGAATCTCGCCAGCCAATGGAAAATCCCCGCCACATCCCGCAATAAAAGCACGCACTATACACACCTTAACAGTTGACGCACCAGGAATAACTAATCAATGAATCAAAGCAAGGTGTATTGGATGAGCTACAGTAAGTACACAAAAGGCAAGGAGGGCGAACAGTGGATACGAGTGAGAGGGCGGGCGAGAGGGCTGAAAACGCGCACGTAAGCCCCCGGCCGCACGGGTGTTTTTGAAACGTGGTTGCTTTGCTAACGCCCCTATTGCCGGCTGCATTACGAGTAGGCGCAGCCTGGGGAAGGCTAACGGCCGCATCTAAATCTTAAGGCGTGGCGGCGGGGGGGAGAAGGCACCGCACGGAAGTAATTACTGCATAGCAGAGCGATGAAGAAGGCGCTGCCATTGCGGCGGCCGCTTCGCGCACCACGCCTCCGTCGCTGCAAGACGCGCCTTCGAGTTGCCTTACGACCTGACGAGAGTTCGTTGTAGAGCATTGCGAACTTGTCCCTAGAGACAGAGAGTAGCCCAACCACCGCCATTTCTTATCTTTTCACCCGATAGCCCCAACAAGCAGAATTCAGAAGTTCAACAGAAATGATAACAATCGGTGACCTAATGCAGATTTTTAAGAATATTAATACTGGTTTGAGAGAGATTCATGGTTCTCAATACCCAGACTATCACACATTTCCAATTTTCTTGACAACAGGATATAAAATGGCGGGATTGGAGGAACAATGGAATGCGCTACTCTCTGTATCTCGAGACTTTATTACGAACTGGTGCATTGAAACATGTTTCTTTCTCGGAGGCGTATCACCTGGACAGGTATTTCTCGCGGGAGTTATAATATTCAACAGTACAAATACACTTCCTTAATTTTCATCGTAAAATATTGTAAGATTAGTCAAATATTTTATGTCACATTTATAACACTGACATCAATTAATGTCTATTTTTCTATTTTAAATAGTATTCCATTGGTTTTGCTCATCGAATAGAAAAAGCAAAGCGATTGGCAAACTTCCGTTACAATTTGCCATTTTCCAATGAGGAGTCGCTAAATTCGTTGACGAAGTACAAAATCATTTTAAACTGGTGACATGCCTGCACGAGAATACACAGTTATCAAGAAGAATGAAAAATATAAATGTTCTTCACAATTTTCTTTCTCTTTTATTCTCATTGTAAGATACACGTGGAAAATCCGCAAGCTGAACAATGAATCTCATTATAACGGAACGAGTCTAAAACTCTCTGGACGAAGCCTGACACGAAATTACATTGACGCCTTGCAATACATTTTTCAAACTATTCCGAATCCTCGAAATACAATAGCAGAAGAAAGGAAAGAACGATGAAATAAATCAATTATAAAGAAAAATACGAAAGCTATTACAAAACATCAGCTTCAAAAATAAACAAACAGAAAGAGAACTTGGGAAACGTTCGGATCGCTACCGCGTACTTCGATATTGAGAGAAAATATCTAATGTCAGGGGGTACGTCCTCTGACTCGGACCAGTCAACTTCATTTCGTAGGGAATCACTTTAGGAGACGGAACGCAATGATCAGCGACCGGATACTAATCAAAGGTAGCAAATAATAATAATAATAATAATAATAATAATAATAATAATAATAATAATAATCTTAAAATTAAATTAATGAATAATCGTGTAATTGAATAAGTCACACAAAATGAGCAAATAGGCTAGTCCCAATGACATCACGGTTTACAACCTAAACAAAGTGACTTATGAACATAAATGAAGATGTGCTATTCTTGGCTGAATAATAAATAAGAAGAGGTACACCCAATTGCAGTAGATCAGGAAAGTCCAAAGGAACTCAAGAAAACTCATTGCTGACCTGTACGAAGACAACTGCCTTTGAGCGACATGAGTGACAAACAGTGCTCCATAGAACACGCTAAAAATTAGTATAATCATACCCAGTTCCTGTGATTCTCATCACTGTTTAAATATATGTATTCACAAATTTTGACGTCGTTGGATTTCATGACGAAACATCGGTCTCTAGGACTATACTTCTGCTTCAATTCACGAATGATGCATATCCATGAATCATAATTTTTCACAAAGAAAATGTATCCATATTCAGCTTTAAAGTTTAGGATAGGATTCAACTGTTTTCGGATACCCATCATCACAGGAAAATCGCAATATTTGAACTCCATATTTGTCAGCACGAGAGGCATGGATGTCCACTGATGTTTTAACTAGGGCATGAATGTCCACGTGATACAAAACTAGGAAACAAACGGAAATGGATATAAGTCACTGAAAATAAGCTCTTGAATTTAGAAGCGGCAAACATTTGTACTAAACTGTTTAAAAAAATTCTGCATCATAATATTAGAAATTTTATTACAGCAACAATCTTCATCACATGGCTGCCAGCTGTCTTCCCGCCAAAGAAAATCTCGCTGTGGATTTTAATTTCCCTAAAAATTGCCTCTCCCTGCCTTCGAGAGGGATTCGACCTTGTGTGTACAAAGCTAGTAACCACTAGCCCATCGCCGACGGAAATGCGAGGGTGGCAGCTCCATCCCAGTCCATTCCCCCACCCCCACCCGCGCCCCCGCCTCCAGGCCGAGTGCGGGGGCGGCAAGGACGCAGGGGAGACCTCCCTCAGGTGCGCACCGGGAAATGCACTCCAAGGGGGAGCCGGTGGGGGAGAGCGCGGAGCGCGGAGGCGGCCGGTGGTGGTTTGGGGATCGATTTGCTAACTACTTATGGGCTCGCTTTGTTTTTGTGAGGGCGGCGGTACGGATCGCGGTCCCCTTGCGGCTTTCCCCTGCCAGGGAAATATCGCTGCGAGTAACAGCAGTTTAGCTTACTCGCGCTTCGCATGGGGGCTCGGGGAGCTCGAGGTGGATGGAGCGCAGAGGGAGTGACACGGGGAGGCGGCGGGCCTTTTCCAGGGACGGCGTGTCTGTGTACGACTAGACCGTTGCTCGTATCGAGCGGCAGAAATAGAGCACTGGTGCGACCTTAGCAAAAAGCAATCTTCCTAGAAGCGCGAGGACTCGAGATTTCTTGTCGCTCCCCTCGATTGTGCCTGGGGTCGTGTCGTTCCGTCGACTTCGCACACACGATATCAGAGACGTACACACAGCCATATGCATTCTAACATTTTTAAATTATTGCTACAAAAGACCGACAATCTCTTAGTGTACTACGAGAAAGTAAAAGCTCTTATAAACTTCATTAATGCACTGTCTCTCATGGTGAACATGTGTTTGTCATTCCCACGAATACGATTATTGTTCTCCAGTTTAAAACAAATGTATATCTACGTTATTTAAGAAGGTGAGTATTAATGTACTAACTCCTAATTTTGCTTATTTACTGGAACGGGTTATTAACAAGGTGCATGTGATTAAAACATGTTTAATGCATATTTGAGTAATCCCGAAACAGAATTAATATTACGACATTTACACGTATTACACATTTACATGAGAATTTCTGTTGTAGGTAAATCAAGATCCCCTATATACAGTAAATTTGTGACAGAAAACATTTCGCCCATGGCATGACTCGACATGCAAGCTCAATTCTCAGCGTTAAAAATACGGTCTGACACAATACGAACCAAAGGCTTGCAACTTACAAAGACTCAATTTAGTAACATCTGCCATAAAACAGGCAGCTACGAATAAAATTCAATGTAAAAAAGAAAGTACTCCATTTAAGACAAAATGGAGTAATATTTCCTGACACAAACTCTCATCGTTACCGACAATTCTCCGCATTTCACGGACAATGTTTCCAATTATCGTCCGCACTGCAAGTCATTGAACCGTTCTTTGTGATACGTGCCGGGGTCCGGGCGCACACGTGTGCAGCCCTAACGAAGGGGTCGACGCGGATGGAGGTGGTGGGACTGGGCGGAGGGGGGCGTGGCGTGGCGGGGCGGGTCAGGGCGGGGCGGGGCCGGGAGGGTCAGGGCGGGGCGGGTCAGGGCGGGACCGGGTGGACCAGGGCGTGGCGGGGCGTGGCGTGGCGTGGCGTGGCGTGGCGTGGCGTGGCGGGGCGGGGCGGGCGGGGCGGGGCGGGGTGGGGTGGGACGGGGTGGGCGGGACGGTATGGGTGGGACGGAGCGGGGCAGGGCGGGACGGGCGGGGCGGGGTGGGGTGGGGCGGGACGGGGTAGGGCGGGGTGGGGCGGGGTGAGGGCGGGGTGGGGCGGGGCAGGGCGGGGCGGTGTGGCGCCGTCCGATTGGTGGAGGCGCGCTGGCGCAATTACGAAAGCGGGCCGTCTTGTGTTTCCACCAGCGCGAGCCCAGCGCGTTTTCACCGCGGCGACGCTCGCCGTCGTTACGTTATAATGAAGACCGCTGGGTGGAGGGGCTCGCGAGGGAAGGGCGAGGTGAGAGCAACTCCATCGGAGGTGATGGCGGCAGTGGTGGGGACATTCGTTTTGAGAAGCAGTCGGTACTTACGGACGCTGTGGTTGTGTGCGGTAAACCGATAATTGGTAGGTTAGTAGCAACGGTACGCTGGAGAAATTGTGTGTGCGTGTGTTTGTGTGTGCATGTATGAGTGAGTGTGTGTGTGTGTGTGAGAGAGAGAGAGAGAGAGAGGGAGGGAGTGAGAGAGGGCGAAACACAGTTTTGGCGGCGGCAATATTGAAGTCAAAATAATGTTAATAATAGTCTGAGGGAGATAAAATGGCACATTTTCTGATGTGTACGAGTCATGAGTTGTGTAAATTTTGGATAGCTGATATGTGAAATTCAGTTGTACGTTTTTTAAATCATGTACAAGGCAAATAACGGTAAAAAGGAAGTAAAGAAACGTCATGTTACTACAAGTGCCTCTTTCATTTTTTTAATGAAGTACCGTAATCACAAAATCACTGTTCAAAATCAGGTACCTATAAAAGTAAAATGCTACTTTAATTTTGACACCACCGAAGACACTTCCTTTTGTTATGATTATGACAGACTTTATACTTTCGAACGTATCGTTTTCAAATTTTGTAACTGGTATACTTTCAAAGCATACTGGCACGTTCTTAAAAAAAATCTCCAAAATTTAACAGTCCGATAAGGAAATTCATTTCTGCCCACTTAATTTATCCATTTTGTATAGGTAAAACAAGATTCGAATTAAAATTAATTTTTACCTGAACTTCCACTTAGACATAGCCACCTCATTTCCCAACCAGCTCCTCATCATCATATTCCCCCACCACCCCAACAAAAATCTCTCCAACAACTTCCAGCGCCGGATTCACAAAAAGCCGTCCTTCCCACCTGCCCGTGGCGCGCGGGCGGCCGACCCGGTTACAGCCGCGGGGCAACCGGCTGTAAAGCTATACGCAGGAGTAATTGCCCCGCAATAAACGCGAGATTCTGTCGACGCGAGGCGTAATGAAGATGTCGGCCGCGCCACCCGACGCGGGCCCCGCCTCGGGGTCGCGCAGGTCAGCGCGCGGCCGCCGGCAGGGCAGACGTTGGGATGGACGGGCAAGCGGCCATTGGGAGGATAGACGTTACGATGGTCCGACGGTCGGGCGGAAGGGGGTTTGGGCGCACAGACATTAGGATGGATGGATGGATGGATGGATGGATGGATGGATGGATGGATGGATGGATGGATGGATGGATGGATGGATGGATGGATGGATGGATGGACGGACGGACGGGTGCGCGGCAAAGGGGCAAACAGGCACTTGCGCGAAAAAGCGGTTGGATGGATGGACAGCCGGGTGAAAGGGAAAGCGGGCGTCTGGACGGACAGAGAAGCGGGCATCTGGGCCACCAGGAGTTTGGATGGATGGACAAATGAACGGTCAGCTGGGATGGGGGAACGGTTATAGCGGGAAGCTTTTGGGCGGACAAGGGGCATTTGATCGGATGGGTGCGTAGACGAACGGGCATTCAGGTGAACGGTTGGAGCAAGACACAGACGGACGGACGGACGGACGATAGCCACCTCTAGGCTACAGAGCGCACCGCGAATAGCAGGTACAGCAGATAGAAGATTATGACGGAATGGTCGGCAAAGTGCAAAGTATCAAGGAGGGAAATACTAAATGAACAAAAACGGCACGAAGCGCATGTTGTATGTTGAGAAGCCCGGTGATGTCGCGTCCTTCGTTACGTTTAATATTTCAACAGCACTGATTACTTTTTCGGGGCAAGAAAGATATTCGAGTAACGAAAAATGACTCTGCGAGTTGCAAGACCAGAAAAAAAAGAGAAGAAAAACGCTTTAAATGTAAATGAATTAAGTTAATTCCTTTTAAAAATAATCAAAATGTATCCAAATATGGCAACATTTCGGCAGTCCGGGTCGCACACCGGCGACCGACTGCGTCTCACAGCCGAGAGGCGCGTCCGCCCAGCACGAGAAGCACTGCTGGGCGTCCGAGCGGCCCTCCGCCCGTCGCCATAAACGCGATCGTTAACGAACGGACGAGCCGCGCGATTACAGGCCGACCGCGCGCAGTTCTGGGAACCACGGCCCGCGACGGGCATCCGCGCAAAGAACACCGGGTGATAGGCACATCGTCAGAGGCAAGGGCCGCTGCACCAGTGGCGTAGCTTCAGTTTGTGTCACCTCGGGCAAAGCTACTGGTGTCACCCCCCCCCATAAATTAAATATAAAAATATCTATTGCTGCATAATTGTACATTATTTTATTAAAAATACAAACATATTTGCACAAGATAGTTATTTATAATACATTAAAAAATAGGCAATTAAGAATAATTGCAATATAATTTGTAAATAAGTTATGTTTGATTTTAAAATATTTATCAATAAATATGTTATTGGACGGACAGGGAAACGAGCATCTGGGCTACCAGGAGTTTGGATGGATGGACGGGCGGTCAGCTGGGACGGGGGAACGGTTATACTCTACGAGATTTTAGAGCAGCAAACTTATTTATAACTTCATTAAAATCTACGCTTAATGCCATGTCGTTCTCTATTTACAACAGAGCCAAATTAGCTAGTCTTGTTTAATACATTTTTATATAAATTATTTAACGTATATAATTCCAACTATAAAATATTTTAATTGGTGTCCACCCCTAGAATGGTGTCACCCGGGGCGCGCCGCCCCCCCTGCCCCCCCCCCACCTACGCCACTGCGGCTGCACGGCGGTGAACTAAATGGAAGAGTCCACAATTTTATTCGTATGTATTAGCGGAAGAGGGGCATGGGGTGAACAGAACGATGTCGGTGGTTCAAATCCAACTGGAGTCAATCAGGAATGCGACGAAAAAAGGGGAAGATTGTGGAACAAATGAAGTCGGAGGCTTCCGCGGTCGGAGTCATGTGAATGATCTTGGCTGTCCGGGTGACGCCGTGTCAAACGCTGTGTTGCCGACGTTTCGATCATCTTATCGTGGTCTCCCTCAGGCATGGTCTTCATCAGAGCCGGTATTTTTCCAAGTACGCGAATCTGCTCACCAGCAGCTCTCGCAGACCATCCCCGAGGAAGACCACGACAAGATGGTCGAAACGTCGGACACAGCCTTCGACGTGGCGTCACCCGGACAGCCAAGATCATTCAGAAGATTGTGGGACATTCACTAGGTTGCGGTACGCGGAGGAAAACGTAGTAATGGGAGAAACCTAAAAGTTAAATGATAATGGTGCTTGTAAAGGGCAATGAGATTGTGTATATGTGATACATTTTTTTCTTTCTCTCTGCCGACGACTTGAGGCTTCACCAGGAACGGTCAATGTTTCAGAGGACGGTAGAATGAAGAATGATTGTGCATTGATCGAATGAGAGGAATAGGAAACACTCACTTACAAATTCAACAAATCAAAGGGATTTCAACCCAGGTACCTAGAGATGGCAAGTCAATACACTTGCCACAACGTTAACAGGACGCCCCTGAGAAAGGACAGAAAATGTTATGATGAGTAAGAATGGACAGATCTTAAAGCAAAAATAGAGGCTCTTAATGGTGATGGAAAATGGTCTGAAAAGTGCCAGTAGACAGTAGTGACATTAGAATGAACGACAAAATGCAAGTATGGGAGAAGCAAAGTTGGCACAACTGGCGACAGTTGAAGAGCGGGATGTCAGCGAGGGGGTGACAGGGAGGACGTAGAGTGCGCCCGGAATGACGAGAGGCAACCGCTCTAGAGGGCATGCATCCGTAATGCGAACTGCCTGATGCACGACAGCTGTTCTGCTTCAAAGAAAACATAGCTCGCATTAATGTTCTTGTTTATAGCACGAAGCTCTTCGTCGAAGGGACTCGAGTAGGAAACCACCCCATGTTTGTAACTGACCTAATAAACTTTCCAGTTCGTTGACCGACCTTGGAGGTACTGATCCGTTCGCAGGACCTCCCCGAGTTCATGACTTTCAGTGGCGCGCGTGATTGCTCCCCTAATGAACTTCCTTCCAAGAGTTCTGTAAGTCTCTTTGAAGTAGAACATCTTACATAATGGTCATCGATCCACTGTTCATCAGAACAGATATTTTTTCAAGTAGCACGCGGATCTACTCATATCCGATCAGAAGATTCGAAATGGAAACAAACAAAATGTTATGACCATATTTTAGGAAAGAATACGCTGCTTATTAGTGTATAACAGCATTCACTTTTAATGACAATCACGCAACAAAAAAGTGAAATACCTTTGGAGTGTGTTGCTACCCTGCGACTGAATGCTTTGTACAAATGTCAATTAGATACCTAGTTTAATCGTGAAGGTGATGATGAGATACAAAGCGAAAATACCGGGGTTTTGGGGCATTCTGGAGAGGCACGACGAGTTCACATAAATGAAACGGGAAAAGACATGGTGGAACGTTAAGGAAACGGTCATTAAGTTAAATAGTAGCTACGCAGCGGGATATGTAGACAAGAGTCGATACGGTAAAATAGTGAAAGATTTTCTATTATAGAAATTTCCATATTTTTATACATATATTGAGGGTGTGTCAGTTCATACATTTAAAAACTCTCTCTGAGGCCAATACTGAAAAGGAATTATTTATTGTTAATATTATAAGGTACATGGTCGTGTGTTTTATTGCGCATAATATGACTCGCTGTGTACAATAAAATCCATTTGTCATTTCCTAAATTAACTCCATGCCGCTTCCAGATATTTTTAAACAAGAGACCTAGATACTCTCTTCCTCGTGTCCTCAATAATAAATGGATTTTCGCTGAGAACATAGGACGTAGGTATGGCTGGTGAGGACTGGTGCTTGAGGGTGATGAATCTGTAAGTCTTAGCTAAGAACTAGGTAAATGACTGGAATATAAACAAATGATATAACAAATATCTCAAGGAGGAAATAGGTCAGCCAGTAGTTAAGTGGCAACAATATTTGAAATTTTCTCTGAAATACAATTATTTTCGAAGATAGAAGAGATATCACCAAGCCTAGGTTATTCCTGGGACAACAATGAGAAATTCTGATTTTACAAATTACATACGACTAGTATATTTTGAGCGTTACCTGGAGGCGAAGAATCATTCAAGATCCACAGCCAAACACATTCCACAACTGAATTCGCGCAGCCGGTAAAAAAGAGGAACGTCCTTGTATATGGTGACAGAACACACCCTTCAACGGACAGAATTGCAAACGTTTGAACGGCAAAAATAGAAGAACGGGGTGACATCTGGGACTATTTATTCACCATGCGCGAGGGGCAATGCAGGGCAAGGATGCGCGGCACAATGGGTGTGGCGGGCGGCCAGGCCATTGGTCAGGAGTGGCGGGCGAGAGCGTGAGCGAGAGGGCGGCCGGGCGAGAGAGCGGCCGGGCGAGAGGGCGGCCGGGCGAGAGGGCGGCCGGGCGAGAGGGCGGCCGGGCGAGAGGGCGGCCGGGCGAGAGGGCGGCCGGGCGAGAGGGCGGCCGGGCGAGAGGGCGGCCGGGCGAGAGGGCGGGCTGGCGGGCGGGCGGGACAGAGCGAACGGGCCAGGGTGGGTGGGCGAGGGCGAGCGGGCGAGGACGTCCGAGGACGACGCAGAGGCTCGTTGACGAGGACAAAGAGGCGCGGGCGCGGCGCTCGCATGCCGATGGCGCCATCGCGCAGCCGAGGCACGCGCCGCGCGTCGCATTTGTCTCGATCGCCGCGCCGCCGGCGACAAATTAGAGACTTAACGCCGGCGGGCGGACGGGCGCGCCGCCGACGCGGGGGCAGCGGCCAGCGCAGTCGCACCTCGCCGCAAGGGCCACGCGGCGGACGGAATTCGGTCGGGAAAGAAAGGTCCACAGCCTCCACCCTCCGCGTCTTATTCTGTACAAACGCCAAAACCCCTTCAACATTTGGTCGATACTAGATTTTTCAGTGTTCTTCTTGCGCTAGTTCATTATATTGTCCATTCTCATGATACGGATCTATCGCATTGCTTTGAATTCGTTCATACGAAATTTGTTACCTTATGTAATATAGCATGGGTGCTTAATCCTAAGAAGACTGAATTTGAATCTATGTATGGATCGTATCTCTAGCACCTATATATTATATAATTCCGAAGTATCATACCTTTACGAAGAGGTCGGGGACAGATATTGCATTTTAAGTAGATAGTTGAAATATGTGCGCATAGTTTCTGAGCACATATATCACAGATTTCCACCAATACATATATCGTCGTCTAAAAAAGAAATATGATCACCATAAGTAAAAGTAGATTCTGTGTAAAAAAGACAACTTTAAGAATATTCTTTGAAATCCTTACGAAGTGTGTAAAATTATGATAAATAATAATCGTTAATCAAATAATTCGTTTCCACCTTTTTCTCGCTGAGAGTCTTCATTTTGAATGTCCGATCTACGTTACAAACCTCCACCAAATCATGTCATGCAAATTCGATCTACTCTCTTCAATTAACAATATAATGAAAAGAGGTACTGTCGATACATGGAGGCCCCCCGCCGCTGTCCACACCACAAAACACGCCCACACCCCCACCGCTGTCAGGTTCAAAACAACTCACTCTGGCGAGGAATATTTCAATACTTTCTGCGCCACTGGATCAGATTCAATTTCGTTGCGGTTTCAAAAAAATCAATTGTAATGTCAAGCGTGGTGTCAGCCTCACCAAAAGATTGACAGCTCAATCAATTTTTATTTTCCGTAAATATTTGTAGGGAGAATGTGGTTTACACAGACTGCGGCGCTTAGTTAAAAAACTTTACTCCTCCATCACAGTTGTGTTGGTTAAAAGTATCTATTATAATTTCGTAATAGAATACTAATGGAGAAGCGATTTATGGATTAATATTTAATGTTCACTGCCATGCACAAAAGATTATACTATTTCGGAAACTTTCAACTAAATTTCTAGAATGTGACAATATCACAATAACGGTCCAACAAAGGCAGCATGATAGGAACTATGTAAGTAGCTTTATTAAAAATTTTAGTTTGTTTCTTTACTTATAAAAAATCTTCAGCGTTCGTATTCACAGGCTGTTAAATCATTTAGACTGTACTTATAATTTCTAGAACAGCTAAGCAACGTAAATTTGCAGACTGAAACAAATTTACAATAAAGTAGCAAAAATTAAAATTTCTCTCGCAATATTTGAAAACAGTTCAAAAATTACTTTCCTCGATGCAAAATGTTTCAGCTCTCCCAATGTTCTCTCAGTGCAGTGTAGGTGTAAATAGTGACGAGTGTAAGTTGTAAAAAGATTGGCGATGATTTCACGGCCGAAGATATTGAACAGAAAAAGTTGGGAGAGCAGTAATCTTTGGAAGAGATAAACATAGATTTAGTTAATGGTAAAAGGGAATATCTTGAAATTGTGACATATGGTGGCAGGTGTGAAAAAAATGCAGTATATAGGGATAACAGTGACGGCTCGTCCTTACGTTGCACAGTAAAAGACGCCCCATGCAATTCTAAAATTCTTATCATATGTTCGGAATCAGGAATACCGGGGGTTACTAGCTGCGAGATCATACGAGGACGTACGTAGAAAAGTATGTCAGGATGTGGATGCCGGCGGAGAAAACGGAGTAGCAGGGAATCAGTACCGGAACGTCGACAAGAATTGCGCAAATAATCTGCCATTACGCTGCGGGAGAGAACACTGAAACATCGTTGCAAAGACGGGCGCGTACACGAGGAAAAGTCAGTGTTGTGAGAAGTCGGTTCTGCCCAAGGTTTCGCACGACGCTAGCAGGCTCCGGCGGCCCTCGCCTCCCTCTCGCCTCCCGCCCCCCGCGCCGCTGCCCCGACGGAGAGAGAGAGGATTACGTGGACCCGATGACCAAGCGGATTTGCGCCGCAGAGTGGGCTTCCGGGAATAGCGCTGTTAGGGCGGGTGAGGGCGCGGAGCCCTTTCGCCGCCTCTGCCCGCCCCCTCGCCTTCATTGTCCTCCACGAGGAAAAGAAAAATAACGCGCTTCGTTTCGCTGTTGCAAGTACAGTTAATACTCTGTAATATCGAGATGAATTCTCCACAAAGACAAAACTGGTCAAAATAATTCACTCTGAATACTGTTCTACATTACTTAATGTTCTCTTCGACTCTGACACGTGTGGAAACGATACATTACGTAACGCATAGTTGCGTCAGAATGTCGTGCCGTTCTTGTTTCAAATCCGAACCTTTGTTTTCCCATTTCTCTATTCATGACATCTAGAATTCGCAGTATTAGAATTACATAGGATTATTTTCAATATCACAGAAAGAGTATTATGTAGTTTCCTTCGTGGGTAGAAACAACCCCGAATGTTAAGTCTATCTAAGCGCGCGTACTGAACAGACACGGCAGCTTTAACACTCGTCGCCACCTCAGCACCCTTTCACACCAGCCAGGGCGCAACGACCAGCACCCGCGCTCACTCGCCTTCGCACATTCGCCCGGCGCGGCGCGGCGCCCCCGCCCCTCCCTCTCGTCACGCGGCGTCGTTCTGCGCCGACGCCCCCGCTCGCCGCAAAGGGCGCGAGAGGCGCCGCCAGACCCGCATGCGCGAGCGCGCGCGCGCGGGAGAACGCACGCGGCGGCAGCAACGGCCGCGACGGAGAAAGTCGTAATAAATGGGACGGCAGAGCGAGCGCGCACGTTGGGCGGGCGGACGCGGCGCACCGGGCGGCCGACGCATTCGAGTGGTGGTGCTTGCGGAAGGGGGGAGGGAGGGGCGCTACTGCAGAAGAGCACCGGCGAGATAGAGACGCGCGAACTGAAAGCTATGGCAGCGGAGGCCAGAGCGAGGGCGGTGGAAGGGCTAAGGGCAAAAGTGCGGTGGGGACGGGGGTGGGCAGAGTGCGGGGGAGAGGCCAAGGCCGGGGGTGAGTGGATGGAGCGAGGGCGCGGGGGAAGGGCCTGGGGCGGAGACAGGGGCGAGGGCGAGGACGGGGACGAGGGCGGGGACGAGGGCGGGGATCAGACTGGGGTCGAGGGCGGGGACGTGGGCGGGGACGAAGGCGGGGGCGAGGGCGGGGGCGAGGGTGTAGACGGGGCGGGGACGAGGGCGGGGGAGTGGCCGGGAGCGGTGGCGAGGGCGGGCGCGAGGTCTTTTGCGGGGCCGAAGGCGGGAGCGGTGGCGAGTGCCGCGCGAGGGTAATGGCGGCGGGCGTCGCTCCGGAGGTGTAATGCGGAGGTGCGCGTGAGAACACACTGGCGACTCAGTGAGGGTGGGTTTCGAGGGCAGAGAGCGGCAAATCCAGTGGCGCGGACACCTCCGACGGCGGCGGCGGCGGCGGCGGCGGCACAGCGGCGGAAGGGAGAGCGGAGATACTGCGGCGCGGTTTACGGAGCGGAAGTGACGCGAGGATGGACGCCGCCGCCGCCGCCATTGCCACAGGGTCGGCTAATCGCGAAAACGGCGGCGTCGGAGCCCCCGCGGAGCTCACGCTTCGCCGCCGCCCTCCGCCGCTCCGCTGTGCGTCGCGTCTCCGCGACCCGCGTGAACAGCCGCCCGCCAGCTCTGCTGTATTCGCTGCCGGCTCTTCCGCTTGACCGTGGGAGGTGCCGACATGAAGCAGTGAGGACGGACGTTCTACGGGTGGAAGGAAGATAACACCGCGAGAATACGTACAGGACTGTATTAAATGTTGAGTGCGAAAGAAATCTTTAGAGAATGAAGGAGAGAAAACCTGGAGGATGAGAATATTGTAACGCCGCGGGTAGGGATCTACGCCACAAAGACGACACGAGTGGGTAGAAAAATTGATTAGAAACGAATGTGCTGAATGTTGATCCTACGAATAAAGTTAATAAGAAAAAGTTATTTTTGCTCTTCTTCCTTCAGAGATTTGGTCATGTGGTCTGCTACGTTACCCGCCCATTTTTTTCTTCACCTGCCATTATTATTTTACCTCTTGTTACATTATAAAATACTTAACACTAACTTATTACCTAAAACGTTAATCAAAATTACGTTTGTTAATAATAGAAGGTCATGAAATTGATAAATAATTTGTGTTAGGTTTACGATAACATTATGAAACTATCCACCAATATTATTTCTCTTAACAAAGTTCTAAAGCTCCAATGGCGGTCGGAACTGTATGCTCCCCACACTACCTTCACCTCCCCTGTGGGCCACATCGGCCTGTATGCAATTGCACAGGGATACCTTTA
Source organism: Acheta domesticus (assembly GCA_031308135.1). NCBI lineage: Eukaryota > Metazoa > Arthropoda > Insecta > Orthoptera > Gryllidae > Acheta > Acheta domesticus. The sequence goes on from JAHLJT010009436.1 coordinate 215,189,488, forward strand.
CCTTTTACAAAGTTCCAATATTATTTGTACGTTTCATTCAAAACGGTAAAAACACGTAACACAAACATTTCTAAGTCTTAACAAACAATACATAAGTCCTGACCAAAAGTGAACAGATTTACAACACAATTGGAACTAAAACGCGCTGTTTCTACAATGCCTTGCCCAGTTGACATAAGGCTACCTTGGCACGAGCAACAATACAATCCAAGCAATTCCAACGCGGGAGGAGCCGGTTGATGAGAGCGTGCCGGGCGCTTTACGGCGCTCGCCTCACGCAGCGCCCACGCTCATTTGCCTGCCCCGCACGTCCCTCGGCGCCGCTCACGTGCACTGGGCCCGACAGGCCCCGCGCGAGGCACCATCTTCATGAATTAATAAATTAACAAATAAAATTAATTGATAAATAAATATGCAAATTAAATGTACTGCGATTTATTCAATTCTGCCCCTGGCAAGTATCAGCTGTTGACGGTTTCATCCAAACTGGAGTTTGAACGCCACCATAGTGACGTCACTGTAGCGACATATTAGGCCCCGTTTAGATGAAACCATCAACAGCTGACACCTGTCAGGGGCACAATTGAATAAACGCAGTATAATCATTGTCGCTACTCTTTTTCTGGGACAAATTTCTCTCAATTTTTTAAAATTGTTTTAAAAATTGTCTCCTGTGAAAACATTTGTTGTTTTAACAGTATTTTAAGCCAATTTTAATAGTAAAATTCAAGGCTCATATTTTAAAAAACATTAACAAATTAAAAATTAACAAATAAAATTAATTGATAAATAAATAAGTAAATTATTAATGAAGGATACTCTCTCCCTGAAACAAATTTCTCTAATTTTTTCTCAAAAATTATTCTTCTCTGAAAATATTTGTTGAGTATTTCACAATACATTAAAGTCAATTTTAATAGAAAAAAAATCCTTGGCCGATATTAAAAATGTTATCGACCGAGTCGTTTTCTTCGTAGCATCTCAGATTTTACCGATATCCATTTATCTCCGATTTCGCTGTGAAAAACTAGAAACAGTAATCGCTTCACAAAAATATACAATGTCCCAAACTTCTAACGATTCTTTTCAAACTTCACTGATTTTTTTCCGACTTCCACTGAAAATAATCAAACTCGGTTGAATTAGTATGCTTTGAAAGAAGAAAAACACACCAGCCGCGCTTTAGAAACAAAATAAAGCCACCCGTGCTCTATTTTTTTATGGCATGAGAAGGAATGTCATATCTTAAGATGTATATGTGAGCAACATTTGAATTTTTCTTGCTCGAAGGGACTCCTCAGTTAGTGGTCTGATTTCATTAAAATGCGACAGTGCTAACCTTACAAGTACAGAATTTGGAACTACGTACCAAAGAGGCACAACGAAATGAACGGATTGTCCGTTCTTTAGTACACACTTTCAGCCAAAACCGTGATATTGATATCGAATAAATCAACAAGTAAATAAAAACAAATAAATCACCAGTTGCCATAAATATGACGACGAAAGGTATAGATAATTTCAGATTCCATATAGTGGATAAATAGAAAAGATCATTATACAGCATTATCAGAAAATATGTGCGGTATTTAATGAGTGTTTCGCAAATTGATACATCAGTACACTAGAAAGAAAGATGTAAAATGCAAATATGACTATTCATGTTGCTCTTTATAACGGCGAAAATATTCCAAAATAATAATTCTCGGAATTTAGTAATGCTCTTCTGGTTATTTTTCTTTCAAATGCACGTTTTTGCTACTAAAGAGACAAAACAACTCTCGACGAAACCACACAAAACAATGGACTCATCGCGTCAGGAGGATTTCATTCAACGTGCAAAACAGAAAGAGATGCGTATGACATTCAGCTTCTGATATAACGAAAGTAGAAGTTGCTATAAATAAAACTACAATAGTACATTATGAAACGATGGTCTAAGGTTTGGGTATTAATAAACGAGTGTGATATTACGATGGGAGCGAGGAACGAGCGAGTATATTAATGGTGCAATCGGTACTAGCCTGCCTACCTATCATAGTTTCATATGGCACTTATTCTACGACTTAATGGGCTAGTCAAATAGAATCAAAGTGAAATTACGATCCAATTTATTTTAAATAATATTCCACGTATACAATTACTAATAATAAAATAAATTAAAACCGACAAGCGTAATACAATATCAAATGCAAATTGAATGAACCCAATCGAAAGAAACATTTACTAGAATGATTCTCAACGATTAATTGTCAATACTTTGGTACTTCTCTATGGTTGGTCAAAAACCTGTATCACAATGAAATCTGTATCGTAACGAGTATTATTATGAAACTGGTTACAGCCATTAAATGACAGCATTTTACAACAATGGGAGTAGTAAAAACATTGTTAATGAAGCTGTTTATGTTACACGTTTCATACTGTCTACAAATGTTACATTCGAATAATTTTTGCCTCTTAAAATGGCTACGTCGAAACCTCGTAAAAACGTGCTCAGCTCTCTTCGCCGCCATTTCGCCCCACTGCGCGCCGCCGCCGCCGCCGCCGCGGGCGTCGGAGGCGGAGCTCGCGGCGTCGCGGCGCCGAACGCGCTGGCTGCCCGCGGCCCGCCCGCTCTCCGCCCGCCCCCGCCGCTTTTGTTTGCGAGTCGCGCTGAATGGACTCGCCATAAAGGCGCCTATCTGATGCATGTTAAGGCGCACGATGAAAGGCGTTATATATTTGCCGTTTCGCCTTGTGTATTTTCGCGCGCGAATGCACAACGCTTGGGCGGGCGGGCGAGTGCGCGGGTGGTCGCGGGCGGGCGGGCGTGCAGGCGGATGAGTGTGAACGCGGGCGGGGCGAGGGCGGGGCGGGGGCAGGACGGGGACAGGGCGGAGCGGGGCGGGAGCGGAGCAGGAGCGGGGCGGGGGCGGGGCGGGGGCGGAGCTGGAGCGGGGCGGAAGCGGGTGGGGATGGAGGGGGCAGAGGCAGGCGGAGAGACAGGCGAGTTCGTGAGCGAGCAGTTAGGGGACTGATGAAGGAAAACTCAAATGGCAAGTTGGAAGGGGGAGAGGGAGGGGGCGGATGTGGGAGATTGTAAAACGGGTGAGTAATTCTGATGAGGGCCAAAAGCTGGTGAACGACTGAGGCGGGTGATAAAAGAAAGGGGATGGGAAAAGAAGGTTACCGAAAGTGTGAATAGTCGACAAGTTGTAAAACTTCAGCCAAAACTACCAACCAACAGACATAACAAAATGGTTCTGAATTAATGGCTAGCGTGTTCGGAATCTATCTTGCCGAAAAATGACTATACTATAATAGTCATTGATTTCCATGCAAAAGATCTTCGAATGTTTTTCGCGGAGCGAATGACGCCGCGTCATAAGCTGTTTTGCCCGTCACGATAGCTAAACGCCAGCTATATACACCCTGAGGCCTGCCACCTTGATGGATTTCAGCCTTGAGGAAGGCTATGGTACGGTCGAAACGTCGGCATACCAATTTGTTTGCGAGACGTTGCCCGGCCAGCCAATTGATTGATTACTTGGTGATTTCGGGCGCGTCAATTGCTAAAGTCATTAGTCCCATCGTTATACTGCTTACTTTTTCCTCGGAAGGTGGCGGTGATCTTCTACACTAGATGGTGAGATCCGGCGCCCACCTACCGTCGGCTAGCGGGGTTTTCTTAAACCAGGTATCTCCCACCAGCGAGGCACCGCCCCCAGCCGGGACAACCTCTTAGCTCTCGAGTTGCCTCCTACAAGAGTGGTAGTGTAGTGCAAGTGTTTAAGTGTGTGTAAATAAGGGGTAAGAATAGACAAGAAATGGGAATGAAAGATCGGGCGCTGTCCGTGACCCGTTTGTTAGGATACTTCTCTGGCATCCACCTGGTGTTGATCAGGGAAACCATGGAATACTACCGATCAGAGCAGTCGGCAGCTAAAATTCTTCTCTAGACAGCGACTGAACCCGACCTAGCTATCTAGCTCGGGTCGAAAATCCTGCTGCCGTCGGGAGTTCAACCTAGAACCTTCTGGTCAAAGGCACTGCAGCAACATCAGTTGATACCCTGTGCCTCGGTAATTTCAGTCCTGAGTAAGGCAACGGTATAATGACCGAAACTCTGGCACACTAGCCTACGACGCGAACGCTGCCCGGGCAGTCGAGATTCGAAACGAGCGTCCAGCCGCGAACAATCAAACCAATCCTTCGCGTGCGCCAGAGGCGGCGCGGGGGGGGGGGGGGCCCGCCGTGGGTGGTCGCGTGGCCACCGCGCGCTGCGTGCGCGTCTGCGTGCGCGAGTGCGTGCCAGAGAGCAGGGCGGCTCTGCGTGCGGGTGCGTGGACGGCGACGCGGCGCGAGCGCGGCGCGGCGCGGTGCGAGCCAGAGACGGACGCCAGATAAGCGGACAGGTGTCGCTGCACCGAACGGACGCAGGCCAGGCGGTGGACGGCAGGCGCGACGGGCTGAACAGTCGCCGGCGCGGGCGGGGTCGCTGGCCGTGATGAGACTCCGCGGCAGGCAGGGCGTCGCCGTAGAAGGCAGTGGAAGGCAGCCGCGACGGTTTCATGGGAACGAAGGGCACGAGAGGGACTAACCTGCAAAACTGGTGGTGCTGCTGTTCATATGCCTGAGTTCTGCGAATCGGGTACTTTGTACCAGCTTAATTGTTGGATATATTATTGAAATATTCTATATCATCGTGGTCTCCATATGCTGAGATTTACTACTCCAACTAAAGAAAAGAATAAAACTAAAATAACCACATTGTATTATTAAAAATGCACCTCCAGATAAATGATTACATCTATTAACTGCTGGTGTTCAAGAGGGTTTTTAAAATAATTCTGACCGTTGAAACGTCATGGGTTTGATCAACGCTGCTTATAAAGACGAATTTTCAATTCCGAAACCTTCGTTTAGTCATTTTAATACCTTTTGTAATTGCAAGCAGTACGTATATTTGGAACTATTTTGAGATGACAACATGCATCTTTCATATCAGTCTTAAACATCTCCAAAAAATATACCTAAAATGAAGTCTGAAATATCACAATACATTTGTCCCGTATGAGCAGTCAGATACCAGCCTGACGTAAGAGGTTGTAACCCCCGCGAGCAATGGGCGATTAGCAAGCGCAGCCGTCAAAGCCACCCAGAGAACGTCACTTCCTCGGCGGACGTGAACAAGCATGACGCTGTTGACAGGTCACACATGGAGCCCCTCGTATCATCCAGCCCTCGGGGGGTCGTCACAAGGGCTCGCCCCGGTCGAGGGCGCCGTCGATTCCCGCGTTATCGATGTTATCTCGAAGGCGGCGGTGGGAGGGGCAGCGAGTGAGTCATGGGCAGAGGGGTTCGGAGACCGCTCGAAGGGCCGGCACCGCGGGATATAAAGACCCACAAATGGCGGGACGACGGAGGGGGCTGAACGGGGAAGAGTGGTGAAGGAGGGGCGGAGCGGGGTAGAGCGAGGCGGGGAGGAGCAGAGCGGGGAGGAGCGGGGCGGCGAAGAGTGGGCGGGGAGGGGAGGGGAGGGGCGAGGTATAGCGTGGCGGAGCGGGCGGGGCGAAGTGGGGCGGAAAGGAGCGTGGCGGGAAGGAGCAGGGCGGGAAGGAGCAGGGCTGGAAGGAGCAGAGCTGGAAGGAGCAGGGCAGGAAGGAGCAGGGCTGGAAGGAGCAGGGCTGGAAGGAGCAGGGCTGGAAGGAGCAGGGCTGGAAGGAGCAGGGCTGGAAGGAGCAGGGCTGGAAGGAGCAGGGCTGGAAGGAGCAGGGCTGGAAGGAGCAGGGCTGGAAGGAGCAGGGCTGGAAGGAGCAGGGCTGGAAGGAGCATGGCGGGAAGAAGCATGGCGCGAAGGAGCATGGCGGGAAGGAGCATGGCGGGAAGGAGAAGGGCGGGAAGGAGAAGGGCGGGAAGGAGAAGGGCGGGAAGGAGAATGGCGGGAAGGGGAAGGGCGGGAAGGAGAAGGGTGGGGAGGAGAAGGGTGGGGAGGAGCAGGGAGGGGCGGGGCAGAGCGAGGGGGAACAGGGAGGGGCGGGATGGTCGGGGTGGGTGGGGAGGAGGTGTTGTGGCGGAGAGTGGGATGCGGGGAAGCGGGTTAGGCGGCAACACCGTGACAGTGATCACGGCAAGGCTACCTAGAAGCGGGAACACCGCTAGAAGGGAGACACGGGTAGAAACGACGAAATGGATCCGGCAGAGAATGCAAAGGCGGGGACGTGGCGACGACCGTGAAGAGGGGCGCCGACGGCGTCAGTGACAACCGGCGGGCCGGTGCGACCGGACGTACGAAAACAATTTGGGCCGGGGGACCTCCCTCATCGTCAGGGGCTTGTAGTAATAGTTTTCCCAATCACGGAAAGGCAGAACAAAGGTCGGCAGGTGTCAGCACCCCTCTTTCCGAGCGACTCCCTAGTACTCTGAGGGTGGTAGCGATTGGAATTATAGATGTGATGTTGACGATTGTGAGAAGTACAAGTTAGGGGAAAACTTCGTGCTACGAATGTTTGTTTCGTTTTTTCTGCTGAATATACAACTTCTAATCATTTTCCAGAACATTGTAAAATGTTCAATGAGCTTTATTCCTCACGCTATACAGCTGTACTTTTCACATGAATGTCACAGTGCCGAAGGTCTTCAAAACTGGACAATGAAAAACTTGTCCTGATAATTTCCTCTGAACTGTGGAACTGAGGAAAGAATAAAAAGAATGGTTAGTAATAATGAATGCGTAAATGGTTTATTGAAGGAATTTTTCAGTCTTTCTAGCAAATGAGTGGAAAATATTGTAATCCACAAGTGAATTAAAATGCACTAATAGTGAATAAAAGCCATAGATCAAAAAAATTAAATCACCTATACTTTATTGTTTACGAATTCATAAAGTTGTTTCTCAATACGTTTGTGATATTTTGAGTCAAAATCAATTTTTTTAAATTATGAAACGCAACAATAATTGTATGAGCCTGATGAAGGTAAAAAAAGTAAAACAAACGTTAATAATCAGTAATAATAATTAGTAAAACAAAAATAAATCACTAAAATTATAGACATTCGCCGACTTTCACATTTTTAAGTGCATCGATTGGGTACTAATTTATCAAGCATCTTTCGAAGGACCAGAATTTGTGTTCGTGATTCATACAAGATAAATAGAAACTTAAATTTTTAAACTTTAAACTTAAATTTTAAAACTTTAATTTTTTGCTGAAAATATTAATAGTCATGTAGACTTTTAATATAACTAAACAATAATAAACTATAACACTATATAACACTATAACACAATAACACTATAACACTATAACTAAACAATAATAAGCAATGTTTCAATATTTTGTTTCGCCTACCGTTTACACTACGATTGTTTCATCAATCAGTTTAGTCCTCGATGTAAATATAGCTGTAGCATTTTTGTAGAACCAAAAGGCAATATTCCCTCATGCGGTTCGTTAGCCTTTCTAAGCAAGACACGTAAATCACGAATAATAGAATTATTCTTTCTGAACGAAATGTAATTTTTCTCTCAGTACAAAGCATCTGTAAATATAAAACACAAATCGCTTCATATAATTTCATATTTCACAACAGCATTTTAAGCACACCACAAAAATTCACATCGGTGAACTTCTACTTCGCTGAATTGTTCATTAAATGCAATTTCTCCTCACTCTGTCTGCGCCCATTCTGCAGCAGGCTGACCAACACGCGCGCTGCACACGAGGAAAACAAAAGCCGCGAGACCCACACGTCGACGAGCGCGCACGCCGAATTATTAAATTTTTAGCGGTGGCGCGAGCACCAGCGCGGACGGACGCGGGCGCAAGGCGTTAATCCTCCGTCGATTCCGCTTCTGACGTAATTAAAGCGAGGCCGCGATAATTAGAAAACGAATCTGCGCGCGCGCACGGTACACGTTCGTTTTCCGTATTTATGATGTAATTTTTTAAGCATTCTGAAACAAGTAGTATTAGCGTAATCGTTTATTTATTACGCGATACCGCGGGCGGTGTACTATTTTGGTTACTGCACCACTTCAGCCAACGCGCTGGGAGAGCAAACAAGATAAATAGAACACACGCAGATACAGAGGGAAAAAGCGAATGAAAGTGTCGAATAGAGAGAGAAGATAAAATAGAGAACGAGAGAGAGAGAGAGAGAGAGAGAGAGAGAGGGAGGGAGAGAGATAAGAGTGACGAGGGAGGTGAAGGAAGAGAGCATATGAAAACCGAATGTAAGAGGTACATGAAGCTTTTCCTATTGCAGGAGATACGTGTTCAGAAGGACCAATCTTACCAGCATTGTTTCAGCAACGGTTAAGCAATGTTCGCGTCACCGTCCAATTTAAGTTTTGCGGCATCAGTTATAGTTTAAGAGCCAATTCCTTGCGTCGAATATTTATGTAAACTGACAAATGAGGAATACCTGATTCTTTTCTAAATAGTGATTTGTATGATAAGGTATAGCTGAATATTTGGGCGAATTATAAGTCATATTTTCGGTGTGAATTTACTACTTCAAACAGAGAACGACGCAAATGTATTTAATATTTACAAATATCTTCGGAGTCATTTCTCTAGCTTCTGTATTAGTTATTAATAATTATGGAAGTAAGACACCTTCACTGAACACTTAATCAATAAACTTAATATTCTTTGTTCTCGTTCAAAAGACACATTAGGACAACACAGCAGGTCGAAACGAATCTTTTAAAATCATGAGTTTTTTCCTTTCAGATCTCCAATATCAATGGAAATGTCAGCTTTGATTGTTTAAGTCTAATTGAAATTGTATTGCATGTAATTTGACGTTAGTTGCTTTTAGTGCGCTTGTCTCGAAGCGTATATTGCGAAACTGTCTCAAAGGAAACAATGATCCCGCCACCAGAACAGATCGTTTGAAGACAACTTTGAGAAGCACAAAGCATGCGAACGAGTGAGTAAACACGCATTTTCCAGATCGACCGGCGACGGGCGAGTCGTGTAATTGCTGTTTTAAGGCGGTGGATGGGGGAGGGGGGGCGATTTGCCGCCTCCCCCTCGTGAGTCGGCGAGGGGCGGGGGGAGGGAGCAGAGTACAGGGCGGGAAGGGGCCCGCCAAAGCAGGATAGGGTGACTAGAGGTGCGAAAGGATGGCGGGCGGAGGGTGGTGACGGGCGCACAGAGAAAGTGAGCACATACAGAAGACGTCCAGAGATCGATCAGAAGAGCAATGAAGAGCGTACGGCGTGCAGACCTCCGATTTGGGGTTTTAATGGGATTCGAAGGGCAGTTGGGGTAAGGGGGTGAATGAAGAGGGTTTGCGGGCGAATTGAGTGGGTTATTGTGCGGTGTATGTATATCTGGTCCGGTAGGAAGGTGACCGATGAGCGCAAGGAGGACGGATGGAGAGAGGTAGGAAGACGGTCGCAGGAGCGTTTGAGAACGGTCAGAGCGCGGTGGAAGCACGGTTAGAGCGCAATCAGAGAGCAGTAGCGTGCGGTTAGACGTTAGAGAGCGGCCAGAGCGCAGTGCGAATGAGGTTGAATGATCACAGAGCGGTCAGAGGGAAATGGGAAGCCATCTGGAGTGGCATATGTTGTACGACGGTCAGCGTGAATTTTTTAAGGGCGAGAAAATCCTTCGTACTCCTGCCTTCAGAAGGGAAGTAAAGCCGGCTGTCACATGTTGTAAATTCACTGCAATAAAAAGACCAAGCCTAATAAAAGCATCTGAGCTAAATTTAAAATCGCCTGTGTCGTCGCCCGAGTGATTGCTTTAGTCTCCGCTAGATGGTGAACAGAGCGTGGTGAAATTTGCCTGGTCAGATGAAAGAGCGGGACTGACAGCCTGAGTCTCGACACGTACAAGAAAGCATAATTAATTGATTGATTGGTTAGAGAATGGAGGTGGGTTGTCGAAAGACGGACACCCGGGTGTGATGGCGGGTATTCGTTGGAGCTTCCGCGGGCGCTTACAAGGCGAGAGCTGAGGGTGGAGTCTGAGACTGGGGTCGAGCAGGCAAAGGGAGCGTACACGCATGGGTGCGCGTCTCTGCGGGCGGCGGCGTGCGCGCGTGGGTCGCCGTGCGCTCATTATGCTCGGGGCCACGTGAGCCGGAAGGCGGCGCGTGGCGGCTACACGAGGGGGGACCCTTGTACTGTCGCACCAGCCAACGATATGCGAGAGGGGGAATGCGATCCACAACACAAAGAGAAACGCAACCATTCTCGCCAACAGTCTCAGGCCCAGAACCGTACGATATTTTGGGGACTAAATATTTGGTACATAAACATTTTTGAGACGTAGTAGATTACAGCCGACTGAATGACATGGACTCCAGAACGAATAAAATTAGATTTTATTTGCATTGCATGAAATACTGTGTTATTTCTGAAATTCAAACATCTGTGGTATCCAATGAATTATTAATCTGGAACGAATATTTGAGACTGTATTTTTTAATTGCTCAAAACCGTTTCGAATAGGTACATAAAATAATGTCCTATATTCTAAAATATAGACCTTACTGTAGATATTCCAACGATCTACATACATTTGTCAAGAGAGAATTGCAAGGATTCTTCCGTGACAGTTCTTTTGTTCCGTTTCCTATATCTGGAACAGCAAAAACCAAAGACAAATCGTTTATTTGGAATATCACCTGCTAGCAAATATTATTTTGCTACTGTTCAGTTCACCTTTCCTATTTGCTTAGTTCCCCACGTCACGAGATCTCGTTGTTTACATACAACTAAAACAATCTGTTGGCCGAATCTTGTTCAGTTAACGCACTTGCAAAAAACGACGCCCGTTTTTAGTTGTAGGCCGCCGTGTTTCCAAGATGCCGGTGGTTGCGCAGAGTACACAAGAGGTCGCGCAAAACGCCGCTTGTTATGGCAGCGCTCGTCGCGCGCTCTCGCGCTCGTTCCGTCAACATGTTTTTCTCGGAGCGCGCGCGTCGCCGTCAACCTCATTCTCCCTCCGCCGCCCTCCGCCCACACTGGGCCGAAACAGGCCATAAACGGTGCATTTTACGTGCCCCCAAAACTCGGTAATATTCGGAAATGGGTTAGAATTTATGATGCTCAAATAGTTAATTGAATCAAGAATAGAGGAATCATCGGTATATTTTATATTCCCTTTTAGCTTTTTAGTGCTACTATAATCAGAACTATAAAACAATTTTTCTTCTGAGTCAATAATGAAATGTAATCTTTCATATCTGCCTCAGCTCTTCATACTGTATTGAATGTTGGTCACAACAGAGCTGAGACAGCTTTCTGCAATAAATAATTGCAATGATTGCAATGACCCTTTTTCAATACACTGCAAAACATGAGCTTTCAGATGCTTCGCCGTCAACCGCAGCATTCTCCCTCCGCCGCCCTCCCCCCACATTGGGTCGAAACAGGCCATAAATGGCGCATTTTATGTGCCCCCAAAACGCGGGAAGATCCATATTCGGAAATCGGTTAGATTTATGATCCGCAAATAGTTAATTGAATCAAGAATAGTGGAATCAAGCCTACATTTTATATTCTTTTCTGACTTTTTAGTGCTACCTTCAGAACTATAAAGCAGTTTTTCTACGTCAAAAATTAAATGTAATCTTTCATATCGGAACAGTATTGATTGTTGGACACAACAGAGCTGAGTCAGCTTTCCGCAGTAAATAATTACAATGATTGGATTATCGTTATTCAATATACTTCGAAACATGAACTTCCCGATGCGTTGCTTCTTGGCGAGATCGAAACAAACAAACAATGCATTCTGTAACTAGATTTAAATAATATAGAAATGTTTCAGCCACAGGATGTTTAAAATATCGATACAAAGAAGGCTGTTCTGCGGACAAATTTTACATAAGACTACACAAAAAGCGAAATTGAATAAGAACGAAACAAAATAAGCTCAACTCCCCTATCACAGGGAATATTATAGCGAGCGAAATTCCAAACATCTCCCACTAGAAACATTAAGAATATTGACCACCCAGTGAACAGCATTTTCCGCAGTTTCATTCTCTATTTTACACTAATCTCATTTTCTATACTTCATTGTTAAAGTAATCGCAGAAAAGAAAACATTTTGTGCACGTTCTTGGCCAGTGCGACCCACTGTGCACCTTCAACCCTTTCCGGCTGCGTGGCGTCGCGTCGCGCTGTCCTTTCCTGCGGTCCCACAGCGAAAAGAAAGTATTGCTTCCCCGCGGTGGCGTTCCGCGCTGTTGTTGCACGTCATGAGGTGGTAAAACAACACGACGACGTAGAAACAAGGGGTCGCTCAACGAGGCAGAAATACTCTCGCCCTCTTCGTTCAATGAAATCATGTGTGTATTATCTGTGCGTAGCTGAGAAAATCGCCTTATTTTGAAACAAAGGGAAATGAATGGATATTGGTGTTTACACTCTAAATGCTTTATTCATGTTCTGTTTACATTTTGGTTATCCATGTAAAAGATTAAAAGATGTTTTTGAGTATATGGTCGTATGTATGATTATATAACGCTCATATGTATAATTTTGTATAGAATTTTCACAAATACATTAAGGAAATGAGAATCCTATCTGTATTAATTTTTAACAAATCTCCATGGCGGGAAACAACAATACGTAATGGATTGTTTTCAAATGTATAGTCTGTCTAAGTTTCACATAAGACAAAAACGCGTGTGTCGTAACGTAACACAAATTGCGTAACTCCTATCGTACAAGTTCAGAATCTAGAAAACTGTCATTTGAAAATGAATTAAACGTTTACGTAACTTTACTGTTTCGGCTGCGCATTCAGAGACGCAATACATTTGCAAGATTTTTTACGACGCGGACGAAGCACTGAATACGTTCGCCACCAAATACAGGTAAAAATATCTAAAGCTGAATTCATTAGCCATTGGTGCCAACAGACAAAACGCTGAATTGAGGGAAGATTTTTACTTTCATAGCTCTGTTAAAGTAGACGTTTTGCGACGTATTGTTAAATTCACGTCCCGCCGACTAAATTTTCAAAGAATACACCATTAATCACAGAGCAAAGGGCAATGGATTCCTTCTCTATGCCTCAAGTTCAGAGACTCCACCGAGCGTCCCATCACGTCCAGGCAGAATCCACAGAACGCAGCCATCAGAAACAGACGACCGGCGTCCAGCACGCGCCTACTGGAATTTCTGTCCCGCCGCAACGACGCTACGCCTGCAACGGAGGCTGGGAAGCACTTGGCCCGGAAGTCCAGCAGGCGGGGCGCCGGGACAAGTCCAGCTGCCAGACTTCCAAGAACATCGCTGGCCACAGCACGAGAGATTGCGGCGGCGACGACTGACCAAGAATGAAGTTCTAGACAGGGTTGACCAACCACTATGGAATGTGGAGGGGGTTAGTAAATAACGCTTGGTGGCACATGAAGAATTCTAAATTTGTGATATATTGTTGTAGTACTTGTAAGTTCACCGTTAAGTGAAACGATAGTGCCTTCTTACAGTTGTGTTTTTTCTGCTTGCCTTCAACCATCGGCTCGAAGCATTATACCAAAGCTAACGGCTCGAAACATACTTGATCGAAAATATGGGAATAGTAATGAATGAAAATATTTCATGGCAAGTTATTTCAAGATTCTGCCATATTTATTGCGTCTTGGGAGCCTCAGCATCATCAAGATTTGATTTGATTTTATTCTTTTAAGTCATTTATTCATTAAACCAAGTCTTAACATTAGTTTAGTAGGATAATTGAGTCAAGTAATTCAATGCCCCGTTAAATCTTCGCTTCATGTGACATAACGGTTTTATTTCAAATGATTTGGTAGACAATTCAATATGCAATAAATAAACTTTAAAAAATATTAGAGATGCATACAATCTCGAGCCTCGCGTCCATTATCTGCTTCTCCTACTTTATTATATCATATCTGAAGACCTTGGGGCAATAACATGCTATACCACTGTACGTAAGTTTCGAGAAAGTAAAGGTTTAGACATTGCATTCTGCACATTGGGATAAAGAACATCAATTTATTAATTACACTTCCATCTGGCAGCAAATCTTTAAAATAAGAACCCAATATTAGATACATCTATAGGTCATCGAAATACAGTAATATCTCAATTTCATTAGAAATGTGGAATAGCCTGTTACTGCCCCAAGGCCTTCATTTCTATTAAGAATGGAACATATCTTACAGTTAAGTATTGCTGCTGTGATCATTACTCGCCAATGGCCATCCCAAGCCATTCGCACACTCTGTAAGTCCAGCCTGAGAACCTGCGGTGCCGGCAACGACGCGCGGCTTCGCAGCCTCCCTGCGGACACCGCAGTGTTGCGGAGTGGGGCGGGGCGGGGCGGGGCGGGGCGGGGCGGGGAGAGACAGGATGAGACGTGGCGGGGCGGGGCGGGACGGGGCGGGGCAAGGCGAGATGGAGTGAGAGGTGGAGCGGGAGGCGGGAGCGGTCGCTAGCGGAAAAGGGCCGTACGTCCTCGTGCGGCCCTCCCACTCGCTCCGCCCCCTTCTCCCTCCGCCCTCTCGCCCCACCCCCTGCTGAGAGAGCGAGGCCACTTCCGGAGGCCGGGCATAACGCAGCGGGCGGTCGGCGGTCTTCGCTTGTTTTGTCCGGCGGCTGCGGCGGCGGCGCCGAGGCGATGGTATTCAGAGCGGAAAACCTACTCTGCGCTCGCCGCCGCCGCCGCCGCCGCCGCCGCCAGTGGCTCTCTCTCGCCTGTGCGTCGCGACGCCGCCCGGTTGCCCCCGCCCCCGCCCCTCCCCCGGAATATATATTTCCCGGGCAGGCCATTCGAGCCCGGTCCGGCGCCGGGCTTCTTGCCTCGGCGTCGCTCCCGCACCGCCTCCGCGCCTTTGGTCACTGCCTCGGCCGAGCAGCGCCACTCCACGCACAGTGGCCGTGCGTACGCATTTCGAGCAGCGCATTCCAAATGCTCGAATTGATTGTGATTTAGAGATGTTTCAACACGTACTACGGTTTTTGCAAGTAAATGCTACGAGGTCGCCAATGATACAATGCTTCGCGTTGTGAATTATCAACAGATTTTATAATTCAATTGAGTGAAAAAGGTTGTTTTTTTTTTTCATAAGCGTATAATTTTTTTAATTTTTGGCTTACAGTCATTGATTAAAGAAAGTAGAGGAGGAGAAGACATCAATTAAACGAACACGCAGTTGCAAAACCATTAAGTAAATATAATGAAATACTTCAATTTTTTAGAGCTTCTCTTCAATCTGCACGAGAATACGAAAAGATGGAAATGCCCACTTAACTTTAAACATTTAATATTTAAGTGGTGCTGGCATGTGAAGGACTAAAATACATGACTTGCTTCCTTATCAGTGTAGAACCACACGTATTTGCCTCGTACCATTCGGTCACGAACCACTCTATCGTGACTTCAACTTTGCATTCTTCGTTCTATACTCCTATTAAAAAAACAAGTTCCCTCAAGTTCACGAACAGGCAGGGGAGAGGTCATTCAATCATGGCTTAAATGTTTGGTATTGAAGCTCCCGATTAGAAGATAGGATTCCCCCTATCTTTTCAATTCGTGAACTTGAAAGGACTTTCTTTTAATCGAAGTGTAGGCGCATCTGCCCACGCCGCTGCTTGCATGTACGAGTTATAGAGAGTTTTGCACGCCGTAGCGGGCAGCAACCGACTACAATCTCGATCTCCTGCGCATGAGCATATACACAAGTGTGATTCGAAACATGAACTGCGCATGCGCAGATCGATAGTGCTGTCTATAGCTTTAACGTTCGAGGGTTCAAAACCCCCCTGTTAGAGAGTTTGTGCCATCTCGAACGTTAAAGCACTATCGATATTCAGCTCATGTGCCGTTCACGTTTCGCACCACTTCAGTGCTAATGCGCTTGCGCAGAATATCGATAATGCTGTCCGTTAAGGCTGGCACAAACCCTAGGGAGTTTTTAACCCCCCTCGAACGTTAAGCACTATCGATCTTCTGCGCATGCGCAGATGCACCAAAGTGATGCGAAACGTGAACTACGCATGAGAAGAAGATCGATAGTGCTTACCGTTAGAGGGGGGGGCAAAAACTTCCTACTCAATTATGGTCCCTAGGACTCGGCCGTGCGACTACTGTGTCCGGAGAGGCGGTGGTGGCGGCGGCGGCGATCGCGCGACCCGCAGCGGGCTTCTCGCGCAACCACCGCCTCCACCGCCGCGTCGCAAGTCGGGCACTTGGATGGAGGCTATTGCCGCCGACCGCCGGCGCTACGCGGCGCGGCGGCGGCGCGGCGGCGTCGCCCGCGCCATTGTAAAAGCGCGTGCATTATGTCCGCTTGTTGGAGGTTGTATGGCTGCGGCGCCAGCGAGTTCGTGAGCTGAAACCGGAATGGATAATAATGCTGTCAGGGGTAAGGAAAAACGCCGCCTGCTGTTTTTGGAGAAGACGCGGTTCATTTGAGTTTTGATATGACCGTGTGATATGTACTTAAGGTTAGTGATGGGGGTGAAACTGTACAACTTGTTTCTAAATATTGGAGAATAACTACGATTATTATAACACCGAAGAGTCCTCCAAGATACCGAGCTGACATTTTATGTGAGTACCTACTATAACTATTGGAAATTAAATACATGCGAAAAATTTAATTCTCATGAATCTATGTCAAGGATTATTTACAAAATGATTGAAACTCGGTAGGATCATGAGTGCTTTCGGATCTGTTATACGTCATGTTTATCAGACTTTTTCTTCACTTTTCTCTGGCTGTGAGGAAATGAATATCACTTATTATTATCATAAATGATCGTAATTACAATAGCAAGCTTCTAAAAATGAGAATTTCATTGATAAAATTACTACTAGTTGATAATGAGATGCTACTTAAATATAAATCTTTTTCAGTATTCAAAATTGAAACTGCCAGGTCCTTTGTGAATCGTGAGAAAACGTTATTTTGTAACATTTACTTTCCTTTTTATGTACTTTAATGAAATTTCATCAAAAATCAGATATTTCTGAGAATTCCTTTTCCTCAGAAATCCAATTTAAAATAAATTAAGAATGGTCCTCTAACTTCGAGAAAATACTCTTTCTAACGTGAATTTTCTCGTTTCATTAGAAAAGAATCGAACATGAAAACAAAGAATCTTCCCTCGCTCATCAAGATGACCCACGTTCTTTCAGAATAACACTATGAACAATTCTGCAAAGTCTCATTTAAATTATCTTAACCCCAAAACCGTATCAGATGTCAATATCGAGGGTGGAAAATGTCAAGTGAATTGTCAAGAGTAAGAAACAAAGATGTGTTAAGAAAGATGGAAGAAAAACCGAGGATCCATAACATCTGTGAGAATAGTTTGACTGGAAGATGTAGGGTGAGATTGTTCAATGTAGGAGGCAAGGCATGGTAGCGTGTGAGGCAGGGCGGAGAAGGAGGAAGTTGTTCGATGATGTGAGGAATGTGAATGAATGATGTGTTGAAGAATAGAGAAGAGCTCACGATACGGAACGATGGAAGACAGAAGTGAGAACATGTCTACCAGAAGAACCAGCCACATGCAGTTGGGAATTTAAAAAGAAGAAACTGAAAAAGATCGCAGACATATTCACAGACCAACGCAGAATACATAACTCAATCCGTCAAAATAATGTATCATTTGACTAAATATTAATGATTAAACATACACCTACACAATGGCGTCATTAGAACATAAATTCGACGATTTGCATTTTGGTGCTAGCTGATTTGCGGCGTCTTTTCCGCTTTTTAATTAAGAAGCCCACTATTAAAAATACGTAGTCATGGTGATTTTCGCAATATATCTCTAGAATGCAGTTTCTAAAATAAAACGCATGGACGCCTCTTGCTGCTACTTCTGATCTCATTCAGTGCATCTAAAGATAGCGTCATGACAGTTACGGCGTGGGAGCTAAGAATGGCTTACAACAAGAGGACAACGGATCATGCTACTTACATTTCTACTGCTGCAAAAGGAGGAGACTGGTTTGATGAAACGTATACTTTGCCTGATGTCTTATTGAAATAGCTTAGACTATTGCATCACGATTTAATATTGAGACACGTCAGTAACTTCCTTTTTCTGAATTGTTTAAAAATGTTGATTTTTCATTAAATATATGTACTATATAGTTATAAACAACAGATTCTCATCAGGTACATTTAGGTGAATGACAACCGAAATAATTATTTTATAAATAAAACTTACATTTTAATCTACAAAATGTTATTCTTTAGAAAGGATTTGTTCACGGTTACAACCCTTCCAGCAATCCAAATATTTGCAATTGAAAAATTTTGAATCATGGACCATCGGTAAATGCGATTAAAGATACGTATTGAGAGATAATATTGAAAGATAGCTGAATAACACTCATATTAGAAAGTCTTCAATTCCACACAAGCAAACGACTCGCAAGTACCCAAACGTACACAGCAGCAGGGTAAACCGCCGCTGGGGAGTCAACACCACCGCAGAGCCAGGGTCTTCCCAGCGCGGGAGGCTTAGCTTTAAAGAGACCTCCGAGCGGGAGGGGTGGTGGAGGTGGAGATGGAGGCGAAGATGGCAAGGCGCGGTAGATGGGCCAGGTAACCGCGGAGGCGGCAGAGGTGGAGTAAGGCGACCGGGAGCGGCGTTGGCAGCAGGAACGGCGGCCAGGGGGATGGGACAGAACGGGAAACTGAGGCCAGGGAGGCGGAGATCGCAACGGCGGCGGTGGGCGGGTGGCAAGCCTTGCTTAGCGGAGTTACCGCGCCAATTTAGCGCAAATTATAAACATATTCGCGTCCGGACGCCGGCTGAAATATTCAGCGAGATAGAGAGAGCATTGCCCGACGTCCCGTCCCATCCCATCCCACCTCCGCCCCTCCTCCCCACCCAGCCCCACCCCTCCGCGCGCGTACGCACTTACCCACGGGCGGCGGCGCGTTAAAGTTGCACGCCGCTGAAACATGCATGTCGCCGCGCGCTGTAGGCCGCGCCGGCGACGGAGAGGGGAGGGGAAACGAGGTAGAGGACGCGGCAGGGAAGCGGCGGTGAAAGTGGAGCGACGCGGCAAACGCTGCGAAACCAGTTTATGGACGTTTGGGAGACAAATGCCATGTGATCAACACGAAGGTAGTGATGGTGATAGAGCTGGTGGAACTTTTGTCGAGTAACCGTAATGCCGTACGTGATCGTAGTTGAGCAGTAATGGTGATTAATTTTTGAAGATGGTGGTTAAAATAATATTATTGGTGTTAATAATATTGTATGTGGGTGGTCATAGCAATTGCGATGCTTGATGTGGTTGACTTGTTTGGCATGGTAAAGCAGAAGGGTTGTGGAAATCAAAAGTAACGTGAATCAGTTATATAATTTTGGAACAAAAGTGTAGTTCTACATCGTTTCTTAATGGTAAGGGGAGTTGTCTGAAGTGGAGTAAACAATGTCGCTATTTTATTAAGTTATTACGATCAAAACTGCAATTCACCGCCTTTGATCTGATCCGGAATACGGGATCTTCGATCAGAGATGACAACGAAAATCGAAAATGGCGAACAAAGAGAAGAATTAGGGAGAACGTAAAGCTACCAACAAACCCCTGACTTCTAAATGTATTTGTCGCAGTTAAATCAAATCAAATGTTGGCATGACAAAGAAAAAAGAATAGCGATGGCTTTGACTTCGTGAAAAAGGATGAAGGATAAATCACCCGCGAAAGCAGTTTTCCAAAACAAATTATCAAGCATTTTTCGGGAAACGCACTAGTCACTCCGAACAACTCCACCCCATCACCAGGAGCTGCTCTTAAGTCTAGACACAATGAATATATTTATTTTTCTCGTCGATAAACCAATACCTAGGTCAGTGGTGTCAAGGTCTTCTACTGGTGGCAGTGGCACGCATCGTGGCACCGTAGCATGCCAGACGCTTCTCTGCGCAACCAGCGCCGGGAAAGGAACTATTAGTAGTAATCCCGCCGCTTTACAATAGGGATGGCGTTGTCTCGTGACGGGGTAATGATTTGCTTGGAGGGGCGATTTTTTCGTGGCACTCGTGCCACGGACTCCCGCTCGTTGCACCGACCTGGACAACACTGACCTAGGTGAACGAAGAAACTAATTAGAGGGTGACAGCGATGGGTTCGGGCAATCCCCGTCCTGCGGGGGAGAGGTGAGGCCAAGAGCTGGGGAGGACGCAGCTAGAGAAGCCCGGCCGCAACGGCGCTCCCGCCGGGCGCTGACCGCCGCCGCCGCCGCCGCCGCATCGACCTGTCCCGGCACGAGGCCGCTGTAGCCGGGCGTCGCCTCCGCTCCGTCGCTTCCGGTCCACTGACCTCCCGGCGGAGGCAGCCCCCGCCAACGGCGTGGACCCGTGGAGGAGGTAGGAAGGGTAGGGATCACACTAGCACCGGGGACCACGCGAGTGGCGAGAGTGAGCGAGGCAGGGAAGGGGGCGGGGAAGTAGGCAGTGATGGGGTGGGAAAGGGGGCGGGGAAAGGTACGGGAAGAGGCAGTGAAGGGGTGAGAAAGGTGGGGAAGGGAGCGGAGAAGGGGTCAGGGAGGGGTGAGGAAGGGCGTAGGGAAGGGACGGGGTCGTCGACAGGGAAGGAAGGGTAAGGGGATGAGGAAGGGCGAAGAGTTGCTTTTGATATCGTCCTTCCAAGTGAGAGGCGGAACCCTGGTGGTGGAAATACGAACACATCGCTTTCTGAGTGAGGAACGAAACCTTAAATGCTTTCGAAGTAATGATATTCTAATATATCGGTTTCAATTAACAACAGTCTCTTAGTGATGAACGAAACACAAATATTTGTGTTGTAAAAGCGCTATATAATAGTCATTGTTTGGCCACACTACTATTGAGAAACTACCATAGAAAAGTTAATTGAAGTATGCCTTTACTTTTTCTAGATGACAAATTACGTTAAGAGATATATGTGAGTTCAGCAAGCATATTTGTAGGGTTCCGAATTCAACTATTACTTCGGAATATTTGCATTCATGTATACCAATGAGTTTCTTGTACACCTCTAATGCGATCTATTTATAAACAACATTTGAAATAACCTAAATAGCCAAGGAACATCAAACCACCACCGACCACAATGAATGTCGTCGCGCGTAGCGTCTCCACAAAGCAGCGAGTGAGCTGGAGATGAAAGGAGATCGGACGAGCGGAATGGAGGCAAGGGGACGGGACGGGACGGGTCTCGCGTGACCGTAACGCCGCCGCAGCCGAGAGGTGCCGGCGCTGGATATAGCCTTCCACTTCCGGTGGCGTGAAGCGGCGCAGCGCAGCGTGGAGCGACGCGGCGGGAGCTACACCGGCGCAGGAGGGCGGGCACCTGGGCGCCGAGAGGCAAGTGAGTGGATAGAGAGGAAACGGAGAAGTGAGAAGGGCAGGAAGCTAATGGGCAAGTGCCAAAAAGGATGGGGCAGTGAGAGCGGATAGTACGACGGAAAGTGAGAGGGGAGTGAGCGAGCGGGAGTGAGAGAGCGGGAGTGAGCGAGCGGGAGTGAGCGAGCGGGAGTGAGCGAGCGGAGTGAGCGAGCGGGAGTGAGCGAGCGGGAGTGAGCGAGCGGGTGTGAGCGAGCGGGAGTGAGCGAGCGGGAGTGAGCGAGCAGGAGTGAGCGAGCGGAGTGAGCGAGCGGGAGTGAGCGAGCGGGAGTGAGCGAGCGGGAGTGAGCGAGCGGGAGTGAGCGAGCGAGAGTGAGCGAGTGGGAGTGAGTGAGCGGGAGTGAGCGAGCGGAAGTGAATGAGTGACACAGAGATAGGAGTGACGGGAGGAGAATGAGACAGGGTAGGGGAAGAGGCGATGGAAGTGGTCAGCGTCAGGGCGACAGGAACGGGCATCAAAGCGGTGGGTGGTGCTACTCGTTGGCGCCGGCGGAGGCACAGAAGCTGGTGGCGAGTACGAAAGGGGGGTGGGGAGGGTTTGGAGGAGCGGAGCGGTCGAATGCGGGGCGTCTGGGCGGCGAGGGGCCGAGAAATACCTGGGAACGGCGGTCGTAGCGCTTCCGAGATAGCGCGGGTGGCCACATCGCTCGTCGGGACTCACCTGCAACAGAACAAAGGACGCCGTGGTTAGCCTCGGAACACACGCGCGCCCTGACAAGAGAGCAGGGCGTCCGTGGGCAGGAAAAAGCGTCGTTGACACGAGGGCGAGATACTGAAATTTCCAGATAATAAAGAAGCTCCGTCAAATAAGGAAGTTGAGGTCTACTTTCAGGCCGATAGGAGTAGGGATTAACAAGGATACGGAAGGAATTAAATAAATCTCCTTCAGCCGAGAAATAAAAGAGTGAATAAATGGATTTACTCGGGTAATATAAAAGGACAGATATGCATCAATATGTACAAATAAATTAACAGGTAATATAATAATGATAACAATAAATCAACAATGATTTAAATAAAATATTAAGCAAAAACACTTTCTCGCAAAATCGAAAATATGTGTACATTTTTCTCGTATGATTCAAAATATAGGCCTAAATGATATAAAACAACACGTAATATTTAAAGTTATTTTTAAATATTTATTAATTTGTTCTTAATATAAATATGTTTAAACTACACGCGGTCCGCTTCGGTGTACATTCTCTCACGGAGGTACAACGATGTGCGCGTCGCGTCGTCCTCCCCGGCCCGGTTGTCCCCGCCGCCCCCGCGATCGACGTCCGGCCCTGCAGCGGCGCCGCGGGGGACGAAAAGGGCGGCCGGCGGCGGCCTGCATATTTTATAGTGAGAACGGCCGACCGACACGCCGGGCCACCCCTTCACGCGCTAATGCCCTTAATGGGGACAATTAGCCGCCGCGCAGTTGGCGGCCGATCGCCCCCGCCCCTTCTCCTCGTCGCCCGCTCCGCCCCGCCCACCCCGCCCGCCCTCGCGCGGGGAAAGTTGCCACGGGGAAAAGGGTTTAAAACGCGGTCGTTTCACCCGTTCCAGCGCCGCCGGTGGCGGTGGAGCGGCAGCACGTGGGGGCGGGACGTGAAGTTTGCAGCGGATGGGGGACGGCGTTGGGCCGACTCCCGAGTGACACGGCTCGTGGAGTTGGACGACGCGATGAAGAGACAAGGAAATGAAGATGGTGAGGAAGATACCGGGAAAAATGAAGGCGCGAAGTGACGAAAATAATATAGAAGAACAAAATGTGAGGAAATGATGGATGAATTAGGAAAATAAAGAAATGGAGAAAGAGCAAACAGTTTCAAGAGTCAAGAGAAATAATGATTTCAAAAGGAATGATTACAAAGAGAACATGTAAAGAGAAGTAACTGAAAAACGGAAAATAAGAGACTAAGAAATGAGAGAAGAGTGGACGTACAAGAAAGGAAAGCAAAAAGAAAATTGAGAATCGTCGATAAAGGTGAGGCTGAAGAGGAAAGATCGAAGAAGAGAAAGAAAGAGGATAAATAGAGTGAAGAGTTCGCAAGGACAGCGTGTAGAAGGAAGAGCGAAAGGACAGGAGCAGAGCGATGGCGGGCGGGTGGAAGGGGCGGCAATCAGGGCCGCGCAGATGGGCCGGCCTCCGCGCCGGGGGCGGCGGTAGAATAGGCGGCGAGCGAGTTCGGGAAAAGTGGACGCGCCGGGCAGCGGCGCCTGTTACCGATGTATCGGCTCCGATGCGGTTTAAACGCCCAGAGATGGGGGCACTTTAGCGCGCCCGGGGCCACGACGCGGAGGCAGGGGGCGGGGCGCGCGGGACACACAGAGCGTCAAATGCACGCGCTGGAAACATGGGACTGCTCGCCCGCCGCGATAACGATATCGACTCGACGGACAAATTCCGCGGCGCCATCGGCTGGAAAATCGGGGAGAAATAAAAGAGCGTTGCTGCGGAATTAGAATCGTGAAATACGTTGCCAAAGAGTGGAAAATACTCAAACTACGATCGTATGTGTCGATGCCTCCATGTCTTTTGAAATATTGGTTATTAATTTGTATCGCTTTTTTTTGCCTCCTCCACTTGTGTGAACACGCTTGCTCTTTGCGATACAGATAAAACAGATATTTATAGAGTACGACTGTAATATGCTGGCTCGAAATTGTCTCTGCGCGGACAATAGCCTTGATCCGCAACTTGATGTAATGAATTTTGGTTTTCTCCCAACCAATTTTGAATAAACTACGCGGAAGGTCGTGGCGCTACAATTCCAGGATTAAAATAGAATCCTTGTCCACTAGGCCGATGATCAGTAACGAAATGAACGAGGAAAAGGGACGTGAATGCCCCGCGAAGTTCCGCGCAGCGCCGCCACCGCAGGGGGGCTTCGCCAACCTTACTTAACGACGCGGACGGGAAGCTCGCGACACAAAGCGGTGCCACGTCCCTCGTGATGCCCCTCATAAAGCCCAGAGCCTCTCCACAATTATGTCCCTCACTCCCGATACACGCCTCGCATTACAGGCTTTAACTAAAATATGATCCAGGAATTTGTAATGCACCGTGACATAAAAAATTCGAAATCCTTACCCGGGCGCAAAAAAACGTGCGGGTATCCGCCTCAACGATAAATCTATCGAGATTCCCTTTATAGGTCGTTAACGGTACTCGCGCGTCCAGTAAATAAGCGAAGCGTGAGGGTAATCCCTGCCCCCAGGGCTGCAGATATACGGCCGACGGCGCGGCCATTGTCGCGACAGGCTCGCCAACCGCGCGACGCTGCATTCCCGCACGTCACGCGGGCCCGCGTACTAAATCTCCCGCCGCCGCGCCGCGCGCGGGTCGCCCGCCCTGGCCAAACAATTACCGACCGCAACGCCGGCAGCGCCTCTAGCGGAAGGCGAGTGATTTAGATGAGTCCTCCCGCCTCCCGCACCTTCCCCCAGCCCCCGCCACCCGCCGAAAAAATTCGCGGTTCGATTGAATATTTGCATAGATGCCACGCGCTCCGTCCTTTCTGGCGCAGAAGTCGATGCCATTTTTCATCGGGCCGCGATCTCTATGAAAATATGAAGCACCATGAATGCTATCACGAACAGAAGGGGATCGATTCCTGCGCACTAACTGCCATGCATCATCCCCACTCGCCTGATATCCGCTCCGACGCTCATCTGGGCGAAAGAATTTGGCCGGAAAATGGAACGCGCCAAGAAAAATAGGAACGTCCTCTTAGACTTCGGCGTTATCTTCTTAGAACTCATGAATGGAAAAACAAGCTTTTTATGAAAAACATAAATATTAAGACTCGGCATCCTGAACGTTCTAAATCTCAACCACAGAATCAATCCATCACCAACAATGACAATAGAGCCACGACGACGCCTCATCGAAAAGTTATTTCGAATCGGACGAGAAAGGAATTACACCCGACTCAAACAAACAAAAAACCTCGCCAACTCGAACGATTTCTACGCGTTCGGCATAAAAAGGACCGGGGCTGTCTCGTGGAAGTTCCTTCCCCTTCCCAGTTGTTTGCCCCCGGAGTCACCTTCCCGTCCCCCGGCCCCCTCACGCCATTTCCCACAATAGCCCATTTCCAATAGTCCTTAAAATCCGCATTACCGCAGACGCGATTGGAAGCTGATGCTGCAGTTTACAAGTTCGGAAGTTGCAATAATATTCCTACAAATCTCGGAGGCCCCCGGATCGATCCAAACAATGCCATAAAGGGACATTAGGCGCCGCGGCACGCGCCCTGGATACAACGCCGTCGGCGGCCGCGAGGCGGCGCGCCCCGTGGAGACTGTAGACATCCCCGCCGCAGCTATTGATTCCTGATGTTTACTGCGCCGATCATGGATATTGCGGGGGCAGTAAGGCCAACTTGCAGATTACTGCGAGGCAGTAAACCCGGGCCGGAACGGCGCCTCCGTCGAGTTCTTACGATCTCGGCTCTTCCCCTTCCCCACCTCTCAACCCGAAGCGCCCATCACACTTTGGGTCTTCGTTCCTCTTCGGGTTGCCTCCACGCCACTGGACCAAAGGAAAGGAGAAAGTGGTGAACGCCCTTTCCAAATAGCGATCGATTCATTTTATAACCTCTGCTGCAGGCGTTAAGTTTCATGCACTTTCGTGCGGAAGAATCTCGTATACAGTGGAAAACACATTTTTTTCCAATCGTGAAATTGTGTGTAACATTGTAAGTTTCAAATCTCAAGTGATGCTTCAGGATAGCTGAAGAATATTTCTGTAGCATTTCAGTTTAACTTTTGTGCAGTTCTTATCAACTACATCGCTATGTTACAGTTATACAAACTGTCAATTTGACATACGCTGAAACGTTTCAAACAATAGTAAATTTAGAAACTACTTCACACAGTATTTTAAAAATCTGTATTTTAAAGTATTTTGTAATATTCGGTTCAACTATATAGCGAAATATTTGTATCTAATCTTACGAAAAAAATAGGAAAGTGAGGGAACTCCTATTTGAATAAAAACGAGCAATAATAAATATTAATAAATGGCATCGCTAAAATATTTAATCCTTTACGCACTTACTAGCGTGCCGAAAAACTATCCGACGCATTGCAGCGAGTTCCTGATCCGCAGCATATTACACGATCACCACGCAGATCGACGCCGGAGGTATCTCAATTGTGCCGGCACGCGGAAGCAGGCGGTTCCCGCAACGCCCCCCTCCACCGCCACCACCGTCGCCCCCCAACCACCGCC
This sequence comes from Acheta domesticus, assembly GCA_031308135.1. NCBI lineage: Eukaryota > Metazoa > Arthropoda > Insecta > Orthoptera > Gryllidae > Acheta > Acheta domesticus. Next base: position 215,216,058 of record JAHLJT010009436.1, read on the forward strand.
CGCGTCATCACCGCCCCTTCCCCCTCGCGCCACCGACGCCACGCCCCAGTCGCCCGCCCCCGCAGGAACGTCTCGACACGGCGACGCGGGAGGCAAAGCGGGTAACGGCGCGGGCGGCGGGCGGCGTGGGCGGCGGCGCGGGCGGCGGGCGGCGCGGGCGGGGGGCGGCGCGGGCTGCGGGCGGCGCGGGCGGCGGGCGGCGCGGGCGGGGGGCGGCGCGAGCGGGGGAGGGCGCGGGCGGCGCGGGCGGCGGGCGGAGCGGGCGGCGGAGTGGATGGTTAAGCGGGCGGCGGCGCGAGCGGTGCGGGCGGCACGGAGCGACGAGAACGCGACGATATTAAGGACCTTGTCGCAGCCCCCGCACATCCGCAGCTACCGCCTCCTCCTTCTCCTCCTCCGCATCGTCTCGCAGCAAATTACTGCATTTCCTACGGCACGTGTTCGAGCTCCAACGCATAAATATTTGAACACCGCCCCGCCTCGCGATCCAGATGCTTCGGAAAGGGGACGGTGCTCGTTCTATATTGAGAAGACTAAAAGCGTTCGAACCACTCTACTTCTGTCGATGTTCATGTAGACACCTACACGCTTTATTTTTAATAGAATATCTTTAATTATGTTTGCACGTGAATATTAATTTCCGAATAATGCAATGAATGAGTGAATTTAGAAATCGAGCACGTCGAACATATGTGTAGTATTCTATACCATCTGAAAATTTATAAACTTCAATCACCAATTGTCTAGTAAGACACCCAAATGAAATATTATTTTTGATCACATTGCAGATGTTTTCAAGAAAGAAAGCTTTGTGTGTAACGTAACAGTTCCATATACGCTTAATATCAGTTTAAAGGCGCTCTTATCGTTTGTTCCCAGATTTATAAAATATGATTGTAGTGAATATAACAGTTCTGTAATGTGATGTGTTCCAAACTATTAGTAAATATTGAAAGACATAATAAGTTACGGAAATCCTTACGGGACTAAATGAAACGCGGTCTTTTTAAATTTGGCCAAGATATATTTCAGGAAGTAAAATATTTGGAAAATCCCTGATTTTCATTACCATTTGATAAGATAATTAAACATTGCAATAGTGGATGTGTTTACAACGGGTAAATAATATTACTTAGAATAAAATTGTGTGTTTTGGAGGTAGCCACTCCCACATGACGTATAACAGTAACGCCTTGAAATGAGTTTGGTATGCAACCCGCCAAACGACCGTGTGCAGCGTAACAGCGAATTTCTCCTTCTCGAAACGAGATGAGCGACGGGGAGGATGGTCGGTGGACGTCGTTACGGCGCCTCTCAGCATCAAAGAAAGATCAAAATATCGGCAAACAAACTACTTAATGAAATCGGTAAACAACTAAGACGGAATTAAGGGAGCAATTATCGGAATTCTATAAGAAAGGCGGAGAATACAGAAGAGAATGTTTTCGGCAATTCTGATTAACATACAGAAAGGGTATAATGAACGGAAGAACTTTCACAAAGACGGGAAAGCAGACATAAGAGATACATTTTCTAATGCTATTTTAAATAACTCCCGCTCCCCCCTGGTGGAAATTTCATTGTCGGTAATTGGCGAGAACATGTCTGAATTCACAAAATCTGTAAGACGTAAATCATAAGCATGGAAGAGAAAATATTTAAACGGGCGGAATGATCGTGCTATTACGCACATGTGCGTAGCTGTGCATACATATACTGAACGTGCTACGATCTATCAGTGGAACTGAAATGCTAATAGCTTATGTAAACACAGCTGCTAATCCAGAGTGTTGGTTCGACTCGTGGGCCAATGAGATCTGTTCCGTGCGGTAGCTCGTAAATGCGATGCAAATGGTTCCGGGGAAGAACGCCCGAGATGGGTAACAAAACGTTGATTTTTTTTATGTCGGCCAATGTTCTTCTAGATTTATCCTTCGCATCTAATTATTAACTATTTTCGTGGCACTATCACTTAGGGTTTGTGACAAGATTTGTCCCATTTTTTAAATTTATCAAGTTTAATTTACTTCATTCAAAGCACTCACAGTAAAGAGACTAATAATTAGTGATAATTTCTAAAAGCTCTGTTCACACATCTTAACATAGCCCAGTTCCGTTTGTTATTTAATATATTCAAAATCAGCGTTATGAAATGCGCCTAGTAACACTCACCTTTACCAATAATAATAATAACAATAACAACAACAACAATAATAATAATAATAATAATAATAATAATAATAATAATAATGAGCGAACTAATAGGCAGCTCACGTATTCTAAATCAAGCATTATAGGCTTACAAGATTTTCAAATCCTCCTCCTATTGTAACACATTTTTAATGAGAAAAAGTATAACGTTTAATGTATCTAATCTTCACTACATGGATATCCCGTGACGTTTTGGTCAATTGCAAATGATAACAACAAACACTGGACATTTCCCATGATTATCTAGAGAATGTTATATCGTCGTTTCCATAATTACGAAAAATGTATCTTCACAGAGCTCTCGAAGTTTCTCCTTTACTCCGTCGGGGCCTGAACGGAGATCGGGAACGATCCCCACCGGCGTGAAGGCCGCGCCCCAGCCTCCCGCGAGACCGGTGGCGGCCATGGATATTACGAGCAGCGTACCCGCATTCTGAGGGGAGGCGGCGTACAAGACTCAGCTATTGCGCTCATATCCGCGCCGTGTCCCCGCTCAATTGATGCGCATTCCCACCCCGCGGTCTCTCCCCCCCCCGCCAAGCCGCCCCGCCCCCGCCCCTGCCTAAGTACTAGCCGTGCGCGGACTCTGGAGGCCCCCGACCACCGGCTAACCGCGATGCCGCCCCTACTCCCCGTGTGCCGCTTCGGCCCCTCCCTTCACATTGCCAGAGGATGCGCCATCTCTTCTGCATCACTAAATGCCCACCATCTTATTACGACAAATATGTATCACAATCAACGACCATACAAACGCCTCACTCGCAACGGATGTAACGATTTTTATACAACAATAATAATCAACAATCACCACCATTTCTATCAACAGCACCACCGCGTCGACACCATCGCTTCCCTCAACGCACCATCATTACTACCTGTTGAGGTGGCTCAGAGCAGCAACTGATAACACTGCAGTGCCTCTGACCGGGAGGTCCTAGGATTCGAGTCCCGACGGTGGCAACTCGACAACTAGGTCGAAGTTCGCTGTCTGGAGGAGAATTCTAGCGGCGGGTAGGACTAATGATCTTGGCTGTTGACGCTCCCGAAAACACAAAATTAATCAACGAATCAACTACTATTACAACCCACGAACACAACCTCCTCCTACATCACCACCACAACACTATTACCACGTCCATATATTAATCCCACAGCCGCTCGAATTGACATCATCATGAGCAACAGGATCACATTCACAACTACATTGGTTCATCATCTGCACCACAACTACCAAATCACCACTCTATTCTCAGCTTCAACTCTACTTTTTCTAGCACCACCACCACCACCACCGTCTCATAATCACCATAGCCACAACATCTCCCCTCTCCCTCCCCACCGCCAGCGCCGGTGGGTAAATAGTTTATGGTCAATAAATCGAGCGCCCGCCCGGGGGGGGGGCGGGGCGGGGCGGGCGGGGGCCCGGGGCAGCCGGATTCCCCGCGGGGTCAGGTGCTGGGGTGGAGTCGCGCGGCGCCGCGCCCGCTTCGGGAGGGACGCGGAGCAGCGCACGAGAGAACCGCACCGCCCGCTGCCGGGGCTCCAGGGAACGAGGGGGAATCGCCGCCAGACGTTAGGGCGATCGCTACCTGATGGCCGCCTTTGCCGCGCACAGCAACAGAAGATTGCTTGGTTTACAGGTATTTGATAGGACCGGCTGTGTTCGTCATGGTTCACAAGGATATACATCATGCCACTAATATCGTGGAATATATAAATTGGCTTTAAAAATTAAAAATAAATTGATATAAGATATTTTTATTAAAATTAGAAATACATCACGTCAACTTTCTCAACCACACAACCAATGAATTTTGTTCACATTTCCGTGTAGTAGGTCCGACTTTTGCGAATATGTCATTATTCTTTTGTAGGCTATTACCCTACGATTAAGATTTGATTTTATGAGGCACCATTAATTACTCTCAATATTTTAAATTTTTGTGAAACTATGTTATTTTCAGTTACTTCAATGTGTAATTTCACAAGATTTATTTGTTGTATGCTTAAACAAATAATTACGTTATCTTGATGACACATTTACAAGTGAATTCACAAGAGGTTCAACACGCAACTAGCTGTACCACATTAATAGCGTACAACGCAAAAATCGTTTTTGAAATGTTTATGTTAATTTGTTTACGACTTCAAAATACGTCTTCTGAATTCCCTTCAAAATCCTGCAAAAGGAACTTTGTTACGCCCATTACTACTCGGAGAGTTTGTCCTTTTGATTATTACCTCGGATATGACCTTAACATCGAGGAACAATTGTATCAGATCTACAAATTACTTTGAATATACCAACAACAATATTCTTGTGTCCTATTATTTTGCACCAAGAACCTTGGATGATTTCCCAGTGTAATTAGTGCCTGGCAATTAGGTCTGAATTTACGTTTTTGTTCATTCTACCTTCTATCAAATTATATGAATTAATAACAGCTGCATTCTTATTATTATATTTTTAAATAAAAAGTTATCTTGTAAATTTAAACTATAATTTCAGATGAAATTTTTTGACGACTTGAAACCATTAATTCTAGGCGCTCTCTGAAGCTGCCATTTTTTTTTAGTAAAGGTCATTAATTAAAGAGGTTTATGCAGAGTAAAGTATTCAATGATAGATTAAACGCATTATAGTAAGTGCATTACATAATATACTTTCGCAAATAAGCTGCTTCGAATGACGAGTCAATTACCAATGGATACACACAGAGACTCGCAACAGTGATTACCGCAGCAGATTCACAAGCGCACACAGAAGCCTGATACAGCAACACCAGGAAATATCGAACAATAAGTTCGTCTTGATCAATCAGCATTTCATCAGCAGTAAACCACCACAAAACGCCAAGCCGCTTCACCGCCACCGCCACCGCACAAGAGAAGCCGAACTCAAACGGAAACTAAGCAAGTCAACTACATCGGCGCAGAGCGCGTGCTGGCGCCAATGACAAAGCGCGCGGCCCACCACCGATGCGAACGCCCGCCCGCGATAGAAGATCGCGCGGGCTACTCTCCCCGCCGCCGGTCGAAACGGCTAGTGGGGGGCGGAGAGCTAAGAGAAGCAGAGTAGTGGCGAGGAAGGGGGCGGGGGCGGGGACATACGGTCCGAGTCCGGTCGTGAAAGGGACGGACCGACGGACGGCTGTCAGTTCTCGACAGGCCCGCCGGCAAACACGGCGTAATGAGAGTAAGCTGCCGCTCCATCGCCGCCGCTTCCCCCAGCTGCACTTAGTGCGGTATTAGAGGCGCGTAAATAAGCCAAGAGAGCGACACGCGCAGGAGGGGGCGGCGCGGGACCCCGAGATCTGTGGAGGGGGAGGGGGAGGGGAGGGGAGGGGAGGGCAGCGACGGGCGCGCGAGACGCGGATTGACAGCGTCAATCGATACTCGCCGCCCACGCCGCGGCCGCCGCTGCTCCTGCTGCTGCTGCTTCTGCCGCTACAACTGGTCCGGATGTTGCGCTGTCGTGGTGTTGGTTATTGGTACAGAAGTGAGACGTGCTAAATGATACGATCTGAAAGATATTTCGAGTTGAAACGATTCTCTACCAAGACACTGGTTTATTGTAAAAAAAGAAAAAAAAACTACCTACATTATAAACTGTCACATGTATTGTCGTTTATTATTATTATTATTCACCCAGACAATGTGCAACACATCGTATTGCTTACTGGAACTTTTGTTACTTTTACTTCTGCATCAACACTCGAAGTAAATAAAGTAACCTTCGATGTTCAACCAATAACAATTTTCCTTTTATATTTTCCTTTCATAACGAAGTTTGGCTACATAAAACGAATGTTTTAGCACTGAGACTCACATTTAGTTCATTCTTTTGAACTTTAATTGAATTTAATAAACACAAATAGTTTGAGAATAGTGAGGTTATAGTTGGAGAACTTTATTATTATTGGTTTGCTGTACGAACTAAATTGCATAAATCAAGTTTTTCGAGCTACTCTTATCATTGAATAACTACTTATATTAGTCACGCGAGCATGAAAATATATTACTTACCTAAATAATTCCTCGCTGTAGTTTCGAATTCATGCCGCATTGATTATATGCGTTGATATAACCCAAAGAGCAAGATCACGTGTTCAGACAAACGGCAAAAAAGGATACATTATTCCCTTGTCACTTTGATTTCGACGTTTTATTTACAACTGTTAAAGACATCGACATACGCAATTAAGATCTGTAGACATAGTCTAAGTGACATATCATTTACTCACGCAATAATACAAGGAAATGTAGTATAAAGTCGAGCCATACATACTATTTCAGATGTAAGATACCACGCGTGAATATCTGATGACTGTTTCAGAAAACACAAGTAAAATACGAGTACACGATTAAATGCACTAAGCAAAGAAATAAAACTTCCAGATTTCAGGATCAAAGTAGATTTTTATGACCCCAGATGGGTGCACTTTCGTGGAGAAGTGTTATCGTCAATATTTTAAGCAAATTGTAATATGCGAATTTCGAATCTACAGCAGAAGTATCATTCCTTTTTTTTATTTTCTCTTAAACATCTTGATGTACTATGTATGTATCATTTGATCCATCATGAATAACAGCAATTCATTTGCTACAAGAATACTTTTCCTTTAGTAGTAAGCTGGGCGACTATTTCTTGCATAAAAAGATAAATCCCACGGTTATTGACAATTAAATAATACTGGCGTCTCAATGTAGTATGTTTCTGTTCATCACTTTAGACGAAACTACATTCTAAAGAACAATTTGAAAACATATACAAAATTATTCGCAAATTTGCCAAATTTTCAAATGGCACAAATAAAAATGGAAACTAATAAGCAGAATACTTGCGGAAAATTGAGAATATTCTTTACTTCATAATGGATGATGAAAAATGTCAATGAACGACAATAGAAGAATAGTTAATGTGAGTATATCGTGTAGGTAAGCAAGGCACTACGAGTAGTTTTTTGCAATTACAATTACGGCAGAAACGTGAAACTATAACATGCGAAGCAATATGTCTTACGCACGGACGACGAACTTGGGGCCGATCGCTTGCAGTATTGACCACATATGAGGAGTAACGCATGAAGCTGCTCTTCCGCATCCCATCTCGATCCCGCCATTTACAAACGTGTGTCTGCTTCCTTCATGATAGGCTTTCTTATTTTTCACAGAGTTGCGGACCAATTTTTCGCACTTAGCATCACCATTCTCTAGGTCGCTGAAATGACTGAAGTAGAAGACGAAATTTTATTTTACGACATTCTATTCATAACCGCCACTTTTACTTCATACAACCCTAATTCCGAAGTTCTAGTTTGAAGTCCCTGGTTGTACACCCTACACCAATTTTTATTTTCATTCTCTTAACTCTTGTGCTTTTTTGACCAACACGGGGCACTTTCCTCGACCCCCGCGCCGCGTCGCTGGCGAGGGCGAAGAGCGCGAGAGGAAGGGAGGAGAAGGGTGAGAAATGACGTCACTCCCGCGGCGCGCTGAAGGGAGGTCATTTTTCACGCGCAGCTCGGCGGAACCTGCAATAACGGTCAGGAAATTGTTCATTACTCGCCGTGATGAGTTGCAGTGTCCGACAACCGCCGTTGCCGCCGCCGCCACGTCACCTGTTGGTCGCGTCGGGAGCCGCCGCCGCCCGCAGACGCCGTCGCCGCCGCCGCCCAGGCCCAAACCGCAGCCCCCGAGCGTGTCTTGCGGATGGACGGACGGATGGATGAATGGATAGACGGACGGATGGATGGATGGACGTTTAGACGGACGGATGGACAGACGGACGGAAGGATGGACAGACGGAAGGATGGGCGGATGGACGGACGGATGGACGGACGGACGGACGGACGGACTGACAGACAGATGGATGGATAGATAGACTGACGGTAAGATAGATGGATGGACAGGCGGAAGGACAGATGGACGGATGGATGGACCGTCGAAAGGAAAGAGTGAAGGGCAGGTACCATGAGGTTCACTTCTAGCGAAAACAACCAAAATGTTTAAAATATGTTTTTTGTTACGAAAATGGGCAGCTGACTGAATATCGCCATTAAAACATTTCGAAGGATATTTCCTTTTCCCAACTTACAGTATTTATGAATTCGTAAAAACAACGCTTGTACGATTATGGTATATAAAAGAGAACTATATTCTGTTAAATAATCGCTTTTACACTACAAAAAATTCATTACAATCATTATGTTGATCCTAACATTATTCCTTCAGAAAGATATAAAAAACAATATCCTTTACGTCCGGAAATGAACGGAAATGAGGGTCTAATATTTATATGAAGTTAACGATGGTATAATAACCTTAAAATTATCTTAAAATGTCGTGGGCTTCAAAATGATAAGTATGGTGTTAATGTTATCTGATACTAATTTTAAAATGTGAGTACTTTCAAATTATAATTTAAACATTTTATATTTTGTCAAGGAATTTCGCTTCTCCTAACTTAGTGAGCATTATAAAACGATTTACGTCAAAGTGACAATCTTTTATCAGTCCACGAACTTTATTTAAAAATCGAGTGTTGAGATAAAAATATCATAAAACTAATAGTGATTACATAAGGGGATACTAAACTGCGATATTGCGGGGAAAATTATAAAGGCTCAATTTTAATGTTTAAACCAGGCATGCAATATCTGGCGAACAAACTAAAATAAAAATGTTGATAGAAATTGTACTGAAGGGACACAGATTTTATAAACATTATACAGCTCATACCAACAACTTATCATAACGTAATAGAATTCTATATTAGTATTATCAAAGAATCGTTCAACATTGCGCAATTTTGTAACTGCTGAAGAGAGATTCGATAAGCCAATATGGTCAATTACATCAACATAATTGGAATTAGGTCCTTTCCGTTTAAAAACAACAGCTAATCATGAAGAAGAAACCAAAGAGGATTAAAACTACCAACGTTACCTCCATAAAACGAACAGGCAAAAAAAAGGTGTATCGGGAAGTGAAAACGCGGCGGTTGCAACAGCATGCTAACGAAAACGCGCCTCCATAACGCGGGTAATTACATTAAACACAGTTTTTAAACTGGCAGACAAAAAAACCCACGCGCAAAAGCGAAAAAATCCAGGTGAATATTTTACAATCCCCGGACACGTTTTATTGTCATTGATGCGATTGTTCCAACTGATGTTATTTCATTATGTAAATTACGCAGGAATCCGACAGGGGAGCTCTGACGCCCGCGGCGCCCGTGTCCTGCTTGGCTCCCGGCCCTCGTACTCCCTCCTGTCCTCCCGCCCTCCCTTCCCTCGCCCTTCCTCCCGCTCCAAGCTGCTTTGCGCCGCTTCTCTCAGCACCGCTTCCCCCGTCCCGTCACGCCCCACTCCACCACATCGCGAAACGCCTCCGCATGCCCAGTCCTTCCCCGTCTCTTACTGAAATCCCCACCCCCATGCCTCCCAACATCCTCTCTACCCCAGCTTGTTTCCCCACTCCAGCGCAAGCGTTCTAACTGGCATCCCTCCGCTTCGCCTCCAACCCCATCTATCCCTTGCCATGCCTCTGCCGTCCCAGTACTGGGTCCAGCCTCCTGCCGCTCGTCCAGCTTCGGCCCACGTAGGTCTTCTCAGCATCCCGCCCACACGGCAACCCAAAGCCCCCATCGTCATCTCCCCATTCCAACACCCTTTTTTGACTTTAAGCGTGCCACTTCGCATCCCATCGTCCTTCGTCCCCCCCCCGCATCCCACGTAACCGGCCCGGTCTAGCTCCGACTCCACACAGCACCCCCCCCCCCACCCCAGCTCTCGACTCAGCGCCGTGTCTCCTCGTGTACAGCTCGCCTGCGGCCCCCACCCCCGCGCAGTTCCGGGCACACGCCTCGCTCGCAAGGGCGGACCCAGCCGCGGCGGGGACTCGCCGGCGCCGGACACGGGCAAATTATGATGGGCGCATTCTTGGGATAGTTGAGCGGCCCCGGCGCGACTAATTAGCGTACGGCGCGCCGCCGCCGAAAGGGGGGCGGCCCCTACTTGGCCGCATGCGCTCCGTGATGAGAGCGCTGCGGGGGACGGGGAGGTAAGGCAAGCGGGGCAGGAACGGGCTCCGCTGCCGCCGCCAGAGTCTCTGTCTGGCTTTGTCGCAACTTGGATGGAGAGTATCTAGAATCGGTGACATTGTCATTGTCATGATGTTTATCCTGATGACGGAGTATTGTCATCTATGGAACAACGTGTAATCCCTGCAGTAGAAACTACTTTCATAAATATATTCAGATGATTTAAATCCCGAAGTTATCGTCATGCCTGTCACGACCTATCATCACAGACATTTTAATGCACGCGTTTCCAATAATGATCTTGTCTGCCATCGCAGTGATAGCGCTTGCTTATTTTCACTACCATAAAAATAAATGCATTACTTAACAAATATCTGAAAAAAAGTTCTTCTTTTCACCAACGGTATTCAGAACATTATTTGTATATCAGGCCCATCTGTATATCGGCCCCCTTGAATTTTACTTCCTGTTACATCATCGCTTCCCAACAATTTCTCCTTTTTCTGCGTCATAGCTGTAACTCATTTCATATGATGTTTTGGGAAACGTACAACTATCCTTTACTCAAGTCAATCGCAACATCCACATTACTCCAACTCCTGAATGCATTTCGATACACACTCTCAGCGACAACTGACGAGTTTCCAACAAGAGATTTCGGTACAGTCATCTCTCGTCAGACGTCCTAATTTACCTATCAAGGTCGTAATTTAGAAAATTTCTGTCTCACCAAATCTACGACAGTGGTCGACGCAAAAAGTCAGCGGTATCACTATTCACAATAACGATATTTATCCCAACGAATCCGGCCCCACCAAACTCTTCCTCGAGACCATTCACTTCGCTGTCATACTGCACGCCGTAGAAGGGCTTCCACGAACCCAGCACTCGGATTCCGCCACTCTATCGTCGCAGCCTCCACGTCCTCCAACATCATCACCGCAAACACCAGACTCGCCCGAAGTGCCATTGGAGTGGGCAACACATACGAGTTATTTCACTCCGGAACATTGACACGCCTAAATCCCACATATTTGTTATTTTTCAACACGTCCTTTCCATTCGTTGCCAACAACCTTTTGGCGCAGACATCGCCGCCACCACTCCCACCTCTTCTCAGAATCAACGTTTCATCGTTCTCGACCGCACCTCGACAGCCAACCCTCCGTCAAGCACCTCCTGTATCCCCGCGGCCACTTGAGTCTCCGTAGAAGGGCTTCCAGCGTCTAAATCCGGCTCGTCCACGTCCGCGGGCATGGCGGCGGGTCAAAGCGTCGGCGGTGGGCAGGGGTGGTCAAAGTGTGCGAGGGGGGGGGCGGTCAAGCGACGGTCAAGCGGCGCGCCGCCGCCGCGGGCGCTCAGGAGCCGAGGGCGCCGCGCGGTGGCCGCTTGAGGACGCGGTCGCATAGCGTTCCCGGAATGCGAACCCCGCGCCCCTGCAGCCGCCGGGGGCGCCAGCACGACCCGCATTCCCGGCACCGCCCTGCCCTCGGGCGCCGCCCTCCAGGACACTCGTCACCCAGGAGATTACAACTAAGTTATCCCGCGATTTTTGTAACAATACGACATTAGTTCCAAAACTGTCCAAATACAATGGAAGCAAATCACCCAGCAAGCAACACCAGAGTAAAAGAAATAGATTTACCGAACAGGTTCTTTTATATACAATTTGCAAATTTAGATGTTCATTTCTTAGGAAACCCACTGAGGCCCTCAGTGTGTTTCCTTTCTCTAAAAACAAAAAATAGTTGTCACGAAGTAGGCTAATAGCTAAGTATTTTTAAATATATAGTTAGCATAAAACGCATGTGAGAAAGGTTGCGCTGTTAAACTGAACCATGAATTCTATTCAGAATAATAGAAATGTGAAGAAAAGGGAGAATACCAATCACATTGTAAGACTACAGTTTATTTCTTTATTTGCTGGTTTCCCACTTGTTGACATATCTTCTTTTTTTATTCTTAATTATCGATTATTTTATCCTTATTTACATATAAATCTGATATGTACGTACCAACTTACATATTTTAATTTCAATGTTCCAGGTTTTTTTTCTATCACATTAACATTTCTAAGAGAACCACAGAACGAAGAAAAGTAGACAATATTTCTACAACTAACATTCTCGTTAACTATTTATGCAAAATAGTATCGTATTGCTTATGTAAAATCGTATTATTTGTGTAACATGTTTTTGTGGATGATACAAAAGCGTTGCAGAATGTGCACTACGCTTCAGAAAATACGCATTGCAGACGTAACTAAACTGCATTTTGCGAGAAAATAAATTCAAGCCAGTGTAAGATGAAGAGATACAAAACATCTCTCCTAGAATGTGAAGAATTCTAGAAGCATTATAATTACAATATTTTTATTCCGTTTGCAAAAATAAATTCAAGCTCAACTAGTTCAAAATAACCGTAATTAAATTACAATTCTCTGAGACATAACAAGTTAAAATTATTTATGTGTAATTGACAATGTCATTCTGGAGAAGTGCACGGAGCGATATTCATTGAATGGCACGTAATACATGTTACGACGCTCTACATCCATTGTCCAGAAAATCAAAAACGTGCTCACATAATAACGCTGCGAGATGCAAATGTTCGGGTCGGGTATAATTAGATAGTCAATTCAAAACCCTCGGGGTATTCTAGGAATTAAATAAATAATAAATTACTAATGATGACACTAATTAATCTTGCTGCATACCTATCTGCATTAAAATGTACCAAAAAATCGACAGCTATGTCGTAAATAATTCAAATTAAAACATTCCATAAAAACAATGTATCAGAGAGAGATAAATACAGGCGATTTTTATTAGATATTATTGCAATTATTTTCCAATAGAATTATGCACAATATGACAAAATAGGTTGATTTAAAAGCTCGGGATAAATTATTACGAGAAATTTCTCAACGGAAATCTGCAGAAAATTCGTCATGTGAGGTGTTACAGAAAGAAAAATCATGCAGGGTCTCGATTAGAAATAACTAGCCAACCGGCTGAGGTTGTAGCAGTCGGCTCAAAGTAACAATTGTTGCCACTGATGTGCTTTAGACCGGGACGTCCTAGGGTCACGAGACCAGACTGTGTCGATTTTTCGACAGCATTATGTTATAGGTCGAATTCAGACGCTGTCTGGAGAATAATTCTTGCAGTCGGCTACTCCGATCGGTAGTTTTTCGTGGTTTTTTCCATCATAGCAAGCGAATCCAGTTCCCTAACAAACAGTCCAGGAACCGCGCGCGATTTCCCTTCCTCTTCCTTACCCTACACTCTCCCCTCAAGTTATCACTTCACGTTTTATTTACGCACAGCTAATATTTCCTCACAGAACAAGTGATGTTTTATACACGGAATTATGCGGTCCAATTTAAAATAACTTCTGTCTAAGATTCATTATTCACCTCCTTTTAACAAAATATACTATTTTTTAAAATAGTAATTTTTATTAAGGAGAGAACTGAGGAGAAAGAATAACGAGTGCAGTTCAAAGTAGCGCCATCTTCAAAAGCATCTTCAAAAGCAAACAGCCCATAAACAAACCATCTCATAAAACATCAAAGCCACGCTTGAACGCCGTTCGATCTGCGCGCCATAGTCTAGGGCGCCCCGTTTGTCTCCGGCAACCAGGGGCGCGCTCGCTGTTTTCCTATGGCTTTTGCGTACTAACGAGTTTGCAGTTGGGGTTACGAAATTTCATCGCGCCGACCCCGAAATAAGCGAACGCGGCGGCGACTCATCCGCCGTCCATTTTTCCTCGCTCGTCGAGGAAGACTGGGGAGTAATGACAGGGAACACCGACAGAGTGATGGATCGCTGCTGGACCCCAGTCTCCCGCGCCCGCAGACGCACACGCACGCGCGGGGGTGGGGGCGTGCAGAGAGGAGAGGAGAGGAGAGGAGCTGTGGCACTGGTGGATCCAGGGTGGGGCATGAGGATCCATGCCCCCTTCCATGACGCCTAGAGTATTCGTTTACCTTCCTGTATGTGTCAAAATTGATTTAAATAATCATTTATATTCGAATTAAGTATTTACTTAAACAATATTATTGCGTAGTATCATATCTACAGTATATAAACAATACACAATATAATAATAATTATGATTATTATTTAACAAAACTCTGCGATGCCCCCCCCCATGAATGGCTGGATTCGCCCTAAACTGTGATTGGGCGGAGATAGAGAAAGGATATTGGGACCGGAGAAAGAGGATGAGAGTGAGATTGGGAAAGAGAGCGAGAAAGAGGAGTTGGAAGAAGTGAACTAAGAATGCAAGAGGAGAGAGCTGGCGTTTCCTGATGTACGATAAATATAAAAAGGTTTGTGAATGAACTATTTCAGCAATATAAAATTCAATAGAAAAAATTATATGTAGCATTGATGATGTTACATTGAAAATTATCATTATATAGTTGTTTTTCGTTCAATAAATCTTGACCAGAGTCGCCGACCAGAGTCAGTAGTAATGCTAGCGGTTCTCACTAAACAATTATCTTTGGCTTGGTACTAATCATATCCGCGACCTACTGACTATGAAATCGGTTTAAGCCAGTGCTGTGAGGAAGGAGTTGGAACGCACGTCGGAGGGGTGGGCAGGGGCGGTCCGCGACGCGATGTGTGGGCGCCGGAGGGCGATGCGGGCGGGCGAGTAGGCGAGAGAATGGTCGGAGGGCGGGTGGGGTGGGGGGGCGGGGCGGGGGCGGGGCGGGGTGGGGAGCGGGGTGGGGCGGGGAGTGGCGGGACGGGACGGGACTCGGGGCGCGGGGCGGGGCGCGGAGCATGGCGCGGGGCGGGGCGGGGCGCGGGGCGTGGACGATGCGGGCGGGCGAGGGAGCGAGGGCGTGGGCGGGGGATCGGAGGGCTGCGGGCGGGCGATACGCGGAGCGGGGCGGGGCGGGGCGGCGTTGCGAGCGCGCCCGGGGCGGCTGTGTGCCTGCGGGCTTACGTCGCCTCATCCGGCGGCGCACTGCCCACGCACGTGTCCACCCTCCGTCCCTCCGCGCTCGCCAGCTGCCGCACGCGGCACGTGATGGCCACGTGCCGACGGCGGCGCGCGCGATCGCCCACCCCGCCCCCGCACGGCCCGCCCCGCCGCGCTGCCATGGGCAGGGGGGGTGGCGCCGTCATGGGAAAGTGCGCAGAGCACGGGAAACACGGGTGACCACTCGTGTTTTCAACCCTCCATCTCTCGCTTCGCTGCGCGGACGACGCGGCCGGGCACTAGTGCAGCGTGTGCACGCAAAAATTTTTCCGTTCGGTTGGGTGGTGTTATAGGCGTTGCAAAAATGCGAACTCGGCACTCTCCCTTTTGAAATCTATATTCCATAATGAAGAGCAAACTGATGCAGTTGCTTCCACTGACGAAAACTCTACACAGTAAGGGGAATATAGTGCCAAATGAAAAAAACGGTGAAAAACTGATTTCAAATTTTAAAGATTTACAATACGTCTTATGTAGGAGAAAAATTTGTTTTCTGAGCACTAAATGTTTCATGTACTTTTGAGGAGCATTTGTATTTTCACTTGTAAGTTCTATTTTGCAATATACACAATTAAGCAGATTTTTTTTATTTGACATGATATTAAAGATTTTATGAGAGCAGATTTGTCTATGGAAAGAAGTACAGCAAATTTATACGATTTTCAGGATTCAACGAAAAACAATATTAGATTTATACGCCAATTCGTCCCGTCACTCCTGAATTTTAAGAAGTAAAATTAAATCCCTAGAGACTGAAATGTTTGAAGAGAGAAATGAAAAAAGCCAGCTGAGCAAACAGGAGTTAAACTCTTGCCAGAGAATGCAGCTGCTGATGACTCTTCATCACAACCATTCACAACGATGTCTCTGAAACTTTTTCAAAAATCCGCTACTTGGAGCCATGCAGTCCTCCCGAGCGTATGACGCCCGCCCGCCCGCCACTCCCGCACGGGCGGCCGCCAGGCATACCAACCCCAGCAAACCTTCTCCCCGCACCCAGGGCAAATTCGGTTACGTCACATGGGCGCGCGGAAAAAGTGTGGCGCGCCTGGCTGATTGTCCAATTAATGCAATCATACGGCCGGACGCGAATTCCCACGATTCCATTTCGCGGTGGGGCGGCCGCCCAATTATGAGCGCGACCCCCTCCCGCCGCCCCAGTTCAGCCGCCGCCGCCGCCGTCGCAGCGCCACCTGCCCATAGCAGTTGGAAGGCGCCGCGTCGCAGGTTAGAGGCCATTTGATGACGCGGTGCAGTCAAGTAGCGAATGGCAGTCAAGTAGCGAATGAAGCCGGGGATGGCAGAACGTCGATCGTGAACACAAAAGCGGATAGAAGTTTAAAATCAATTAAATTGGGAAGATAGAAGTGACAAAATTACTTTTAAAGAAAATATGGAATAGAAATGTTTTAAAATGTATTTCACCTTCAAAAATTGCAAAAACATATTTAATCCTTTTGTACGCACGAAATTGTTAGGAATTAGAGGATGGATACAGAAATTGTTGTTAAAGAATCTTTCTCAATTTGCAACGAAATATTTTAATGATCACACATGAAAAAATCAGAGTTACGTGAAATCGTTTGATTATATTAACAATATGTATGATTATGATTGGATAAAATTTTAGGAAAAAAGAAGAGATCAACAAAGATGGTAGCCAAAAGTTCACATTTGTGAATATGTTTAAATAGGTTGAAAATAATGAAGTACAATAACGAAGTTGGAAAATAATTAAATATGAATTAAAATGTTCAATCTAAGTTTGAAAATCCTAGCAAATTTACGAAGATATCTCATAAAATCCATTTTATCATCTCGTATCTCAAAAGATGGAACTTTAAAAATGGAGGAGGTGAGAGATACACGAGCCGAGGGCGAGACGAAAGCACGACCAAAGCGATGCGAAAGCACAGCGAGGGAGGAAAGAAAGTGGGCAGATAAGGCATGACGAGATCGGGCACGAACGGGCCGTGAATGGGGTGAGAGCGGACAAGCGCTGGACGAGAATGGAACAAATACTGGACGAGTTCGGTAAGAGAGGGTTGAGAGCGGAGCCAGAGGACGGGGAAATCTGGCCGAAAGGCAAAGCGCGAACGGAGAGGGTGTATGGTTGCCCAGCGGGAGAACGTGTAAGCGCTGTTGGATGTAGTCGTACTTGGACGCCCGAAAAAGCGTGAGAGCGCACCGCTTTGCAGGAAGGTGTGGGGAGTCGATAACAGTTTAATGGACTTGAGCCGGGATGCGCAAGTGATGGAATCAGGAGCAGTGCTCAAAGAGCGTGGAGGAGCAAAGTAAAAGTGGATATCGATGTACTTCGGCCCATGGGATGTTTGGTGATACAGTGATTGGTTTCTGCCATTTGCAAAGTGTGTCTGCAGTCATGTTAGAGATCATGGAAAGACACTTCATTGAATTGAACCACTGAATAAACAAAGAATTTGTCACGAAATCAAACCAAGTTATTACATATTTTCATATATAATTATCTCCTAATTGTATGAAATACTTCATAGATTTGTGATGATATAGATATGAGACATTTTATAGATTACATGTTTCATTCGTTTTATCTAAAGAAATAGTATACCATTTCCAATCCAAATATTGAAATGTATGAGATGATTTTAAATTTAATGTTGGATGTTGGTTCTATATAAATATATATTCAACTAAACGTTTAAGCGAAAGTGGCGAGTCCTGAGTCCTCACTAATAAATACAATATTATTATTATTATTATTATTATTATTATTATTCAGTTTGATATTAACATATTAGAATATATCTTTATTATATTTCATTTTTTTCACCCAAATCCGCGAAGATGATGCAGTTATCAGTGTTAGTGTGAATTAACTTTACGCAAAAATCTGGAAACACGATGTCCACCAGCTACCTAAAAAATGACTGATAAATTCCCGAGCAAAACCAGGTTTCTTAGGCCATTTAAATATGAACTCCTGACGCAAACTAATAAAAATAAATTCACTCCAAATCTATAACCAAAACTTATAAATCTATCATTAAACATAAACATTATTTCAAGTTAACGGGATTCAATGTAAATATTACATATTTTTTATGGATCTCCTGCTAGAAAAGTAGGACACTAGCGTGGCAACATAAATATATTTCTCCTTTATTCCCTTACATTTCAGTACGACAAACATAAAACAGTACATCCGTCTAAGACCCGCAAAGTACTTTGCAGGGAGCAAACGCAGTTGCCCCGACGTGTATTCAATTCATTACATTTAATTGAAGCGGTAAGGCGCGGTTCGTGGAAAAACGTGGGCTGTGCGGCGAAACTGTCTCAGCGGAGGAAATACCGTATTTAGCTGCGACCTCCTTTATTGCAAGAGGGAGGACCCTCAAACGTTCCAGACGTCATGGAGAGTTCCACGCGGAAACAGAAACTTCGAGAAATTGTGGAGAACTAATTACAGAAATGCTCGTCCACTTTAGCAGCTTTGCGTTCTATTTTTGGAGACTTCGTTGTTTTAATACGGCACATTTCTGTCATCAGATCACTTGCTTCACAACACTACTTACGTAATATATATTTAATAACACGATTAAAAATACATTTAAACTTAGCACATAGCGTAACCTTTTGAATAAATATCAGGACAAGCATTCTGAGAGTTTGGAATTATCAAAAATCAAATTCAAATCTAATTGTAATCGATAACACAATTGCAAACACAGTAACATTGACATCATGTATTTGCAGCAACTTCCTTAATGCAGGTATCATTGTAATACACATATTTCGTATTGAACACCTGCAGGAATAGTTTACCGAAAAGCACCATTCACACCAATATTCGTGTTCTGAGAAACGAAAGCATTCATTCCGCTCAGCCACGACCTTGGTGCCTCGAGGCTTCTCCGATTCACCCACCGGCGGAACTTCCGAGAAGCGGTCGCGCGGCACGCGAGCCCACGCGGTTTCCGGGAAGGGCCGGCCCTTCGTGGGGCTGCCCAAATAAAACATGGCGCCGCGAAGGACGACTGAGGTGTCCTCCCTCCCCCTCACCTCGCTTATAAATTCCTTGCTTTCCTTCCTTCCTTCCTCCTTGCCTTCCTTTCGGTCTCTGTCGCCGCACGGCGTCCACACCCCTGCCGCCTACATCGTCGCAAGTGCCGCCGCCGCCCCCACTAACACTGCGCTCTTGCTGGTCGGTGAGTATTTTTAGTGGTAATAACTCGCTTATCACACGGCATGGGGAGGGCGGCCGGAGGGGTGGCGGCGTGGGGGCGCGGAAGGCAGAGAAAGGCGGAAGAGGGTCGGACCGCGTGTGCGAGACCGCGAGCGTCTGCGTAGCTGCAGGACGACAGCGGGAGGCGGCGGCGGCGGCGTCTGCTGCTAATCCGGACTCGGGGGCGGAGATAAGCTCGCGGACATGGGACAGGCGCCGCCACCGCCGCCGCCCCGCGGGTGTTTATCTTCCGGCGCCGCCGGGGCTCAGCACCAACGCGGAGCTGGCGCTGTCTGGTGTTGAGGCGGAGGAGGAGCGTGTGGGCGCGAGGGATAGGTCGGTGCGGGGCGACCGGCGAGGAGGGAAAAGATGAGAAATGGACGATGAATGACAAGATTTGAGACAGAAGAGAGGCAAAGGAGGGATGAGTGTAATTGGAAAATAATGGGAGAGAGAAAAGCAAGTACAATGACAAGAAGAGAAGAGTAAAAAAAGAGAGCAGAGGATAAAGCATTGAGTGAGCAAGTAAATCAACAAAGAGGAACTGGCAAAGACAGTTTGGTGCGTGAGGACGTTCTCTAAAGGGAATAAAAAAATAAAAATTTGAGAAAGGAAGAAATGAACTCTTCAATTTCGATTGTGTGGACAATAAAGGCGGACTATGAGCTTATGAAAGGGGACAAACGAGGCAGGATGGATTGAACTACGTGAACAAAGGAGAGAGTGCAACGAAACAGCCAGACATCCAAGCAGATAAACAGGACATGTCAAGTAGCAGACTTCAGATATATACGAACGGGTGGTGTTGCTGATAGGGTGTCAACGAAATGCGCATGTTTCCAACAAAAGGATTAAGAGGTTTATCTTCGCTCTGTATTTTCTAAGTATTTTCTGTGGATAAGGGTAAGACAGGCGAGGATAATGTTGTTATGAAACTAAACTTTTGCAGCTTGGAGAAAATAATTGCGAAAGCTCCGAAAAAAAACGGCTTCTAGGAAATCGCGACGGGTCTTATCAAGACACAAAAATACATACAGACATTCGAAAAAGAAAAACAGTTCTGTAACTCTTCTCATGAAACCAGAGCTGCCCTTTTAGTGAAATATTACGTAGTAGAATAATCAAACGCAGAAAAAAACTGCTCTGCCTGTCAGCAGCTTAAAATGTATGTATACATTGAACGTAAATTTAAAAAAAATCCATGATCCTCTGAATCTTGTTTAAAAAAGGTTTGAAACTCGAAAATGACCTTTCTCAGATTAGCCATAGTCAAGTAATAAAATGAAAAAATGTATTAAATTCATTGCAGCAACAACTCAATGTAGGACTTTCAACATTTTCCTAAAACGATTATTCCGACTTCTTATACCTCAATTCACGCATAAGATATATTTGCCTGGATTGTGCCGATATTATACTGTCACAAAGTTCAAAGAAATCCGTGAATCAAAATAACAAGGATCGGCACATATTGCACATCAACACAACAGATGAGAGGTAAAGGAGTGATGGATATAATTGGAAAATAATGGGAAAATGGAGAGAGAAAAGCAAGTAGAATGACAAGAAGACAAGGGAGAGTCAAAAAAGAGCAGAGGATGAAGTATTGAGTGAGCAAGTAAATCAACAAAGAGGAACTGGCAAAGGAAGTTTGGTGAGTGACATACATTGATACATTGAGTATTTCTCTGTTCTTCACTTCAGGAACAAGTCCGTACATTAACAATGCTTTCTACATCCATCGCTGTCTGACGGCGCTCCGATGAGCACAGAATTGCTCGCCCTGCTATTCATTCTCGTCCGCGACTCCCCCTTCTCTCAAAGAGCCCCACCCCCCGCCGGGGCCCTGGGCGACGAGGGCCCCGCCCCCTCGTGGCCCCGACGCGCAAATGCTCTCGCCGCGACGGCGCTCGCGTGACAGAGATGACCCTCCTCTATCTCTCTCAATACACACGTTACATTACAACATCATCCTTGCAAACACCGCTGGAGATCCAGGAGTAGGGTCAGAGTGCTTTGTCATCGATCCTGGTTGCGACCATCGCATATAATTCGCAACTAGTTTAAATAGTACAGATCTTTTGAGAGCCAGGACACCTTGTGTTATTTTCGAGCTAATTTTAAGTGAATAATGATTGTAATGTTGTGATGAAATAAGTGGAAGAACATTCTGACTACACAAGTTGAGAAACTTCGCATGATTCATCCTCAAAACTTGCTCTGGCGGTAGACATTAATGAAACTAGATATTGTAAGATTGTAACTGCAACTTTTCCCGTAATTGATTTTTGTAGAGAAGGTGCTTAAGGTCCTTAAGGAGAAGCCGTCACTGCCCACCACGTACTTTCACAAACAAACCTAAGGACCATCTCTTCGATAAATCTGTTCTCGAAAATGAATTCCCCAAAACGCATGTTCCATTGCAATGTATTTACACTAATTACAAACCTTTTTTACCAACAGAATCTTAGGCAATTCTGATTCACATTTTGATTTTGGATAATGTTTTGATATTGAACATACAGAACATAGATTATATAATGCATAGAATGCCCGCAGCAGTGCAGCGCAAACTATTTCAACATGATTGAGCATTCCACTCGGAGTTTACGAGCACTCTCATTTATCACAATAGAACGAATAGTGTTCATTCAACAAGAGTACAAAAATTCGTAGGCGCGTGGGGGTGGCCGACCTTCACAAAGGACACGCATTTGAGAGCATCCCGTACGATCGCAGCCTACGCGCCCCTCACAGTCTGGACGTGGGAGGCGGGGGTGCACGCAGCCCTTCGCCGCTTGGAGAAACTCCGCCCATCGTCCTTCGTCTTGAGGCGCCGGCGACGCTCCTTCCATTCCGGCTGCTGCTGTCTGAGGGGACAGGCCCATTTTCCCAGATTGGGGCGCGCCCTCCGCCGCCGCGCCGGCGATCCCAGCGCACGAGCGACGGCGCGACGAACTACATATTTAATTGACCTCGGCACCCGGCGCGCCCCCACATGTCGCGCCCGAACTGCGCGGCGCCCGCCGGCGAGGGAACGGCGGAGATTTGCTTTCTCCGAGGGTGACGCGGGCGGAGGGAGGGTTGGCCGAGGTGGAGGGGCGCGACGGGGGTGGATCTGGCGCCTCGACGTGGTGGGCGAAACCCGAATATAAAGGCAACATGCTGAGCCGACATCTTGGTCTTGTTACAGTCGTGGTAGGTTAACGTATTCTACATTTCTGGAGTAGTGTTATTAGATATTCGGGTGTAAAGCGTGTAAATGTAAAGTAACTAATGAGAGTTCATCACAATTGTCAAATGGTGACCAAGAACTTGAAATTTTATATTCTTGGCTAAATGTTTCCAGTGCTTAACACTCAAATGAATGCAAATAATTCAGTCATCCATGAAGACATTCTCTGCATAATGTCAGAGGCAAATAACATTTAAAAAATCATCCTGACGTCACGGTATTAAATATACGCTTTCTTCGAGTCCGATATATGCTTACAGTGCATCATGAGCACGTCCAAGCATTTCGAGGAGACGGCACTCTCTGGTGAATCTCAAAATACGGACGTCATTGCGCACTCTAGACCCACCACCACAAACGACGTAGACACCGCCTCCATTGTTTCTCCCTCGCCGTGGCGTTCACCATCGAAAATGCTCCAAATGAGAAGCCTTCAATAGTAGTAGCCACCCAATCCACCACCACTCGAAAAACCTCTCGCAAAACCACAACCACCAAAATCCTCCACAAAACCACAAACATCAAATCCCCCACAAAATCACAACCACCTACACACACACACACACACACACACACACACACACACACACAACTACAGCCATCAAAATAACCCCACAAACTAGAACCACCAACCTTCCCACAAAAACACCTCATCGTCAAAAAACTACTTCATTTACTACAAAAACCTGTTACCACCCCAACCTACACCCAACCATTTTCACTAACAAGAACGAATATCACCAATACTTTTGCCAACCAACACACCTATCTCTAGCATCACCAGAACCCTCACCGCAACATGGCAAAGATGCAGTCTCGCCTTCCCGCCATCGCCTGCACCATCTCCATCCTCCTGCCTGGCTATGCTACTGTACCGCCACGCCGTCCCCCCCCCGCCGCATGTCGCAGCCCTGCGCCACCCAGCCGGCGCCGCCCCAAATAGTTTTATCTCGTTCCGCCTCCGCCGCCGCCTCCTCCGGGGGGCGACCGTGCGTCGCCTCGCGTCGCGCTGGCAAATCCCGACGCAGCGAGTACGATAATTGAATCCGGTATCTCCGAGCGGCCCGTACGTCACAACCCCAGACACGCAAATAACGGAAATTCTAACGTCGCATGACGACGTAAATTATGGAGGAGACGCTCCCAGTGTGTCTATTTTTGTTCCCGGAGAAATGGGATGCACGCATCTTCGTAATTTTCATAATGTATCTTGCTTAAAAGTGTCACGTCCCGACCCGCGCCGCTTCGAAAGAAAAGAAGACTTAAGGCGGAGAACCTCCACAAAAAAAGTGAGCGCCAATTTGGTAGCGCAGCGGAAACAAACACGAGCACGGAGCATCGGCATTGGCTGGCGCAAGAGGCCATACAAAACTTCTGAATAAATTAATATTGATCTATTTAACGTTAAAAAGCGGTCACACTGCATAAAATGAATCGCAATACACAACACAATAGCTTGTCCGGGCACTCGGGTTCCCAAACAAAGATTTCAATGATACTGATAATATACAAAAGAGTGATTACCATATTCAATTCGTGCGTTCTATTTGATATCGTTCGTGTGGGATACGAAATAAAATCGACCACCGTGAATAAGCGTTCTTCATGCACATCTCCACTCGGGCACGCTTCCCGCCCGAAACCGTAAAAAGGGCAGAGGGAGTGAAATAGGGGGAGAGAACGGAAAGCAACGCGGAACAATAGACGCCCTTTAAGCCCGACAAGACATGTCAATTAATACATTTCCGTACGACTCATTTTCGTCGGAGAGCAGATGACGCAATAATTGACGGAGACATTTATAACAAATGCTCTCCGGAGCCATTAAATTTAAGTGGTGTCCAATAAAAGCGACATGGTCCACGAATTTCGTTAATGAAGAAGAATGTGAGCAACTATAAAAGCATGTCACCGTAGAAACTAGAACGGATTCGTCATGCTGCTTTGGAAGTTGGCGTAGGGGAACCAATTAACATGTCAAGAGAACTGAATGTCACTAAGCGGATGCTAACCGATTAAAGTAATGTGCACTTTTTGGCACTGCAGAGAGCAATAAAGAACACCTGCTTCCGGTCCAAATGGATACAATGATAAATGAAACTGAATGGATACAAAGACATATTTAATTTACAGAAGTTTAAACATTAACGAGGAATGAAAAACTCACAGGAAGGCCACACACGTAGTTATTTAATTTTAGAAAATCTTGTCTTGCTTCTTCTTATATTTAAGTAATTCTTAGCTAATAGGGTATTCTGTTTTGAATGTATCTTTAAATAGTTTTAATCTTCTATTTTCAACTCAAATAATGATAATAATATCTTGTGTTCACCATTCCTTCAAAGAATCTTCATTTGGAGATTACAATTCCGTATATGTGTTGAAAAAAGTAATGTTCAATCACATAGAAAGAGCTTGAACCACGCAAATTTGAGATAATTAAAATATTGGAATATTATTAAAAACATAAATACTATTGTTGTTTTATATTGGAATACAGCGTCCTACTGTTGTGGTTCTAGTTGGGTAAGGCTCGGGCTCCAAAAGCTGAAATTAACTTACGCCTGACTGAGGCCCTCTCCACAGTGGAGCTTAACGGGTTGCATACTCTTGGAAAATTAACACTTAATCCACTTTCCACTTTCCACTCCCCATTTTCCATTCACATACACAAGAGAACAAACTATTTCTTCAAAGTATATTATTAAAGGAATGATGAAAACGCATTCTATAAAAAAATGTGTGTTTCCTTGAAACACTGCTGAGACACCCAAATTCAAAATTTAATTTGTAAGATTCACTTGAAAATTCCTCGAATATTTGACGCAAGTTCCCCAAAATTCTAAAATCAGAATTAGCTATTTTACGATATTCATCTGACATGCCCTTTATTCTGGTAAGAAAGATACATGGTATCTCTCTTTGCGCCACAGTCGGAATAACCATATACTCGTAAATACGACTCTCTTCATTGCGAAAGCGATTCATCCGAGACCTCACAGCGCACTGGTACGGCATCTCCGCGCAGCATCCGCGTGCGAAGTCCCTGGCAGAAGAACGTGGCTTCGCATCGCGGGGCCGGCTCAGACGGCCAGGGCCGCGGCGACTTCCGACCACGACGACGACGCCTGCGGCGGCGGCGGCGGCGGCGGCACGGCACAGCGGGCGCTCCGCCAGCCCGCGACAAATCAAGATCTGTCAGATTGGCCCTGAAATACGGCCTGTTTTTCCGCAGCGCCCCGACGGACGGGTCTAATCTGCGGCAAATATATTAGAGACGTACGCGCGCCCGCCGCCTTGCGTCTCAGGACGAGAGCACAAGAGTTGGAAGCGCGGGATAAAGGGGGTATCTTGAAATATGAGGGATTTATACTTTTATATTATTTATTAATATTCACTCGAGCAACCGCAGATAATGCGGCACATAAGCGGGGGATTTCCCGCGGGAGGGCGTGGCGCGGGGAGGCGTGGGGGAGGGGGAGGGGCGGAGAGAAGCGGAGGCGTTCCGGCGTACGGCGCTTCTGCCTCGACTGCCACCAATTTCGTTGGCGCTCGCGCCAGATATTTCATTTCGTCTCGCCATGGGTTTTGCCGTTTCGTTCACTTCAGTCATTGTTGACGTAATCCTATAAACATCTACAACTTTCCAGAGTATAAAAAAATCAACTTATGTGAAATGCTTCCTGACTTCATTGCGGGGGTTTATCATCATTTCGGGGAACAACTTGTAAAAAGTGCCAAAATTTGGGAAGGAAGAAACACGCAAAGCTCAATTTCACGTTCACTGATTTTCCCGCACAAGACGACTATCTCTGCAATAAAAATGCTTCGATTATGCTCGCATATGATTTTACTTTATTCATCCTCGATGAACACAATTTTACTTACATCGCTATTGCTCTTTAAATGAAGATTGTTGTCGTATTGTGCTTCCAATGCCATTAGTTACGCCGGAACGCGTAGCTTGTATTTTCACTTAACCACTCTATTAATCGGAATAATCATAATGTTTTTGATAACCACATTCTTACTCAACAGATCTTCATTAGCAGCTAGTTGTAACATGCATATACGTGCTCACATCCATCTCCTACCACATTCGATCACACTTCAGTCATTCCCACCTGCACATACTTATGCAATCACAGGTGTTGCAATAAATGTTTCAAACTTCTAGGGCAAGCAGAGGGGTAAAAAATGTTCCCTTTTCGACAATGAACATCTATTGGGGAAGTTCCCCACAAAGGAGATATATATGTGTATGCCATCTACTGATGCAGTCAAGGATATTTCATGTACCTGTTGAACATATATTCATCTGTTGCCTCAAAATCAGGGGCAGATGTCACACGTATAAATACATATAATTCCGGTATATTCAATTTCCCATCAGATATATATAAACCAAACGTGTTCATTTTCAAGCCCTCTACTTGCCTTAGAAGTTTGTAACATGTATTTTGAAACACCTGTACATTTTGACTCCCGTTTTCCTTCCTTTGGGAACGTGCACCTGTTCCGCTCCATCCGTCTACCTCCGCCGCCCGCACTGCGTAGAGCTCTTCGCTGTCCGCGCCGCCCTCTTGCGGCGCGCGGGGGCGAATGGGAACTTGGCGTGCGTGCGTGCGTGCGGATGCGTGGCGCGGTGCCACGCGTGTCGAGCGCCAAGACGTGGGGCCTCGCATGGCTGCCTTGGCGAGCGAGGAACACGGGTCAAATCATCTTCCGAATTACACCAACTGATACGCCCGACCTGCTATAAATTTTCAGCGTTCCTGCATCTCCTTTTGGCACTTCTCCTGCTTTGCTAAGTCATACACTTCGTTACATTCAAATAATAAATGTGATGTTCTTTTGCTGCTCCTAAAAGAAGTTTCCTATTTTTAACAAGTTTCGTATATACGGGTATTTTAATACAATTTATAGCAATGTCTTCTACACTACTTTTAGTAAACATTTATTTAGGAATACCAAAGAAATTCGACAAGAGGAAAGTTACGTGCATATTCAAAATTCGGTTTGTATCATAGAAACTAACCATCTTAGAGATCATTAGCAACAATATTTTTTCATTGCCACTTTCCCATATAATTTACAAAAAGTGAGAAAATTAATACCTCATATTCTTAAAAGAAATGAGAGAAAAGTTTGAGGGGAAAACTAGTGGCTCATCCCCCGGTCGTTTTTAGGTTTATTTATATATTTATTCAGAATGTTTGACTTCCACGCGTTTGAAACGTAAATTATTTAATTAAATTATTTGACATCATTAATTTGCTTCTAAAATTACCACAGAAAGGGACTTCTTTAACACTGCTTCAACCGCATTCAAGATGCATACATTCATATTCACTTAAACAATATTCTCACTATAAAAAGCCTAAACTGTTACTTTAGTCAATTTTGATATAATTGGGTAGATGGAGATTATTAGGGAGAGTGTAGCAATGACGCGAGCGGATTCGTGGGGAAGGATAAACTGAGTTCCCGATAGTGAAATAATTTGGTTGGAAGATTGGCAAAAACGATTTCATATTCTTTTTATCCCGTCGTTTTATTGCTAGTTTTTTGTCGAATTTGTTCATTTGGTACAAACCACAGAGAATTTAATGCGCGGCGACGGAATTTATTTTATATTCTATCAATTTTCTGGGCAGCTCGGTCGAAGACCGGTGGTCCGGCGGGGCGAAAACCAGCTGATCGGTGCGTTAACCACCACTACGTCCTACGTCCACCACCACTACCAAAGAATAATACGGTGGTCCGGCGGGCGAAAACCAGCTGATCGGTGCGTTAACCACCACTACGTCCTAGGTCCACCACCACTACCAAAGAACAATACGTCCGTGACACAAAACGTGAATACATTAGAGGGGACGCCCCGGGCGCCGTTTCGGAATCCGTGACGCGCCGCACGGCCCCACCTGCTCGGCCACTCCCGAGTCTTCGACTGCCCCTCACACCGCCATCCGTCCGTGGCGTGCGTCAACGACCCACTTCCACGCGGGTCATCCACGTGCTGAAGGCACGGGGTGGCGCCACGGAGAGCAATCGAGATTGGAAGATCCTGCTGTTCGATTAATTAAATAAACCGGCAAGCCAGTGGGAGAAGGGGGGGGCGCGTGTTTCACTCGTTGAAAGGGAGAAAAGTTCTGGTATAAGGCATTTCCATGGAAGCTGTTCGTGCACGCCTCGAGTGAAACATGAAAGGCTGTAAAATATATACAATAAACGGTACATCGCCTTTATGAAGAGAAGTGAATGAATACCATGATTGAAAGTGACACGAGATAAAACCGAACAGATATGTTTTGCGACGAGAATTTCTCCTTCTGGCAAAACAGTCGTTGAACAGAAACAGGCTCATTCTACACGGACCGATAAATAAGGAGACTCGCACTATAATTTAATAATAGGCTTAGTTTCATACTTGCAGAGCTGATTATATACGTTTCCTTTTGTAATGACATGTGTGTGTATATATATATATATATATGTATATATATGTATATATATATATATATATATATATACATATATATATACACACACGCACACGCACACGCACACACACACACACACTGCCACGCCTTTTTTCATTCATTCGCTTAGATAACGCCACGAACTTTAATACACTCAGGCGGACTTCCCTTCACACATACATAATCTAATTGAAAACCGAATTTAGAAGTTGTTTCCCACCATAAGGATGGGATATCATCTCCCTCCATCAATGGCACTTAATCATATCTGAATGGGATTCGAGAAAACCTTACAAGATTCGAAGTACTAACGTGTATTCTTTTTATTACATTAGTAACATTCTCCTCGCATTATTTAGTTCCATCAAAATATATTTCCAGTTGTATTAAAAATTATGATCTCGCGAATGATGCTCTTTTCTCATATTCGCACTGCATCGTCCTCTAACTCAACAAGGGCGCATACATACACACACAAGCACATACACATATATAAATGCTAGAATTTCAAGGATAAAGAGGTATCAACCACAACAGTAGAGTAAAATTTTTAATGTGTAGAAATTTTAGCCTACTATTGTGGTTGATACCTCTTTATCCTTGAAATTCTTTCATGGAGTACCACAAGATCCCCGCTGCCACCACAGAATTTATAAATAAATGCATTCACAGACACAAACATGCAGAGGGAGTGTCAAAAATCGACCGTTCCGAGACGGTTAATCCACAGGTTTCGGGTTGCTCAACGCGCGGGCCCGAACCGCAGCGACGGCCACCGCCACCGCATCGACAGCCCGGCAGCGGCGGCGGTGGCGGCGGTGGCGGCGGCGGCGGGCGCCGCGGAGGCGGTGGCGTGAGGCGCCGCGGCGGCTGCCCGCAGTTCCCGGTACCCGGAGGTCACGCGGACCACGTGACCTTCCGCGCGCCGCCGCCGCCGCCGCCGCCGCCGCCACCACCGGCGCCCGGTCGGCGCCTTTTTACGCCCCCGACTCAAAACACTGCCATATCCGGAGCGAGGCGTGCGTTTTTGCTCTCGTTTCTACGTTTCTTATGGGCGTGACAACGACCCCCCCCCCGGTCCGTCGTTCGAATTGTCCGGCGGTTGTTTCGTTGGCGCGTGGCACGTCAGCGGTACAACGGGAAGAAATGTGCATAAATAGTCACGAGAAACGGACTTTTGAGAAATCGTCGGGATTGCTGATGACCCGCATAGCTCTGCTAGTCTCGGTGTTTTAAAACTATAAATTATTAAATCTAATGCTTTCAAATAGACCAATCACTTTCATCAATAATTATTTCTCGTTAGCAAACTAAGAGTTTCCTAACACACAAAAGAGAAATTAATTTACAATATAGTTTTCCAATCGCTGTCTTGAAAATCATATCCTAGCAATGTCTGCCTTCTAAATCAATTACACCGAGAAAACTACAATCTGTATGTGGTTACAAATGAAAATCTATTCTTCCCTTGATAACAATTAGTGAAATTTCTTTATCTTTTGCGATCGCGTAAATACTCCTCTGAGCAATCTAGCAAATGCTGCAGTATATGCTACTTCCTTTTCATAAAATCTACATGCGTAATAAAATCACACTCAAGGCTCCTATATTCATTCAAAGTGAATATACCGAAAGTTAATAAAGCACAACATTCTCGCAACAAATATTTTGTCTGTCACCTCGGAGCACAAGAGAACTTTGCAACCAAAGCGAGAGCGAATTACCCCATTTGTGGATCACGCTTGGAAAGATGGATAATCGAGTGTACATCCATGCAACATGCAAAGAGCTCAGTAAACTAATAGTGGCCACTAAAAGTGTTCTCTTTATTTTGCAGTAACACAGTTTATATCATAATCCGAGAACATCAGATTATAGCCTCCGTACGGAAATCTCTGTTCTCTGCGGGCTAAAATCACAACGCTGGATAAATCATCAGGGAGAGCCTGGGTGGGAAACGTGAAATTTTACAGCCGGGATTTTGCGTGCTGTGTTCATGTTTCAAGTCTGTAGTTTTATGCTCACAATAAGTCGCAAATATAATGCATTATAATCTGTTTTTAGTATCTGCAATGTATTTTGATGTAGCGTATGTTACGGCCGGAGTAATAATACATTTTTAACTTCTGAGATCTGCACATCTAAAGGTAAAACAAATTAATAATTAAAACGAGGTCTCAGAAATACAATTGTTCTATTTTGTTGAATATTTAATGATGTAAAATACTCGCAAGCCAAGAATTTAAATTTCTGAATTTGGTTAGCATTCATGCCAAGCTAACGAATAAATGTCTATGGAATATTAAGTATTTTCACGAAAATTATAGATAAGAGGGTTAGGGATCTGCTTTCTAGGACAATCAATAAATACTTCTACGAAACGATCTGGCAAACGATCACTACAAACGCTTCTAACTAAAAGCAATGACTTCACTAAAATTCTAAATAAAGTATATAAATGACTAAAGGTACCAGAAACGTAATACTTCCTATTTTCGATATCGAATAGCTGGAAATTCTGAATACCCATTAGAAAGATATTCGTGGTATTGAAAGTGCCACGAATATCTCTTGCTTTACTACATCCGCATATCACGAGCTTACAAGTTGGAGCAAGAGTAGATGAACATACGAGTAAGCAATTAAAACAGTAAGATTCATTTTAAAGAAAGGAACATAAACACAGCGAAATCTCTGTCAGAAAGTGACGAAGATGATAAAATGAATAGAGAAAACAGGCGAATCAAGCAGAATAATTAACAGTAAAATGTACGAGATGACTCGAAAGAAAAATACTAGGTAGTAGGAAAAAAGAGAAAAAATAAATTGTATCAATTACGCGATACGAAGACTCAAACAGAATGTAGATAAACTGAGAAGAAGTAAATGACGGGGAAGGAGTAAGGAAGGGATACAGCGTTTATGAAATGAAAGACGAAAAAATAAAAGAGCATAGAACAGAGAGGAAAGGGGGCACCCAAATAATAATGAAGAAGGAGGTGGACGAGAGAGAAGTGAATTGTGGGGGTCGAGAAAGTTACAACAGCACGTAGGAGAATGAGTGAACTGAAAGGACCGACGGCTCGGCGGTGAGCGAGCGGGGCGTTAGTGACGAGGGAGCGGTGCGGGAGCGAGACAGGAGCGAGGCAGGAGTGGAATGGAAGCAACGAGAGAGCGGGGCGGGCGAAGAGGGAGCGGGGTGGGGGCGATGAGGGAGTGGAACGGGAGCAACGAGAGAGCGGGGCGGGGCGAAGAGGGAGCGGGGTGGGGGCGATGAGGGAGCGGGGCGGGGGCGATGAGGGAGCGGGGCGGAGGTGATGGCGGAGCGGGGCGGGGGTGATGGCAGAGCGGGGCGGGGCGATGAGGCAGCGGGGCGGGGGCGATGAGGGAGCGGGGCGGGGGCGATGAGGGAGCGGGGCGGGGGTGATGGCGGAGCGGGGCGGGGGCGATGACGGAGCGGGGCGGGGGTGATGAAGAAGCGGGGCGGGGCGATGAGGGAGCGGGGCGGGGCGATGAGGGAGCGGGGGCGAAGGCGATGAGGAAGCGGGCAGAGCGAGCACGGAACGGGACGGGAGTGAGGAGGGTGCGAGGAGAGCGCGAGGAGCGAGCAAATAAGGAGCGAGGCGGGTGCAATGCAACAGCAAGGATGGAGCGGGACGAGACCGCAGAGGGAGCACCGCGGGAGTGAGAAGTGAGCAGGCAGGGAGCGTGGCGGTCGTGGGGTGGGCGCGGGGCGGGCGCGGCGACGCGTCGCAGCCAGACGGCCGGCCGCCAGGGCGCGCGTGCGGCCCCGCAGGTCAGGCGATCGCCGCCGGTTCCCGGAAAACGGCCCTCGCTTCCGGGGCCCGTGTCGATACCACCGCCTGACGTCACTTTTCCTCCCCCCGCCCACCCCCTCGGACTGTCACCAAGCCCGTGCGGCCTTGTTTTGGTCGTCCTCTCCCACCGCGCCCTCTTTCCCTCTTCCTCTCCACCGCCCGGGCCTCGCGCGGTGTCCCTCGCACTCGGGTCGCCACGCGCTATTAGGAGCTGTAAATAGGTCGTTTCGAAAATCGGTAGTTAAATTAATTGGCGGTTAAATTTATCGACGGTTAAATTAACTCCGGGGATTAAACATAGGTGGAATTGCGCCAAAAACAAAGACCTCCGCACTCAATGAGGAGGATTGCGAGCGCGCGCCGCGGAGCCTTTAATGCGGCGGACAATCCGATACCGCGCGCAAGATCAGTTCCACACCGCCCCCGCGGGGCGCTGTGGGCGAAAGAAGAGGGGTGCGGGGCGGGACGGTCGCAACGGGGAGGAGGGATTAGAAAGAGGAGGAGAACTTTCGTTGCGGCGGGCGTCAAAAGGCGTTTGCGAGACCTGAACCCACAAGAGGATTCAAATGCAATGTTTAATTAATTTGAAAGGCAACACACACAACAGAACGCAATCTGTGGGAACGCATTCAAATGTCCAAATCCAACAGAAGAGAGAAATAACGTGCGTGCTCTTGTTCATACTTCAGTCATGAAGACAAACAGATAAAGAAGCTTTTCAAATAATGTAACCTTGGGCGTACGGTTGTATCGATATGTGATTTATTTAGATATTGCAGCTCTCATCCAGAACCATTTGGGAACTGTGCGTTAGTAAATATGAACATTTTATGTTAACATTTCACTAGAGCAAACCTCAAATGGAATATGAAAAATACTATTTTGTCTTTCCAGTAAGTTTATAGACAGCTTTTCTTTCTGTGTGATCAATTATGTATGCATCAAACCACATTTCATCCTTTTAGAAACCTCTGTGAATATATATATTTTTTGAAAAATTGAATTCACAAACGGAATTGGAAAACAGTGGCAAACGGACATCCTCAAAAAATTCGTGTACTATATCGTACATAATGTAAAAGGCAAGATAGAAGAACGAATAAAATTTAATTTTTGTCAAATCATAAATTAAACATTAGTACATAAATTAAGACAAACTGCACATACAATTTATGAATCAATAATGAAGTTAAAAATACCTTGATTTTCCCCGACACAGTAAATATTTTCTCGTTGAAATTAGGTGCAACTTAACGAGTAATACTGCATCACAACCGAGTATTTACGAACCGAATTACCACATGAAACCGCCAAACGGATAATCGGCACTGTGTGTTCGCATGCCTTCACCCGCCACCGCCTCCGGCATCGCCAGTTCTCCAGCCCGCGGCAGTCGGGTCGGTAACCGCAAGTTTTAAATTAAAACCCAAGCGTTGTTGACTCTGATTTAATGAAAATGAAGCGATGTTTCCCTTAAGGCTACTCATTTGAGGCTGCGTATCATATGTCACGAGGATGACAAGCTAATCAGAAAGCGAACATTCGAAATATAAACCGCGTTGTAGCTGCCGCTGTCACGCGCCGTTCGGGAGGGTGCGCTTTCCGGGAGGAAAAAAAAAAAAAAAAAAAGAAGAAAAAAAAGTGAAACTGAAAAGCGCTCGGGGGCGATATCGAGCTATCGAGATTTATCGACGAAACGGCCTGGAGCGTTTGGGCCGCGTGCCCTGGGCTGGAGCGGTGTAGAGGGGTGGGGTGGTGAAGAGGGTGGGGGGCTGAGGAGGGCGTAGGGGGGCGAGACGGCGCCGGCGCCAGCGCTTTGCCGGACGCAAAGCTGTTGGAAACGACGCCCGGAGTCGTCGGTGCGCTGCGAGGAGGGGGGGGCGGAAGGGGGCGGGGCGGCCGAGCAGGGCGCGGAGGACGGTGACAGAGGCGACAGACGTGGTGGCAGCGCCGGCGGCCAAGCCGGAAGTGGCCGCGAGGCACAGTGGGCAAAGGAGAGATTTTAAGCAGGGCAAGCTATCCGGATATTGACAACTTGAAGTTGGAAGTGGGTTAAGACCTCGGAATTATTTTCTTGTCGTAATAACCTTCGATATCTTTAATGGATGATAATATTTTTATTATATATGTATTATTTATGCATTTAGTTACAATGAAAAACATTTTATATTTGATGTCATTCCCTTTCAAACGGGATTTCAAAGGGTTGTTTATATTACTGCAAATTAAATACTGCTCTCACATACGTGACTTTTTGTACCAATTAGAGAATTATAATATATTCAGGTCATTAATTTTTGATGAGGTTTTATCCATCTGGAACTTGTTTCAGAAATATATATTTCAAAAACTGTATGTCATATGTTAAGTGTGCAGTTGTTAAAAATTGTCAAATAGATATCATTGATTTTTTTTAATTTCTAAAAATCTAAAATTATATTTACGAACCGTTGTAATATAAATAAAGGTCGCGTTCTAATGAAAGACAGAAAGGAATTAAAAGAAAACTAATGCTACACAGATTTCTTTGGTAAAACGGAACTCGCGTATATGTAAGACACTGAACTGCACGTCCACTGAGAACTCGCCAGCGCTCCACTGCGGAGGCAACCGGCATCTGCACGGTCTGTGAGCCTCCCTCGACCCCGTTGGGGCCTCAACGACGCGTCGCGACGCGGGCCGGCTTTCTTCGCGCCTCGGACGACTCTCCACGCCCTCCAATCCTCCTGTCCTCCCGCGTCCTCTCCTCGCCCCGTCCTGTCCCGTCCTCGCGCAGTCCTCGCCTCGGCCGCCACCGCCGCCGCCGTTCCGAATCTCCCTAATGGACTCTAAATGGCGCCGGCGCGTCTCGGGGACGAGGGTTGGAGAGGCGGGGTGGGGGAAGAGGATAGAGCGGTGTATGAAAACGGGTGGGGGGAGGCGAGGGGAAAGGAGAGTGGTGACCGAGTGTCGAAGAGCGACGCCACGGCGAGCCCCCTCTTTCTCCTGCGCGCCCCGCCCAGGCACCCGCTCCGTAATCCCGGAGGAACCCCTAATTAAAAACAGCCATTATTGCTTCCTCTCGTCGCAGCATACGCCCGGGATTCTTCGCTGACGCGAACGCTCTTTGACCAATGCAAAGATTATTACCGGTGACGCCGCTATTTTGGATCCTTTCATGTAATTTTGAAAACTGATATCTTTTTCTACTGTATACTTCCATTACAGTAGCTAATATCTTCGACATTTTAATCAAATACCGCATTCAGCCACACTCGCTATCGGACTCGTGAAAGTCATCATCATTCCTGCAGGTGCACAAGGGCTTAATTACTTCCACATGCCTAGTATCTTAAAAACTACTTAATACGTGCATAGGCATCACCACAGACTACACTGATCTTAGCTGCATG
The DNA here is from genome assembly GCA_031308135.1 of Acheta domesticus. Lineage (NCBI taxonomy): Eukaryota > Metazoa > Arthropoda > Insecta > Orthoptera > Gryllidae > Acheta > Acheta domesticus. Next base: position 215,252,442 of record JAHLJT010009436.1, read on the forward strand.
ACAGGCACCACGATAATTACGATGATAATTATTACTCTCGTGATTATAAGTTTTATTATCAACATTGCCTAAATTTAATAACAATATTTTCCAGATCAACTGCGCCTACGTATACCTTTACAACTCATTAGCACCCTTCGTTGCCAGTACCACCACCACCACCACTTCAACCTCAATCAACTCTTTCATCTCAATGGAACATCCGCCCAGGTGTGACCTGCAATGCCAAAGCCCTTCCACAACCCTCCCCCGTCTTCCCTTCTGCAGCCGCCTCCGTCGCCACTTCTCTCGAGAGCCGCGCCCGGGAGACTGCGACGAGAGTGCGGCTCGTTTCTCATCTGTCGCACCCCCCTCACCTCCCACGCCTCCGCCGGCGCCGCCCCCTGCCCCGTCCCTCGAAGGCCAGTGCTCTCGCGCGACGCTTTCGGGAGAAGTGTCTTGGAGGAGTTCTTAAAACGTTCGGATCGCAATTCTCTCGGAGAATCTGCTTTTGGCGACTGAATGTTTTATATTGGGTGTCGGCGGCGATCTCTGTGCTTTTTAACAGCGAATTCCTTTTTTAGACGCAGAATCGTCGGAAAAAGCTTTGACGAAATTTTGAGAGACGCTGTGCCGCGTCGCGCGAAAATTCGCTAGCTGGAATTGTGTTTAAGAAGCGGCGACGGCGGCGCAGAGGAAAATCACACGGCGCTGCAGGCGACGCCTCATAATTACAACACAGAGAGCATTTCCTGAATTAGGTTAATGAACATTAAAGCGGAGCTCCTCACGACGAGCTTGAAAATCGTTTTCTTAATCCAATAGAATACTGAAGCATATTTCGAGCGTTGCATACTTCTGTGCAGCAGCAAGGGCTAATACATTCTCATGCGATTTTTGTTTTTAGGGGAAGATTTCAGAAGATTTCAGGGGAAGATTTTTTTTCAACAATTATAATGCATAAAATGTCTTCCAATAAATAGAGAAGACATTTACTTCATATATCAAATACTTCTTTAAATATTACTTCTGATATACTCGTAATAATTAATACTGATTGAGTTAATTTAGATAGAGTACATACGCAAGTACGAACGATGGCAAAAGAGAAGAGAGGAAAGCTGTGAACTCACCATTAATGATAGAATATCCTCAGGCATTAAAGATTCAGTGATCAAATCAGCATCTTACCTGTAAAAAGATGAAAATTTATTAGAATGTTATTAATATGCCAATAATATACAATATAAATATCTTAAATATAACCGCGTCAAGAGACTGGAAAGACTATCACGTCAAATAATATTATTCTACGAACAACCATTAATAAAAAATTCGAATGCCTGGAAATTCTTGTAAGAAACAAGAGGGCTAATGTTGTTCGATACCGGCTTGCCTGAACATTTCTTGGAGTGTCTGTGACCGAGGAAGGCAATAAATTTCAAAAATGAAAGTTTACAAGTCGTCGAGGAATGCAATAATATTTGTCCTCACGTGAGGCTTAAATAAACACACAAGCAGACAAACAAGTCCACACAGGTGTGTAACACAACGAGCCTTAAATAAGAATCGTAGCCATGAGGACACAATACTCCTTTCAAAACTCAGAACCGTTTCTTCTTCTTAAGCAACAAGCGCGGCGTATTTTACCATCCGCCGTCGTCGGTGCACATTACTTCGACTACAGAAACACCCTCCACGGATGAGTCCCGGTCGCGGGGCGCTCGCGGGCTGAGGGGGCGGGGCGGTAATAGGCTTACCTGCCAGGAGGAGGTCTTGTGGGTAAATATTTTAGTATCCCGGCCGGCGCGGCGCGGCGGGGAGGGGCGGCCAGGGCTTGGCGAGGGGAGTTGACTGGCCGTGAACCGGCGAACGCCCGACGGCCGACCGATGGGCGACAACGCGGGCAGCTGCGGCGGGGACGGCCGGGGAGGGCCGCAGGGATGGGAGGCAGAAGAGACAGCGGGGCGGCGATGGCTATGGGAGTGGCGGGGTGGGAAGTGGGGCCGGAAGGATGGGAGGTGGAAGAAGCGGCGGGGGTGGCGATGGCTGAGAGGGCGGCGGGGTGGCGGTGGCTGCGTGGAGGAGACGGGAAGCGGGGGCGGAGGGATGGGAGGCGGAAGAGGCGGCGGGGGTGGCGATGGCTTTGAGAGCGGCGGGGCGGCGGGGCGGCGGGGCGGCGGGGCGGCGGGGCGGCGGGGCGGCGGGGCGGCGGGGCGGCGGGGCGGCGGGGCGGCGGGGCGGCGGGGCGGCGGGGCGGCGGGGCGGCGGGGCGGCGGGGCGGCGGGGCGGCGGGGCGGCGGGGCGGCGGGGCGGCGGGGCGGCGGGGCGGCGGGCGGCGGGGCAGCGGAGGCGGCCAGGAACAGCCGGGGACGGCCGGAGGCAGCTAGGACGGAGGGGACGGCGGGGATGGCCGAGGGCGGCGGACATGGGCGGGGGCGGGCTGCGGGAGCGGAGGGATGGGCGAAGGGAGAGGCGGTGGGCGTGGCGCGGGCGGAGGCGGCCTGCTGTGAGCGACCGATCGCCGGGCGGCAGAAAGGTGGACAATGCCGTAGACGTCGGCGAAGGCGGGAGCGATAGAAAAGAGACAGTGCGAAAATATGGACGCTACTTCCCGGAGCCACTCGACACGTCTGTCAAGAGGGTTCTGGCTTCGGCCATGGCCTTTCCCTTCAAGCAAGCTTTATTGTTTCAGGACGTGCCTCATGACGAGGGCTTACGGGTTACTTGACGTTCTGAGTCTGCCTTGAACTAACCTGCATGTTAAAAAAAAAAGAAATTAATAGACAAAAAATTAACTAGTCGCTAAAAATTTATACAGCACTAATTTAACTGTATGATGGACGTTACATTTTCTCAGAAAATCAAAAATGTTTCCAGAATTAAACAAAGGATTATACTTAAAGACTAAAGCCAGTTCAACATGAGAAATTTCCACAATATAATTTTAATTTTGATACAGATTTTCTGATCCTTTAACCTTTGACACCAAACTGAAATTTGTTACTTATACTTGTTAAAAATACGCCCGCATTTTTTTTACCTTAGTTATGTTTCTCTCTCTAACTCGATACGTTATCGTTTCGAGGAAGTTTTTAATTACTCTTCACCACTGTTTTCAACAAGAATATTAGTGCTTCAAGTATGATTTTTTTAATTTCATAACATTGTTGTGGATGCAGTACTGTTTTTGTGAATTAATCCACGAACCTCTAGGGGACAGAGCTCTCTCTGCGTGGACTTCCCACCAAAGACCATTCCCCTCCTGGTGGTCAAGAGGAGACTGGAAGACTTCTAGGCCGTACGAGGAACCAACAAGCTACTCGACCTAAGCGCCTTACGCGCTTACCCTAAGGAGTCGGTTCGCGTATTCACGGAGTCGCCTCTCTTCGATCCATTTGGCAATGGGAGGGGACATATGAGCGAAGAACGAGTCCCGAGTTCCCACCACCCCCTGTCTGCGGCGACACCCACAGGTCTTTCGAGGCTTCGAAGAAGGTACCTGATCCGATCAAGTGGACGAGCTTTTTCTCTTCATCTTCTTCTGGCTTTCTCGCAAATAAACACAGCCGGATTACACGAGCAAGGGATGGCACGACAAAGTCCCATTTCGTATGCATAGTGCGCCGTGCATTCATGCATAATGCGGGAAAGTTTCTCGTGGAATCGGAAGGTGGAGAGCTGTGCTCCTTCGGTTCGCGAAAGAAAGAAATACACCTGCAACAGAATCCTTCTCCGAAGCAAAGCACGCTCAGCATTCGTAACGACAAATATTTTATTGAACAGCGGGTACACTAACGAGGGTAAACAATGGCAAGATTCGAGTATCAGATAAAAATAGCAGTTTCAAATATGTTTCAATTTAATATAATAAATAAATAGTGTAACATGATACAATATAAAAATATGAAATTATGTTTTATATGAAGTAACTAATAGCAAAATGATACTGCCCCCGATTTTCATGGTTCTAGTTACCAGCAACAATATGATTAACTATCTTTGAGTTGAACACTTCATATGAATTATATTTAACTTTAGACACGGATTAACATTTTTGCGAAATTGCGAAGTTCTAAGTTTCATGAGTGCATGCAGACAGGTGTATTAAACGTATTTCAATGAACATAGAAGTAATTGGATAATCGTGAATCATGTACCCATCATTGACATCTCACAAACTGAGCGCAAAAGACGCACCATTTTTATAGTTAAAAAAAAGGTGCCTGTGAGACAATAATGTTGACCGTCCACAGCGCATTCTCGAGGCAGCGATCTTCCTCTTCGCATCATCCGTCCACTCCGCCGCCACGCCCACCTCTCGGCCTCGGCTTCCGGCCCTCGGCCGCGTGGCGGAGTGGGCTCTTCGGGTGCGCGCAGCAGCGGCGCCGTCCGCGGCGAGCAGCGTGGGCCGGGGAGACCGAGTGGGCAGCGGAGCCGGGGGCGGGGCGAGGCATCGAGCGGGGACAAGCCCGGGCATAAAGCGATTTGTCCGTACTCGACCCGCGACGACGAGTGGCGGCGGCGGCGGCGGCGAGCGCGGACTCTCCGCGCCCATCCCCTCTCCCCACCCACCCCCCAGCTCCAGCTACCCCCCTCGTCACCGCCCCCGCACGGCCTACACTCCGCCCACCGAGAAGGGTAATTGTGTTTGTGCGGCTTGTTTGTGAAGAGGGCGGCTGACGGTGGGGATTACGGTCGACGAAAAAAAGCCAAGAAAATGAGCAAGGATATAAAATTCAAATAGCAAACCCTTGTAATTCAGTTTGGCAAAAGTAAAAAAAAAAGAAAGAAAGAGAGAGAAGGGTTGTGAGTAGTATTAAGGCTCGCCTGCTCCGCGTCCATCTCGCTCTTTCCTTCACTCCCTTCCTCTCCGCCTTAACCCATTGATTGTTCTTCTCGAGCGGACTAAACAACCTTGCCCTTTCCCGGCCGACCCCAGCTCTCCACCGCCTCCGCCTCCTGCTCCTTCCCGCTTCCATTTGATTTTCTCGTATTTCCATCCCTTCGCCCCGGCCTTTTCATTATAAAGTTGAACGGGCAGGAATAGAAGACGAATTTATGAGCGAAGGGGTGTCCTTTATTCCGCGATGGGCTAATTTATTAGGCACAGACGGCGCGCGCCGTTCCCTGCTCGACGCAGTGCCACCCCGCCCCCGCCCCGCCCCCGCCCCGCCCCCGCTCCATCACCGTCGCCGCCGCCTTTTCTAAAGCCCGAGCGCGCTACCTGCGGTCGGGGCGCCGCCGCGCCGCTCCCTGGGTCGGTGGGTCGCTCAGAGATATCGATTCTCGAACTGGGACGGAGAGCCGGGCCGCCCCGACGCGCACCGGTTGCGGCGGAGGCGGCGGTCGCCGAGGAGATTAGGTCGCTGCTTAAGTGACGGGTCTACTTATAGGCGGTATTATATTGATAGAGAAAACTTCGGCGGTTGTGGAAGTTTTAATAGTGAGAATTAAAACGATAGTGGGCGTCAGCATCGTAGATGGTATTAGAAATATTAGTGTGATGGCGCTGGTGGAAAGGGGGATAGTAGTAATGGAGTTGGTAGCATACTGTGATGACAGCGTTGGTGATGGGTAGTGGTGATGGCGTTTGTTATCACCAACGCCACTCAGCGAGGGATATTGGTGAAGGCATAGTTGATAGAGGGATGGTGGTAATGGGGTTCAGTGGTGATGGAATTAGTGGTTGCGCGAGCTGAGGTGGAGGTGACTGTAACAGCAGAAGGTATAGTTGAGTTGATGAATACGGTCGAAATACAATAGGACTATGGTGGACACGACTACATTTAATGGCGACAATCTGTGCCACAAGTCTGTCCAAGAAGTAAGAGTTCGCGGAGGGGGGGCAGCAGAGAGATACTGTTCACAGAGTGTTTATTCCATCTCCTGACGAAATTTGTTGTCTCTGGAGGTTGAAGACAGATAGAACTCGATGATACGCCCTCTGAGATGATACGCCCTCTGAAAGGGAGACTTATGCGTGATAACATTTGAAGTGGATGAGTACAGTCTCATTAGGCGAGCAGAAAATTGTTCAAAAAGCGCAACAAACATCATATAGAAAATAAGTAAAATATCCTTAAAATCCTTCTTTTTCTATGGTTACGTATGTTCCTATAACATTACGTCTAGAGGCAAAATGTTAACTTCATGGTATTGCCTAATTGTCTACTCTATAATTTAGATCACTATATTTGCTAAATCCACGTTATTTGAATATCTCAAACACACTGGTTTACAATACATTGAATACAGATACCCGATGATATCACATTCGAATATTTGATTGGAAGCAGATAGTCGCAGCAGGCAGAACCTGCCGTCCATCGGAAGCAGAGTGGGCGCCCGGCAGTTAACTCAAAGCATCGGTCGCGCTGGCAGCTCTCGGGTTTCTGCGGTCGATGGGGCTCGATATGACGACCGCAGAGCACGCGACGTGGCAGATCTCCACGTACCATCGACGCAGCAAGCTCTGGACCCGCAGCGCATTTGCAGGCCACGCGAGCCAATGACCGGTGATGTGACTAAATTGATGTGGCGTCTTTGGGAGTTATAATACAGCAATGGAGGAAGCTTTACCATAACAAAATTATAAAAATTTTCAAGAACAACGTGAGCTGTAATGATAATGAATTATATTCTTGTAAAAGTGTATTCGTTATTCTTGTAAAGTTCTAGACAAAGTTGCAGGCGTGTCATCTCAGATTGAGATGACGTCCAACACCATGTAAAGAAAAATAACAATTGACATAATTAATAGAATTGCAAATATTCATTGAAGTTTTCCTCAAAGTCCGTCTCATCCCATTCCAAGTGAAGTACTATAACAAATTCAAAATGGTTGAATCGGATTTACAACATCAAAGGCAATTGAAATGCGAGGGGTCAGTTTCCTCCCACATGCTTCATTCGTAAAATGAAGTGACGTTAACAGCAAATAAAAATATTGCAGTTAAAAATATAGGATTATTTAGTTAGATACGTCAATAAGCCAACATTTTCAAAGAAAACGCCAAACATGAAACAATAGTCATTTCATGGTTTCAAATTCTATTTCGTCCGGAAGCCACCATCGCATAAACAGATACCCGCACTCTCCCGCATCGCTCGGAAACCTCCTACAAAGAAGCGTCCGCGACGAGCACACAGCTTCAAAAAAGAAACAAGAGCGAGAGGCGGCGGCGTCGTAAAATGCAGTGAAGGAACGCGCAAACCAAATCAGCGCGAAGTCGAGCGAAGCCACTCAGCACACAGCAACGACTAGCCGGGGGCACGGGTTCGTTTGCTCCGGCGCGGCGGGCTCGGCGCGGCGATGCGCGGAGGCGGCGGAAAGGAAGAGAAGAGATGGAAAGCGAAGCGCGGTGCGGCGGCGTGCGGGGGAGTCGATCCGCGGCCCGCCAGGCGTAGCGCCTGGCGCTCCAATCTGCCGCGCCGCGCGTGCCCCGCGTGGGAAGAGCTGACGCCGCGCCATACCTCCAAGAGGGTGCTCAGGCAGCGGGAGGAATCTGCAGCTGCAAGAGCCCTGCACTAGTTCTTCCTCTCGTTCTTCTTCCGTATCTTCCTTTTTCTCTTTCTTTATTTGTCTTGTTTTATTTGTACTTCCTCACCTTATACTCATTCCAACACAAAATCATCATCATCATCATCATAATCATCCTCTTCTGCTTCTTCTTGTTCATTTCGTTCTTAACGTTTTCTCTAGTCTCTTGTTTGCGGGAGGAAACTGGAGCTGCAGAAGCCCTGCACTAGTTCTTCCTCTCGTTCTTCTTCCGTTTTCTCCTTGTTTGTTTTGTTTTTCTTGTACTTTCCCATCTTATACTCATTCCAACACCAAATCTTCCTTTTCTTCTTCATCTCGTTCTTAACGTTTGCCCGACTCTCTTGTTCTACTTTTATTTCTCCATCTTATGCTTGTTCCTCATCCAAATCGTTTTTTTTCTTCTTTTTTTTTTCTTACTCATCGTTTTGCCTCCAGGATTTCCTCATTGTTCTGTTTCATAAATTAACAAATAGTTTCTTGTATTCGATTTCAGGAGTTCACAAGTCAATTTCTTTCCAGTCACGAATTATTCACATAATCACCATTACGACATCATCACCTTCTATCATCACATGTTTCAATTACAATAGAATATCGGAAATAAAACTAGTTTGACCGTGAAATTTGAGACGTCAATTTGTACTATCGTTTGTCTTTCACTTCCAATTTCACTGCCAGTGACTAGAATTTCAATAGGATCCTCCGGGTCCCAGGGCTCTGCTCTATCTCAGGAAGCTTCCGAAAGGAGAGGTCAGGTTCGGGAGAGCGGTGGCGCGGGGAGGGCCTGCCGCAGACTGCCGGGACGACCGCAGTGATGCACCGCAACAGCCCGCAACGGCAGCGCAGCGAATCTCCAACGACACATCGAAGTCGCCCCGCCCCCCCGCCTCTCCTGCATTTGCCATAGCTTCTACCCTAGCCACCGCCACCATCACTACCATTACCACCATAGTCCCCTTCCCTCCGCTTGCATTTGCCTCAGCTATTTTTTTTATTTTTAAGAACGCTTTGTAACTGTTTGGTCACATAGCGACCACTGTGATTTTTAACACTGGGCTAGCCCATAAGGGCAACACACACAATCCATGCCCGAGACGGGATTCGAACTCGCGACCCTTCGAGCAGAGACAGCTACGGCCCTTCACCTTTAGCGATCCCGGGTATCCAGGCCGGCTGCCTCAGCCTTTGTACTAGACCCCGCCTACCGCCACCATCACCACCTGCCCCTACCCCGACTGTCACCATCACCGTCACTGCCACCTTCAGCGCCACCATCGCAGCCACTTGCCGCCGCCGCCGCCGCCATCGCTGCACGTCCGCCGCGCGCCCTAAGCGGGCTAATTGCGCCATTTCCGGATCCCGGCTCTCCGCACTCGCCGCTGCGACAGTCCCCGTCCCCACCCCGCCACCAACTTCCAGCCTCCTCGCACAGCGCCGGGGTTCGCAACCAGAGCACGTCAGCAGACGAATCGTCCCCGGAGGCGGAACCGCCACCGCCGCCGTTGCTTCCGGTAGGACTGCCAACTTGCGCGAGCGGGCGCGCGCGCAGCAAAACCGCAGACGTGCAGCGGAATTTTGACTGCGCTGTTGGAGAGTTTCCGTGCTCCGCCGGTGGAAGTGAAGATGCTCGCCCGCGCGTGGCTTACGCCCCCGCGCGAAGTCGGGGATTGAAGCCGCAGAAACTAGCAGCACAAGCCACTAATAGAAGTGCCGCGAATTACAGGCTATGCAAGGGGAAATTTGTTCAGTAATCCGCGGCACTGGAGATTAATCCAAATGAGTTTTAACTTTTTTAAACTTTTTTTTGGTATTTCTGTACTAACAGTTTGAGAAGTGTGCTTAATGTTGGACATATTGTAGGACTTGTTTCTGTGAAACGTGATTCTAATTCTTGATCTTATTCCTCATACTAATAGAACATCACATGCATTGCAGGACGAAAATAAAATTAACATTTTAAATATGAGATTATTCCTCTAAAAAATGAAAACTTGCAGGCAGGAAGAACAACTGGTGTTAGATCACTCTGGACCTAGGGTCACGCGAATAGGCTCGACCTACCAACGATTAAATTAGAGCAACAAATATTTAAGAATTTCAAGAGTTAATATAAATTCAGAAGATATTTTATAAAGAAACATACATCATTAGCAAACAACATTTTGATACCACGCTAGGATACATTTGTGTACATTGCAGAAATTAGTCAAAATAATATTGCCCCCCTAAATATATCTGCTTCATCTACGTTCTACTCGGGAAAAGCGTCGCAAGTTCGGTTTTTCTCTCATATTTCTAAATACTCATGTTACCGCGGCATGTCAGTCAGGAATGAGAAAATAAGGAACTAATATAGCGAGTGCAGGAAATGCTTTGAAAATCAAAATTGTGTACGATTTAATATGGACTTCAAAGTAACTTCACTGCTTTTCCAAACGCCCGCCTGTTTTCCTAGAAGACATATCGCACCGCAAGTATAAATTCTGACAGTGTAGGGTCAGTTCCTAGATTTCTTAGACAAAACGTTGGTCCACGTCTCTCCAACGCAAGGACCGCTTCCTCATAACACCCGTCAATGCATCCTGGGCGAGGACGAGGCACAACCTCGTACGATCCGTCGGCGACCACGTCGCGACGTCCAGCGGCAGCCAGCGACAACCGTAGGCGCCGCCCCCCTCTTTCCCCTCCACGCAGCAGAACCAAGCGGCGAACCGGTCGGCGGCGGCGGCGGACGCTCGCGGCCCGGTAATGGCACTTGCCAGTAATTTGGGTCGCGACCGAACAAGACGGCGCATTACGCGATGACGTATGCGCGTAATTATGCCATTAGGGCGGATCAGGCGGCTTACGGCGGCGCGCGGGCGCGTCCGCCGCCCGTCCGCGGCCCTTCGCCCTCAGTCTTTCGCTCTCCGCCCCCACCGCCCCATCTCTCCGCCTCGCGATCCCACTTCCCTTCCTTCCTCCGCTCTTTGTTCTGCTCTCTCGGTCTTCCAACTTCCACCTTCCGTCCACCGTCCACCATCCTCCGTCGTATCCTCTGCACCCCTTCGCCCTCCACCTGTTCTCCCCTCATCCACTTCCCTTCCGCCATCCACTTCCCTTCTTCCCTCCTTTCTTAGTTTTCCTCCCTCCTTTCTCCAACTTCATCTTCCATCCGCCGTCGTCCACTGCATCCGCTGTACCCTTTCGCCCTCAGACTTTCGTTCTCAGCCCCACCCCCACTCTTTCCTCCTCGCGATCCCACTTCCCTTCCTCTACTCTTAGTTTCTCTCACTCCGTCTTCCAACTTCCATTTTCCACCGGCTATTCTCCACCGCATCCTCTGTACTCACAGCCCTCATCCGGTCCTCCACCCCCACCCGTTAACTCACTTTCGTCCCTCCGCCCACACCATCCCCCTTGCTCCTCCTCGCGATCCCACTTTCCTTCCTCCCTCTGTTTTTAGCTCTCCTCCCACTCCACCTTTTACCCATCGCCCACCGCCTTCCACCTTCCGTCACCACCTCACCCTCTGCATCCATGGCCTTCCTCCGGTCCTCCTTCCTCCGTCCTCTGCGCGTCGATCGGACGCGAAGCGAGCGCGGGAGGCGTCGCGACCTCCCCTCTGCTCCCGAGTGTCCTCCGGGAATATCCTCACTGGAGGCTCATTCAAGTCCCTGGAGGAACATTATTCAAAGATTTATGAGAGCGGCAAGGTAGAAATATCTACCGGTGTAATCTAACCTCTGGGGATGCTCTAGCGGAAGCATAAAATTAAGTTGACAAGAAAATACGAACGGGAAGCGCGTAGGTACATTCGCTCTAAATGATATTCGATGTTGTCGCTGTGGAAAGAGAAGGAAAACGTAATTGAAGCTATTCATTAGAGAAGCAGTACCAACGCAATATAAGTCATTAAATTATTAATACACAATGAGGAATACTTTCAAATAAATTCTGTCAACATATGGAACAAATGTAACTCTTCGTCGTGAATAAATTGGAGCAAGGAACACCAAGAACATACGAAGACACCAAAGAGACAAAGCACAGAAGGCCAGAAGGAACCTGCCAAACAGAAAAGATGATTAAATGTAGAAATACCAAGCTCCTAAAGATCAAATGCCAGTAGTCCTTAAGAAAGCTCCGCAGCTTGACAGATACTCTCTCAATCGCCTATTCCCTTAAAAGCAAACTGTTATTTCCCGAACACCGTACAAGGAGCGATAACAAAACGCCGGCCTGTCGCCGAGGGGTCGCCTGCAAAGCAGGTCTGTCTCGCAGTGACATCTCTGGTACGCGAGGGGTGGGGCGGCGGGGGCTTCGAATCAGGAAGCATCCGAGGGAGACGGCCTAATCAGAGCGACCGGAGGTAAGTCGACAGGGCCTCCGCCCCCGCCGTCGCCGCCACCACCGCCGCCAACGCCACCGCCAACGCCGCCGCCGCCGCCGCCGCCGCCGTCGCGCCGTCCCCTCGTGCCTGTATCGGGGCCTTCAAACGGCCGTCCCCCCCGGGCAGCAGCGTTGGGGCGTCCGCCTTGTGAAGCCCAGTGCCCCGTCGCAGGAGGGGCCGCTCCGTTCACGTGCGGGGGTGCTGGCGGGCCCCGAGCGCTACGTTCGCCGGCCCTGGTGGGACGGGTCAGCGGGACCATTCGGCTAGCCAGGGCGGCGAGCGGCGGGGCTATTATTGCAAATTGGAAGGCGCCGCGCGAGGGAAGGTGCTGGCTGCTGCAGCGGGGATTGGACTGGAACGGAAGGAGGGGGCGCGGGGGAGAGGGGCGACTGCGAAGCGGAACTGCGCGGAGGCGGGATCTGGGAGGGCAGTGTCGACGGATACACACGGCAGCGAGGTTGCAGGGCGGTGGGCTGGATTAGACGGCATCTGGGAAGAGGCTCGAAGGTGAGGTGGGGAGGGAAGCATGCAGGTAGGGACCAGACGATGGGGAATTGGCGGTCTTACGTGGGTAGGATGGCATGATGGCGATGAGTGAAAATGTTGAATTGGCGAGGTGACAAGATAACGAGGGGGGCAGATGGCGACAACGCGAGGTCAGGTGGCAAGGTGGGAAGGTAGCGTGGTGGCGAGGAGATGAGGTGGCGAGAAAAGTACGTGAGGAATACTGGAGGGAAAGGGAGGGAGAAATGCCAGATGGCAGTTGACGCGGCAACGGGCTGACGCGATATAAATGCGGTGGTAGCGAAAACGAGGGGAGGTGAGGTGGAGGAATCGGTGGCGAGAAATGGACGTAAGAAATGTTGACGAGAAAAGCAAAGTGTGGGCAAGGTGAGGAGTGGAACAACGGTATAAGCGCGGTGGTAGCGAAGACGAGAGGCGGCGAGGATAGTGCAGCTCTCATTTGGCGAGGCACTGACGGTGGGACAGCGAGGTTGCGAGGCGTTGTGGGCAGAAAGGCCTCGCCAGTGCCAGCGGCAGCGGCAGCGGCGGAGGCGGTCAGACGGGGAAGCAACGCCAGCCGAGGCAGCGGGGGCGGCGGCATCGCGGCAGCGCGCGCGCGGGCAAGCGAGCGCGGAGGCGCTGAATAGGCGGCGCCCCTCCCTTCTTCGCCTCCAGCGACTCGCTGGACCTGATTTTATTGAAATCCTCCTCGGGGCGCGGCCAGGAAGCGAGGGGCGCGCTCGCCAGAGCGGTCGGGAGGGGGAGGGGGAGAGAGCTGAGGGCGCGGGGGAGTCGACGCTGTTTTCCTATCGCAGCTGCCCCTCAGCAAACAGAGCGACGCCGCCAATAACGCCGTGTCCGGCGCTGTAACGGCAAGGGGGGGAAGGAAGACGCTGCAGTCCGCGAGGCGGCGGCCGGGGCGATGGAGATGCGGCTGTCGGCGCATCGAATGGCGGTCAACAACGAAGTTTTCGGGTAGCAAGCTCTGTGACGCAAGACGCGATTTACGCAGGGAAATAAAATACTCTCACAATTTTCTCCACGTAGGGAGCGTAATTGTTTAAATATTCAGAAAAGTTTCGACTTCGTCCGTAAGCGAAACGTATGGTTCAAGAATGGAAAGAGGAAAATAATGTTGTGTACTCTTTCATCACATTAGCAAATGCACACGAATATGCACGCAACAACATATTAACAAATGCAGGCGTGTATGTGTATATACATACATATACATACATATATATATATATATACATACATATATATATATATATATATATATATATATATATATATACAGACGAAACATGAACAGAAACACAAAGAAAGAAATCTGCTGCACATTTCAATCGAATCGATAAGTATCGGATGGCAAAACACTAATCTACAATTAGAAACTGCAGACTAAACAAAATCTCCGCACAAAAAAGCAAAGGAAACAGGCGAAGGCGGTGGGGAAACGAAATCGGAGTCTGCGAGCAGCACAGGGCCGAAAGGAGGAGCGCTCCCCAGAGAGAGAGCCGGGATTCGACCTCCCTCAAGAGAGCGGCTGGGGGGGGGGCGAGTGTTTGCGGGTCGGAGCGCGTGGTCGCAGAAGTGGGCGCGGGCGGCGTCGGTGGGTCCTAGGGGGGCGGCCACCAGCGCCGGAATTAATTTGGGCCGGGTCGCGATAGGAATACCATTAGCAACGCGTCCGCAGCGGCGCCTCGGTTGAACAGTGGTCAATTTTGGCTCCGCAGATGGGCAAAAATAGAGAAACGAAATGCGGCCTAGAGACAAAAACTAAACCATTGGACTCTCGGAGGACTCAAATGATAGGAAATGGGCAAGACTGCGTGTCCTCCCAATTATGAAAGGATCTGCTTAGATTTGATTTGTGACTGATTAGGGAAAAGTAGCGGCGAGACGACCGGAGAACTTTTTACGAACCGAGAACAGGGAGTAGGTTCTCAGCGTCTATGAATTTTACGACGGATTCCGTAATAGAAATCTGAAATTATGTGTTCAAGTTTGCAATATAACAAAAACTTACTTGGTCAAACACTGTTAATAGATCAGTGCCACGAAAAGTCTACATATACCTGTAAAAAAATATTGTACCTCAGCTTGTTCGTCCAGTTTCCCTGATGCTTTGATCGAATGCTGAGATTGTCCCCTTTGATTTGCTTCTGAACATTAACTTGTGGGAATGCTGATGAGGTGTTGACGTAATTAAAGGATGAAGTTATTGAAGTCGTCTTCAATGGATTTATTCACAGACTCGGCTTTGCCGTTATCATCATGATCATCATCAGATTTAAAATAATATAAATAAAACACAAAATAAGATGATAATACAAATAAAGCAAATTAATAGCTATTGAAATAATTTCAATTATTCATTATTATTTTTCAAAATTATTCATCGTTGTTCCGAGCTGTAAAACACGAACTTTCGGATAAGGCTGTGTAGGAACATTGTAAACTCAGAGTTGTTGAAAGTGGTTTGCATTATTCATATAATGACTTTTAAAATTGCATACCCTACTATCGCTAATTCGTAGCAGATTGCGATTCGCTAGTTATGACCCACTGTGTATGTTCTATTGTACAAAAATAAAAGAGTGAAAACAACTTTACATCCTTTTTACGTCTAATAATGGACTTTATAAAGCATATTTATTTTTCCAATTTATCTCTACCTTATTCAGCACCTGGTATTTTAAATATAGTTTCTGTAACATTTAGAATGCACTGAATTTTTTGTCAAATTTATACTTTCAAAACGTAGTTTTCTTGGTGCCTAGTCTCCTGGATTTTTTTTGTAGCGCAACTGATGTCCACACTACCCGGACAGACGGACAGACAGACGGACGGACCGAAACATTTTTAATAAACCAATTTATCGATATCATAGATCCTCAAAACGAGGATTTCTGTCAAAATTTCGATATCAATTTTGGGCGAAATCACATAACTTACTCAATGTTGTGAGTTAAGGCTAATGTCTGAACCTGGTTAATTCGCAAGTTAGCTGAAAAATGTTCATATTATGAGTGTCTAAAATCCGAATACATAACAGCTTCGAAGCATACATTTCTACTTTTTCCGCATGAAGGTGACTAGGTTAGGTGAAGAACGTAACAGTGGTAAGAAACAACAGAAACGTGATAAACAGAAATCATATTGCTGATGGAAAATGTTTAAGGCCAGTTGCCAGGCCAGGTAGGTTGTTTCGCTTTCGAACAAAGTAAGATTTTTACCTTCAGTAAGTCTAAAGTAAAAAAAAAGTTTAAAAAAAGGTTTTCCCCCCGGGTCTTTTTTGGGGTTCGCCCCACTGCACCCTTTGGGGGACGTCGCGTCGCGTTGGCCGCAATTAAGACTGTGTCTTTATAGACGCCCCGCGCTCACCGCGGCTGCGACCTCGAGCTCCGCCGGCAGGAAAACGGCGCACTTTTATGCTTCAATATAAGGTGCGCCGTGGAGGTGCGGCCGGGCGGCGGCGCGGTCGTCACGATCCACGTATCGTAAAACTCCGTAATTATATTTTATGGGGGCGTTAGTCCACGGGACACTATTTAGGACAAGTAGCGGCGGAACCGTACGTTTATAGGTCTAGCGTTTAAAACGATCGTAAATGAAATTTGGAATCGGAATCATCGGAAGCTTGTCTATAAACGTTTCTACAAAGTTGCGAGAACCAATTAACTCGTGCGTTATGTGTTAATAGAGAATAGATTTTAAACGAAGAGTTATGGAGAGTAAATAATGTAACACAATGACCATAGCTGATATACGTTGTTTGCACTTAATGTCATTAAAAGGCAAAGGTTTTAAACATCTAACCAGGGAGACGTTTTCACTTTGCTTCAATGAAATAGATCAATTTTCAATTAAACTTCGTCAGAGTGGTTTGTCGTGAGCACCAAAAAATTGTGACAAACGCCCATCACACATCTACTTGTATTACTTCTTTCGTACTTAAGGAAGTCACGACAGAAAGACAAAGCAAAGGATGTCACAAACGTCCATATCGCGCAGAGCGCGATCGATAGCGGAGTCGATCGGAACCACCCGACGCAGTCCCAGCACAAACAAGTGCGCGCGAGCGAGCGGGCGAGCGGCGCGCGCTGCCTCTGTTGCTTTAACCTTCGCACCCGGCGCGTGTGTTTGCGCGCTGTCAGTCCGCTCCGCCATGAGACCGCTCCGGGAAAAGTGTTACAATCCCGTGCCGTTACAGCCACACACACTCACCCACAGACAAGGCACTGAAAAAGCAGAGCGACCAGACCAACAGATAACTGTCCACAAACTTCGTAGCAGTCAACAAACAATTCAGTGCAAATCTAAATATCCTTTGGCGTGGTTTTGTTCCTGAGGCTACACACGAATGTTGGGAGGAGTGCATTGTAGTTAACAAAATGAAACAATTGTGTTTATCAAATATCTTTTTTATTGTGAATGTATGATATTTTGCACGTTCTTAAGCAAAGAGGAACATTACGGAATATATAAATCACAAAAAATAATAAAAATATAAAACGAATAATTTTCGAAATTCATAACTTATTAGAAGACGCTTGAACAATGATATTGCATGTCAAATCCATTGATTAAGATTTTCACCACAGATAATATAAAACAATTTGAGAAAATTGCATTGCTATTGAAACTGTACTAGTCCAATATTGCTTACATTAAACTTAGATAAATCTACAAATCTTAGAACAATTTATCTTCATTATCTGTACAGACATAGCATGCACATCGGCGGTTTCGTTAAACTATTTTCATCAAATCGAAATTCCTGCATTGGTAACCAAAATTAGAACTTCCGAAATAACTGCGGAAAAGCAGACCCGAGGAAATACATCGTGGCGCGACAGAATTGCGAAGGCAACATCGCCGTTGTCACCACTCCCGCCGCCTCCGCGGCCGCCGCCGCCATCGCCGCCCGACCCCACGAGAGGTCGCGGCCCGCGGCCGCTTCAGGGGTCGGTGTCACAGCTCGTAGCTCGTAGCTAGCACCAGGAAGCACGAGAATTTAAATTATGGGACGCGACAAGACATGCCATCTGATATAGAAGTTCAATTTAAAGTTTCGAGGATTTGAAGCGCACGTCCGCACGAGGTCGCGGCGGAAACTACGACGACGCGGAAGGAGAACGAGCGAAGGTGGAGGGAGCGGAGGACGAAGAGCAGGATATGCAACGAGGAAAATGGGTGGGGGGGAGGCCACTTCTAGGTCAGGGTACATGGAGAAGGCGGAGAACCTGATGACAGGGTAGGAGTGGCTGCAATGCACTAGCAGATCTAGCCGATCATTTTGGAGGGAGCCATCACAGATTTTTGTTAAATAAGAAACATTTGGTATAATATTGTATATTATTTTTGTAGTGTATACATGATACTATCCAATATTAATTTTTTAAATAATTACATAATTCCAACATTAATATTTAAATGAATTCTGCGAAATAAAAGACGGTAACAAACAAAAACTCTGGGCATTGGGGGGGAGACGGCATGGCCCCACCTGGATCCGCCACTGCTGGAATGGAAGACAAACTTCAAAAGTGTACCAACAAAATCAAAACTAGAGAAACGAGCTGAAAAACTAGGAGTAGAACCAGATGGAGAGCCTCCGAGGAAAAGTAAAATAATCTGGGAAGAACTAACAGAAAGAGGAACCCAGGCCAGGAATATAATATCGTAGGGAAGAGGGGACAGTGGACAGATATCAGAAATTATATGACATTATTAAACGTATTGACAGAAGGGGTGCAATAGAAAACTGAGTGCTGAGAAAACTGAAAGAAAGCTCAAATATGAGTGACGCAATTCAGAACACAATCACACAGCACAGGTAACGACGACAACAGCAATTGCACAAATGGCACGGTATGAGAAGCAGGGACGCGACTGCCGAAGTCCGCAGAGCGATGGCAACACCAGACAATCGTCAGATGTCGACGAACACCCGCAAGGAGAGGAAACGGAGAAATGGGGGGTTCAGGATGCGGACGTGCGGGGGCGGCGGCTTCGCGTGCAGAAATAGGGAACTGTCGGCGAACTCCGCGATGGCGACAAGCAACGCGGGAAGCGGCGCGTCGCAGAGTTTAACTGGGTCGCGAAGGTCGCAAACGCCGAAACGCGGGACACACGAGCCTTGTCTTCCGTGTGGCTCAAAGTAAACAAGCTACAGATTGCCAGACAACAGTGGGGCGGAATATTAGATCTATCGCATTGTTTTAGTCTGAAGAAAATAAATTATTTTAGGCAAATAATAACGCCACTGAAACTACCACAATTTGGTTCAACGTAAAGATATAATGTTCGTGCAGATAAAGTTAGCTAAACCTCTGTGTTTGGAAGCCGCAATGTAATGAGAATCGTATGGTTATTTTCCTGATAATTCGATAGATATTCAGATCTAAGAACAGGAATCAAAGAGAAAAAAAGAATAGAGTTTTCCTTAAATTCATTTTCGATCCAATAACCT
Source organism: Acheta domesticus (assembly GCA_031308135.1). Taxonomy (NCBI): domain Eukaryota; kingdom Metazoa; phylum Arthropoda; class Insecta; order Orthoptera; family Gryllidae; genus Acheta; species Acheta domesticus. The sequence continues at coordinate 215,271,321 of JAHLJT010009436.1, forward strand.
AAAAGTGAGCTGTGATAATCTTAGTCGTTTTTCTAATAATAAATCTCTTGTTACGAATTCCTACAATTAAATGCAATTTTATTAAACTTTTCTTCTTCTATATTCGACCCCTATTTTTATTTTCATACACTTTAAGACTACTTTTCTATGTGCAAATTCAATTTGAATGTTATTTTTGGAAATGTGATTTTAGAACTTCCAATTTTCGCTCTTACAACAATAACTGCACAAAGTACACAGAAATGTCGGATGTGAACAATGAAAACATCCCGTTAAATCGGCTTGTCGTGAAATGTAAATAACACATTCGGGTAGAAAATTATATCTGTCAACGTAGAAAAAACGTGATTTTAGTTTTAAACATAAAGGTTCCTGAAAAACGGACCAGTTCAAGTGTTCATAAAGGGAGAGGAAAGACACGTGACAGGTGACATACGAATGATTTATCACTTCCGAGTAAACGATTCAGCAGTCTGATCAGTACATAAAGCACTTACAGCTCGTCCACTAGCAACCGACGTGGACATGAATCGAGTAAACGATTCAAACAGGTTCCCATTGGATTCTATCTCAATCGTAACGCTCTCGAAGTGACTTATTCACGATAGCGCCGGCATCAAAACGCCAGTTAAGCCACTCGGAGCGTCATCGGCACAGTTCACTCTTCAGCAGAGTGACACTCGCGCCGAGATGGAAATCCCAATCGATGACGCACAGTGGCGGATGAAGGGGGGGGCGGGGTGAGGCGGGGCGCGAAACGGCTGGTCAAGGCCTTTCAGTCATCCCGCAGGCCTTTCGCTACGCAGTTCAGCCTGTCCGTCTGCCATCTTCCACCCCCCCCCCAGTCTGTTCGCTCACCTCGCCCAACCATCCGGTCGCCAACTCGCCTATCTGCCTCTCCGCTATCCCGTCCGTATTCCTTCCCGCCCTCTCGCCATTCCATCGTGTCGCCCGCCCGCCTGCCGCACCCACTCGCCCTCCTGCCCGCTCCAGCCGATCCGTCACCCGTTGCGGCGTGCCTGGGCAAACTCCACTGCAGCAGACAGCAATAACACGCCCCGAGGTGGCAACGCTTGCGATGAGGGAGACAAACTACACAGATGGGCCGAAGGCTTGTATGATAAAATGCGAAGGTTTAGAGTAGATAGTGAAGATGGAACCGATACAAACCAGCGACGGAGGTACACATGGGGATTTTAATGGTGAGATGACTCGACAAAGATACGGAAGAACACGCGGAAATAAAATGGGATATTGTCAATGAACAGATAGCGATAGAAGAGATAATAGAAGATAGAATATGTCTAAAATACAATCGCAGTAATCTCTTAACGAAAACTACAGGTATATTACGAATCATGTCCGTTTGCTCGAGGCTCATTAACGGTTATCAAGTATGGGTTCATATCATAAAAAAGTGCATCTGTGAAAGAGGTAAACGACAATGCAAGCGAAGGGTGAGATTAAGAAAAAATGCCAAGAGAATGTGGACAACAAAAGAACTACGAATTGCATGTCAAAACCAATGGAATAATTGATGCAGCATGCGAATCGGAGTGGGCAAACTGAGGGCACACAATCTTGTAAAAGAGCCTAGTACACCATTGGGTGCAGTAAAACGAAAATGAGACAGCAACAGAAGGAGACTACGTTGGTAAGAATCTCTGGCAGAGACAGACACAGTGAGACTAACGACGCCTGAAAAATAAAAAAGGTAAAAAAAGAGGAAGAAAAAAAGAAAGAAAAAAAATGGAAAAGCGAAAATAAAATGCTGCAGACAAAATTAAAGAACTCACAAACAACATTTAATGAGAGATGTGAGATCGCATTTGGTGTTCCATTCGTTGGCAGCGGCGTTTAGGAAGACAAAGTTCTAACTGCAACGAAGGGCAGACAGACACACAACGGATGCAAGAGGACAGCGACTGAGGACGCAGTCGCAGAGTCGTGCGAGACGAGCGAAGTGGGCGGGGAGCACACGGCGCAGGGCAGCGGCGGCGGCGGAGGGCGGAGGACGGCGGCGGAGGGCGTGGACCGCAAATTGATAACAGCGCCACCGCGTCCGCGGCGGGGCGGGGCGGGGCGGGGCGGGGCGGGGCGGGGCGGGGCGGGGCGGGGCGGGGCGGGGCGGGGCGGGGCGAGGACAGCAGGGTCCGAAGGTGAGGGGGCGCGGACGGAGGATCACAAGCGCTCCGCGGGCCGCTGTAATCGCTGCCCTTAAGTGGACATTAGCGGCATCGATCAGCCAGCGAGTCGGGGCGCCCCGCGCGACACGCCCACGCAGAGTGCACTCGCCGCCTGTCTGCCTGGCCCTCGCCCCGCCTACCACCACGATAGACGGCAGCGGCGAGGGAGCGGGGTTGGTGAGCTGTAGAGACGGCCGTAACGGGAGCGGCAGCCTATGCGACGGAGGCAGTGGCAGATGTGCCAGCAGCGGACGTGTAAGAGGTGCAGGGTGATAGGTGAGGGGACATCGGATGAAGGTCAGTGGGAGCGCAGAGTGCACTCGCCGCCTGATCCAAATCTGTCCCCGTTCCGCGATAGGCGGTAGCGACATGGATGGGGAGTTGGGGAGCTATAGCGACGGCAACCGATGCGGCAGATGCAGCAGCAGCTGCAGCGGCCACGGCAGAGGTGCAGGGTGATGGGTGCGGGAACGTCGAATGGACGCTCAGTGGCAGCGCAGAGAGCACCCGCCGCCTGGACCCGCCCCGCTCCCCGATAGGTGTGCAGGGACGTGAGAGGGGGAATTGGCGACCTGTAGCGAAGGTTACGACGGTGGCAACATCGGCCACAGCAGGGTGCAGGCGACGGCTGCAGGAACGGCGGGTGGAGGCCAGTGGGAACGCCTGGGCCCACCCTTGCTCCATGATAGGCGTTAGCGACGTGTGGAGAAGTGAGATGCAGCGACGGTCGTAGCAGAGGCGGCGGATTATGCGGCGGCGGTCACGGCAGGGGTGCAGGCGACGGCAGCGGTCACGTCGAATGGAGGTCAGTCGGGGCGACAGTAGAGACGTCGGGGGGCAAGAACGGAAAAGGCGGTGGGGTTGGTGGCTAGCGGCGGGAGAGCGGCAGCGGCGGCTGGTGCTGAGGCAGAGAGTGAGGGAGGTGGGTGCTGTGGGAGCAGGGGCCGCACAGGCGGCAATGGCAGCGGCTGCTTCCCTTGCGGAGAGAGGACATCGGATTGCCGCGCCCGCACTCCCGAGGACCAGAGCGCAAAGAGCATAGCAAACATACAGGCCCACGTGCTATTCCCACAAGATATGGAAACCCTCTATGCGCATTTGCGGGTTGCGCGTGAGATATGAAATTAGCAGAACGCTCGCACAGGCTTTGACGATTGTTATCCAAGTTAGCCATTAAATACAGAATGCTATAATGTCTGAAAAAATGCTAATATTAAATAAAATCAGAATAGTGATATGAACTTAAAATAACAAGAAGAAGAAGATGATACTATACGTGTTTAATTAAGAGAATATATGCAGATAACACAAGTCTTCCTTCATTTGACCATTAAGAACTTATTTCCACAGCGACATATCTCCAAAAAATATAATTTTTCAGGAAAGGAAGGTATTAAAATTCAGCTTTATATTTCAAGAGAGGATGGACAGAAATAGATATGAGTTGTTTGGAAATAGGTTCTCTCAGTACTTTCCGCAAACGTACAAACAACACGAGTAAAATAATATTTGTATTTCGAAACAATTTATGAATTTGCAATAGAATTGATATATAATATTTGCATTTATCTCTCCCACATCTTAGTCGCACAGACTAGCCACGTAAGTTCATGAAAGAATCAGTATAAAACGTACATTCATTACAATGTCAATAATGACGTTTTATCATAATAAACTCGAACACGTTAACAGCGCGAAATGAGTACGCGGGAAAAAGAGAGAAAAAAAGTAAAATTTGTCCGCGGGGCGGAGCGGCGTCCCCTCGAGATGCAAATCACGGGGCGGGATTACGTGTAGACACGACACTGATGCTCGAAGGCGCTGCAGCGGCGACGGCGGTGGCGGCGTCGGCTTCGGAGCGCTGAGCGCGAGTTCGTCGTTCGCATAATCCGGCGGGAGGGCCGCCCGCCCACTCGCCCGCCCGCGCGCAAAGCGCTAAGGCGTCTGCGTGGACGCGGGGAGGCCAGGGGGGCGGGGCGCGGCCCGCGAGACGAGAGGGCTGAGGAGATGACGGGCACGGGAGGGGGGGGATTCACCGAGCGTAAAGCCGGGTTAATGTCTCAAGGCCCGATCCGTCGCCTCCTCCACTGGCGGCGGCTGCGGTGGTGGTGGCTCCTTCTCAGAATAATATTTAATCTAGCAATAACAGTTCCTTGGGCTCCGCCTCCATTATGCGCTCATTAGCGCGGAAGGCGGGCGGACGGGCGGGCGTGAGTGGCGGAGGTGGCTTCAGGGACACGACGCGGCGGGGGTGGGAGGCTGGGGGCGGAGCGACCGCGTGCGGAGGGGGGGCGGCGCCGCCTTTGTACGCAGAGACACCTCGCGGCGCGCCCGACAACTACGTAATTGGGTTACGGGATGACGTTTCCGAGGGCCCTCCCCCGCGGGAGAAAGACGCGGGACGAGGGACAAGGAACAGGCTTTGGGACAGGCGAGGAGGATGTCAGAGAGAGGAAGGGGGAGCGTGATCGGGTAGATCGGGTGGGGGTGGGGGGAAGAGGCTTGCCTTGATTGCAGTGGGTGCGTAATGGAGGTTTCCGTACCCGCCTGCACCCAGCCACCCTCCGGCGCACGCGGTGTGCGTACGCATCCCACACGCGGTCTCCCCGTTGTCTCCGCTCGGCTCATCCCTTCCCCCTGCCACCCCCTTCAACCACTCCACCTCCTCGAGGGCTTAAGTTCTCGCGATTGTTCTCCGGGCGAACTTGGCGAACTTCCCCCGCGCCCTTTGAACCCAGGGGGAGTCGCCCTTGGCCTCGGCGTCGCCACCCGTCTCGTGCGCTCGCGCGCGCAGCCATATGCGGCGGAATCCGTCACATCCCCCCCTCCTGCTTCCGCTGCGGCGATGGAGTCTTCCCCAGGAGCAGGGGACAATTTTCGGCAACTGCGTCGCGGAAACCGTGTAACTATTTTACTGCCGGTTACTAAATTCTGCGTGAGTTTTATCGCTCGTTCGCTTCTCCACGCGTTCCGGAACCTCCTCTCCTTTCTGTTGGCCAAAGTAGGCATGCCGCTCTTGTTAGATGCCTCAATCTATTATTCAGTTGGGCAGATTTCTCCTTCTCTTCGGCCGAGCGGAGTTTCAGCGGGCTGATGGGGTTGCAGAAAACAAAGAAGCTCTCGAGGAGAAATCAACAACCAAAATCATATGCATGAAAAAGCGGGATGCGAGAAACAAATACGTTTCAGAAGAGTCAGTAAGCATGTATCATTCAATTACACAATTTTATTGAAAGAAAATAAATAAAATGCTGAATAAAAATAATCTCAATATTTTTACCCCTTAGAAATGAAACATCTTAAGCAAAACAATTTACAACATGTTTCCGTGAATGCTATTTAAATATTTCCTATTTCGTTCTTGAAATCTACTAGTGCTGTTGCTAATTTTAAAATACCTTACGTGATTTAATGTTAATTAATTTTACTGTAATTTTATTATGTCCATTCTTTTTATTCGCAATGTAACGTTATTTTTTTATCAATAGAGTTTTATTTCTGCCCATGACTGACACTGATTATAACACCGAGGTTTCCCCACATACGCTCATTGCCAGATCCTGACGAGAGCTCACGGTCGCTCTTCGCTCCAGAAGGGGCACCCCGCGAGCCCGCAGCGTTGCCACATTCAGCTCACCCGGCTGGCAGATGGGAAACACACAGACAACCGCAACGGGTCCCCGAACATTATAAAACTGCCAGTAATCGCGACCCAAATGAGCTTACAAAACCGGGCAATAATGTTATATAATCCAAATGTAATGTACTTAGAGTAATGGTTGTTTATTGGCCGTGCTTTTAAAGAGGCGTCTGAACGATCGTTAATCCCCTTGTCGATATATTTATCAAATTTAATGCAGAGGAATGGATTCATAGCACAAAGAAAAACGCAACCCACAATTTGTATGAAATTATGTGAATTTTGGTGGTTAGTATGAATTTGTTTTCCAACTAATGAATATCGCGGAATTATCAAACATTGCAACAACAGAATACGATTTGGAACAGTATTGTTGCTTCGTTCCGAATAGCGCCCTACTGGATACAGGCTTTCAATACGAGAGAAACATTATGAACTCAGACATATTGCAGCTGCAATACTGAATTACCAATCATTACATTTGGGACAGTAAAATGAATTTTTGCAATAAAATCGCAAACAGCGTGTACTAAAACGTGGTCATATTGTAGAGGATAGATTTTCCTCGTATTTCGCTGTTTTCAGGAAGCATCTGTTCACGGTAACTCAAGTTATGCGTCAGGTTGCGCACTTTGTTTCACATAATTCTCCAGCCACAATCCCACATAAAATAGAACATTCCATAACAGAAGAGCTACGTGTACAATTTTGGTACTGCACGTTCTACGAATGTGGCCACAAACACGAAAAGAGATGAGGGCAAACCCAGATATAATTCAGTAACGAAAATGTGCATTTTTTTTACACAGTTGCAATAATTATCCGTGTATAAACACAACACAGGAGAATAACGTAATTTATATATTGGTGGCAATAACTAACCGTAGGCGCCGAAACAAATTTATTCATCGGTAGGCACAGTTATTACAGTGTAAATTAAAATCAGCATTATTCATGTGAGCGGAACGAACGCGATAAAAGTACACCTAAAATATGGTTAAGCCAAGGGGCTCAATCAGCGCAATAAATCCGATGCGTTGGGCGCAACCGCCGCTGTCGACGGTAGCGCCACTGCGCTCGCCCTTCACCCAGCGACGCAGTGAGCACTACGCGGATTGTAACTGGACGAAGTGTCGGCCACTAACTAAAGTGGAAATTTAATTAACGCTGGAACTGGATGAAATGCTTTGAAATAGAACTGCAAACGATTATAAAATGTCGCTCGATTTGCAACGTATTGCCTTAGGGGATGAATAACTAGTACTGATGCATAAAAGCACCAAGCTTTTGCGAATTCCCATGTTTATTACCTCAATAACACTGGAAGAGGAGGAGGTACTTGAGTTTACGATGGATATTTCTTTACATTCCACAAATAAATAATGGAATTGAACAGATTTAATAATAATAATAATAATAATAATAATAATAATAATAATAATAATTAAGCCCACTTTAACATTATATTCCACTTGCATAATACCACTCATATAAACATACTTCTTTGAACATTTGGAACAATGCAATGCACGAGTCTGATCTAACTCCCAAATCCGCTTACTTTCATTTCCAGCATTCGCGCGAAATGTCACGTTCCTCTGCACTGTAACTATTCCAGGCAACTCTTTCACGGAAAGTGCCCGTTCACCCCACGTCCAATGTGCGTCCAGCTGCAGCCGCCACCAGGTCGCGCAGTGTTCGTTTGGAGAGATTCGTTTGCGCGGAAGCTCATTTTCGCGGCGCGGGGGCGGGGGCAGGGGCGGGGGCAGGGGCGGGGGCAGGGGCGGGGGCGGGGGCAGGGGCGGGGGCAGGGGCGGGGGCAGGGGCGGGGGCAGGGGCGGGGGCAGGGGCGGGGGCGGGGGCAGGGGCGGGGGCAGGGGCAGGGGCGGGGGCAGGGGCGGGGGCAGGAGCTGAGGCAGGGGCGGGGGCGGGGGCAGGTCAACGCCGCGAGGACGACTGACGCGGGCACGGCACACGCACGCGCACGTGAGGTGCATCCACACGCGCACCACGGGACAGGGCTGGGAGCGGCATCTGTCAGCGGCTGGCGTGCAGACGGGAACGAGTTGGTCTAGGTATCACGCGTGTATGGGTAAAGGAGTGCTTCGTTGACTTTTTTATGAGTGATGTTAGCGAGTGATGAATGTACCTGGGTTGGAGAGATAAGTGGATGAGAAACAAACTTGAAGACAAAAGTGGAAGAGAGGAATGGTTGCAGCTTACATACAAAAATCAACTAAATAAATTAATGAAAAAACAAACAAAAAACACGAAACTATCGCAAATGCTTTTCGGCTACAGAAATGAAACAGAGTCGAAATACATTGGTAGGAGAACCAGAAAATAACAAAAGGAGAAGGCACGTACTTCCAAAATAATCTGAAGTACTAAAACTGATAATAAACATGAAATAAAACTATGCGAATATGACTGTGAAAGGAGGAAACAGTAAAGAGAAAGTTGCCACTCAGATGAGAACGAGATTACAGAGTTTATTTCATTTATTTGTATCAGAACAATCACGGTATAAAACAACTATCAAGTACACTAATACAAAAGAGAAAGCACATGGAATAAACATTTGTGTTAAAAATATATGAAAACATACACAAAGAGAGATTTAAAGAGTACGGAAATAAATGTTTTCATTGCAAAACAAACGAGCGCGACGATTAATAACACAATAGAAATAATGTAGTAGATGATAAAAGACAAAAAATTTCGGTTGTAATTACAATAAAACAACGTAAGTTACACAACTGACAAATCACTTTGTTCAGATCACAAAGAATACACATTGAAAGCATTGGCAGGAAAAGGACGGAAGGTCACGCCGGTCACACACTGTCCAGTGGCAAGGAATGAAACCCTGGCTTGACTAGGGTCAGAGGGCGGCCTGCGTCGAGACAAGGCATGGGCGGCGGAGCGGGGGTGGCGGAGCGGGGGCGGCGGCACATGGGCGGCGGCGCGGGGGCGGGGGCGGCGGAGCCGCGGTCAGAAGGGAGCGGGCAGCTGCAGCAGCGAGGCCAATTACCTGCAGCGCCTCCTCGCACAATTACAGGGCGGCGCGGCGGCCGGCGCCCGGGGCGGACCGTGGGCGACCACCGCCACCACCGCCACCACCGCCGCCGCCGCCCCTGCCTATGGGCGCTGCCATTGGGCGACAGCTGTGAAGCGCGGCCCGCGACTCGGGGGAGGCCCAGTTTTGCGCATCGGATTGATTCGTCGCGCGCCGCATATGCGTTGCCGCTCACCGAATTCGTTACGAGCGCTTGTGCTACAGCGTGCAACGTTTCTGTATGATGATAATATTTAGAATAGACGAAGGGCCGTTCCCTGCTCATAATCGCGATTGAACGTCAAAAAAAAAGCTATTGTATACAATAACCTTCGAACAAACATAATTATTATATTATTACTATTTTTTTTACGAAATAAGAAGCATGACAATAATTCCTATTTTTTATATCACGAGTTTTTTAAGTGCGAGTTTTGTACATACAAAGACTATTTTCATCACACAGAAACGCTGTACTATGCTTAGAAAACGAGTGTAATGGAATGAGAAACATCCATAAATCCATCTATATATTTCACACTGTTTTGTCATGCGCCAAAGTGTTCTCTCACAAAATTGTAGAAATCAAACCAAAACGCAAAATTATTTATTTTTCGAAGTCTCACGATCAACAGACGACTTCCAAGCACTGAATTGGTAATCCGAATAAACAACAAAAATATAGGAAAAAAAGCCGCCTATCTCATTTCGCAATGAAAGGGATGAACACACCATATTCTCGAGAAAACCCCCATGTGCAGCCCCTCAGCTCAATACAGAAAACGCACATCCAGAAAACAAACGCAGGACGAAGCATCACGAATCGCCCACCCCACGTGTCTGCACGTGTTTCAACGACTCCGCAGCTGTGCCGCGACTCCGGCTTACAATGCCGCTTGTTTGCATGCGCTCTCCCCTCGCGGCGGCGGCAGCAGCAGTGGTGTCGACGGGGGTACAAGGCGCAGCGGATGCTCAATGGCGGCGAACGTGGTGGTAGCAAGTGACTGGTTATGGCGATTGTGGAGGAGGAGGAGGAGGAGGAAGAGGAGGAGGAGGAGGAGGAGGAGGTAGTGATGGTGGTGTTGGTGACTGTGAGGATGAGTTTGACCGATTGATTCGCGTTTCTGGGCGCGTGAACAAATGAGGTCATTAGTCCTGTAAGTGTAGTGCGTGTTTTTTTCTCGGGAGGTGGCGATGATCTTTTCCCCGCTGGATGGCGAGATCTGGCGCCGACCTACCGTCGACTAGCGGGCTTTTCCCCTCAACCAGATATCTCCCACCAGTGGGGTACCACCCCAGCCGGAACAAGCAGTAAGCTCCCGACCGGTCTCCCGGCATATGTAGTAGTGCATTTTAGTGTGCGCGCGTAAGGGATAGGACAAGGAAGAGGAAGGAAAGATCGTGCGCGGTCCGTGGCCCGTTTGTTAGGGTACTGCTCCGGCATTCGCCTGGTGTTGATTGGAGAAACGACGGAAAACTACCGATCAGAGCAGCCGGCCGCTAGAATTTTCCTCCAGACAACGACTGAACTCGACCTAGCTGACAAGCTAGTGTCGACAAACCTGCCGCCGTCGGGACTCGAACCTAGAAGTTCCCGGTCAGAGGGACTGCAGTGACATCAGGTTGATGCACTGAGCCATCTCTCCCGGTATGAGTTTGATAGTGATGGTGTGGTGGTACAGATGGTGGGGATGTAGAGATGGTGGTGGTACTGGGGGTAAGTTTATGGTGATGACGGTAACATTTTGGTGATAGAGACAATTGTAAGATTTTCGTGGCAGGAATGTTTGTAGTAGTGGAATTGCTTCAGTTGGAATGACAACAGAGACGAAGGGCCGTTCCCTGTTCATAATCACGATTGAAAGTCAAAAAAGCAATTGTATATAACCTTCGAACAAACAGAATTATTATATCATTATTACTATTTTTTTACGAAAGATGAGGCATGACAAGAATTTCCATTTTTTTGTATCATAGTTTTTTTTTAATGCGAGTGTGCGATTATGTACGCGTGCTTGTGATGATGGCGGAGGCGATGACCGAGAAATGGTTGTGCCGATGGCAACGGTAGCAACTGGGAACTGGGGAAACTGGAAAAGATGCGAAGAGGGGTGGGAGGTGGACGTGCCAGAGTAGCGACAGGGGCGCAGATGGTGGCATCGGATGCAACGGAGGCGGCGGCGGCGCAGCGCGAGGGAGTAGCGAGTGAGTCCCAGCGCCTCGCCTCGTCGCGGGACGGCAAATAAAAACGCGCGCGCAACTCCAACTGAACGCGGTGAGGAGGGTACTCCGCTAGCCGCGGTGTGCCGCGCCGGTTCGGTCGAGGAACACAACACCAGGCTCGTGCAGACGCCGAACACCCGTGTGCTCTCTCGGGGTTCAGCAATGGACGACAGGGGAGAAGGCAGCGGCCAATGAGAGCGGAATGGGGGCGAGATGTTGCAAGTGCTAATGGTTGCCAAGCATCTCTTGTGATCGCGAATGAACGCAACGGGAACCATGAACCTTCGACCGAATTAAGTCATCTTTAGGTGATTCTGTAGGCTAAACAATTTTTGCTAAAATATGTTATTACATTACCTGAATGCTTGTTAACATAAAGGGACTTCGTCAAATATTATAGTCATAACATGAATATTTTTCCGAAATTGGTCCATTGCAAAGGAGTAAAGGAGAGGATAAATAACTCCACTTCTCTCTCTTTTAGACCTGTGAGCGATAAGCAACGACAGCAAAATTTTCATTTGACGAGAAAGAAAATTGTAATTGCATCAAGAGCGATTTGAGAAACTAGAAATCATCCGCGAAATCAAAATCAATAACACGATATCATGAGAAGTGTGAAAGACTAGGAGGCTTCGACAATGCGAGTACAGGAAAGCAGGAGAGACGAACAAAAAAAGAGGCTAATGAAGACGACGGACTTTAAAAGAAGTTTAGGGAACCGAAGACCGAGCCTACACGTTTTCACATACAAAAGCCATTAAGATATCGATCAAGGATACAGAGAGGAGAGAAAATTGCATGGATGCCGGTGTGTTTGCAGCAATTTGGTAAGTGAACAATAGGTAAAAGCAAGACTGTTTCCTAGGGAAGCACACGGATCCATTAAGTCTTTCAGAACGAAGATAGCGTCACAAACTCAACCCCTAGTATTTTCACTTCGAAATAACTAGGGCCATGCACGAAAAGTATGGATATGGATATTTCATACAGAGTTTGGAGACTTTTGTTTTGTATTTCCATGATGGGACCAGTGGAAAAGAGGAATGTGAGAAAACGAGTACACTCTGAGGGCTGGCATTTTCCTCCATCTACTTGTAATAACCCGACAAGACACAGACGTTGTTTGGGAGGCTTGGTTTCACGAGGTTTCAAGGGAATTCAGTGAGCAACTAGCCGGCAGAAGTTGCCTCTAATAAGAAAATGAACAATAAACACAGAAGTCCAAACAATTTCAAAATACTTTATATTCAGTTATTCCGTCTCGACTAAGATTAGCATGCCGAATGCATTTAACATAAATTTTCAAAAATTCACACATAAGCCAATGGAACATTTACAAGTGCAGCTATTCCCAAGACTGAAGGTAATGTATGATTCTAGTTCGACCCATGGTTCTATTAACGACGAGAGGTTATCCATAAAGTAACAAAATTTACTAGCTTCCGTGAAGGCGGTAGAAGTTTGGATTTTATTAGCAAGCTATAAACCAGTTTCATATCTAGGTTATAACTGTCTTCAAAGTAAGGTCTCAATAGACGTCTATTACGTACTGCCGGCAATACGGAATAATATCACTAACTATTCACGAAAGTATAGCATATTTAATTCGTCTAAAATTTAAAATAACATTACGTACAGTTGAATTATTTTTAAAATCTACGGTACCAAAAATGTTAGAATTTCGTGGAAGAACAAAATAATCTGAATGTAAACAGAACAGGGCATTAAAAATGTTATCTAAGAGAAATGTTTATTTTTTCAATATAATATAAACACGCATGACTAGTGCAATTAAATTATACTACTACAGTACGGGATTGGTGTTAATATTTTGCAGCAAATACTCTGATTACCGTCTACATTTATTTTCTATTGTATTTCATTTGTCGTCCTGTGATAACAGTACTTAAATGCTGTTATGAAAGAGATAAAAATCTGAAAACATTGCACACTCTACTGTTGAATATCGTGTGTGCTAACGCAGTCCCCATTTTGTCATTTCATCTAATTTCACACTTTCTCATACGACGACAACTACACACCCAAAACTTTCCATACGCTCAACTCTCGCTTTCTCACCAGAACGCGTAAAACGTCCTCTACCGTCCTTCCTCTGGTCCCACGCACACACCCCAACGCTGAACAAGACCGTGCTCTCAAGACACTCTTGCCTTCCTTGTGAGGGGCGCCGCCGCCGCCGCCGCCGCCGCCGCTGCGCGCGCGGGTGCTCGGGAGCGGTCATCTGGCGCAGACACGCGCATTAGCATGAAGCAATTAAAACTGGACCGGCGCGACCGCGCGGGCGCTCACTCTCCGGCCCTGGCCACCGCCGCCGCCGCCGCCGCCGCCGCCGCCGCCGCCAGCGCCGCCGCCGCCGGGCTACGTCGCATTTGCATAATGTCGAGGGCCGCCCGGCGCGGAAGCGCGTCCCTTACGCTACGCACCCCACCCACCCCACCTCACCCCTTCCCCTCCGGGCGACTTTTTCCGTAAAAAAAAAAAAAAAAAAAAAAATTCTGCGCCCGGCGACGCGAACTTCCACCCCGGGAGCAGCGGCTGCCTCTTTCGCCGCGTCGCGTCGGATAAATGCGGAATTAAGTGCGGGAAAACGCCGGCGCAACCCGTGGCGAAGGGAAAGGGTTGGGGAGGGGGGGAGGAGAGCAGGTCTCGCCGGACCGTTTTTTGGCGACTAACAGATGTCTCCGTTTGTAGCGGCAGCGGAGCGCGCGAGCGGCGGTGGCGACGCCGGCGGTCGAATATATTAATAAAGAATTAAGACAGCCTCTCGTCGCTCCGAACTGACGTTCTCCGTTGTTCTTTTCTTCGCTTCCCCCAATCCCCCCACCCCCGGTGTTTCTTCTCCCTCTCCCTCCTCGTCCACCTCTTCCTGTTCCTTTTTCGTCCCGCTGCTCCAGTTCCTGAGTCCTCCCCCCCACCGCCGTGCTTCCACCCTTTCCCTAATTATTAAATCTTTTTCTTACTCCCATCCCCCGTCGCGCCCACCCCCGTATTAATTATTTTTTGCGCCCTACTTCTGAGCGTCACTGTTCCGTTGTTAGTAAGCACAAGCACTAATTACTCAAAAAGTTGCAGAGAGTTGCGTAAAATATTAACAGCAAATAAAAAACTTTTTATGGAGAGAATAAAAATTCAAATCCGAATTTTTTAAAATGCAGAGTGACTAAAAGAGCTCTCTGAATAATTCTAGTGTTCGCACGTAACGTGGTCGTGGAGAAAGCGAGGGTTGCCAGCGGTCACTAGAAACTACTTCACTAAGAGGAAACGTCACATTCATCGCCACGATGAAGGCACGATGGAGCTCGCGCCACCCACAACGCCGGCTGTTGAAGGGATGAGGATATTTTAGCGGAGTGAGGTGTTACCCCTTCGGTGACGGAGGAATGCTGATGATTTCGCTAACCATTAGCAGAAGCGAGGCACAATCGAATCGAAATCGATAGTTATTGAGGTTTGGAGGACAGCGACGGTCCGATGACGTTGATGGTAACGATGAAACTGACGTGAAGGTGACTGTGACTGAGAAGGTGACGGTGAAGATCAAGGTGATGGTGACGGGGAAGGTGACGGGGAAGGTGACGGGGAAGGTGACGGGGAAGGTGACGGGGAAGGTGACGGGGAAGGTGACGGGGAAGGTGACGGGGAAGGTGACGGGGAAGGTGACGGGGAAGGTGACGGGAAGGTGACGGGGAAGGTGACGGGGAAGGTGACGGGGAAGGTGACGGGGAAGGTGACGGGGAAGGTGACGGGGAAGGTGACGGGGAAGGTGACGGGGAAGGTGGCGGGGAAGGTGACGGGGAAGGTGACGGGGAAGGTGACGGGGAAGGTGACGGGGAAGGTGACGGGGAAGGTGACGGGGAAGGTGACGGGGAAGGTGGCGGGGAAGGTGGCGGGGAAGGTGGCGGGGAAGGTGGCGGGGAAGGTGGCGGGGAAGGTGACGGGGAAGGTGACAGTAAAGGTCATGGTGAAGACAACACTGAAGTTAATTGCGACAATGAAGCAACCGGTAAAGCTGACATTCACAGCGACGCTGAAGGAGACGGAGGCAAAAGGTATAACTTTAGGGAACTGTACGGCCACAAGTGAGGAGTGGAAATGCCTGAATGTGGCGCTGGTAACAACTAAGGTAGCAGTGCAGTAACGACTGCAGTGCTTCCGCGCTTCCAGCCCCTCCGACGCCGAAGTGCTTGCGGAGGTTGATGCGAGTGCCGCTAGGAGGAGGATCAAGCGCGGGGCACACAGCCGCCGGACACTTCACGAGCGTGTGTTTACAGTTTACTTTTTTAAAAACGGGCGCTGGTCGAGTAAGGCATTCAAAAATTATTCCTCTCTCCGCACCCACAAATTATAATCCTGCGACGGGAAGGCGGAGGTGAAACACTGTTGGAGAAGACGAAGGAATACTTTGAAGCGAGTCACCTTGTTTGTAACGTTAATGCGACACGCATACGTTAGCGTACATCAACGTCGTCATGCATAAACATTGGCGCCTCGTGAAGCGGTGGCGGTAAAGGAAGGCGGCGGTGGGTGGGTGCGTTGGAGGCGGTGGGCACAGGACGGGAAGACAGTGAGGAAAAAGAGAGAGAGTGGTGTTCTGAGGAGATGGAGACGGAAGAATCCCCCAGTGGTAGCGGTGTAGTGAAAAGTAATGATATGGCTCAACGACAGTATGAGAATAGAGGAGCAGTGTCCTGTGCAGGGGATTGAGATGGAGCCGAACACGGGGAACTGGCAAGAGGTTTGTGGAGCACCGACGTGTGGAGAGGGGCCGCATCGAGTAGTGCGGCTTGGAGAATAGCGAATGAAGGTAGATACGGGCTAACGGTGAGAAGAGGCAGTAAAAGTGGAAGGGAGGAGTGCGGCGAAGCGGCAGATACGAGAACGGGACACAGAAAATGCAGAGTGGGAATCTTGCAACGTGAAGGAATTCGAACCAGGAACGGCGAGACGGGAGCGGTGACAGACGATGCGGGGGCAAAGAAGTGAGAAGCGGTGGCGCACGTGAAGGAGGGAAGGTACGGTAAAGTGGCAGATACATAAGAACAGAGCAGAGCTCAGAAACTAAGCAAAATAGTATGAGGCTGGTGGGCTGTTACGAAGCGGAGCAAGGCGGGGAGCAAGCAAGCAAGCGAAGGAATTCGAACTACGAACGGCGGGGAGGGAGCGGTGACAGAGGATGCGGGGGCAAAGACGTGAAAAGTGGTGGCGAAAGTGAAGGAGTGGAGGTGCGGCGAAGCAGCAAATACACAAGCACAGAGCAGCGCTCAGAAACCACGCAAAATAGCGTAAGGCTGGTAGGCTGCAACGAAGCGGAGCAAGCAACGCGAAGGAATTCGAACCAGGAACGTGGCGGTGGCAGGAGATGAGGCGAGCGAGGAGAGGCGCGTGCGGGGGAAGGCGTTCATGCGACGTGGGGAGCGCGGAGGGGAATCGGGCGATTGCGCCCCCGCCCCGGGGCTCGTTGCCCGTTGACATTAATTTCACCGGCGCACACGCGCCTTCGTCGCCGCCCCGCGGAGCCCCGTGCCACGCGGCACAGCGCGGGAATGTGCTGTTCCCGACGGATTTGTGTGGGAAATTTCCTGGAAAGATGGACTGAGCCGCAGACGCGATAGGAAGATTTACAACACGCGGCGCGGGAACTCCTCTGTACTTGCTTCTCATGGCGCAAAGTCTCGTAATTCCGCCCAGGAATCTTACGCGAGTGAATACTTGTTCAAGATGTATATCGGAAATTCCACCTCGCCTTCAAGACGCATGCATAATAATCACATTTGCTCCGCTTCTGTTTAATTAAATACCACTTTTCTTCCATGCGTAATGTCTAACATTAACCCTCTTTATGGATTTATAGCGTATCGTACCGAAATTTCAAAGACGACAATACGGAAGTGCATTAGTGGGTCGAAGGCAAACGATTCCACTCGCAAGAACAAGCTATTCACGAAAACACGAAACGGAAAAAAGTTATACTGTTTGCATTAAGAAACACTACTCAAGCGCGTGCTCTAAATGAAACCACTCTTCGGAACAAAACCCGCCTCTTTTAATGAAGAACGCCCTCGACTCGACCCCCGCGCAACATTTACCTTCGACCACGCAACTAATTACGACCGGGCTACATTAACATCACGCAGTGCGCAGCGGTCTCTTTCGTTACCCACTCCCCACTCAACGCACCCCCACCACCAGCACTCCGCCCTGAAACAAAACCTGAAAAAGGCCGGCATCGCGAGGCAATATTTTGCAAGAAGAACAAAAAACAACAAAAAAAAAAAACAAAATGAATTCCCGGGTCAGGCGAAAAGCTTTGTGGACGGATCTCATGCAGCGCTAGGTGAGGCGGTCCATTCGCGGAACGGCTCCTGGGCGACAGAGTGCGCGAGAGTGCGTGGGCGTGCGGGGGCGCGCGGGGTGCGTGCTCCACTAGCATTCCACCCACCGCTTGGCGCGCCATCCGCTTGTAATGAGCGAGTCAAATTATGCGGCGCATTCCCAAACCCCACCGCCGCCACGCCCCCCTTTCCTCCACCGCCCCTCCCTCCCTCCCCCCCTCCCGCGTGCCCGGGAGCCGATTGGAACCGCCGGGCCGTAGCGCGCCGCGTCGCTCGACCGCCCCATTCGCCCGCCCGGCCGCGACTCCGCGAGTTATGCCCCAGAGTTATTTTAATTGGAGCACCGAGGGTCCAAAAATGCGCCGCTGTATTTTTTCTCTCCCCTACCCCCCCCTCTCAGGGGCCGTGTTTGCACATTTTTTTCCAGGGCTTTTCCCGCCGCTCCCTGCGGACCGTTACCTGTCCGCGCCACCCCCGCCCGACGCCGCCCGCACGTGCTGTGTCTAATCGTTCTGCGGTCGACTACCCCCTCCCCTTCCCGGGCTCCACCCCTCCTCCGTTCGCACGCAAGAATGTTAACGCTGTAACGGAAAGCCGCGGAAACGACGATGGAGGGAGGGGCTGTGGACTAAAAGCGGGGAGGGGGGGAGGAACACAACACAGTGCTAGTCCAGTAGCCCGTGCGTCGCCACGTGTGGTCCATAACTTCTCGAAAGCCTGAAATTAAAAATGTATTTCACACGGAGCGTAAAAAATAATTAAAAACAAAGTGCGGCGCCGGTAAGGCGCCCGTGAGGTAAGGCGCGGCCAGACGGAGGCCACTCGCCTCCAGGAGGGACGAGGAGGGTGTGGAATGGAGGAGGAGGGAGAGAAAGTGGGAACGACGAAGTATAAATAGCGCGACTGCGACTCCGCAACCAACGCAGCACTGCGAAGTATGAAAGAGGATTATTTCGGTTGGCGGCGCCCGCGCGCCCGTTCGCCCGTTCGCCGCGCACGCAACCCCACGGGACTCCGCTGCGGCGCTAACCCTGACGCGACCACCGGACCGCTAGCGACGCTCAGAGACCTGCGGGTCCGCCTGGGGGCCCAACATGAAACCGCAGATTAGCATTTAAGAGATGAGATACGATAATCGTTTTCAACAAGTGCAGCTCACCGCTCATGGCCACGTGACGAATCCTTCGTTCTGCTATCGGGATGAATTCGTACGACAGGAAACGTTCAGGGAAAGTCGGGGTAAATCTGCACAAAATGTGAATGAATTATTTCGCACACTTTCGACGTTTGTAGTAGCAATCAACGACAGTAAGAATAGAAAGTGAAGCGCAATAGCGGTAGCAAAAGACAAACGGCAATTTCATTTTTATTAATTAAATAATGTCCACTCCATATTTCTGTGAAAATGCAATTCACAACAAGGCTTCCAGAAAACATTCATCTTTCATATTCAAACGTAGAAGTTAACTAAACGCAAGTTTAAATGTCTAAAAAATACTACCTACAACTATTTTTCTCTGAATTATTTCCATAAGGATTGTCAACGGTTGTTGATAAGTCGTTGGCATAAGTAAATATTTCTTGGAATCATCAAAACGGTGTGTGTTCCATATGCAATAATTTAACATTTTATTTGGCGTTCAATAAAAAACGCTTTAATTAGAAGAAGTACATGCGTTAAGCTGTAGAACATCTGTAATTGCACATAACTTTGAAGCGGTGTAACCGAGGTTCTACGCCCCCGGTTTCGATTCCCGTAGGAACCCGAACTATGTTTCTTAAGTCGTAATCTATAAACTAACATTTTTTGTTGGCTTCGGCATTCGCCTGGTGTTGATCGGAGAAACTACGAAAAACTGCACGGAAATCAGAGTAGCCGGCCGCTAGCTCTCTTCTCCAGACAGCGAATGAATTCGATCTAGCCGGCGGCGATGGTGTTTGTGACGGCGATGGTGTAACGGTTAGCGTTTCGGACGGATACGGGTTCGCGGGTTCAAACCCGATCGAAGCCATGGATTTTTAGGGGCAAAAAAATCCTTCGTAAGCCCTCCTTCGGAGGGGAAATAAAGCCGGCTGTCACATGTTAGTAGATTTACTGCATGTAAAAGTTCCTCAAGCCTAAATGACGCCTCTGAGCAAAATTCAAAATCGCCTCTTTTGTCGCCCGAGATAATACCTTCTTTCTCCGCTAGGTGAAAGGAGCGTAGCGAAATTTGCGTGGTCAGACGGAAGAGCAGGCTTCATGGCCTGAGTCTCGCCACGTAAAATAAGGCAATTCAATTCAATAGCCTGGTAGCTAGTGTCGAAAATCCTACTACCGTCTGGAGTTGAAGCACAGGACCTCCAGTTCTTAAACAAGCGCTTAGTAATATTAGAATGTTTACGCCGCACGGTAAGGGGCCCGAGATGTTTTGCACAAGTGGGAACATGGACGTTAGAAGTTGGTTTCAGTACGAAGTTATTTTCACATTGAATTACAATGTATTGCTAAATGAGAAATATTCACACGCCCAATATGAAATGCACACCAATGGAGTTTCCAATATATTAAAAACATTCTGCATTCTAATGATGTCAATACAAGTCACAACGTAGATGCTGGAAAAACGAACGAAGAAGGATAACATCAGACAAACATGACAACCTTTCTTAGAGCTGAAATAATGAACTCGCCTATTTACCGGGCGAGGTTGTGCGAGTGTAAGTTGATACTGATGTCTCCGGTGTCACATTCTGTTAGCTCCTCACGCCTGAGTCCACACTCTCCTACAGAATATGGTAATTCGAAACACCTCCCGCATCCCAAACAACACCCGTCCATTGAAGGACTCCGTCATAGCCCCACCCCCTTCCCATAACAGCGATTTAAAAGTTCCAAACAAATATGTACAACAAAAAGGAAATATTAGTCATGAAAACCAATTAGGAAACTCAAGGTTCCACAAACACAAGAGGCCAGCCGACCGAGACAGAATTCTCTCAGATTTAAGCACCAAAAGCGCGGACCTCGCTTAAGGAACACACGAGCGTCGCTTCAAACAAGCAAATTTAATAATAACGCGCATTCTGCGCGAGAGAGCATTAGAACGGCCACAGAACACATTAAGTTGCGATAACCCACTGAAAACAAGCTCGTCATCGGGCACCCCTCGCAACTTCCTTTCACGCGAGATCAAATGCGAACAAGGACGCAAATGAGAAAACAAAGAGGCGGGCCAGCCAGGCGGCGGCGACCGGCGCGGCGCTGCGAATTGAAACTTTACTCACCTCGCAGCTTGAACTTTCCTGTTTACACTCACTCTTTCCCACCAAAATTTCGCCCTCACCATTTCTTTCTCTAGTACTGTTCTTCTCTCATTTCGAATTCCATATAATTCTCTCATTTTCTGCTTCCTTTTCACACTCCCTATTTATATTCAGAAATCTCTGAACTTCCGCACCGTTTTTTCCCCCATTTTCTTCCTCCAGTTTTTCCTCCCTCCCTTTTGTCCTTTCTATTTATTTTTCTCATCTCGTATTTGATATGTCCTAACCTTATTTCCTCCCTCCCTTTTGTCCTTTCTATTTATTTTTCTCATCTCGTATTTGATATGTCCTAACCTTATTTCCTTCCTCCCCTTCACACTTCTGATTCATTTTTTTATTGATGATCTTTGGGATTGTTTATTTTCATTTCTTCTAAAATATATATTTTCCTGCTATTTTTCATCGCATTATTGAACTTCAATATTTTAATTCCTTTCATTCAATAAACTCTGTTTCTTTTCTTATTTTCCTTCTGCTGTTCACGTCCGTTATCTCCCTTCTTCATCTCCTCTCCTAGGAAATCGATTTTAAGCATAGTTTCTCACCGTTTCCATTCCGCATCACATCGATCTCCTTCGCCCTGCATCTTCCTATTCCTTCTCCCCCCCATCCCCCCCCCTCGTGGGGCGGCCGTTAATTAACTGGGCGTGGCGGATGCGCGCAGCCTCCGCAGCGCCCTCTATCGGAAACCGGCGCCGAAAGGGGCGTCTGCTCTCGGTCACAGTTTTCACAAGGTATTCACGCGCTCGGGGCGAATATCGGTTAATTAGCCCCACGAGTCGGGCGCCGCCGCCCACCCGCTGACGCCGGGCGGTCGGCGACGGCAGGGCCGATGGCGGGCGCAGAGAATGTTGATTAAGACAACGGCTACCTAAGTCCAAATGGTGGTGATGCTAGCGATACTCGTAGGACAAACTATTCCGTATTACTGAAATTGTCAACGAAATAGTCGCAATGCTATTCTATTTCATTGATAGAAAGTATTACGAAAGCTGCAAGTAATGAAAAGGTAGTTCCCAAACTAGGGAACTGAGAAAAGTGAGATGACGACAAGTAAAGCTTAAACTTGAAACCAATTAAATTACTCAGGGAAACTATCACCCACACGAACCTCTACTAAAGATGATTAATAATGACATTCTTCGAGAATGGAACTTTTATAAGAGAAAAATATAATAAATCAAAACGTGTCAGAAAAAAAATGTTGCGTACATAAGATCATTGTGTAAATTTGTGCGCGAGAGGAAATGCATGGTCCTAGGCAGGGTGACGAAAGTAGTCAAAATTTTGTCTACATTTCCCTGTGCCTCACCCTAAATCGTTTTATCAGTAACGATGAATGAATAAATTAGTGTAACTGATGAGACTAGGATGTACGTGAAATAAATGATGGAACAACGGTGGAATGAGGATGGGGAAAACTGGATGGATTCAAAAAAATGAACAGCGGAACCCCATGGTCCAGCTCAAATTCTTTACGAAACAAATGGAATTTGAACTCCAATACGCAGCATCGAGAAATTTAAAGTTAGTGCTATAACCACTGCGCTACAGATCGTCTACTTTGACGCAACAACGGCAAATAACGGGACCACGCAACGGACGCAGAATGTCGCAGGGACTACTCCCTGACGACATCCGGCCGACACGCCGAGCGTGCCGCGGCGGCGCCGGTCGGGATCAGCAGCCTCCGCGCCTCCTCCACCTCCACTTCGGCCACTCTCCCGGAATATGCGCTAATTAACACCCGCAGCGCGGAGGAGAGCAGACTTTTATCGGGGGCGCGCACCACCGAGCGGATTAGGAGCGCGCGGCGTCGCCTGACACCCTCGCCCACCCTCCGCCGCTGTCGATCCTGCTCCTCGCCTCCCGCTCCCCAACCTCGGCACCCCTGCCCCCTCTTAACTTCCCTCCTCGCCCCTCCCCCTTCATCCCCCTTTTCACCCTTCCCTTCCTTATCTTCCTCCTCCACTTCGCTCCTTTTTTTCATTTTCCTCCTCGCCACTCCCGATCCTTCGTACCTCTCCGTCTTCTTAGGCCTTTCCCTTCCTCATCTTTCTTTCTCTGCCCTCCCAATTCTTCGCCCCTGTCCCTCGTCTTTGCCTGCTGCCATGGTGGAAACATGATATCCGGTGCGGAGCGGGGAGAATGTTAAATTGAAATATTTTTTTTGTTTTATATCGTGAAATTCGCATAGCACCGATTAATTACTTGTGTACAAGATAGCGTGTTTCTTTTTTTATAAGGGAGGATTCTAACTCGTAATAAACCGCTTAGTGCAAAAACAATTCAGTAGCAGAATTCACAATTATGACTAACGTTCTCTGATTGTGCAAGTGAATTCCGAGTTAACTATCATTCCTCTGTTTTTCATATTTTTTAGCACTGACCATGTGCACGTCAACTCATTCGGTACATTACAAAAAGCAAAAGTCTAAAAGTAAATCTTAGTCGAAATCAAAGTAGTGATAAAGAATTGGAAAACCGGATTGACAAAGCGGAAGTTGAAACACGCCAATTTTATAAATTTCTTGTGCCGCTACAAACGTCAATCATATCTCCATCGAATGTGTTACGACTTCAATCTGCCGTTACTTAATTTTCTTAAACATGGTAATATAAATCAACCTTAAGTTTCCCTTTTCAAATAGTAAATGGTAACTCAAAATTTTAGGAAGTTACGATCCATCGTAAAAACACAAAACCCCCATAAACCATTAACTAAATAAACAAACTGCCCTCCTTTTCACTAAATTTTCCAAACGTGTACCGTGGTGCAGAACAGAATAGAATAACAAACTGGCTGCACTCACCGTTATTCTTAACCTCGTCGGGCGTGGTTATTCTTTCACAGTCTGGTAATAACAGGATGCCGCGGTGTAATGCATTTGGGTGATCGGCCTGATATAAGGGACGCTTGTTCTAGAAGTACGATTTAATGGGCGTGACCAACGCCATTAACAGCAGCGTATCGATGTTTGTTATGGCTCCAGAACCCTATTTAATAATGTCTTCTCTCAACGGCGCTACCGCAGTCTCGAAACCAGCCCACCCGCCTCGCCCCCTCCCATCTGTTGTGTTCCCGGCCGCTAGCTGGCACTGGCGTCGGCGGCGCCGGGCGTTTGTTTTGAAGCGTAATATTTTATGTGTTTCCTGGTTTATTCCGCGCAACGTTTTAACGCAGTTCAAAAAGATCATCCCCCCCTGTCAGGACAGGGACGTTTTGGGGGAAAAAAAATTTGAAGAGCGACGGCCCGCTTAAATTAGAACACGCGGGCCTCTAATATCGCCGATGACACGTCATTTTTCATCCGTGCGGTGCGGCAACCCCTTTCCCCCACCCCACGCTCCGCGCGTCCCCGCTCCACTGGGCCGTCCCTTCCCCACTCCCACTGCCACGCCCCCACGACGTGCCTCTGCGTTCGCATAAAAACATGACGCGCGAGCCCCCACTGCGTGCTCGGGCTCCCTCTGGAGTACCCGGTCTGGGTTAACTGCGAAATAAGTGATAGGGATATACACAACGAAAAGTGATTAAAAACTATTCAGTGCCCGAAAAAATATAAGCTCCACATTCAAAATACGCACGAGTATTGAATTATTTTCATACATCTAATCAACGCATAGTATTAACTTTCGCTAAAAGAAATGCACACAAAAAATGCAAAATATTTATTAACAATAATTTACTAGATGGACATGAGAAATGAAATTTGCAAAGAAACATACAGCAGGAGAAATTTATTCCTCTCAGTCCTTCACTATAAATACTAATTCTATTATACTCTTGCGTTATCAACAATATTTAAATTACAATACATAACAGCATCATGAAATGCAAGTATCACTACTAATTTTAATGTTGAGCAAACACTGTTTGTTATTTTCAAAAAAACTTTCATTTTATTGAAGACAAAAATCATTTAAACAATTAGAATGTGTGGCTGTGTCCCTTTTCCTGAAGTCAGAAATATTTCAAAATCAATTTCTTATTTCAGTACTTTGGACACTAATCAAACACGAACGACATTAGACAACACCGAAAGAAAACTGCCGTCAGGCAACATCTTCGCCGGTCGGTGACCGACGGCCCACTCAATCTCGGCCACCGTGAAATACATCCTGCTCTCGAGGGGGAAGCCTAACACCCGGCCTGGCCAGCACTGCGGCGAGCGAGCGTCAGATTTGAATAAATTAGCCGCCTCCCCAGGGAGCGCCACGGGGCGCCTCTAGTGCCCCTGTCTCCCCACACACGGCCGCCGGCGCAACGACCGCTCAGTTCACCGTCCCTGTTGCCGCCACCAACCCTGCCGCCCGCATCACCACAACAGCCGCCATTTCCGGCACCATAAAATGTCCACTACCGCACCCGCAAAGGTGGCTCAGGGCATCAACTGATGGCACTGCAGAGCCTCTGACCGGGAGGTCCCATGGAGGTCCCGGGAGGTCCTCTGGTTCGAGTTTCAACGGTGTCAGGGTTTTCGACACTACCTAGAAAGCCACGTAGGTCGAATTCAGCAGTTGTATAGACGACAATTCTAGCCGCTGGCTGCCCTGATCGGTTTTCCGTGGCTTCTCTCACCAAAACCAAGTGAATGCCGAAGTAGTACCCTAACAAAATGGACACGGACCGTTCGCGTTCTTTCCTTCCTCTCCCTTGTCCTATTCTCACCGCTTACTTACACACACTTACATTTACTTGTACTACATTACCACGCATGTCGGGAACTTAGGAGCTTGTTCCGGCGGTGCCACGATGGTGGGAGATCCCTGGTGAGGGAATACTCCGCAAGTCGACGTAGGTCATTTCCGAATATCACCTCCCTGCGGGAAGACTTCCGCCACTTCCCGCGAAAAAACAACAACAAAAAACAAAAAACAAGCACTACACTTACGGAACTAATAACCTTGGCTATTTACGCACCAGGAATCACTAAACAATGGATCAATCAATCCACCACCGCCATCGTAGATGCCACCACTTCAACGACATACACTATACCCCACAGCCCTCATCAAACCGCTGCCTCAGCCGCATTCGAAGCCTCCGACCTAGCTGCCCCATAATTACACCGTCACCAATGTCGTTGTCAAACATTTCACCATAGACATCACCGTAACCGCCACCACAGCTGCGCTGCCGCACGAGCAGCCCCCGCCACCGCTACAGCAGACGACGTCGACGTATCGTCGTCCAAAGTGACACCACGGACGCGGTTTCCTCATTTTTTTCCTTCTTTTTTCACCGACCTGGAGGAGGGATCGCTTTATTTAAAGGTCTCCTTTTGATCAGGTGCTGCGGCGGCCGCCCCTCCCCCTCCCCACCCCCGCGCCCCGTCGCGCCGCCACCTCCGCTCAAGGGGACGGGACGCTGAATGTACAGACGATGTAATTAATGGTAGTGGCTGCCGGCTTCGGCGCTAGTCGAGGTCGTATTATCACATTCATCACGACAGATAACTAATGAACGTTTCTTCGAATCTGTCGTCGCAACATTCCCTAACAGCTCTTTGTAAAGGATAATATTAGAGACATTCCGGAACTTAATTATAACACGACGAGGCTGTGATGCGGACAAGGGGCGCGTGGCAGAGGAGTTGTAGCGTCTGTCATCTCTGGGCGACTGTTTTCGCGTTCGCCGAAAGGTGTTTTAACCCAGAGATGTTCTCTTCGGTGTTGTTTGAATTGGTACAAGACGTCCGGAATGTTACCTTTGTTGACTTCAAATATCTAAATGTCAAATAATTCATTAAAAGGAAATATTCAAATAATTCATTAAAAGGATTTTTGTTTGCTGTAATTTGTACATTGTTGGAAATTTACAGGTACCGTTACACCATAATTAAGAGGACAATATAAATTTCCAGGTAATTCAATGACGTGTTCTTTTTCCTTGACTCATCAATTTCAGGAAAGCTTAATATTCTTACGCATCGTTCATTAATATTTCAGTTCCCTAGTTTATGGAGAATCAATCTCCTTGTTAATCTCATTTTTATATGTAAGCGTCACCGTCTCAAGTAATCGTCATTTAGTAATTTTTCATAGACGTGTCACTTAGAAAACCACCTCGAGAGTTTGTCTTGACACTACAGAGAGGAAGTAGTCCTGTGTCTACGGATGGTTAGAATGGGAAAGGGGGGACCGAAAACAAACAAATTTTAGTAAACGCAGATTACATTTTTCTACTGTGATTTCTCTAGCAAAATAGCTGCAGCGAACACCACATCAGCAGATTGCTTGGAATGGAACTCGGGCATCATCGCCGTTCCCTGTCGTAACGTGCCGTCTGCAAGCAAAGACCACAGGACCGAACAAGCGCCGGCACGACAGGGCTTCCCATCTGCCGGCATTTTCTCCCTCACTCTCTCCTTCCGCCGCCTTCTCTCTCCTCGCCTCTACGTCGGGGGTCGCTAACGTCACACTGCAGTAGATCCGCGAACCTCTCCTTTGCTTTCTCTTCTTCCCTCCCTCCCGTCCGCCAACCCGCCGGGCCTCACGGGCCCCGGTCACGTGACTTGCGCGGCCAATTCGCGATCCCCTTTGGGGCTTTGTGGGCCGCGAATCAAATTCTACCTTTGTCTCTGTGCGCACCCTTGATCCCCGCGCCTCTTTCGCTCGCTCGCCCACTCCGAAGCCTTCGCCCCCGCCGCGCACCGGTCCCGCCACCCACAGGGCTGCCAATCGGGCGAAACGCGACTGAATTTTACGGCTTGCAAATGGAGTGTGATATTTAGAAATAAATGATGGAAATATTGTGCCATTTCTCGTAAATATACATGTTCGAAAAAAGAAACAACTGATAAGTCCTCTGTTGCGTTATATATTTTCGCGAATTCCGATCATTATTTTTTCCTTTTCCTGCATGTAACTCACAAAACTGACAAAATCATTGCAAAATACAATTCCGAAGTTGGAACGTTTATGTAAACTGATCGAATAAGCCCTACTCGCCAAAAAAGAAGGAAATAAGGGAAGAAATACAAGTTGCAAGAAATATCTAGTTTTCAGAACATGTTCAACATCTATTAGTATTAATCAACTCAACGACAGCAACTGAACTCAACGAAACTGGATTATTACGAATAATCATCATCATTATTATTATTGTTATTTACCAAGTATCGCATTATTAGAACGCAAAACATAAAATAATAATGCCTTGGAATCGAATCGACTGCATCAACTAGCATCACAATAGCGGTAACGAGTCTGTTTTCACTTTCAGAAATTCATTTGTGTGACACCTGGTGACTTCAGCAACAAAGGCAACGACTCGTCGAGTGCCACCCCTTGCAGCTCCCATGCCCGACGCCCGTCCTGGGCTCCGCCGCCCCCGCCTCCTCTCCCGCGGAGGCTGCGCCCAGGGCGCCGCGCAGGTGCGGGCGGTGGGCGGAGGGGCCGAGTCGCACCGGTGCGGGCCAAAGGCGCACGGGGCGGGGCGCAGGGCGCGCTGGGCTGGAGGCGGCGGCGGCGGCGGCGGGGTGGGTGTTGGGCGTATGTTAAGCGAGAGGCACCAGGTGTTGAGCTGGGCGGAGAACGCCGCGCCGCGCCGCGCCGCGCCGCGCCGCGCCGGGTGGACAAGGCGGGGGCGAAGGGACGCCGATGGAAATCGCTGATGGGCGGGCTGAGGTAGCCGACGAGACGCGTGGGCGAGATGGGTGTCCCCGTGTCGACGTGGGCGTGGGCGTGTGCTGCGGGCGCCCACCCAGGAACGAAAGAGCGCCCAGGACAGGGGGAGGAAGAGGGGAGGGACGCTGATGCCAGGATGTAACCAACGAAAGGGCGGCGAGAATTGGTTCAGCACGCGGTACATACCTGCATCCGAAGTAACCAAAGACAAAAAACAGGATGTAAAATAGAGTGGTAGTTTTCAGAGTAAGTGGTAATCAACTGTAGTCCGAAATATTAGTAAAAAATTGCAAAAAAGACAAATTATTCAATTAATGATTGGAATGGAGGGAAAACATCTGAAATATGTAAAAAGCAAACAGTTGTTAAAAAGGAGAAAATATTATGACTGAATAAGTGTAATAGCAAACAAAATTAATATTAATATTTATGGATAAATTGCAAATGACAAAAACAGGAGAAAGAAATGCAATTAACGTGGACTTATTTTAAGTGACTAATGTCACATCAAACCTACTGTCACTTTATACATCGCGACGGTGACACTATTCATTATTTTTCTTGAAAAGTGTATGTTAGACAACACGTTCGTGTGAAGACAGGTTTACAATACTACATCTACAGTATGAGACGAATAACGTTACTTCTCTCCTTTAGACCACATCATAGGATATTCATAAACCCCAAAGCAGGTCTACACGATACGAAGCCGCGTCACCGCTTCCATAAAACTATCACTTCACCTTTCGACCGTCGAGAACAAAAGGGCATCAGCGTGACGGCGGACCAGAGCTGCTGAGGGCGGGCAGGCGGGCAGGCGGGCAGGCGGGCGGGCGGGCGGGCGGGCGGGCGGGCGGGCGGGCGGGCTGCGCGCAGCGGGGCGGTAATGCATGCAGATGTATGGCCGACTCCGCGCCCGCCCGCCCGCTCTGCCGCCCGCGCGCGGGCTCGTACCGCCCTCGCACCCCGGGAATACCAATGCGGGGCGGCAGCGCGCGGCAGGCGCCTCCACGCACCTGCGCCCCCCTCCCCTCCCCAACCCCACCCCCCGCCTTCGGGGCTGCCACACGCGCAGGCTCACGCTGTAATTGCCCCCGCCGCGGCGGGCCGCCGCGGTGATCGTGTGTGGCCCACGCTCGCATCGGATCACGACTCCTCGACGTTAATGAATGCGGGGGACGTAAGTATCGGTTGGATGATGTTGTTTAAAGCATTTTTACGTGTACTTCTTTCCGATACTTTAGCTCCGGTAGAGAAAGAGCAGGCCCGAACACCCAAAAAAACCCAACGCGTTTCGACTCACGCAACGCGAGTAAAATAATGCATGTAGCTTACGACTGTTCGATGCTAACGAATGCATGGGAGGTACCTGTTTGATGGTGTTGTTCATGGTATTTTTTATGTTCTGGGTTGAGATATTTTTCCCGAGAAGACAAATAACAGGTTCAAATTCTCTCACTTTGTTTACGCAAGAATTCCATCTCGTGTGGGCTACGAATCGTGCCTAAACTCTGACTTCAAAAATGAGGTACCAAATGCATGCATTTTTTGTAAGCCCATTTATTTAGTCGACGTTTTGACACTTAGAGGAAGAATAGACCGAAATATCTTCAACTTTAGAACGGGCGGTAGCATCGTATGTAGGTTAGAGCTTGTGGTAACTATTCCATCCTTTGTTACCTGAATTCTGAAATGTGTCTCGACGTTCTGTTATTAACAAATGCAATAAAAATATAAAGTATATTTGTATCATGTTTGAAGTACAGCAACATTCACTGCATCTAGATTGCCCCCTCCCCCTCCGATAGAGGAAGAACCAGCGGAAATCCTTGCACTCCGGTACCTCTGAGGTGTTACGCGTGTGAATCATGAGAAGCCTCCGCTCGTTTCACAAATCTCGATGTTAATGAACACCAAGAAAAGTAATGGATGGATGCTGTTTAATAGATTTTGTGTGTACACTATGCAGAATTTTACTCTAGCGGAAGCCCAGGTCGGATTTTCCATTTCTTCGGTAATGGTGTTCCTCAGCGTACTAACGTTTTTAATAAATCAATATTAACAATTTTCCAGTACAATTTACATACGTTTTAAAATATTGTAAACAAGTGGAACTCTAAAAGCATCTTGGATTGAATCTGTAAAATATAAGAAGAACAACAATTTATGGTTTGCTTCTTGATAATACAATTGCCGTCTTACGAGTATATGATACAACAACCCAACATTTCGCCTATGATCACTACCAAGAAACCAAATGCAAAACAAAGTAAACAATAATCTCTACTTCCCGTCAATAACGTTTCTATGCAACACAGAAACTGAATTCATGTCAAATATAATTCAAATTTAACGGGAAGTTCGTATATCACGAATACGTCGAAACCTTTGGGTTTCTTTGAACAGAGACCGAGCATATCTACAAAACCACTTTCGAAACTACCTTACAGTAACATCTGAAACGAACGACAAATGTAAATTTACATTCAATTTGAAAGCATTTCCTTTGCCCACGAGCAATCACATGACATACTGAAGGGAAAAAAACAACAAAAAACGAACGATACGATTATTACGAAAGAATGCTATATACTGTCATTTCCGACAACATTCGATAAGAGATTCATATCAACAAATCGCGTTCCTTTCCCAAAAATATTTCATTACGAAGAACCTGGTAATTCAAATACAATATTCAAATAATAGCGAACTCTTCGGTTCATTTCCGCTCCCTTCTCAAGCGAAAAAAAAAAAATGTTGCCCGGGACAACTGGCGGCGTCCATAGGCAAAAGTTTATCTTTCGAAGCGCCGGGGGGCAAATTCGAGGCGTGCGGTCGAATGCAAATCCTCCTCCGCGGCGCCCACGCAGGCAAGAGAGAGAGCAAGCGAGGGGGGTGGAGACGGGTTGGGAGGAGGGGGAGCGGAGGGGGCAGGGCGCGCTGCGGCGGCCAGCGGGCCAGCGCAGAAATTCCGCTCTACCGGCGAAAAATTTCCGATAACCAATAAAGAGTCGGGCACAAAGTAATTGTGAACCGCGAAAGCGGGCGGGGCGCGCGCGCTAGGGCTGGCAAAGGGCTGGGTGTGGCGCGGAGGGGAGGGGCGGCTGCGAGAGAAGGACGGCGATCTGGAGGGGAACCTCGGGAAAGGCGCCGTTGGAGCGACGGGTGAGTGAAAGCAAAGTGACGAAATTGTGAGATGGGAAGACGGCGGAAAGAGAGACGGACAATGATAGATAAAAGAATGGATTTGCATTGAATCAGGAGGAGTCTGTTGGCTGAGAAGTGACGGGGAATAAATAATAATAATAATAATAATAATAATAATAATAATAATAATAATGACAAAATAAGCTGACCAGACTACGAAGATACATCATGACCGAATCTACAATTCTGTGGCGTGCCACCATTACTCCACACCGAAGGTTAGCGGCTTGCATCGGCAAGCACAACATCTCGGGGCACAACCTCTAAAAAGTGCTGCCGCATGCAAGCGGGGACCAATATATACGGGACCCGCGGAGCCAGCAGGGGCAGACGGTACCATGCAGGGCAGACGGTACCATGCGGAGCAGACGGAAGCAGTCCGGGATCATGTGAGACACTGGAGTCAGAAGCGTGTGTGAGAATCGTGAACGACGTGCACCAGGTCTCCATGATGACTCGTTCGCAGAGTTCCGCCGCCGCCCGCCGCTGCTGTCGTCTTCGCCGCGCCTGGACCACGGAGTGATGGGGTAAGAGGCCGCCACATCTGAGCTCGACTTCCCATGTACTCCTTATCTGATTTATCGTCCCTCCCTCCCTTTCTCTCTCTCTCTCTCTCTCTCTCTCTCTCTCTCTCTCTCTCTCTCTCTCCTCATGCAACAGTAATAAATGGTGCATTATTTGAAACATGACGACTTCTTCTTGAGAAAACTGCCCTCTCTTTAAAATCTTCCAAGTCAACCACAGTGCTCCAAAGTGACGCGCTGCCTAAGGAATACGCTGAAGTCAGTCAGCTTCGAGGGTGGCCGCACGTCACATCTGGTGGCAGCGGTTAGCGTCAGATTCACCTCTGGCGCAACGAACCTACGCTTACATCGCCTCACAAACGATTGCGTAAACATTCTTCACGAGTACTGTGACTGACATTCAAAATTTTTCTATAGTTTGGTTTTTCACTCCCTACGATTTCTAATTTTTTTTTCCGTGACATTTTATTTCGCACCCTGAGTTTCCAAAATTTTAATTACACTTCGTATGGCACTTGAAAATTTTCTCACCTAGTTTTCATTTTTTTTTCTTAGCTGTGGCTTCGCCAAAGATTCTGTAAATTTTTTTTATCCAATTTTATCCCATACATATCAGAATTTTTAATACAGTATGCTATGTTTCCCCGATGTTGTAAAATACTACTCAACACCTTCTAATCTACCTTACGCAGTTAGGGTTCCCACTACCTGAAATTTCAAAATTACTATGACCTACCGAATATTTAATACTATGCCACTTGCGATACTTGCGACAAGACACTTACTTGAGACTACTTTCACCCTCCTTCGCTATTATTATTAATTAATTATGTTCCGGAGACCTAGCATTGCAAAAACAAGTACATAATTAATGATAAAAATAACTCTTTCTTTGTGAAATTCATTAGTAATGAAATGTATGATATTTATGTATGATGTTAATAGTGAAAATAATAATGATAGAATAATGATAATGATGATAATAATAGTCACAAAGATGAATAATGATGATAATATTGATAGAAACAATTGTATAAACGATAATACTTGTATGAATGATAATGTTCAATCAAATTGCGTATATTTTAATCCTCAATGGAACGACTAATGCAAATAATACGGAAATATGAATACGGATTATAATTAATTTTACAACGATCCCCAAACTCTATCGCAAAGAATATGGAAACATGAATATAGATATTGTATACAATACTACTCCAAACACAACTACACAATATTACAATTACACAATCACAACTTACGTCCTCCGCTCGACGTACATTCAACTCTTCAAGGCCAGAACAGCCCCCCCCCTCCCCCCGCTCCTCAGCCACTTCAGCATTTCCGCGCAAGCAACCTTCTGTGCTGGCATCTACTGGCGTCAGCAAATTCCATGCTCACACTCGCTTCTTCCTCGGGATTACGCTCATTGAAATATCTTCCGGGATGTCGCGTTGTTGACCCAGAGAAACCTTACCGTCTCGTGCGCCTTGAAAATTAACCATTAAACCAACCCGCAGTAAACTTACTTGTAGAACAAATGTAGATCACATCCCCTCCACTTTAGCGGTACTCGAGCCGAAAAACATGTACTACTTCCACGGCATCTTATGCGCGCGGTTACTAGTGAATATCACTGATAAAACGATCATCCCTACGCGTTTAATCAATGTCACTTCTGCGCCCATAATCGTGCCCCGCAACACAACTGTAGCACTCTGTTTACCTGCGCAACTTAGTTTACCTAAGGAATCACTAGATTATCCTTGCAAAGACAGGACGATAATCAGCGATAACAATAATAGTAATAATAATGATAATAATAATGATGATAATGATAATATTGATAACAATGAAATAATGTATATGATGATGATAATGATGATATAGATAACAAGGAAAGAAAGATATATGATGATAATAATGATAATTATGAGAGCAATTGCATTAGTAATAATAAGAATAAGAATAGGAATAATAACATAGTTTACCTAAGGAATCACTAGATTATCCTTGCAAAGACAGGACGATAATCAGCGATAATAATAATAATAATAGTAATAATAGTAATAATAATAGAAATAAGAATAAGAATAATGTGTGAGCGAAAACACACAATAAAATTGCGCATTCTTTAATCAAAATAACAATCAATACAAAGAACACGGTAATTCCACAATCACAAGTGCCGCCCACTGCTCAAAGCACATTCAAATCTCCTCTAATCCCAGAACATCCCTCCCCCCGTACCTCAATCCAGAGCGCCGCCTCAGCACTTCTGTGCAAGCGCACAAGCATTGTTCTACGCGTATCAGCATTAGCAAATTCCATGCCACACTCGCTTCTTCTTTGGGATTACGCTAAATTAAACAGCTTCCGGGATGACGCATTGGCATATATATTAATCCAGAAAAACCTTATCCTCCGCCTTTTGAAAACAACCTGCGCCTTTGAAAACAACCACCACCACCAACACAACAACAAGAAACAACACAACCACCATCACTATTTTTCGCCT
Source organism: Acheta domesticus (assembly GCA_031308135.1). NCBI lineage: Eukaryota > Metazoa > Arthropoda > Insecta > Orthoptera > Gryllidae > Acheta > Acheta domesticus. The sequence goes on from JAHLJT010009436.1 coordinate 215,305,974, forward strand.
TCTTCTCCTCTGCATCTGTCAAGGAAACATGACCAAAGCATATAAGAACAAACTATCACCACTCGTCGCTCAAGTTGTTCATCAACACAAAATAACGGCGTAATTTGCGTAAAACCGCGTAAACTGCGAATATTCCTTGGATTTCAACAAAAGTAATTGAATATTCCGACAGAAAACATAGGAAGTAAATCCACAATTAAAAATATACATTAGAGAAACCAAGCTATATTGCCTCCTACAAATAATCAATTTTGCACCTCTTTATTAATTACTATTGATGCACCTATTTATTACTAACAGAATGAATCCACATGCTCCCAAAATTAGCAAACCTCTAAAATATCCACCACTTCCAAATATACCATTTCCCACGCCTTCTCAAAATTATGAACTTATCTCCCGCCCTGTCGAAGCCGGAAACAACGGTCTCCTAGCAATTGGAGCCCATCACTCCACCAGCCAGACGCCCACGGACAGGATCAGCAGCAGCGCTCCAGTATAACTCGTCCATCACTGCTTCGACCGGAAGATAACCACAGCAGAGAATCATCAGTGAATCATCAGAAACACGCAACAAGCACCAATGCAACCATCATGTAAATAAAAAACAAAATCGCCGAATTTCATACTCTATACCATGCATCATTCAGATCTCCAGTTTTTTGTGAATGTATCCAGATATTTTTGTACGTATTATCCTTTACCCCCCCCCCCAAAAAAAACGTACCCACCTTGTCGAGACATCACCAACTTGCTCAGCTTCCTTCAGTCGAAAAACACAGCCAAATGGCTATGTTTTTCTGGAAGGCATGGGAGCCATGTGGCGTGCCACCATTACTCCACACCGAAGGTTAGCGGCTTGCATCGGCAAGCACAACATCTCGGGGGCACAACCTCTAAAAAGTGCTGCCGCATGCAAGCGGGGACCAATATATACGAGACCCGCGGAGCCAGCAGGGGCAGACGGTACCATGCAGGGCAGACGGTACCATGCAGGGCAGACGGTACCATGCAGGGCAGACGGTACCATGCAGGGCAGACGGTACCATGCGGAGCAGACGGAAGCAGTCCGGGATCATGTGAGACACTGGAGTCAGAAGCGTGTGTGAGAATCGTGAACGACGTGCACCAGGTCTCCATGATGACTCGTTCGCAGAGTTCCGCCGCCGCCGCCGCTGCTGTCGTCTTCGCCGCGCCTGGACCACGGAGTGATGGGGTAAGAGGCCGCCACATCTGAGCTCGACTTCCCATATACTCCTTATCTGATTTATTGTTCCTCCCTCTCTCTCTCTCTCTCTCTCTCTCTCTCTCTCTCTCTTCATGCAACAGTAATAAATGGTGCATTATTTGGAACATGACTTCTTCTTGAGAAAACTGCCCTCCCTTTAAAATCTCCCAAGTCAACCACAGTGCTCCAAAGTGACGCGCTGCCTAAGGAATACGCTGAAGTCAGTCAGCTCCGAGGGTGGCACGTCACAATTCGCAATAGATGCGTTTAAAACACGACCGAAGTTGGTAAGAAGTAGGCCTACTCGTGTAGATGAATGCTACTGAAGTAAAAAGAGAAGGGAGAAGCGAGGAATCGAACGAAGAAGCAGGAGCGACAGAGCGAAAGGTAACCGAAGTAGTAGAAGGCAGCGAATAATTACTGCCTAACGAAGACATACATGGATATGATGAAAAAGCGCTCCATGATGAAATCTTTCAAGCACTTAATTAGGGAGAAGCAACATTAACAAGAATGTCAGACGCCAGAATTAGGAAACCACGATATTGCAAATCGTAGGGAATCTATGAAACAAATTTCTAAACAAGTATAAGAGTTAACAAGAAGTTTATACAGGAAAGCAAAAATGGAAAATTTCCAAAAACATTGCAAAAATCTGCTGGGAAACAAATTATAATTCATTCTGTACAATTCCGCCGTAGACATTGTGTGTCTAAAACTAATTGCAAATGACCTGAAAACAATTCCTCTTCTCATTTTGTATTTTGAACATTTTAACGAGTCAAATTCATTAAACCAATGTTCTGATTTGGTAACATAAAACAAGAAAATGCTATACTTAATAATAAAGGGTATTTCCAACAAATGATTTTCGGCCACGAAAATATCAATAATCTTCCAGCCTGGAAGTCAAAGGGCAAAAACTTTGCAAACCCCGCAAGCGTTAAGTCACAGAAACGGAAAGGAGAGGCAATGTGACGACCGGCGCGCGAATCAAGTGCAGACGATAGCGACGACACAGAGCCAACACGCCGCGGAAGAGAGCGCGAGAGCGGGAGCGGAAAGCGCACGGCGGGGCGCCAGCGGTTTTCGCTTTCATGTGGCCGGCGGCGGGCAGCCCAGGCGGTGTGGCGAGGCGCCTTGTAGCAGGGTGGATTTGCCCTACCTTCCACCCCTTCCCCCTCCCCCTCCCCCTCACACGCACGACTCCTGCCCCCCACGCAATGCTCTTCCCCGCTCCACCTCCTTCTACTCCGCCCCCACCCATCCCCGCCCCGCCCCATCCCAATGGTCACGCACAACTCTTACCCATCCCACCACGCAATGCCCCTCCTTCCTCGGCACCGCCGCACCACCCTCCTTGCCCGTCTCTTCCCGCCCCACCCTTTCCACCACGCCTCGTCTCTCCCCGCCCCGCCCGTTCCAGCCCGCCTCGTCTCTCCCCACCCCACCCGTCACCACACCACCTCTTCTCTCCCAGCCCCGCCCCCTCGGAATCACTCTTCCCAGCCTCCTTCAGCCCCGCGCAGCGCGGCGTCGTGCGTTTCATCTCCTTGAAATGCCAACTCGCGCGCAGCGTCCGTGTAATCCACTCTAACTCGCGCAATCCTTCCTGCTCCGCGCCCGTAGTTTGCCGTGAACCAAAATTTTGCATAAACTCTACCCGACGCCATTTTTGATGAATCGCTTCTTTATATAAAAGCGCTTCCCCTTGCCGCCGCCGCCGCCCCTCCTCCTTCTGCTGCTGCTGCGGCTGTACACACAAGTCCCCTCGTGCAATTTCTAAATTGCTTTCATTGCTGAGATAGAAAGAGTCGAGAGGGAGGACTTAAACAACTCGAAACGCCCGCCATGTTTCTACAGAGTCGACGGGGAAGATGCCATCCACAACTCTTCGGGCACGCCCCCTTCAGAAATGAAAATAACGGAAAGGCCCGCTGAACAACCTACTTGATTATACCCTAATAAAGAGAATTGTCATATTATGGAAATTACTCTTTCCAAGGGTGTTCTAAAAGTATAAGGACAGGAAATGTTGCGCATTACATCTTTGTCGCTCTGTATGAGTTGTAGAGAAGAATACGAATTATCACCACGTGCATACAACCAACAGAAAAGAAATAGTCTCTTACTCATTTTAAACGTTTCCAAGCTTTAGCAGAAATGCTTCAAGCAAATTCCTAGAATATTATGGATTAGTTTTCTAATTAATTATTGATTTGTCACATAGTAATAATAATAATAATAATAATAATAATACCAATTATTATTTTCATTACAGTAATTATTACAAATGATGGAATATTTTCTATTGCCTTTGAAATCATGTTGCATTGTAAGTTCAATTTATCATTAAATGAAAATAAATGCAATAATTTAAAGGGCGATTTGAGTCTTACAGAACCTTGCAGAAAAATACCTGCCAGAAATATTGATTTTAACAACGTCCTCATAGCTCTTTTCTTCACTTCGTTACATACACTGAATCTGTACCATTAAATCAAAGTTACTCCTGATTCAACGCTAAGAACATTAGTCAGTATCGTAAAATTAGTCTTTTCTTCAAAACGCAAACGTGCCAGCAAATAACGACCAAATAAAATTCTTCCTCTCTTCCACGAACAAACGAAATTCTTCCTTCCTAAAGAAGAAAATACGTTCACCTTCCATAAAAACTAACAACCACTCCTCTTTCACCGCAGATCTGTCGCGAGGTTTGCAGAACGACCGTTCTCAATCCTTCGGTGGGACAGAATTCGGGGCGCTAAATCGCCCTCCAGGACATCAGCGGAGCGTCGGGCGAACTGCGCGCCACCTGGCGCGGCGCTTGACGCAGGCGGCCAACGACGAACGCCACGTGCGCGCCGCGCCGCCCGACGGGCGAAGGGCGCACGTCACGTGTGCGTCGTCCTGCGAGGGCGGAGGGCCGCGGGCGGGCGCACACGTTCCAGGGGAACGGCTCGGCCCACGCGCGCCGCCCCCGACGCAACCGCCGTCGCCCGCGCCCCGCCCCCGCCAGCCCACCCTCGAGGCACTGCTGACGCAGGCCCTTAGCACGCTGCCCCCGTCGTCTCCGCCGCGCCCCCGCCATTACAATAATAACCGGCTCTGAGACCGCCTCCGCCTCCCCGCCGGATCGTGACCGGGGAGACCCAGCCGCCACGTCAGGTAGATGCGTCCGTCCCCCGTCCGTCCGTCTGTCCGATGGCCGCCCATCCGTTCGGCTGGCTCGCCCTCCGCTCAGCAAGCGAGCGAGTGGATGGCGCGGCGCGGGAGGGGTAGGTGGGCGCTCGCCCTCTCGTTCCGAAAGGAATCGCCCGGCGAGGGGCGCGCGGGCCTCCGATATGGCGAGCCGGCGGCATGGGTGGCCCCCGCATGCGATCGCTTCCAATAAGAGTAGCGCACTCCCCTCGGCTACGCGAGCGAGAAATACCTGGCCGCGTTCCGATGTTCAAATTAACTCTTGCGTCAGAGCGTTTCTGCCCCGGCGAGATACACTCAGATAAACGAATATCTGTTCTGATTATAATAAAAGGGCATTTCTTTGGTAAAACTTAAACAAAATGAAATGTATGATTAATATGGCTTGTATGCAAAAGAAAATAACGTTTGTGTTATTAAATGAACAAAATTTGAAAAAATTAATGCTGATATTGAAATTGATTTTTACACCAAGTTGTTAGAAAGTAAACATTTCCCAAACGAAGACATTATATTGTTCATTTATGTTCACCTTCACGATTCAAAATATATCACTGCATAAATATAAAGCACCACTGACAACACTGGGGACTCTACCTAGAAAGTAATGAAATAGTACTTCTTCTATATCTACACAAAATAGAAAGGTTTTCAAATGTGCAGCAATAAATGCAGTTGATAATGCGAACAACGTGCTCTGATGGACCCATAGTTTCTTGACTATCTTCAGTTACGATGTAAATGACATAGGGGTTCACTCTACACCTCTCCTAAATTATCCGCTAATTCGGCAGCGCCAGCAATCCGCACGAGAACTTTCGGAACAAGGCGATACCTTCGCAATTACGGGTCAAAGGAAGATTACCCCGAAATGAACGAAAGGCGCCGCTTCATCAGACGAGAAGAGAGAACACGTGAGCCCGCGCAGAGGCGCCCAATCTATTTGCAGACAGCCTCCCTCCCTCCCTTCCTTCCTTCCTTCCCACGGGACGAGCCGAGCACGACACACAGACAAAGGCCACGCGAATACCGGGCGTCGGCTCATGTTATGCACGCGGCGCACCACCACCTCTCGTCGACCCCACCGACGGTGCTGCCGTCTGTCGGGAGGATACCGGAGCGCGCGAGCGCGCGCGCGAGGGACTTCCCCGACGCTAACTAGTCTGCGCGCCGCCGCCGCCACCGCCACCGCCCGCCCGCGCGCGCGCACAAGTGGATTTGGGGGCAAGGTTCTCCGCTTTCATGTGGCTCGCGCCGCCCTCAGCGCCACCCCGCCCCTACGCCCTCAGGCTTTGTCTGCGGGACTCGAGCCCGTGTGTTGATTCAGTGGGTAGGATTGCGGGCGGAGACGTCGTCGACGGCGGCGGCGGCGGCGGAGGCGGCGGCGGCGGTGGCGGTGGCGGCGGCGAGGAGGAGAGACGGAAGGGCTGGCGGCGGCGGCGGCTCCGGCGCAGGCCTCAAAGACGGCCCAACTGTTTGGATGGGCGACGCGAGGCCCGCCCGGAGACTAATCTCCACTAAAGCTCACATGTTCTGGTAATGAAATTCCTGTTCGGGCATTGACGATCGTCTCAGGTCCGGACACATTGCGTGAGAGCCAGAAGCTAAGAAGTGGAGGCCATAGGGGCGTCAGAGACGGTAAGGGAAACGAAGGCGACGTGTGTGATGCCACAAGATAGAGAAGTGTCTTAGATGTCAAGACAGCGAGATGTAGAAGAACAGTGGGGGTAATCAGGATGTTAGGACAGAAGGGACGGAGATAAGTTAGGTGAGTAGATCGCGACATTGGGAGAGCGGGAACGGTAGGTATTGGAGAATTGATACAAAATTATCGGAGGAAATGGTTGGTAAGAGGAAGCAACAACTTGTTAAAGAGAGGCGACGTCAGTCCAATCGATACAAGTGTATCAGTTAAACCGGAGTAATTGAAAACTGCTGTGAAAGTACGAGAATAAGAGGTCGAAGCGAAAACAGCGCAGACGAAAGGAACAGTGAAGGCGACACAGAGAATATATCACTGCAGAAATATCAAGCACCATTCACACTTGACACCTTGTTCGCATTATAAACTGCATTTATCGCAGCACATTTGAAAACATTTCTATTTGTTATAAATACAGAGGAAGTATTATTTCAATCCTTTTTTAGGTACAGTCGTCAGTGTTGTCAATGGTGCTTAATATGCCTGCAGTGATATATTCTCTGTGTCGCCTTCACTGTTACTTTCGTCTGCGCTGTTTTCGCTTCGCCCTCTTATTCTTGCAGCTTGAAGTTACAAACCCGTCACAGGAAACCAAGGGATTCCGCTCGAAAAAAGGTCCTCGCGCGCGACCAAGCGAGGGGCGGGACGCCAGGGCCGCCCCCGCGCCGCTCGGCAGCCAGCCCGACCGCGCGGGTCTCGCGTGGGCGCGTAACGCGAGTCGATCGAAGGCGTTAACGACGCCGCGCCGCGCCGCCGCCGCCGGCCCGGGGGCGGAGGGCGAGCGGGAGGCGGCGTGTCTGCAATTAAACAGCTCGGCTTTCGGCGGCCGCACCTCGCGCCGCCCGCCGAGTGGGAGAGAGGGGGGATCGTCGAGTGCGGCGGCCGTGATTGCGGAGCGGTCCGCGAGCAGCGTTTAAAGCTGAAGTCCGAGTTCCCTGTACTCGGCCACGCGGGGCGAGACGTAATGAAACGGTGGGACTGTGAGTGGGTGAAGCAGTGGATGCGAAGTGAAGAGAGGCAAATTGAAGTCTGAATGCCTAGGGTTACACACGGCAGGAGTAAAGCACTGTACAATAAAGAAAGAGTCCACAGAACACTACCTAAAATTTTTTCTCATCAATAATAATAATAATAATAATAATAATAGTACTACTAATAATAATTACAAATTAACTTTACTTTTATTTTCTACAAAATAATATGTTCTCGTAATGTCATAACCATAATCGCATCTCTTCACACTATTCTTTAACAACCACAAATTCATACTATTCCATTACTCATAAAATATTGTTTGGAAATACAATTTAATTATTTATCACTTCTAGTAGCACACATTCAATCCAATACAAACAAACGTATACTGAGTGGCACCGCTAAGTGGAAGATTACAATGTTAAATTTTCCAGTTAATCGTATTTAATTTTGCGCCATTCAATGCTCCACAAATATTTCATAAGTTCCTTATCTCTTTGTGCGCATCAATAGCCCAGGTATAACACCGAGCATTAAAAAGTACTGCCTTCTCCTTGAAAACGTAAATTCCGACTCATATCATCCGGCCAGTGCGTGCGAACGGTCAGGAACTCGAGCGTCGCCAAGAATCCAGTTAAGAAAATTGCCTCGGCGCCGGCGAGAAGGACGCGGTGCGCAGGCCATAAACCGCAAAGCCTCGCGACGAAGCGGAAGCGGTGAGGAGGAGAGGGGCAGGGGGGCAGGGGGGATGGGGTTGGCGAGGAGGAGGCAGCAGAAGCAACGAGGGAAGTGGGAGCGCCGGAAACTGCGGATGGTGACGCGGAAAAGGTTAGAGAGGACACGCGATCAAAACGCACAAGGACATAGGGAAAGCGCGGGGAGATGTCATGAGAATGTAGGGTGGGGGGAGCTGAAGAGAGAGAGAGAAAGAGAGGGAGGGGAGAGGAAGGGGAGAGAAAGTGGATCGGGCGTGAAGCAGTGAAGAGAGAGTGGAATGGACGTGGGGAAGTGTGGGCAAAAAAAAAAGGTGAGGAAGAGGGTGTGCGGAGGAAGTAGACACTGTAGGGAGCATGAAGTAGGTTGTTGAGAGAGATTGGGGAAGGCGCCAGAAGGACACGAAGAGAAAGTGAAGAGAGTGGGGTGAGCTGGAGAGGTCTGAACAGAAGTTGTGAAGCAAGACGGGAGGTCGTGGGAGGAGCGTAAAGAGGGTGTGGAAATAGTGAGTCTAAGATAAGTGAGAATAAGGTAAGGAGAGCACGAAAAAGGCAGCAGGAGTAGTGCGACGTATGCGGTAAGTGGGAAGGCGTGGGAGAGGCTGGGCAGCGCGAGGACGAAGCGGAAGCGGCGTGAATGATATCGACGCAGAGGCGTGGGTGGCGAGGGCGGAGGGAGAAGCAACAGCAGGCGGACGCTGACTCCGCAGCGCGTCTTCGCGGTGGGTCTCGCCGGAAGATAGCGCGCTCCAGCGACGGAGATATGCACAAGAGAGGGCGAAACAAGACGCAAGAGCTCCCGCCACCCGTGAAGTATCCTCACGACGACGGCATTTTTAAAGGAATAAAATCTTGAAATGAAATTCGTCTTAACGACTGGGTGTGTTAAGTTTAAAAATGAAAACAACGAGTAAGCAAAGAAAGCAGATGTGCTCGTTATAAAAACGTGTAATGAGCTGTTAGTGTTAATTACATTTGAAGATTTGATACAATCAAACATTAAAGCCAGAGCGCGAGAAGCCGAGAGCCAGAATCGCAAACGAGTGGCTTCCTGGAAAGAACGGGCTTTCCTGTAATTTCTGACGTTTCGTTTTTGTTGGCAGCTAAATATAATTCTTCCGAGAAGAGCATTCATTTTTTTGAACTGAAAAGATAATACTATTATTATTTTCGTTCATTTATGATCCGAAATTAGCGAATAGCTTAGGATGACAGCACATTGACTCTATTAAGATTAACTACGACCTGACTGGACTGTAGATGACTTCGTAAAGTTAAAGCTGCTCGTGACTCACCCAAAGCGAAGTTTTGCGTTTTTGGCAAAAACAGCTTGCTTACCTGCAAAAAACAAACAAACAATGCATTAGAATGGCCGATACTAATAATAATCAGACTTCCACATAGCATATATAGCAGTGTATAAAGATTTGCCACAGTACTGAGTTTTTTAATATAATAAGGTTGTGCATTGTACTCCTTCCTTTGTTTCCATGTTTCCTATAATTTAGTAATACGTTGTTAATTGTTAGATTCGTTTTTCGGTGTACGAATTATATACCATTGACTTCTGATTACGTAATATAATGGAATTCTCAAACTATTTTGGAAAATGCAGACCATAAGACGTCAATTAACAAATGCCATGAAATTCACCGCAGTTGGTAATAATAAAGTAGCTCTGAGTTCTTTGTGAATTGTGTTATGTTATTTCAACTAACACATACAATTATACTCCAAGAACACATAAGTTATCTTTCTGCAATACAATTTTGCAGAGATCAACAGATAAGTGGTTTCAATGCAAGGATGCGGCATATAACGTCTTTAAATAGTAATTGCAATGGTGAAAATAGGAGCCCACGATTCTTTCCTTAGTTCTCATTAATTTCAGAGGCACATTTGAAATTATACGTTCGAACAATAAGTACCAAGAACATCACCACTCCTTCTCTAAACGATCCTATCCAACGACAAAATTAGTGACTCACAATTCACGATACATATTTCCCATCCGCAGTCCCAAATCTTGATACGAAGCTAATACAAACTCGAAAAGTGGCCCGGGAACATCGTGCAGAAGAAGCGAAAAGCTTCCGATAAGCCTTCCGCAACTGCAGGAACCGCGCGCAGGCCTTCAGGAGGGGATGTATTATCTGGCAGCAATCGCGCGCCGAGCCGGCAGTGGAACTTTCTCGTCTTCGTCGCAAAACTGCGGCGAGGGTCGGCGGGGAGAAGGTGGCAATGGGGAGGTGGAAACGCTGACTAAGGGAGTACTGATGTTACCAAATGCAATAAAATTCCCGAGACGAAGACAGTGGGTTTCCAATGTGCATCGACTGATTACGACTGGTTAGTGATCAGTAATCACATTGTCGATGGCAGTTACAATCGCATTGTATTGACGACTGCGGTCGACGTTGACAGCAATAAAAATATTATTCACAGCAATATTATAATAATAATTAATAATAATGTCACAATTGCGTCAAATAACTACTTAGTAGATTAAAGTCTGTGTGGATGGCATTTATGCATGCACTCAGAGGTCAATATTAAGAACCACCGAGGACGAAATACGTTTCCATTGCGAGCTCGATGACCCATATACCAGAATAATAGTGTCTCAAAGCTGTTTTTGCACGCGGTACGAAACCGATGACAGAGGCGCGACAACGAGGCTGAGGACAACGACCTAAGCGGCGTCCGCCGGCGCGGCAGAGAGTGACAGCGGCAGCAAAGCAGGCAGCGGAAACGCCGCCGCGCTCCCCCGCAGGGGTGGCGTGCCTTGTGGCAGTAAACGGCGCGGAGGCCTCGCCCCGCGGCGGCGCCGATCAAATGCAATCGCCGCCATCAACGTCTTCCTTGGAGGCGGCGGGACGCGACGGCGCCCTCCTCAGGCGGCACGGCGTACAGCAGTTGCGGGATTATAGGGGGGTCAACAATAGCGGCGGCGACGGAGGCGGAGGTGGAGGCAGAGGAGAAGGCGGTGGGGCAGGCGGAGACGGACACGGAGATGGAGGCGGAGACGGTGGCGGAGATGGAGGCGGCGTGGTCGGCGTGGTCGGCGGGGGCGGCGCGGGCGGCGGGGGCGGCGGAGGCGGCGGGGACTGCGGGGGCGGCGGGGACTGCGGGGGCGGCGGGGGCGGCGGGGGCGGTGAGGGCGGTGAGGGCGGCGGGGGCGGTGAGGGCGGAGGTTATAGTGAGGTAGCCGTGGCGGATGCAGCAACGGTTGCATTCGCGTTCGAGTGATGGTAGCGTTGGCAGGGGTGGCAGCAGCTTCATCTGTACTGGCCGTCCCTCCCTGAGGAGTCGTACTGAAGATGTCATTATGTGCGCCAAGGATTCACACAGATACTTCTTTTTCTGAGAGCATTTCGGTGGAGCCCCTATTGCCGTCTATGACATCTACGACACAATCTTTTGGTGTTTCAGCTATTGCCCTTCATACATGGCGACAATCGTGTTTGGATCAAGCGCAAATACATGACAAACACCGCCCAATTCTTTTCAATTGAATCGTTTCCATAATGACAAAGTGCTTTTAACATTAGAGAAATACAATCATGCAATATTTTGGAACTGTAATACGTTAAGTAGTCCAAGAATAGCAATTGATTATAAGGAGCGAAAGTTTTTCAATGCCTCACTATTTGTCTGGCGTCTATAAGTTTATATCGGCAACACCAGAAATCTCGCCATATCTTCGCCATATCCTCGAAAGCAGTACCAGCCATTCACAGACTAGAGGCTGCTGTCGCCGCTGAGGCTTGCATTTCCGACTGTAATATCTCCGCCCTTGTCGCCTCTCAGCCGCGCCAAGACGTCCCCGTCGTCTCTCTTCACCCCCGCACCGACGAACGCCCTTCCCCACCTTCCCCTACTCCGGCCGATCTTCCCTTCCCCGCACGCCGTCCTTTACGCTACCGCCGGAGTTACTCGCGCAATCTCCGACACAATCGCCGATACCGCGTCCATCCCACCACCCGCTCATCACCGGTCGCCGTTGACGCCTCATTGCAGCGGCTTCGCTGTAGACGCACGCATTTCCGGCTGCAGCGTCCCCGACGCTGGCGCCGCATCATCCTCGCCAAGACCCCCATCCCCACCCCACCCCACCTTCCGCAAGGATCGCGATTCGCTCCGCCCTCACTCGCGACAGCTCCGCCAGCGTCTACACATTGGCAAGATTGGCAGTAATATGCGTACGCTTACGAAAGAATCAGATGGTTAGGGAAGAGAAAAATATTCAGAATTGACAATCAAGTATTTTAAATTATTATTTATTAATTTATTACAATTAGAAATCTCCGAGTTAAAAGTATGCAAGAATCACTCTCACATGGAATGTTGCGCTGAATTATCCTACAGTTGTTTTTTTTTTTTATTTACAGAAGTTCCTTTAAAAGGGGGGACGTTTTAAAATATTTACCAATAATAACTAGCAAAATATTCAACGTGTTGGCCGACTATTAAAACATTCAGTCCTTTTGGCATTGCGTTAGCTGTGACGGTGTCCTCCAATCGCGTGCGGAGGATGTCATGATAGTGACGTTCAGGCTCCCGATTGGATGACAGCGTCACAGCTCACGAACTGGCAACGGAATGTTTTAATCAAAGTATACTGTATTTGTTGTCCCATCCCATCCTTGGTCACTTGCATCAGCATGTGTTCTACAAAGAGAATTATTCTCACAATCATGGTCGTGGCCTCCACCGCCCCTTCCACCCTCCCCTGTCTCCGACACATTTCCTCCACCCCCCACCCTCCAATCACCGTCGGCCGTCGTCGGCGGCGCATGATCGCGGCCGCCGCTTCGTGGCAGACGCACGCATTTCCGCCCGCTGCATCTCCGGCGTTGTCGCCGCATCAGCCGCGCCCCCGTCCCCACCCCCGCCCGCGCCCTCTCTCCGCGCCACGCGTTCCGCACCACCCGCGCCAAACGAGGGCGCCGCCGCCGCCGCCACAGCAGCTGCGATACTGCGCGCTTCCGGCGCGGGCGGACCCCCGGAAATGACGGCGGGCCGCGCGTCTTATCGCCGTGACTCACCGGAAGCGTGGCCCGTGAGCCGCGCCCTCCGCCTTCGTCTTCTTCTTCGCGAACGGCTCCCGCCGATCGGCCCTCTCGCCTCAGGCATGGGGCCAATTCCGAGACTGGTTCTTATCGGAGAATGAATGCCGAAAGTTGAATGCCATCGCTACTAAGCAAAATGAAGTAGAGAAAATACACATCTTAAAGTGACCACTAACTTACAATTTCATAAAATTTGAAAAATCAAAAAAGTCACCAGTCACCACCCGAAACCAATTCCCCTTGCGCGCAGATATTGAAAGAAAACTATGCTTCCTTCGATCATGTGAGAGGTGTTATGATGATTTCGTTAGCAACTCGGGAACGTCGGTTTTGTTAAAATATTTAGTTTATTCAAGAGTTTTGCGAGAGTGCTTTTATTTTCACGAGTACTGCACGTGCAACGTATTATAAAACTTCGGTATGTTTTTTTTCAGCAGCATTTTTGCTAACACGCCACTAGTATCAATATAATAACATTAGAAGCATTTTTCTGCTTCATGAAGCATTATAAACGCATATATATTAATATAATAATCATTAAGAGTTGTTTCGCATTGTCGAATTAAAAATTTAATTGTAAGAAAGGAGTAACTAATAGTGTCTTCCAAATAAAATCACGCACTGGAGAAATAATTTAATGGAAGAATAATGTTCTTTAGAGTGAAACAATAGCAAAAATTGTAAGTATATTATCTTGGAACATTCCCCTAGAACAACATTTTACAAAATTTGTCCAAATGAACCTGAAGTTCATTTGACATACTTCCTTCAATAACAAAATTAACTTCTGTGACATAATATTGACGGAAAAATGTCCATGATGTTTTCTTTGAGCTTCTCCAAAATCACAATTTGCAAACTTCATAATTAAAACAATATTGAAAAAAATGCTGTATGTACACTCTTTCAAATGAGCATCGCCATGTTACCCACTAACGTAATATTTTTTGCGGTTTCGAATCCCAGTTCTACGTGTAATTCATTTACGTGCATTTTTGGGGTTTGTTCTCTGTTGATCTCACTCTCATTAACAAGCGTTATTTTTTCAACGTTAAATAAGCTCGTGTTCATTCATTAATACGCTAGGGAAATGAGATATAAAAAAACGTGACATCACGAGCAGTCGTGTTTCAGTGTATCATTTGAAAATGCTTTAATTACGTCATTGTTTTCAGTCCAGGAATCACATTTGTTCTGAATTCCCACAATCGTGCTCGATAACTCAAAGATTTCTTAATTTTGCCAACCACCCGATTAGAAGTGATGGAAGCAATTATACACATTTTATTGTGGATTAAGCAAACGACTTAGCGTCCTGTAAGAATCACAAGAACCACTTAACTAGACACCTCACGCCTAGGCTCAAACCAACATTCCCTGTGTTAGTTTTATTTACACGAGCACTTGAATTTAATGTCGAAGAAATGCATGTCTACAAACTATTCTTCTTTTGGATACATTAATTTATATTTACAGAATTTATATTAACCGTCCAGGTGCCATCTAAATTGGAGCTCATCAAAAAAGAAATGGAAACGACCATAATGTAAAAATTAACACGTTTTGCACATTTTGAAGAAAGCTCAAATTGCTCACAACACAATTTTCTACATAGTACATCAGACATTCGAACCTTAGTACCTAGAGACGGAAGGTGACTATTTCAACCTCTCCACCGCGGATAGTCCATATTTGCTCTGCGTAACCACTCCATTTCTGCGTTGAATACGTGGCTACAAGATACACAGAAACACGCGTCGCGTCGTCTTGCCAGGCCCTCCAGGAGGAGGGAATGGAGGAGATTGGGGGAGGACGAGCCACGCGGGAGTTCCGACGACCTAGTACATTAGCCGGCAAAGCGGAATCAAGAGCGAGAGTGCGCACTTACGTACGGGTTACGCGAAATGGATAAAGCGAGCATTCGGAAGGCAAGCTCTCATCGAAATGTAGAACAAAGTAATGCACACAAAAAATTAAAAGAAACTGAAACGTCAAACAGATTCGTTCCCCTCAAATCGGAAAAGCCCAGAAAGGATTCAAAACTACGTAAAAAATCATTCAAACTGTTCCAGTAAAAAAAATTACACTTTATTAGTCAAATCACATCGTGCACTAATAAACCAAGTACGTATATTTCATTACTCACAATAAAAAGTTCGTTGTATTCATAGCAATATGTACATCATATAGGGCCTACCAGTGCATTATTAATACATATTATGAAATGAACTGCATGTGATATTAATTTTTTTAGTTATGACCGAGTTTGCCAATAGCAGTTGGAAGGATTCCGCAAGAGAGAAGAGGACAAATGGTAAAATATGAAGTCGCGTATTAAATAAAATTATTCGAATGACATACGTTGAAAAGCCACAATACTTTTACATCGTTTTTCCTTTTCATGTTATGAACAATTAGCGATCCATCTCTGTGATAATTAAAAAGGGCAATGCAAGCTTTCATTATCCTCGTTGTGTGGAGTTCTATTATCTCATTATATTCGCTTGCAGGAGTTACGGAGCCGGATGAACTTTCATCCGGGGTAGGGTTAGTAAGGTTAACGGCCCGAAAGCGGTAAATACACAATAGACTGCAGCGTCGACCACGAAATAAATTTTTATACGCGATCAATACTAGTAAAGATTTTAAAACAAAAATTCAACGTTCAGGCAAATCCAAACTAATCTTGATCGCCTCTGTTTTTATTGGCTACAAGTTTAAATATCTGTTCAATTCTATTATACACTATTATATACTATTCAATACTACATTTTCGTTATTTGCACTCTGTAAATCTCAAGGAGATTTAATTGAAATGAATTGGGTAAGTGAAGAATTTTTAGAACATACTTATTCGTACTTTTCTTGGATTTCTAGTACAAATGCTGAAATAAGCGACATTTAATCCACATTTCCTCAACACGCTGAACATTTTATTTTTTTTTTCATCTTCCATCTTCTCAATTTTCTGTTCCCAAGATTACGATTAAATTAACGTTCTCCACTTCCCACAAAACGCATATCTTCTTGCGAGATGAAACTTCACATTCACATTCACATTCACATTCACATTCACATTCATATTCATATTCACATTCACATTCGCATTCATTTTCATTCACAAACACATTTCATTCACATTCGAGTATTCTACTGACACGGTGTTCGTATCTAAGGTGAACCAGTATCAAATATCTTTAAATTTAGTTCCCTGAATCTACGGCCAACTGAGCAATCACGTGCGGTGTTTGGCGCTCGCCGCTCCCGAATTAGGGAGGGTGTCGATGGCGGCGGAGTGCGCGCGGGCCGAGGCGCACCGCGCTTCCGTCCACACCTCGCACGTGGCGTGCACACGTGGCGTGCACACGTGTGCCGACTAACGAGCATAGGACGCCGCCCACAGCGCGCTCTGTTTGCGCAGCCTTTTAAAAAGCCCCCACTCAAAATATTTGTGGGGCGCCGCGCCGCTACCGCCGCTCTCGTTGCATCCACCTCCGCTGCTGCTGCCGCTGACGTCACTACCTCGCAGATGCTTCCGCCACGCACACGTCGCTTTTATAGGTACAAAACCTTGCTTTTCAAAGAAATCGACGGGATAGAACGCCTGGGCATTCAGTCCTCATCCTCAACAGATATGTGTGACTTACATTAGAGCATATTTAAGTATAACCTTAGAGCAGTCTTCATTAACGTTCCTGTAGTTTAAGGTAGTTCTAGAGAGACCTGGATTTCCTGAAATATACCTGTTAGTTATTCTTCCACAAACTCCTATAACAGTTCTTATCCAATTCGGTCGCATATAATATATATTGTAATGTAGTCGTTATTAAGACTATAAAGTAGAGTCGCGATAATCCGGGGATAATTTGGGCTGATGGTACTTCGGTTTACAAGGACAAAAGGAAAATACATAACGGAATATTCAACTGCAGGTACTAAGTCAAATTTAACATGTAGGAACTATTCAAATTGATATACACATACACACATGAGCGCGAACCGGTCACAACAATGTAGCAGGTAGCTTGACACTGGCACCAACCGCCGCACACGTGAACTTCGATGCAGTGTACTGTAGTACTCTACCGGGTACTGTAGTACTCTACCGAGTACTGTAGTACTCTACCGAGTACTGTAGTACTCTACAAAATCTTCGTCGCCGTCTTCTCCGTCTTCACGGCTGCGTTTCCGGAAAGGAGTCGCCTTCGCCGCCGACGGCTACCGCCGTTGTTGTTGCCTTCGCCGTTGTCGAGGTCGTGACCGTCGCCATCATTGCGGTCGTCGCGATCATAGCCATTGTCGCTGTCGTCGGTGTCCTCACCGTCCTCAGGATCGTCACCGTTCTCATCATCGTCTCCAACACCGCCACCAACGAAGGTGCTTGCTCTCGCCTCAGCGCTCCCGCCCGCGCTGTCGACAGTTTACCACAAGCTGCCATGTGCGGCGGGGGCGGGGAGGCTACCGGCGCTGCTGCGGACGTAAAGGTCTCGTGCAGACGAGGCGGATATATGCCAGAAGCAGGAAGCCGTGTTGATAATATTTCTGTCGTTCTGAAGGGGATGCTTTGTGCTTCTTTGGGAGAACAGTCGAGGCGGCTTCATCGAGACTGCGCTTCCTAAACAAACCTATTAATCAAAACGGCGGGTTGTTCCTCTTGTACCAGATTCACGAGTTCATGGTTTTGAGAGTGACCTCGATTATTCCGGTCAAATTCCAACAGATGTTTGAGTAACAATTCAAAGGATAAACGTACCTTCACTATCGTTCTTATAAATCATCCAACAAAGTTCCATATACATTAGTCATTTTCTAGAGGCTTACGCAAACATTTTGCTACCAAAAAAGATCAATGTTCTACGCTTTAAGAACAGGGCCTAAATGAGACAAAAGGTATTAATAAATGAATATATATCTTGGCCATGTTTATCATTTCTACAAGATTCATCACAGGCGTCATTAATCAATTACTGTCTTGCCTCAAACGGTTGCGGCAGGGCCAGTCAAAACTCGACAACTCTTCTTTGATCTGCCAACCTTTGATATTTCTCTCTTCAGGTTTGCCTGAACTTCATGGTTTACCGAAGCAACACAGCTCTCAACGAAAATGACAAATTATCTCACGTCTGGAATACAATGCAAAACGAAATCTGGATCCTGTACTGCACGTGAGAGAACAAGATACGCACATAATCCTATAACATGTCAAGGTAGAATTACAGCACTTTGAGCAACCAACGGCAAAACTCGACTGAAGTACAATACACACTATTTTTTCGTGTCAAGTTACTTACAGCCCGGGCTTACAGCCCGCGGCGCCAAGATCTTTGTCAGCTTGGTTTAAGACGCACTCCGAAGCCCACCCGAGTCAGGCGGCGTGACACGCAGGCGTGTCGCGAGGGGGGCGGGTCATCCGCGAGCACGACCCGCCCGTCCCGCTCCGGCGCTCGCCGGCGTCTCCGGCGTGTTCCTCCACCCCCGACACTCTCACGTTTTCCCCGCAACACCCAAGGCGGCGAACATCGCCCGGGCGCGCCCGCCCGGGCGCGCCCGCCCGGGGGCTCTGATCCCTGACCCCGGCCGGGGCCCCGACCCCGCGGGTGTGGCCGACACCTCCGCCGGATAACTCACGGGCGCGCAGATAACTCACGCCGACGCGTGGGACCCCGCCGCGCCGCGCCGCGCCGCGCCGCGCCGCGCCGGCCGGGCTGACTGGCTGATTGGCTGGCTGGCTGGCTGGCGCCGTGGGAGCCATCCCAGAGGTCGGGATAGAAGGGCTTTGTGAGCAGTAATGTGGTCAGCATTGCACCTGTGACTCTGTCTAGTCCGACAATTTCAATGATAGGAAAATTCCAATAATACTAGGTTGAAGAACCATGAATGAGAGAGAGGAAAGACAGAAACAACGAATGACAATATGACAAGTAACCGAAGAGAACAACAGTGATACAGAAAAGGAAATATCACAGAAGGAAATGAAAGTATAATAAGAAAAACAAAATGTACGCAGAAAATACTATTACGTTATAATGAACGATACATTATAATGAAATGGGAAAGAACAAAGAAGGAAAGTAAAAACGAAGAGAACAGAAAAACAGGGAATAGAAGGGATTGTGAAAGTACAATAATAAACGAGAAGAGATAACACAAGAAAAGGGAGAGAAATATAAGGAGAGTTCAAGAAGCAAATGGACTGCAAAGAATTAAACAGAGAAGTCGACAGAAGAAAGAAGCGAAGAACACAAGGCCCGCAA
Source organism: Acheta domesticus (assembly GCA_031308135.1). Taxonomy (NCBI): domain Eukaryota; kingdom Metazoa; phylum Arthropoda; class Insecta; order Orthoptera; family Gryllidae; genus Acheta; species Acheta domesticus. The sequence goes on from JAHLJT010009436.1 coordinate 215,325,119, forward strand.
CAGACTACGCCGAGGAATGTGTTTCCAGAAATGTGCGACGAGAAATCTGGAAAATCGAAACAAGGGACTCTTATGGAACCCCACACACCTGAAAGAGTTTCCTCGTTCGCCTCTGCGGAGGCGAAAGAGTTCCTCGCTCGAGTCGGTCGGCGAGCGAGTTTCCTCGGACACATTTCTACTCCTTCACTTGTTATAAGACATTTGGGCGTTCGCTGCCGCAGGAAAACACCAAACAGTACATAGAACTGAGTAAGGTTATAACGTTTGGCAGTAAATGATGCGATAAACTACCAGTTTTTTAATTGTTTTCTTGAATTTTCTCTTAAAACGGAAATGAACAAGTAAAAACTTGTATGGAAGATATTCTTATTTGTGTGAAATCCGCTCATAATGAGTAATATAAAAATAAAAATTTGAAGCAAGAAACTTGAAAGGGTATTTTGAAAGAATTAAATTAATTTATTACTTTTCTTCATTGGTATTTATGAATGAATTTATTAATTGTGAATTTATTATGAATTATTTTATCATTATCTATTCATTATTCAACCAACAAATATAGTAAACCAGAGCGTGGTAGAGATTACGGAGTTCAAGAAAATTTGCTGATGTACAACTTCTCCCTTATACGTCACTTAACTTCTTGTTTTTTACATTAAATAATGATTTGTATGCAATGTAGTAGTGTGTTTCTCTTTAGGTAATTGGAACTCGTTAAACAAATGGTTTACGATTATTGTAACAAAACAAGGATATCACGAGTAAAAATTACATAAGAGCATTTAATAAAGCAAGAAATGGGACTCTCACATGATCTCATAGCTAAAACTGTTGCCATCACTCTCGGCTTGTGGCACATAAAGGCATTTCGAGACATCGAATAACCTCTTTGTAGTGTGTGGACGCAGCCTCGCCGGCTTATTTCCACATTTCCACACCAAAGAGGTAGAAGAGGAGGAAATATCAGGTTTCAAAATGAATTACAAACCAGGTAAATGACAGAGAAACAGTGCGGTCAGCAGAGGTCGCGGAGTGGGCCAACCCAAGCACGCAGCAGCGGCGACCTGGGTACGGCTGGGAGAGAGCAGCATAGCGCGGCGGAAACGTGCAGCATAGCACGGCGGAGACGTTCAACAGGGCAGGAGGGGCAGGCGACGAGTATCTGTAGCCCCAAGGCCGCGGCTGTCGGTAGGAGCTCGCCGTCCGCCCGCCTACGCACCAATTGGGCGGTCTCTATCTGATGGAGCGGCGAGACCACCGCGCCCGCAGCCGCCGCCGCCGCCGCCGCCGCCCCCGCCCTCGCCCCCGTCCCCGCCCCCGTTGCCGCTCAGGCTTTTCTTGTCGGATCTCGTTGGCCGCGCGATCACTTCTCGCCGATTCCAGCGCGCACGAGCGCCCTCGTGGATTTTCGCGTCTTAACACCTCTCCTTTGCCTGATGAGCGCGAGTCGATAATGGATTAACACGCATGCAACGACGCGCAGGTAATTGATAGGGACGCGTTAGCACGAAAACACGGCAAACATAAGCCTGAATTTTATCACACAATCGCATTCCTTCCAGATATACTTTTTTTTTCCTTCCTACAGTAACAATACATGCAGATAAGCATGGAGAAGAAATGTTTCGTCTGTCACTAGCACTCACAGATGTTATATTTAACGTCTAGACCCACAACGATCCTCGTGAACTATCTCTTACGTCTTATTCGAAATTCTCACTTGAAACGCTTCTCCATGCAGTGTCGCAATTGATGACACGATTTCAGAAACAAACACACTCGCTTTTAATAAATAACAGGCGATGATTCCAATCATAAGTCAAAAATTATATTTCGACAACAGACGTTTCGATCTCTTTTACAAGTTTCTCTTCAGTATATGAAACTATATTGTTAAAAGGTCTTTTAAAAACTCTATTGTTACAATTATAACAATATAATTTGTAATGTCGTTTCGGATACTGAAGACGATCTCGCAAGAGAAATAAACTGTCGTTGAAATATAATTTTTGGCTTGTGACTGGAATCATCGTTTGTTATTTTATTTATCCAATTTATCCAGTGAACTTGGATTTTTTTATACACTTACTGTTATTCACAATCAATTATGATGAGTGCATAGGGACTGAGAGGAAGTTTACCCAACTGTCACGAAGTGACATTAATAGAACCGGTAACGTAACTTGATTTTTAACGCCAGCTCGTTTTTTCGACAAATAGGCGCCGTTGAAACGTGCCGTGTGTTTTACTTTTATAGCTGAGGCTTGTCGCGTCCATCCAGTTCGCGCCCATCGCGCCACAAAGCAGCGCTCGTAATTCAAACGCCGTCGCCTCCACCGCCGCCGCCTCCACCGCCGCCGCCGCCTCCACCGCCGCCGCCGCCTCCACCGCCGCCGCCGCCTCCACGCCGCCGCCGCCGCCTCCACGCCGCCGCCTCCACCGCCGCCTCCTCCACCGCCGCCTCCGCGTTACATCCTCCGTGGCGAGAGGACAAAAATAAACGCTTGAGAGCCGTAAAAAGGCGTGACTGGCGCCCGCCGTTCAGCCCGCTACGAAGCCTCGTCTTCGCCTCACGTTAATGGAAAGCTTTGTAGCGGGGGCCGGCGCGGCGCGGCGGTCCGGGACGCGGCATGTCGCGCACCCTGGAGCTTCACGCCGGAGACAATAAACGGGATAGAAAGTTCCCAGTGGTTGAATGTTATGTGGGAACTGTCCCACAGGGCGGTTGTAGACGGACGAACCTTGGAGAAGGAAGGACAGGTTGCGATCGTCCTTTAATCAATCAAGGACATTTACGTTTACCTGCGACTTTTCCTGCCCGTTTCTGGACGGTTGGGCGTTCCACGAGTGATTTCAAGACTCACGTGACGATTTACCCCGACTGTCCTTGATATTGCTTCATGTTTCAACTGTTGTCCCTCCCGACTGGCATCTTTTTTCTTCTGAAGAGTATGTCTTCCGCATTGGTTTCAAAGTACGCCTACTGAATATTGCAGAGGTGTTACTTTTATAACTATTATTATTCATTCCTATTGTTCCCCAAAACAAAACTCACGAAAGTGGGGAGTACTAGGTTATTAAACAGACTACTATTTCCATACTAAAGCAAATGGAGTATTAGTTTCGTTCAAAATCTACTTTCTTTTCATCTCTTACATTGTCCCTCTCCTAAGTGTACTTCATTCCTTCCTGATTTCTTTTTAAAATTGTCATTTATTTTGCCATGAAAAGAATTCACTGAAGTTTTCTCTTTCGCTCTTCTCTTCACCCTCTATTTATTTCCTTTTACCTTATTTATAAATTACATAAAGCCTTGGTTCAAGTGTGATTAAATTCTTAATTGTTACTACCACTGAGCTCTGAAACAAATACCATCTGATTTTTTTCTCGGTTAAGTTTCTTTTAGACATCCTCGGACCTCTCTCCATCATCCTAATTATACTATCTCACAATCACAAGTAATCGACGCTAAATCATTTCTAATGCTGGAAGGGCTGGAAACGAACAACCCACAAAACCCCCGAACCAAAAAACGCCCAAAGAAAATAAAAAATAAACATCCTCCTGGCCTCTTCTTCGGACGGCCACGGGGCCAGCGGGTCATCTCTCGCCTGCCCCAACACAATGGCTCATCGCGGCTAACGAGGTGAGGCGGGCGTCGCGCCACCGCGTCCCTAGCCGCCTCTCGCCACACCGCCTGGCTCCGCTCAGCAGCACCGCCCCGCCCCACTCCCACTGCCTGCCACGCCCCACAGCTCTCCCACGCCATCCACCCCCGCCCACCCCTCATAATGCCTCGCGTCGGCCCACCCTCCTGTCCCCGCCCCCGCCACCCTTCCCGCCCGCCTCGTCCACGGCCACCACCCGTCCACCCCACCCCCGCCCGCTCGCGGCTCAGATCCCGCCACCCGCGCCGCCCCCTTCCCCTGCTCCCCTCCCCGGCCAGGCCATTGAGAGCCCGGCGTTCTGTCACGTCCCTAATAGTCCACGCAGTCTCTTTTTTTAGGCTGACCGAGAAGTCCCAACCGCGCTCCCCCTCCCCCGCGGCTTCTCCAAGAACGACAGGGAGCAACCTCTTAGGGGGAACCCTCTCTCCGAGGGATCTTGCTTCTTTGGTTCGATGTGACAGAAAGTCATAGGTACCTTCCAGGGAAGGTAAATTTTGTAATGGAAGATGATCAGCGAATTCAGATAAGTCACTTGCTTTAGGTAATCGAACGTTAAGCTGTAGGGCACACCTACATTAACACCAGTCAGTCACGTGTGAACCCATGGCCCATTGAGGATACATAGCAATTTGAATAGCAGTAATTCGAAACTCCGTTATACTTTCACTTAATTGGAATTACTAAACAATTCTAATAGATAATTAGAAAGAAACCATGGAACTATTAATTTTCAATGAAATTTCAGTACATTATGCCCTACACGCTCGCATGGTGAACCAAAACTTATATTCTTCTCAGAACCAGAAGCTATCGAGAAAAAAATGAACGCTGACAAAGTAATAATACAACATTACAACTCATAACATTAAAAAAACTGTTTCACGTTGGTGTAAATATACTACTATCCTAAAGCAAAGTGATTTATTGTCGGCCCCGTGGCCTAGATTGCTAAAACAGAAGTGCCGTAGTGATCTTTGACCGAGGGGTCGCGGGTTCGAGTCCCGCCTCGGGCATGGTTGTGTGTATTCGTCCTTTGACCCCCTACCATCACTATACCGTATTATCTTCATACCATAACGTTACATCCGATAGTGGTCGCTAATGACCAAGTAGTTGATGCGACCTTAACATAAAAAACAAAAAAAGTGATTTATTAAAGTATATTTAAGTACCACATCGAACATTGTCTTCGGGGCAAATCAAGAGAAATTGCGAACAAGATATTCAGTTAAATTCCAAAATGCTTCGCATTTCAAGAAAATATATTAAAAATTTAACTAAGTAATTAGAATGAAGAATCGTGGGTTCAAGATAACAAGTTTATGTTATCCGCAACCGAAATAAATGTGTTCCATGCGAGATAATTCATTTCCCTTCTATTAACTCGACTTTGTTTCGCTGTCTTTTTCCAAAATTGTGTAAACTGTACACGAACACAATTGTTTCATGATTACAAGAGCGAGTAACTACGTTAACAATGGTGTCTAGTTCGAAAGTTAAATGAAGGTAATGTGAGCCATCATAATGAATTCTCGTCTTCCTATACGGCAGATACACAATGCAGACGTACAGAGGTGATCTAATATACCCTGAAACACGATTTTCTCCCTTCTCGTGAATCATTATCGTACTATAAACAAGTGGAGCTCCTTAATTACAAGCTTCATTTGCCACACTGAAAAAGGGGATAATGAACGTAAACACAATGTTACGTTCCACCCCGGTGCTCAGCTGCATAAATATTTCATTTTTAACTGTCAGAGGAAACAAATGTAAATGTAGAAATAATTGGGGTGCCTTCAGAAAAGTGTACAATTTAAAGTAAACGTAAAAACGTACGAGTATATCCGGTATATCAATTTGAAGATTTTCATCTTTCCTCTAAGCGAGGTAGGAGGAATTATTGCATTACATGATAAACGAAATATTTCGTATAAGTGTTTCGTTAACACTGTATTTAAAGAAAAGCCCATAGTTTGTCTATTTTTTTGGTTGTTTATATTCTGATTTGCAAGGTAAGTTATTTTTACGGTTAAAATGCCATAGACCTTTTGTTCGTGATATTTTGAACACATTACAATTTATTCTATATCTCTCTATGATTGTCACCTACGCACAGGAGTAATCATTTAATTTCATGGGTGCACTTATTAGCTGAATGAGGATTTCGAAATAAGTACGTTCAAATCCTATTTAATATTTTACGAATTCAATAAAGCGTATTTTTTTAGACAATCGGGATAATGAAGAGTTGAGAGCAAAATGTCGAGTTTCAAAATGAAACCGGTACTCATGACAATGACACTGTTGCTTTAGTTAAATTTACAATATTGTGTTATTATTTAATACAAGATTAATATTTTTCGTAAACTTTAAAGTTCTTCAGAGACAGTTCTTCAGTCAATCATGATCGTAATTTTCCATGCAATTTCGTTGTTTTTTTTGTTTTGTTTTTTTTTCCAGTTAACAAATTCTGTGGTGGCTTCTTACTGTGCTTCTGACCCCTAATATAATTTACATTTACTTATTTTTACACATTATACACACACACGCACACGTACAGACTCTACAATTAACGGTTAATTTTGTAGTGTTTTGATATGAAATATAAATCAATAAATCGCAGCAAATCACACTTTCCTTGTCAGAAGGACTCCAGGTCACAAAGAACGCGCGTCTCTCGACAACGCGCCGGGCCGCCGCTTGTGCCAAGTTCGCTTTCGATGCGAAAACCCTCGCAGCGGCGGTGGCAGACTACCCGGGCCATCGAGTTCCGCATCAAATTACCAGAGTTGTGTTTAGTTTCCAGAGCTTCGAGTGGGTCGAGCGGAGAGAGCGAAAGTGCTTCAAAAAGTTGCGGGGCGCTATTCGAACTAACAAAAGTTCCCACTAGCCAGGTGGAAAACAGTGCCGACACGCGGGTGGAAAGGGGGGGCGGAGGCCGTGGGGGTGGGGAGGGGGGTTGGGGGACCGGGACAGTGGCTAGCCGAGTGAAGCCAGAGTCGAGTCGACGCCATGCAATATGCTAATCACGCTCAAATTAAAGAGCACAATGCCCGGTTCGAACGCGCGAGTAATTTCACTTGCTGATTAAATACTCCACTGTGGGGATTACAAACGGCCCCTGGAAATTTTAAATTCGATGCGAGTCCCGCCGCCGATGCCGCCGTCACCGCTATTACATAGGCACCAACACAGTGATCGGGAATCCGGCTTTATCCTCATTGGAGATTCTAGATCGCTACTTTTATTCAATTTAATGAGTTGGATATGAAGTTCTGCAATGTAAATGGGTTGGGATTTTTATCCTACGGAAGAGCAGAATAATAGTTTCGATTTAACAGGTAGAACAGTTACATTAACAACAGCCCGACAATGGGTTTTACCCGAAAATCAAGGAAGATTCACTCCTTGAAACAAAATCACAAAATAAATAGTTCTATTTATTATTAATATTTTGCTCCAATTCAATGGTTGTGTGACGAAATAATCAGTTCTTCATAATTTCCCTGGTGGTACTTACCATTTACTGATTCAAGCAATTAAAATTAATTCCAGTGGACTTCATACGTGGATCTTAACTTGTATATTCCAAAACAACACAAGTGTAACAAATAATTGAACACATAGTTCTGCCAGCTCTTTCTGAACGAGAATATATTCCATCATTCTAAGCCCGTCCACAGTTTTATTATTCAATATTAAGACTTATTCCATAATTTCAATATGAAAAACGCATGCCTTTCCAAACGCATAGTTTTTAACTTTGACATTAAATAAAAATAAGTTGAATGATGCCTCATAAACCATGCTCCCAATCTGTGGTAGCTTCGAGAACATGGAGGACTCTCGCTTGCCATTTCGTCCTACGGCTCTCGATGTCTGATGCCGACGGTGGCGAGCGGTGAGGCTAGCGGTGAGGCTAGCGGTGAGGCTAGCGGTGAGGCTAGCGGTGAGGCTAGCGGTGAGGCTAGCGGTGAGGCGAGCGGTGAGGCGAGCGGTGAGGCTAGCGGTGAGGCGAGCGGTGAGGCGAGCGGTGAGGCGAGCGGTGAGGCGAGCGGTGAGGCGAGCGGTGAGGCGAGCGGTGAGGCGAGCGGTGAGGCTAGCGGTGAGGCGAGCGGTGAGGCGAGCGGTGAGGCGAGCGGTGAGGCTAGCGGTGAGGCTAGCGGTGAGGCGAGCGGTGAGGCGAGCGGTGAGGCGAGCGGTGAGGCGAGCGGTGAGGCGAGCGGTGAGGCGAGCGGTGAGGCGAGCGGTGAGGCGAGCGGTGAGGCGAGCGGTGAGGCGAGCGGTGAGGCGAGCGGTGAGACTTGCACTGAGGCGTGTGGTGTGGCGTGTAGTGTGCCTTGCGGTGTGGTTTTGGGTGGCATTCGGTGTGGCAAACGGTGTGGTAAACGGTGTGGCGAGTGATGAGACGTGTAGTGAAGTGATTGGTGTGACAGCCGTTGTGGCGAGCAGCATGGCGGGCAGTGTTGCGAACGGCGTGTGAGTGGTAGGGGGACCCGCGTAGCGTAGCAAGGGATGTGATGAGCGGAGAGACGAGTGGTGTGGGGAGCGTCGTGGCAAACTGTGTGGCGGCAGGACTTCGAGCGGCGCACCGCTCGCGGCAAAACGCCGAGGCGAGCAATGAAGCGAGGAGTGTTGCAAGTGGAGTCGCTAGCGATATGACGGGCGGTGAGTCTATTGGTGTGGCGGGCGTTGCGGCGAAAGGTGTAGAGAGTAGCGATGTGGCGAGCGGTGAGACGCGTGGTATGGTGACTTGGGGAGAACGGTGTAGTGAGGGATGTGATGAGCGGTCAGACGTGTGGTGTAGGGAGCGTGGTGACAAACGGTGTGGCGGCAGTACTTCGAACAGAGCATCGCTCGTGGCGAACGGCGCACAGTGTGTAATTTTGACGATCTAGGAAGAAAAAATTAATAACTCTCTTTGAAATGAATTTCTCGTAGTTTTTGGAGGTCTGTTGAATGAATAATGTCCAAAGAAACAAATCTGCTCGTAAAACTTAAATTTTTACAAAATAGTTTGTAAAATATTTAGGAAATTTGAATACTTTAATTAGCCTTCATGACAGCATACGTTTTTCAAACGCTGAATTTGTTTAACTCTATTGGACATAATATTTGAATTTTACAAAACATACTATGCAAGAAAAATGAAATGAAAGTATACAAAACTAAAAAGCCGAAAATGAAAAAATGAAAACAAAAATTAAGCGAGAGGAATGTACAACAAATATTTTCAAATTAGTTTGAAACACTACCCGCGTATTCTTCTGATGGTGATTCTTCTAAATATGCCGTCTCTTTTTTGCCTTATTCCTTCATTCTAATAACACGAAAAGTTCATGTTTCACTTTTTTGGGTGCAGTTATAGTTTTGGTGCTTATGCTGGACTTGAATGGATCTGAGCTAATAAGCAGCCGGTGGAGCAAATTCATATTTGCGTTTGCTCTTGACGTTTTTCTAGTTCTTTTTCGCCACTTTCGCTTTATTTTATTCTACTCTCACTAGCCATATTCGTATTTCTGAACGATAAGAAATGTGCAAAATGCATTCAAAATCTTTTTTTTTTGTTGGTATGTCTACATACTGGCGGGTTGAAATATTGATATCCATCATTAAAGCAAGTGACAATGATGCAAGCTTTTGAAAAATGGATCTTCGAGCTTTGTTAATTGTAATTCTCCTATTGGAAGAATGTTCACGGAGCTCCTTACCTATAGCTGCCACATATCTTTTTGTCATACTTCCTTAGTTTGATTTCAATAGCTATGGATAACTTTTCTGAGCTAGTAGTGTCTGCAAAATGTTTCAATTGAATGGTTTTAGCTTTAATCCCACAGTACCTGAAAGACTCATTAGGTCTTCTAGCTCTATTAATTTTTACATTTATTTGTGATGGACCTGGGACTGCCTCTAACATTTAATCAGGAAGGGTAAGAGTTCCTTGTAGCCAGGACGAATTATATTTCAAGAACGACTCTTTACATCTTACGGAGTTTTGCAATGCGGTTTCAACTTTTTCACAAATACATCTAACGTAAGACTTAATTTTGTCCAAAAATGCTTTGTGAGGTTCTATAATTCTTAATTCACGTAAGAAAACATTTAATGCAGCTACAAATCTCTTATCAATTGAATTTGTTACTCATATATCAAATAACAACCTGCGGGTATCTTGAAGACTCTTTCTGTAAAATGTATATATAATTCAGATAAGCAGGTATAAGCAGCTAGTCTTTTCACGATTAAGAACCCAAAAGTACTAGTTTTAAAATGTATATGGCCCGAAAGGTGTATAATGGTGTATAATACACTAAAACTCTAATTGAATTTAGAGAACGTGTAATTCATTCAATTTAAATCGCTCACCTTTTCCATTAACTTTTTAGGTACATCAAAAATAAATATTTAAATTTTATCCACATAAAAATAATCGTAAAAGCATGTAGATTACTAATAGTAAACCCACAATCACAGAATGAGACGAGTAGTGTATTCCTACCAAGAGAACTTAACGGACTGAAAAGGGTCATTCGGAGCTGAGCGCTGGCGGAGCGGCGATGGACGTCTTTGGACATGCACCATGGGGTCCTTGTGACCTTCAAGAGAAAACTAACAACGTTTCCACATAGTTCAGACATTCTACTACACAGAAATATAACGATTTTGCTATTTTAATTCAGTCGAAAATTGAATTTTTTCCAGCTAGTTGGCCAAAATTACACACTGTGCGGCGTGGCGAACGGCGTGGCGAGCGGTGAGGCTATTGGTGTGGCGATGCGGCGAGCAGTGAGACGTGTGGTGTGGTGATTGGTGTGGCGAGCGTAGTGGTGAACGATGTGGCGAGCAGCCTGGCGGACGGCGTGGCGAGCGATGTGGCGGAAGACAGCGTGGCGCTGCAGAGAGGCGTGCGCCCGACAGCCCGTGATCGAACCCTCGACACCGGCGACCGCCGCCGCCGCCGCCGCGTGCGCGTGGGTGGAAGAGCGAGTGCTGGTCAAACAGTGCGCGCTCTTTCGACGCGCCCCCAGCCCGGCGCCCGGACGCTCTCCAGCAGATGGCGTTTCGATTGCGAGGACGCGCCCCTGCCCGCAACACGGGGCTCGGGCACTCGCGGACGAACGAGGTTTCACGGTCCGGGCACACAGCCGAATATCATCGCTTGGACTGTACACAGATATACACTTTTAAATAAATTCAGGTCTATATATTTTCGTTGTTAATATCCAACAGGTACAATTCACCCAATACGCCTGGCGTATAACAGAGGTAAAAAGCCAATAAATAAATTATTATATTTATAATTGTCACCATTACCGTTTCGTCCCGGTCGGGTCGACCAATTCTTTGAACAAATTTAATAATTATTATAATATATATACCCAATATTTCTAGTTTTAAATTACATACTGTTTGCTTTTGTAATAGTTGTTACTTTTCAGTTACTCAAAACTAGATTAAGAGAAATTAACATTTACTTCACAGTTTCTGATTTTGGCATGCAGTCTTTTTGTGGTAGTCTTTGAAGATGAAATGATCCGAAATAAGAATACAAAAATTACACGTCGTTTGAATCAGACTGGGTTATCCAGAATCGTCGGCAAGGATACCCACGCCACCTGCACAAGGGCATTGAGGGCAAATGGCTTTTGTCTGCAATAATCGCTCAGAAAAAATTGAAATCACAGTATTTCGCATGCACCTCTAAATGTACTTACGCACATTGCAGCGAAATATTTGTTACTTCAAAAATAAACAGTTTGATGTATTTCGTATTTACATTTTCATAAGTGCTTATCAGACAAGCAAATTCATTTCACCACCACATTGTAAAAATGACGTCTGTGGTCTGCAAGTCGTCAAAGGTTATTTTCGACATGCACTATAAGATTGATAGGAACGTTGATGATACAGCCACCAGTATTCTTAATACACTTTTTTTAATCTTTGTTCGAACGCAGTGAAGCATCGTTTGAATCATCGAACAAACGAAGGTTATTCGCCTCATCGTCACACTCAATCTTCCACAACACTACTTGTCTCGTAGAGACCACATCCACACTGTACCCAGCACAGTAACAGAATTGCGAGACTAGATCCGTTTAATCGAATCCAAAGGTCGGAGTTCCCCTCAGCTGGCGACGTGGGCGGAAAGGTAATATCTCACAAAATATTTCTCGCGAGCTGCCGCGGCGACGCCGCAGAAAACATCTGGAGTCGATACGAATTAAACCCTTCCATATGCATAAGCGCCCGTCTTGGCCTCGCGGTGGCGGCGCCCGCCCGCCCGCCCGCCCGCCCATCCGGCGCGGGGCGTCGCGATTACCATGGGAATTGCTCGTTAAACCCGCACAATGCGTCCGTCTGCAGAGTCAACAGCGGGGAGCCGCGCGCATCGCCGGTTCTGCGGGAAGGGGATGAGGTCGGGTTGCCGTGGAAGGAAGAAACCAAGCAGTCACATGCAAGTGGTGGGAAAAAATGAACCAAAAGAAAAACGAGAATAAACAAGTTGCACGGAACTGGGCAATAAGAGTCAGGGATGGATCCAGCCGATCACTGAGGAGGGGGGGGGAGTCATCGTAATGTTTTAAAATAATAAACATATTTGTAATTATATTGTATATTATTTATGTACTGTACATATGATACTATACAATATTATTGTTTAAACAATTATATAATTCGAGCATAAATGAATAATTAAATCATTTTTCCCAAACAAAAGAAAGTAAATGAAAACTCTAAGCCTGGGGGGGGATGCGGAAGATAAAGTGATGAAATGAGAATACGGCGTATGAGAAAACGTTGTATTGCATCTCCAAGAAAAGTGTGAAGATTAAAAAATATTAATTTCTTTACGCCAGACACAATAAAAGCTGCTCATTGATCTCTCCAGAAACATGGAATTGATCATTTGCTTCCTTTAGATGCAGAAATGCGATTTAGATCATCGCTCGCGTCCCTCGTGCCTACTACAAATAAAATCGATCTAGTTATCGACAACTACATGTGTCGACAAGTCTCTCAGCACGAAAGAACTGCGTTCTCCCCTCAGGCTGCACTTTTGGGGCCTAAGCCGTGTTTCGCGTGTTCTCGAAGGAGTTCGCCATTGTTAACTCCCGACGAACGCACCCTCGGAAACCCTACCAAGACGCCACCCCCATTCGATTTCCTTGCTACGCAAACGCGCCTCCCCAACCAACTCCCCGCGCCGCCTCCGTATGACTCGGCGTTTTAATTCAATTAGCGGCTCGAACGCAATTACCAAGCGTTTGTCTCGCGGTATCTCGGCGTCCGCGCAGTGTTTGGACAGCCTATCTGTGCACATGGCGCAAGGATTCGTCCAGAGTGTTTGATATGTTTTACGCGGCTTATGTAAATGTTTAGGGGACCTCGTTCAGGGGCGCTCTTCGAGGCAATATATCCGAGAGCCATAAAGCAAACCCAAACATGTAAGACGCCACCAACTCTCTGGTGAAGAGGGGAAGTTAGTCTGCTGCCGGCCATGTCTCCACAAGAAAACGAGTCGTTAAGATGAAGCCGAATGAATTATCGCCGAGGGGAAGGGCCCCGTAACCAGACTGGCGAATGGGAATACGCAGATATGATATCAGCATTAATTATTATTTGAGGTTGAGCGTAGCTGCTTGGGCCTGCCTTGGGGGTAACCTTAGTTATCGTTCACTTATGTTGTACTTGTGCTCATTAACCCAACAATGGACTTTCAATGCAAACTATGTTTACACTGATAATTTAGCAAAATAGTGTTAGCTAATGATGTAACCATTACAATCACAATGAGAGTTAATACGAAATGTGTTCCAGTAGTTCGAATTTAAGTGTTCGAGAAAAGCTAGTCATCATCGAAACAAATGAACAATACACTCAGCGTAGATTTCTAAACATCCTTCAAAGAACATCCAAAACATATGAACTCAAAGTCTTAACTTTTGTCTCAAGTTCAAAGAGACAAAACTACATAAAATATTTGAAACTCAGAGAGAGTTACAAATATTTTATGTTAATTCCACGCCATATATTTATCTTTATGATATGGCTTTCGGTTTTCAAGATACTGACACGTCCATTTCGTCCAAACGTTTAAAATTCAACTGTTTGCACATCATCGCATTGTTTGAATGTTACAGTCATCGCTTCAAAGTTCAAATGAGTTTCCCATTCACAGAACGAACTGTTAGCACTTAAATCAATCGGAATCCCCCATCTCCTTGAGGTTTTTTCGCCCAGTTCCCTGATCCTTTGAGAGACTGCTGATATGGTCTCTTGTTTTGATTCTGGACAAAAATGTAACAGTTCAGTGGGAAATATCGTTATTGAAATTATTGTTCTCCATGTTGTCGTCGCAGGAAGCCGATTGCTTCATGAAAGGCACCACGAAGAATAAAGAGTCTAAATGTATAGCTAATTTATTCTAGCAAATAGTTTTTATTACAACGGAGTGAATATTTTCTTATCAAAAAAATATTGTCAAAAACGCTCATTTTCGTCTGTATCCAACCTGTACGTGACACAGAGGAGGGATCCCAGAATTAAGAAAACGTGCAAAGAAAACACTTCTCCTCGTAGCTTGTCAAACATAGGTTTTTACTGTTTTCATGTAAAATAAAATACATTTAAAAAAATGAAAACATTTTCTATTCACAATGATCATTCACCATATGTAGTGATAACACGAGGTATCAGTTGCGTTGCGTTGTACTAACCAGTCAGGGTACGTCCCTTCCAATGTATCATTACTGTCTACATTTTAAAGACGTATTCACAGCGTAAAGTTCGGCTCCAGACTCGAAATCACTACCCCATTCTGCACGTACTGTTAGCAAGCGAAATCAGTAGCGAGCGGAAGCGGCGACGCAGCAAATCGCGGCGTCACAGGTCCGCGCCCAGCCGGCGGCGGCAGCGGCGAGGGCGGCGGCGGCGGTTCCGCCGAGGCGGAGAGGGTAGCGGCTTCGCGTCGGCGGCGCGGCGGCAGCGGGGGAGTGTCTTAATGAACAATTTGCATGGTAATCGCGAGCCCCCACGCAGCTGCCGTAGGCGGGCGGCGTAAGACAGCCCGCCGCTCCGCCCTCTCCCACCGCCCTGATGCATATTAATAAACACGCCGATTGCGGCGCGCTCGCGCGGCGCTCACGCGCGTTTTCAGCCGGCGAATCTGCGGGGGGAAGCGCGCAATGACGATTGCAAAGGTGATGGTCGATTTTTACTCGATTGATGTAATGTAAAGATCGTAGTGATCGTATGAAATGATTTGGTAACTGGTATGGGTTAGTGATGGTGATGTTAAGTAAATGTGATACGATATTATGGGGTCATCCATAAATTCCGTAACGCTAAAGGGGAAGGGAGGGGGTCTGAGGCAGCGTTACGCTGCGTTACATAGAGATAGGGAAGTGCGTTACAAGGGGGGAGGGGGTATTGAAAATACTCGAAATTTGTGTTACGTAATTTATGAACGGCCCTAAGTCAAAGGCTGATGCTGCACTGATAATACTAGTGTCATGACGACTAGTCATGACTCAGCAAAAGAGTTTCAATACGTTGACCAAGATAGTATCATCGACGACAATGTCTGTGTACATCTAGAAATCAAAATGTAACTGATGGAATTATTTGGTCAGTTGCCTAATTCGTGGAGGATGATTTACAGTTCATGAAGGACCACGCAGTGTAGGAGAGAAGAGCTTGAAAAAAGCTACAACATTTAATTAAGAAGATATGACATACAAGTTTTTGAACATGAAGTAAAACTAATATCTGTGTCTGTAGGAAAAGAATGAAATACAACTAACCTACAAGTTGCCGCCGAGTTTAAGATGCGGCCAACTGTGGCGCGGTTGAATGACAAATTTTCAAACAGAGAAGAGTAGACCGCAGAAAGAACGCTGTCAACCATGGTCATTCTTTGCAGAGCATGTGGCACAGAAGTAGCAAACCTCGAGACACGAACAAGAAAGACACGTCTTCAGAATTCCTTCCGCTCCACTACTGCGGTTATTCCGTGAGAAGTGATTTACATCCCTATTTGCTACTTCCACTGGGACAGTCGCTTCCTTCAGAGTAATGGAGTAATAAGGCAACACTAACTTCTTTTTAGAAGATTAATTGCTCAAGAAATATTTCGCTCAGAATGCAAGAAATCACGAGCAGAAAGATATGTCAGTGCATACATCGTAAATTATATACAGACGCAAATTTTACACAAATACACAATAAATACACAGATTCTCGTTACTTATAAAAATGTTAAGTCGTGGATTCTCCTTCACAACATAAAAGTTTGAAAATTTTACAAGCAAAAATTCGTATTTGATTACCTGAACATATACCAACCATGCAAATAGTCTCCATTTAAACATAACTTATACATTGAAGTTAATAACGGTTTATATCGAGTTATCTGTCAATAAAACATCAAAAGCTGGCGGAGAGTCCAACAAACATTGTATTACCAACACAAATCAGCAAACTATTTCAGACTACGAAAATGTGAGAAAATGTATAATAATAAGGTACATAAAACCAAAGCCCCTTAATAAATTAACGATTATTTTGCAGTATAAAATTAATCAACAATGAAACAAAGATCGAGAATATCCTCTCAACGATTCAAATTGTTTCAACATTCCCATCCACGTCAATTCTGTCACCCAACCCCTCAACCCAACAACCACGTGGCTGTCCTCGGCGGGCCGTATTCCATGTAATTCGCTGAATCAATATTGCCGCTCGTGCTAGAAGTGCTCAAATTGAGGCAAACAAAATACAGTCCAAAAATCTGGATTATTTGAATAAGACAGGGCTGCTCGTTGTCCTAACAAGGTTTGTGTTTCCTGGACGAATGTTAACAAACAGGATGCAAAAGAGAGTAACAAACAGAAGCGTATTTTAAAAAAAAATCGCGTTGCAAATGTTGAAGAAACGACACTGATGTTGCGATGAATATTTCCAGACTGAATGTACATATTTTGAAGACAGCAATTGATAGGTACTACAATAAGTTTCGAAAGATAGGGAGCAGCACACAAATACTATCAGTTCCCAAGTAATGATATCTCAAAACTTGAATGCATAATGCATCAAACACCAATATTAATCATGAATAGCTTCTAGATATTTGACGCGGTGAATATTACTTCATCGGAAATCCAATATAATTAAATCATACAATACAAACAAGACAATGTGTAATGCATCCTGAAAGTTTTCCTCACCTTGTGTTTTCTTCTTTGGTCTTGTGAAGTGCAAAATTTGGATATTGCAATGATTTGGAGGAAAAATTACATGAATAGTAAAATAGTAGTATATGACCTGTCTGATGGGAAGACGATCCTAGTCCCTGCTATCGCAGGTTATGTAAAACAAAAATTTGACGGTCAATATGAGTAATAGCCTCTAGGGTAAAAGTATCAGTTAAGACCACTGATGAGAACATCTTCGTATTTTTCTTAACACTCTTGGACTGAAGTACTAAATTTGTTACGTTAAGCACGAGGGGCGACTAGCTTCTGAATAGAGCAATTGCCGCGATATGGTCAATTTCAATTTGTGGTATGTTTTATTTAATTTATTTCCAAACCCCGATTTTCATCAAGTACAGGCCACCTGAAAATTGTTAAATTGTCATAACACATTTTGACTCAGTAAAGGCTACTCACGATTCTACCCCTTGAACGTGTTTGAGAGACAGTCCCGTAAAGTACTGTTCATGTTATATTACTACAATGGCAATATTAATAAGTTTTCAACTTCTTATTTAAATATAAAAAGGGATAATAAATAATTGACGTTCTACTCGAGAAATATCCCCATGTTTCGCAAGTTTGAGGCAAGTGGGAAGCATATAACTCTCACATTTCAAATTTTGAACTAAGGGAGTGACCATTATTGGTGTCCTTAACCTATGTCCCCCATCTACTGTAACCAAGTAAATCACATGAGTTTGATGATTGATGGGGTGGGGAGAGGGGACGCCGCGCGCGCACACACACACACACACGCGCGCGCACGCACACATTCATCCAAACATCCATAAATAGTCATCATGATAAAAATCAGATCATTCGTTTTAGAGGCCCTCAAAATGAATTTTACCACCGAAATCTAGAACTTTAATTTTTGGGCCATTCACAATTGTTTTCCTCTATAATATGCATGCCCTTCGAAAAGTAATAACACCATTAAAATTATAAAATGAATAATGATGGTTTTGTAGTTCACGCCTCTTACATTTTGCCTAACCGCACGAAAATTGCATTCAATCCAGTGGAAATTACAGTAATTGACAGAAAATTCAAAATTATTTGTATCAGCACAATATTATCACGCAATCTTTTGCTGTATCTCCCTCCCATCACTGTCAGAAAATTGAATTTCTCTAGCTTGAAACACAAACCAGAGTCAATGGAAGCTCCGTCTGTGAATCTAGTATGTTACCTCTAAACTATCTGATGGATTTTTTGTGTGTTGGCTTACAGACGTCTGTGCACTCGCAGGGAGCTAACTGACAGGGAGGACGTCCCCGAGGTTACTTCTCTGGGGCGCCTGTGTATTTAGGGCGCCCCCAGCAGCTGTGCAACAACTCAGCTTCACGCCGCGTCGGTTGCGTGTGAACCAGAGGCGATGGCGGGGGCGGGGGCGGGGAGGGAAGAGGAGGCAAGTTCTCTCCCGAAGGGTGCAAAGGGTCAGGGGTGGATCCGGCGGCCCTAATGAATGACGTATTGAAGTGCTGGGGCAATATTGGCCCAGCGACCGAGCTCCAGGCCGAGAGTTTTCGAGCACTCTGCTGTGTTTGAGTTACGCGTATGAGCTTGCACCCTGCCCCGCGATATCCTGTCTTCTCTTCTTTTTTTTTATTTTAATTTTAAGCACCAAACATCACGCTATATTTTTAATTTCAAAAAACAAAACAAAAACAACAAACTAAACAAAGAAAAGTGGTCCACTCGCTACTATATTAAAGGGTTTGGTATTGCACACTTGGTAAGAATAAAAATGATGTAACTTCTACTGAAATTGAAATTCATGAGTATAATTATAATAAGTAATAGGTTATAACAACTTCCAAATAGCATTTCAATACCAACGTGTACCCAATGAATTAATTTTACTTCATAGTGTTACATTATGTTAATAGTTTTCACATTTAGAGTCGCACATTCGAGATATTTTACGCGCACTCAATAAAATTTCCCAATACAACCCACCGGCGTATTATAGCATATGATTTTGCGCGAGATAGAACTTCGCAATTAGGTGTAATTTTAATCCAATTCAACAGCAGTTACAAGGATTTTCTTATTGCAATCATGAACTTTAAGTTAAAAGTTATACGATTTGATTTAGATTTGATATTATATCAGACAGAGAAAGAATAGAGAAAGAGAGGGACATAAAGAGAGAGTGAGAAAGAGAGAGAACGAGAGAGACGAGCACAGCTTCGGTTGCAGCTGCACCGATTCCCTATGTTAATGCATGAAATTGGATCCACGTATCTGTATGCTTTAATAGAAGGTATATGTTATTTTGAGATACACAAAAGAAGATAAATAGTTAAATAACAAAGATCATATTTAGAAATGTAGCACACAGTTCTTATCTCAACTGATCTCTTTTCACGAGTTATTTTTGGCCGTGTACTACAAGACGCTTATGTAAAGATTTACACCCGTACGTTTTTTATGTTAGGAAAAGAAGGAATGCCTAGTAACATTTCGAGATCGAATAACAGTTCGGTGTTTCATATTAACTGATGTTTCCTACATTCAAAATGTCATCGTTTTGATTGAAATAGCCTTCCATTGTGAAATATAAGTACACCCTCTTATCTACAACTAAATCTTGCCCGCTTTTCCAGAAATCGACTAGAACCGAACCCAATCAGCCACATTCCAAAACAAACACGTAAAAGCAAAAAGCACGAAGTAGCGGTGAAAATCACCTCGACCGAGCGCCGGACATCCCGAGGGGCCGTTAGAAAATCAACAGGTACCCGGAGCGGCAGCGAGCCGAGTTGCTCGGTCGCACACGCCTCCGGCACCCGGCGCGACGGCCGTTCGAGTCCTCTTTCGTGCCGCCATCGCACCCTCATTACTCCCTCGCCGTCCTCCGGCCTCGGCCGCCCCGTGCCGCGTAGGAGGTCCTCGTCCTCGAAATGGGTCCACCCGTCCCCTCGCCGGCCGCCGCCGCCGCCGCCTCGCAATCTAGATCGGACGCCGCCGCCTGCTCAGCCTCCGCCGTCGTCTTGTTCGGCGAGTCTCCTTGTTCCCTCGCAATCCTCTCCAGAATTCCAAATATTTGCGATAACACGCGCGCCGCCGCCGATACGCGCCGGGCAGCAGCCGGTGGTAATGGCGAGAGGCGGATGACAATGGCAAGGCCCAAGGCAATGCCCAAGAGAATCGGGTGACGAGAGAGAGGGAGAGGGAGAAAGGGAAAGAGGGAGAGTTGAAGATGGAGAAAGAGGGGGAGAAGAGATCGAAAAAGAGGGGGAGAGAGAAAAGGAAGGAGAGGGAGAAAGAAAGGGAAGGAGAGGGAGAAAGAGAAAGAGGGAGAGTCGAAGATGGAGAAAGAGGGGGAGAAGAGATCGAAAAAGAGGGGGAGAGAGAGAAAGAGAAAGGGAAAGAGAGGGAGAAAGAGAAAGAGGGGAGAGGGGGACGGAGAAAGGGGAAAGGAAGATAGAGAAAGGAGAGTGAGAGGACAAGAGGGTGGGAGAAAGGAGGAGGGAGATGAAGAGAGGAGAGGCAGGAGAGGGAGGAAGAGTCGCTGAAAGCTATGAAAATGGATATGGGAACGGCGAGTACGGAGACCGGCGTACATAAATATATTGTTGGTGTAGCCATACTAGGTTTGGGGACAGAGTTACTGTGATGAATGGAGCAAGAGGATGAGTACGTGGTAGTGTGATGAGGCGATAAACAATGGGACGGATAAAGCGACATTGACGATGAGATATGAAGAACGGGAAAGTTAACAATGCGACCCAGAAGACTTGAGTGCGACGGGGACAAGGTACACGACATGGGGACGAACACCACACGAAGTATCGAGTGAAATCAAGAGGTCGCAGGAGCACACTAGAAACGACTGAAACGTCAAGGGAAACGAAGATAAAGTATCGAGCACAACGGAGCTAGCACAAGCGGGGCACCAATAATGTTGAGGCAGCGGAGACATCAAGGCAGCAAAGCCGTGGACGAAAAAGAGTAGTCCGCGGAGAGAGAGGTAGCTGAGACATCAATATCGATAGCAATCTGGAGTTTGTAGTTAAGATGATAATTTCGGGAATAACAACCGGAAATTTAGATTCGGCAGATACAAAGTAACTATAAAAGTTCTCGACATGTTTCGTCTGCAAGCGCGACGTGACCGGGGCCTCGATCGGACAGCGGACTCTTTGGGCAGAGACCTACAGCGCTGCGCAGGGGACTATCGCACATCGACAACGTTCCCTGAAGGCCGTCGGGGCACCGATCGCATACTTGATCTGATCGCTGTCGATGTCCACAGAGCAGAAACTTGGGAACAACATACTTGATTATCTTGATTTCATTTCATTTCATTACATGGCTGACCCTTCGGCATCCTGTGGAGCTCGATAAGAGACTAAGAGTACAAAGTACACGAGTGATGATGGATCTGATATTGGCCCAACGAGAATTTAGGCCAGATAACATCGAATTTTGAGTAGTAAAAGAAAGTAAAATTACTTTTATCGGCAAACAACTATTGAAGATCTGAAAACTCAGAATACCTGTTAGAAACTCGAGAGAGCGTAACATATATATGCCATGCGTCTCTGCTATAACGATTTCATCTAACACAAAAGCAAATGCTTAGTAGAATTCCTATGCTTCTTCGGTCAATACGTATTTTGTATCTCCAATACAACATTTATTAAAAAAACAACAGATATTTTAAATGTTTTTACAGTAAGGTCAAAATTTCTTTTACTGACGGATTCTCTTTACGCCGTCTCGAAGCGGCAACGCCACTCCAACTCACACATTAAATTCCTTGGACGGCAAAGAACATTTCATGCAATTCCAGCCCATGTCGATGAAAGCTCTCCCACGTAACGCCGCGACCCCGCTCCGCTCGCGCAATCAAGAGTGCAATTGAGGGAATTGCCGCCCACGCTCTCTCACGGCTTCATTTCGATTCACAATCAGCTCGGCGCGGACCTCCGCTCTCGCTACATGTAGCACAATAGCCCTAGAGCATCAACTTCTGCGCGAGGTTTCAAATTAATATCCCGTTGCCGCCGCCGCCGCCTCCTCCTCCTCCTCCTCCTCTGGGACTTCACGCTCCGTTTGAATTCCGCGAAATGGGCCAGCGCCCGCGCCGCGCTGTTGTCGGCCGTATGCCGCTGTGCGCGCGGGGGCTGGGCGAACGGGCCGCAGCGCCGCGCCGCGCCGCGCCGCGCAACGCGCGAGTCGCCGCTAAATTGATTTAAAGTTGGGGGCGCGTGAGCGAGACGTCTATGAAACGCCGCCGCCGCCGCGCAGAGCGACGCCCGCGAGTGCCCTCGGGCGATTGCGCGCGGCGGAAACGCGCAAGAGGAGGACGAGGACGAGGAGGGAAGAGGACGCTGTAGAGTAGGGCTTTCCAACTGGCGGCCCGCCGGATCTTTTTGTGCGGCTCGTGACTGTTTTGAAACACTTTATTATACCAACCAAACACAATACAATTGCACGATTCATCTTACACATTGTTGTTTCAAATAATCTCAGTATTTACGGTAAAAACGATCTTGATTTTTTTGCGGCCCCCGGCTTAACTAGAATTTGATATGTGGCGCATACCCTCTAGTAAGTTGGACAGCCCTGCTGTAGAGGGCCGCGTTATAGAGGTGGAGGAGAATTCAAAGGGCGCCCCGAGGGGGGCGGGGTGGGGGAGGGCACTGCAAAGGCTCGCGTCCTCGAACATGTTTGTGAATAGGATGCAGGATGATAAACAGATGTGCGGATATGACCAAAATGGTATCGTGACACTGCGTTCTCGGTAATTATTGAACGACAAGTTTCTCAACTCCACGTCTAGGTAGGATTGTTTTTCATGAACATCAAGAAGTCATTACAACTTTGGTTTTAGAAAAGTGTACACACCAGGTTTTGAAATAATTCCTACACCACTGTATTCATACGGGACAGCGAAAAGAAGCGTGACCTATTGAGGTTATGATCGGAGCACCAACAAATGCATTCCGAAACTCGTATTTGAGGACACTGGGATTTTCTTCTTTTACAAACTTGGTGTAATATTGTCTTTCTGAGTGTATCAGGAGAAGAGTCAGAAGCCTAGAGCTTGTCTCGGGTGGGGCGATGACCCGCTGGTGGGATATGTCTGTTTGGGGGAAATTCCGCAAGCCGAGGTGTAGGTCAACGCCGGATCTCACCATCCAGCGGGGAAAGATCATAGCCAACTCACCATAAAAGCAAGCACTACACATACGGGACTAATGACAATAGCAGTTGACGTGCTCGGAAACACGGAGAAATAAATCAATCGATCTAGTTTCACGAAATACAGCAAGTTTCAAGGCATCTCAAATCCACTGAAACTTAATTCGTTTCAATTCAAGCCAAAACGAATTTTACACTCCACCCATCTCCTTACATTCTCGTCCCCACGCTACTCTATCCCGCTCGACCCCTCGACACCGCTTGAGACACGCCACGGCGCAGTGCCCGACTCGCGTGGGCGGCGGGGCAGACTCGCCGAGATGGGCAGTGGGCTCCCTCCGCGTGATTCCCAGAACTGAAGCGAGACCTATGCTAAGAGGGAGGGGGGGCACTCAGATGCACCCCGCTGCCGCCCCAGCGCCGCCGCCGCCTCCCCACCCTCGCCACCGCCCCATCGCCGCCGCTACCCCACCGCCCCCGCCGCCGCCCTGCCACCCTGCTGCCCCCGTCCTGCCGCCGCCACCCCACCGCCGCCGCCGTCCAATCGTCGCCGCCCCCGCCGCCGCCCCCGCCGCCCCCGCCGCCCCCGCCGCCCCCGCCGCCCCCGCCGCCCTGCCGCCCTGCCGCCTCCGCCGCCGCCGGAGGGAGCGTTGCGCGGGGAGTGCTCGGCCCAAGGGCGTCGCAGGGCGTCCGGGAGAGCTCGCCTCGCCGTCACTCCACCCGCCCTCTCCAAGCGCAGCTCACGACGTGCTGATTCGCAGAAGCGCTTGCTCTGCGAAGAGGTCACGGGGCTCTTGATGTAAGCAACGTCCAATGGCCAGTTCACGCGGGTGTGACGTGTTTTGCCTTTCGCGCGAAATGGGCTTCAAGCGAAATGTGGAAGGCCATTTTCCAGTTGAAATGTACTACGAAATTAATTCCAATAAGAACGGGGTAAATAATTTCTAAAATTAATTCGAGTGCGTCGTCTAATGTATTAGTAATAGGATCATTTTACAGAGATTTACTTGTCCAAAAAATCGTTAGTAATTATTTTAAAAAAAATAGTATTCATGATAAAGAAGTGTACAGCACTCACCATTCGATTCTGTGTCTGGCGAGTCTGAATTTTCGCGCGCGGCTGGATCGGAGCATGCTCTGCAGCAGGCAGCAGAAGTCTTCAGCAGAGCCCAGCCATCGAAAGGAGTCTCGACTTACAGCAGCGCGGGCTATATAATGGACTAGCCGGCGCCTCAGTGGGTAGATTAGTCTGGGAATCAATCCTTAGTCGTAGTGCACTTCGTGTGTCAGTACTATTACGCCGACTGATTACGTCTACGGTTTTGTGCTCCGTCTGGATTCTGGTGACCACGCAACGTTTAGAAATTTCTATTGGGGGACGGCTACTTGGTATTGGAGTTAGTTTTTCTCTCTAGGGAATTTGACAACTACTGGCACAATTTTGTTACCAGTGCGAATTTACAAAGTATAACTAAGCTAAAAATAAATGGCCGTTTTTTTTCTTATTTAAGGTCGCAGCAACTTCTAGGTCATAAGCGAATACGTTCTTGTATCTACGCGGATGAAACGATATGCTGATGACAGGGGGTGAAAGGACAAACACAACCACGCCCGAGGCGGGACTCGAACCCGCGACCCTTCGGTCCGTGATCGCTACGGCACACTCTTAGCGATCTCGACCAACTGCTGTTATTGTTACTGTCTTGTGTTCCTCGTTTTGATACCTTTCAGATTCCAAGAAAAAGCGTGAAACCCTAAAGATCAAACAACAGATTACTGTCAACAATTGCACGTGCAACGGCAAACAATGAGTATGATGTTGACAACACAACATCGTCGTCGACGACGACGACTGACGTGAACCAGGACTGACGACAGCCGCCAACGACCACGTCGACTCGTTACAGCCCCGGCCAAACGCTTGGTCCCTTTAGCGCCGGGGGCGCCACGATAAAGATCTATCTCTAATGGTGTCGGCCTCGTAAACATCGGCAGGTTGCTAGGGCGACGGAGGGGGGGTGGGGGGGGTGGCGCGCGCCCAGAAGCGGAACTCGAGGCCCCCGTGCAGGCTCAGCGCCGCGGCCGGGCAGATCTCGTGCCGGGAGGCGGACGCGGAAAATACTGCGGAATAATGGAAAACTCGCACGAAGGAGGTGGGACGTGGTAAGGAGCGGCAACTTTCTTTTATCGACACGCCGCCTCCGCGACGGAAGGTGCTACTTTCGGCGCGATTTTCCATCGAAAGTGTACAGCCCGAGGCACGGTCATGTTCAGGAAGTAGGTGTATGGAAAGTGGATACTATTTTTTCCCCTTCTTTAGCGTAAGGAGAATGTTAACAGGGAATGTCTAACATAAAACTAGCAGGGAGTTTTCTTTTCTTAAAATCATCAATATTACTAATTTCGGACCAGCGCTCTACTTCAGAAATTGAAGGAACACTATGTCGCTTTCGACCTTTTGAGTTGTGTCTGTGGTTTGATTCGGAGCCCAGGAATTCGGCAAAAACACAAAACAATGAAACAGGTTCGCTTTTCGCTGAAAAATACTAATAATTGAAGCTGTTATTCCGTATATTCTCATACTGCGCGCACCGACAAAATACTCACACTCAGTGCGTCACTGCATACGAGACAGCTGACGTCAAGGTTCCAAGGAAGATGCCAACCGCCGTTAAATATTTGCTATATAAGTGCTGCGTTTGGAACAAATATTCTTTCTTTTCTTTTCTTCTTCTTTGTTTTTGTTGTTGTTGTACGCACAAAGCTATTGTACGGTATAACATTGTAGTACTAATGTTATTGCTGTGTTTGTGAAGACTCTTTTGATTAACACGTTTAATTAATTGCAGTGCTACACGAGAGTATTATGTTTGTTATGTTTACAGAGTGTGCGTGCCACATTTTGGAAACTCTTTTAAAGTGGTTTGGTTCAGTAGGATTTCTTTACGTATGGACGCTAGTAGTGAACTACTAATTTTCAAAAGATAATAAACACTATTAAATATATCATTAAATTTAAAGGGTGTTTTGTCAGGTTTGTGATTAATAGAAACGTTCTCGGAAAAGATGAGATAATGAGGATATGCTCATGTATTCTGCATGGAATATTGTATTACCGCCTGCTGTTCTACATATTCCACGAATCTGTTGTAAATGTGTAGGCAAATAGTATTCATTACATTCTTATCATTCATTCATTCTATTACTTAGGAATTGAGTCCAGCATAGCACGGTAAGAATTTAAGAGAGTACTCGCAAACGTCATTTTTAAATACGCAAGAGAAACGATGGAAACACCCAACCTTTTAAAACAGTATTTCAGCCTCACAAACGCGAGGAAAAGAAACGAAACGATACAAAGTATTAATAAATAACAAGCTCCACAAATACGCCCCAGAGAGAAACGTAAAAAATAGCGGCAGCGAAATATTTGCTTTTTATATCCCACGGCGGGACCCCTATGAAGCCATCAAGTTCCCGTCGTAAAACTTCCCACCCTCAATACGGCGGAGACGGATGGGGGCGACGGTAACAGAACTCCGCTTCGGTAGGCTGCCCGCGGCACCTCCTCGGAAGGAGGACGGGGGGGGGGGCAGGCGAGGACGGGCGAGGACGGCCGAGGACGGCCGAGGACGGGCGCGACGAGGGCGCCCCGCGTGCAGTGGGCCATAACTCGCCCGACCCGCGGGCCCGCGCCGCTATTAAAACAATTGAAAGCATCTTGCGCGCGCGCGGCATATGGTGGCGGCGGCGCCGGAAAGGGGGTGGGGGTGGGGGGCGGAGCTGGGGAGACGATAAGAAAACGGCGACGCGAGAGCAATATAAAGCAGAGCAGAGGGCAATTGAGCGGCGGCCGGATCCTTACGGAATATTTATTTGTATTTAAAGGCGCGGGCCAATCTTGGAAAAGGCACGGCACGGGAGCCGTATTTGATTCAATAATCCGAAGGGAGATGCGTTCGAATGAGTGTCGTTGCATCGAGGATCGGCGGAAGTAAACCTTGGCTTCTGCCACATGCTAGATTGAGAGGGAAAAAATTATTCACATTTGAATACGTATATATTAGTATAAGTTTTTCTTTAACACAAGACATTACTATAACATTTCGAGATTCTCTTAATGCAGAAATGCTCAATATACACAGGCTTGTAACTAAAATCTTCTTAGTACAATCGGGTGTCTTCCATGAGGAATAAGAACAAACAGAAAATTCTCATATTACATCTAGGATTTTAAAACTTAACACATCGTATGAAGTGTGATGGGCACAATTTATAAGTCACAGTCATACGTTCATTCCTGATTCATTTACTACAAAGAAAATCAAAAAGGAATTTATTTTGTTTTAGACGAATCTAATGTAGGAGTTCCAGTTAAAAAAAAACTGAACTATAAAATTACAAGAAGGAATGGGTCAGTCCATATTAAATCAACACAGTTTTCTATCTCACCATTTTAGATTCAGATGAAATTTGACACATAGATAGTATGAATGAAGAACAAGAAAACCACAAAGTTTGAGTAAAATATTTCCACCAGTTTGTGAAATATAGCCATGTAAATTTTACAAAATTAGGTTCCCGAAAAGTTTGAAATTGATGTAGAACCTCTCCAAATTAAGATAGAGAGCTGGAACAGGTGTCATTTTACAGCTTTCTTTATGGCCTTTTATAAGATATACAACTCAAAGGGGGTTGCGATCAAAAAGTTTTTCAAATTTGAATTTACAATTTTGATTTTGAGTTTCTTCAAAATGCTCATAAAAAAATTGAAAAAAATTCTAAAATAATCCCTATATGTTTCCAAACAGATGGTGCAAGTTTAAAAATGGGACTGCAATGGATTCATATGGTAATCTTTACTTAAAATGCACAATATTTACATACTCTAGATTTTACTGATTTAAAATGCATTTTATTCCACATTATAAGACCTAATATATACAAATTATTAATTTAGTGTTTTTTGTTGGTGAGTGTGTTGTGTTTTATTGTTATTGTTATTATTATTACTATTATTATTATTATTATTATTATTATTATTATTATTATTATTATTATTATTATACCGCGGAACTTCATGCAATTGCATATTTTTATTGACTGTGCATATCGAAAGAAAATGTATATAACTTTACCTATCACCAAAAATAAAACGAATCTACCCTATTTTTATTTTGCATGTATGCTATTTTTAGTTTAACTGCGTATTTTAATGTATGCCGTATATTTAAGTGCATATACTTCAGGTCTTATAATGTAAAATAAAATGCATTTCAAATCAGTAAAATCTAGAGTAAGTAAATATTGTGCATTTTAAGTAAAGATTACCACATGAACCCATTGCAGTCCCATTTTTAAACTTGCACCATCTGTTTCGAAACACTTAAGGATTATTTTAGAATTTTTTCAATTTTTTTGAAGAAGAGCATTTTGAAGAAACTCAAAATCAAAATTTTAAATTCAAATTTGAAAAACATTTTGATCGCAACCCCCATTTAGTTGTATATCTTATAAAAGGCCATAAAGAAAGCTGTAAAATGACACCTGTTCCAGCTCCCTACCTTAATTTGGAGAAGTTCTACATCAATTTAAAAATGTTCGGGAACCGAATTTTGTAAACTTTTACATGGCTGCATTTCACAAATGGGTGGAGACATTTACCTCAAAATGTGTAGTTTTCTGATTCTTCATTCATACTATCTAAAATGGTGAGGTAAAAAACTGTTGATTTAATATGGAATGACCCGAATGTTGTGTATGAAGTTGCATAGTGAGTTTAAATGTTCAGACTTGAAATATGATATTTCACTGGATATCTCCACGCAGACCAGAGTATAGTTCACACGGCTTTTCTATGAATTTAAGAGACATACATGCACGACCCAAATAACACCTACCCAATGCTTCTGGATCATAACGCCAACGCGCTCCGTTCGACAATCGCACGCAAGCCGCGTTATGTGCAGGGTAAACGCTAAACGGCCAAGGAAAACATATAGCCCGTCGCAAGCCGCAGCAGGCAACGTAATCCGTTACTTAGTTAATAACCGGACGCAGCGAACAGCTGCGGGATCCGGAGAGCCATCGCCCCCCCCCCCCACGTTGCCAACGCAGTCACCCCCTCTCCCCCACTGGCGTCCTCGCCACCCCGCCTCCCGGACATCCCGACTCGCGCCATTGCCCTAAACCCTCCACGGCTGGGTCATCGCTGCTACGCAGCACTCCGTGGCAGCGATCTCCTTTGCACTATTGTTCCTCGCTAATGACAACCATTGTCAGTGACTTTTCCTTTTCCTATTCTTGTGCATTTTCATTGAAAAATCTTGCTTCTACCAATATTATCTTCTTTTTCTGAATTTCAAGTTCTCCTTCCTCCAAAAAAAATTCTGTACACATTTAACATTAAAATTAGGAAAAATAGTGTTGACACATGGCTACTCCTCAACCAATCCATTATCACTTTCTTATCAACAATCTTAGTATTACCTGTATTATTTTCATTACTGTCCATTGATCTCTCCATCACAAAACGATGCATTTTTCATTTACGACTGTTCAGTTACTGTCGACTATGCGCTATATATTATGCAGCAACTTTACAAATTCTCCGACAATTAACAATGTGTCATCAAAAGTATTCCCGCTACCCCAACAATCGCCACCTCGATTTCCAACGACCATTTCAGCGCATGCCTTGACTTCACTTATTTACATATTACTCAGAGACCGATACACGTTCAGAATGCGGTATTAGTTTCACGCATCCTGATTCATGTATTTCGTGCTTATCCCGAATAAACTAACGGTCCCGGCCGGTTTCGCCAATAAAAGATCTACTGCGACTCAAACCAATATGAAAAAAAATCTCCTTCCGCAGTTTAAAAAAACATATTGGTACATGTTAGGCGCACGTCTTAAAAAAACGCGCGTGAAAAAGAACAAACCCATACTACATAGAAAAACAGGAGTTGGCCGGAATAGAGATGTATAGTATCCAAAACGTGAGTGGACTTCTCAACTTTTCTTCGCTAGATGATTTGCTACTCCGGCTCATGTCCCGCCCCCTTTGTTAACCACTGACGCTCCTCAGCAGTGCGAGGCGGAGGGCCGGCGCGGCGCGGCGCGGCGCGGCGCGGCGAGGCGAGGCGGCGGCTGGCGCGCAACCTGCCAGTGATTTGTGGAGTGATCAAGCGCGCATTTGGGTGGCGGCGGCGGCTGAGTCTGTGGCAGCGGGGGCAGCGGGCCGACGCTTCGCGGCTTTGGGGGCGGGGGCGGGAGGGCGGCTCCGTCCCCGGGGCGCGATCCATCAACCCCCGCGCCGCCCCCGGGTGATGAATGGTCGCGCGGGCTGGTTCCGGTTCCGTTCTGGGCGTCGGCGGTCGGCGCCGGCACCGGAGCCGGAGCCCGGCCCGCTCGAGGTGCGAGAGGGTGATGCAGCCACCGCCGCCGCCACCGCCGCTGGAGGCGGTATGCAGAGAGCGCGAGGCGGCGCAAAGCCTCGCCACGTGCCACCGGCGCGGGGGCGGGGGGCACGTGACGGGGGCGGGGGGCGGGGACGGTGAGCGGGGGCGGGGAGGGCGTGGGCGGGGCGTGGGGCGCGGGACGCGGGACGCGGCGCGCGTGCCCGGCCGAGGTGAGACGTGGTGAGCGGAGGTGAGGTGAGGTGTGTAGGGATGGAGGGATGTGATGCGAGGTGTGGAGGGTGGCGGAGCGGCTCCTGCTGCACGTGCGAAGGACGCCGGGGCGCCGGCGGCGACGTGCCATTCCAGGAATAGAGACGTCCGATACACGCGCCGCTCAACGGCAGCTCGTCTTTACTGCTCGATAGTATCGGCCGTCAAGCAAAGGGACGTGCCAAGGAAATCGATTACACGCGCGCCCTTGCGCGTGTCAGTCGCAGAAATCCGCTTTACAGAATAAGAGGTTTGCACACTATCCACCCGACATTATTTTGTACCAATTATTAAACAA
This sequence comes from Acheta domesticus, assembly GCA_031308135.1. Taxonomy (NCBI): domain Eukaryota; kingdom Metazoa; phylum Arthropoda; class Insecta; order Orthoptera; family Gryllidae; genus Acheta; species Acheta domesticus. Next base: position 215,356,182 of record JAHLJT010009436.1, read on the forward strand.
CACGTTGACTGTTGGCTAAGAGAAATACACACAAATGCCATCAAGAGATCACTGCAGTTTATTTGTGAGTTATTGCTATTTATGGAAATAATTTTATTTTGTAGGTGATAATATAAAACCGAAATAATCTGCCAGATAATATTTTCATCTATCTAGTAATTATCTTTCACTAAAGCAGCGAGTTCATTACGTTTGGTAAACAAAACAGCGCAGGAATTGTGTCCATGCAAATTGAGAGCACAAGGCCTCTCTAGTCCTCTGTAAATCCCTTGTTTACCTACCACTGATTTGAATTGTATCCACACTATTTATTTTAAGTGGCAACAAACATGCTATCAGGCGAGCTATCATTGAATCACTTTATTCCAATTCGCCTACAAATTTACCAGATAAAATTACTGGCAATTAAAATTCCAGGGAATATTAATATGACGGAGATGGGAAATACAAATGACTAAATGTATATATTTAGACGGCGTTATATTGATGTTAATCGATGGTTCACTTGCGTGGAAGATTTCTTGCGAGTTTGCGTTATCGCGTAAATGGTAGACGTCAGTTACCTAACCGTTAATGAATGCCTGTATGTGGACGTACGTATAAACCCACATATACACACAAGAACATCCATCCACATGCACACACCCACATCACAGACCACACAGTATAAACAAATTCACATAGCATTTGTTTGCAGCGGGCTTAATTCCTCTCCGAAGCAGCACTGACCTGTTTATAGCATATGCATTGTCTGCAGACGTCTATGGCAGCAGAAACTGTTTTTCGCTGGGATTGAAGTTGAGAATTCACCTTGGGGTATAGACGTCATTGCCCTATGAATGGGGCGCGTAAGACGGCAAACCAACACGAATCCCTTACGTTTCCAGCCTTTACGTTACTTCAAATTCACTGTGATTTTGGTGCACCCTGTCCTCAAATACCAGTAAGCCAGGAATTTTCCTATCAATAAAATAATGAAACGCAAATGTCTCAGTGTTCTGGCATCGGCAACTCCAAATGCCTCAAAGTTTCGCAAGTGGAGCCAGCAAATGTAACTATATTAAGTATTATATTTGAAAATGAACACAAATGGAAACAGTGGAATCTCTGCTATAAATACATACAGCAAAACACAGCAAGCTGAAACATGTACAATTCAATACGAGTTGAATTCGTTCATTACATTAGTTTTCAACATTCATGTATCTACAATTTTCGTATTTCTATGCAAGTTGTTTCCATGCTTAAGTGCCCACCTGTACAGCTTTGCATACCTCCAGCGGTTCGCGTGCCTCTGTATGAAAACCCGTACCTTCCAGTAATTGTAAATAATTTTAGAATTAACCAAGAAAATAAGATAGTTCCTTTCCTTTCCCAACGTACCTGTGAAGGTTCGACACTATCACCGACGACAAAACCTCCACCGAGCCCGCGGCTTTGGACCCACGCATCGGGCCCCAGGGCCGAGCGACCGGGCACCGAGCGGCGTCGCCCGGGACGCGCAAGCCGCCGAGTGAGTTATCGCGGACGTGAGAATCGAACTGGGGGCTCTAAAGGAGCCGTACATCTCGCCTTTACAGCGGCCATCCGGACGGCGCGGGGCGGGACGGCACGGCGGCGAGGCGGAGGCCGCCCTCCCGGTCGCCACGCACACACGTTGCGGGACATGAAACTCCATGGGACTGGTCGAGTAACGAAGAAAAAAGGAGTTAAATAAATTGAGAGAATTGAGAGTGCGTTGTTCATAGAGTGCGAATGCCCAGGTCGAGCTAAGCAAGCAGTGCTGGGTGCTCACATTCATCTGTACTTCATGTTTTCACGGAAAATATTGCTTATTCTTGAATCTCAACAGTTACGCATAACTACAACACAATTTTACTTCTGAGTAGAAACAGTTCGGCTATGTCATCAGAACTTCAAGTTATTCGACATTCGCCAAACGGGGCCTTTTCAGACTGTCAAAGAACCCACGAGAAAGTGGTGAACCAGTGGAGGTTGGGGGTGATTGGTGGGATGGCTGTGCATACTGGGATGGAGGGAGGTGTGGGCGGTGGGTAAGAACGCGCAGTGGTAGGCAGGACCGAGGGATGCAGCTGGACGAAGGAGGTGGGCAGTGGGAACAGAGAGGGTAACAGGGTGGCGGGTTGCTGAAGGCTACGCCGAAGGGCTCACCGGGGAGACGACGTGAGGGGTAGCGGGGAGGGGGTGCAGAAGGGTGGATTGCAGGACGCAAGGTCGCCGCCAGGCTCCGCCCCCCGGGGAGCACCTCGGCCGCCAGGCGGAGGCTCGGCTCCGAGAAGCAGAACCAACTCCCGCCCGCTCGCCCAGTCGCGAGTTGGGGCGCTCAACTTTGCTGCGTTGTAGAGCGTCCACGGTCCAAGGCCGCTGGCCGGTTTTCGCGGTTCGTTTGCCGGCGGAAAGTCACGCTCGATTCATTCTCGCGAAGCAGAAGTTGCCGGAAGATTTATACGGAGGAGTGGTGACAACGCCAACTAGCTTGACGCCATGAAGTGCCCATTTTGTTAAAGGAGAATCCATGTGTTTGTGTAAATAATTCGCAACAAAACTGAAGCGTGGTATTTGCTGAAAACACGCAACGAAATTGAGTTCGAACAAAATCGCAAATGAAATAGTGTCAACATATACCTCTTGATGAGAAAAATAATTTATTTGGTCTTACTTAATATGATATTCTTTATTACGAGTGATATAACTTTAAATTAATAATAAATGTTTAAATATTGCTGACAAATTTGAAAGAACTTGCTCTAGAACATTATTTTTAATATATAGCTTACGATTGAACTTTGTGGGTCCATTGAACTAGACATTAAAGTATTCATTGGCATCAAACTTCAGTACAGCCTTTAAGACAAGTTTAAATCTGTGCGTATTTGACAAAGAGCGTTTTCAGAAACAATTTTTCATCAAGTCAATTTTATGAATTGAATCGCACGTTCAAGTGCCATGCAAAAATTAATAACTACAATGACGTAAGTATTGAAACCTAAAATATGAACACAGCCAGAAAACATATACAAATTCACATTATCTACTGTTAGCGGACACTCAAGAAATGACGTAATACAATGACAGTTCGAAGAAGCTTGTAGATTTAATACCGGCGAAATAATTTATGACGTAACTTTTCAATCCCATCTGCACTGCGAAGTGCATCCACCGCCAGCACCAGCGCCGCGGTCCGTCAGGCGCGCCGCTTCGCCGAGCCATTTTTGCCCGCACGTGCGGGGATTGCGGTGGCGGCGAGAGCGGGCGCCTGTAATCCATCCGCAGCAGCGACAACGAGGGCTTAAGTTATTAAAACTGTTGTTTTTTCGTGTTAATTCCCATTCCGATGCGCCACTCGCACGTTCGAGGGCGAGCGCCGAGTGGGCGCTCCGCTGCCCATTAAGATTCACGCGCGCGCCGGTGCGAGAGTGGGTGGCGGGGGACGATGGCGGGGTGGATGGCAAGGTGAATGGCGGGGGGACGGTGGCAGGGGGACGGCGGCAGGGGGACGGCGGCAGGGGGACGGCGGCAGGGGGACGGCGGCAGGGGGACGGCGGCAGGGGGACGGCGGCAGGGGGACGGCGGCAGGGGGACGGCGGCAGGGGGACGGCGGCAGGGGGACGGTAGCAGGGGGACGGTAGCAGGGGGACGGTAGCAGGGGGACGGTAGCAGGGGGACGGTAGCAGGGGGACGGTAGCGGGGGACAGTGGCGTGGGGACGGGGGCGAGGGGACGGTGGCGCGAACGGTGATGGGGAACTGGGGGGGACGGTGGCGGGAGGCGGGGGCGGGGGACGGGGCGGGGGACGGTGGCAGGGAACATATCGGGCGGGGAGAGGTGAGAACAGGCGCAGGAAACGAGAGAGGGCATGGATGCGGGGCAGGGAGGAAACGCGTATCGTGCGGGGCGTGGAATGGGCCCAGAAAACGGAGGGGGAACAGGAGAAAAGAGAGGGAACGGGCGGGGATTGAGTGGGTGCCGGTTGGTGATGCGGCGAGGGTTGGGCGAGGAAATTGAATGGTTCTTTTTTTGGGAGACGGTTGATACAACGAATCCTCAGAAACTTATATTGGTTTTCGTTAAAACTGTACAATTCGTTCGTGGTGAAGAGCCCGTTTTCATCACGAGCAAATATCTTTCGGTGTTTTAACATGGACTAGCGCTAAAATTGCTAATGATAATTGCTAAGATTGCTAAATGCCAAAATTACTAAGATTGCTAAAGCGGGAAAAGATGTCTGGAACGAAACATCCAGTATCTAATGAACTCGTACTGTATGTGATTAGTATCGAAATTGTGTACAACGTGTAGATGATTAAGAGAGTGACTATTACGGTAGTAAAATTAAGAACCGTAGCAACACGATACAAATATGATTCTTAGCCAATTTTGGTAGCGCGAGGATTGTGCATCGTCCAAGGTGATGGCTAGCGATTCTAGCCACACGTGAAACATACATTTTCACAACGAAGTAATTCCTTTACACATCGCATGAGAAAATCCGTAATCATTCTACAATCATTCACTACTCATGAATTTTCTACCAACCAGCAGAAAAATTAATATCAATTTGATAATTTATGCTGAAATTATGAGCCCATAAATGAATAATCTTCCTCCCTCACAAACGCTCAAAAATGAGTAAAAGGCTTACTCGTAACGACAACTCTTCTGAAACGTCAACTTCTGAAAACGAACAATTTCGAAAACTTATTACAGCCGTATTATTAAAAAAGCCCTCAACCGCGTTACGATAATAGCGTCGACCTCGTGGCCTATTTCGGTCCAACAGTCCCCGCGGGAGATTCGCTGGATCCACGTGCGCGGCCATGCAGTGGCCGAAGGCCGCATCTCGGTCGCAACGACAACTGCGCCTACCCATCCCAAGTCTCCGCCCCCCGCCACTCCACTCCTCCTCCGCCCCCGCGTCCGGCTGGCGAACAAAAACGGCGCGACGACAAAGCACGGCCGTTCACCCGACGCTCACAAAAAGGCGAAGAGGGCCTCGCGGCAACGGCAGCGACGGCGGCGGCAAAGGCGAAGGCGAGTCTTCCAGACGGGTCGAGATCAAACATTTCAAAGGAGCTGCTCGGCCATTACGAACAATCCCATTACGATTCTGAGAAGGAATGATGTCGCCGGCCAAATCTGCTCGCTTTTCGTCTCTCTCCGACGCTGCCCCTGCGCCCTGCCCCGCCCCTCTCCGCTTTCGATCTGCGACGGCGGCGGGTTAAGCCCAAACGCTCAACGCGCCAGGAGCTGGGGCGAGGGGCGAAGACGGTGGAGGTGGAACTGGTCACTGCCTGAAGAGAGAGAGAGAGAGAACGGTGCTCTTGAAGTTGTGTGGGTGAGGCTATAACGGCAGAAAAGAGGTGGGATACAAGCGAAAGTAGGAACGACTCCAAAGGTGAGGAAGAATTGAGGAGTACGGGGAAGAATGCGTGAAGGACCAGTGGTAGGTTGGAGCCAATGAATCACAGGAACTTTTGAGCAGAGATGTGACCAACAACTGGGAGGCAGAGACAATGACAGGACAAACGCGACGGGCAGAGTATCAACGGATACGTGGTGAAACGGTTCATAAGTAAAGACGAGGATACCTTAAATCTGGTCGGGGATGGTACGAGGTGGAGATGGCACGGGACATGGGGAAGGATAATTAAATCACGCAAGCGAAAATCGAAACAAGGACGAAAAATCGAGAAGGATGTCAGAGAGAAATTGTGTAAATGGAAAGAACGAGTGGTGAAACAGGTAATTGAAATAGAGTCAAAACGGAAAAGATAAAGTGGAAAGAATGCAGAGAGAAGGCGAAGGCGTGGACAGATCGGAGACACGAAATAGCACGGAGAGAGGATCGACGGGGAAGGCGGCGGCAGGGGCGTGGGTGGAGGCGGGGACGGAGGCGTGGTTGCCGGGGGACGGCCGCGTATATTGCGCGGAAGGGAAATTTAATCAGTCCGGGTTGCGCTCGGGCGACCGAAAGTAATTCCGTTGACTTTGGCCGACCTGCGCCGCTTTTGACGGGGCCGCAGAACCCGCTCGGGGCCCGATTTCTCCCGATTTGCTGCGCGACCGGCTTCGGGTCCGCTCGGCGCGCCGCGCCGCGCCGCGCCGCGCCGGTCGCCCGTCCACGCGATGCGAAACGGCAGCTTTGCGGGCCGCTCCATGAAGACATAAAAGACCGCAGAGGTAGCCCTTTCTGACCTCGGGAATCCTTCAGCCATGCCATCCTTACATCTCTTCTGAGAATCTGCAGAAATAATGAGGTCCACAACAAGAATAAACGCTTTGTAAATTTTCTGCCAAATTCAATTATTGTTGATTTTTATCCCCTTGGACTCTAGTTCAGTCTTGTAAATGTATGCGGCACACATTCCTTCCATTACACTGCTGAGGTACAATGCACCTAACTCATTCCAACCTCTCGTCTGTTCATGTAATCTCATGGGAAGGATGCGTCAATATCTTACATATTTATTTCCCCGAGTCCTTCGGGTACTCGCAGACAAGAATCGAGCAGCAGCTGCATCCATCTCGCTATCAAAACAAACACTCTCCGGACAAGCGTAATATTCCATATTTAATGTTCCGCAGCCTTTACTGCACAACCGCAAACCCTCGACATGCACAGGCACATCCCCCTTCGAAGACCTCACGCTCCCCCGCTAAGAGGGAAAATAGATTCGTAGGGCCTCTCCATTAAAAACCACGTCACGGCCGCAGCGAGCCTTTTATTATAAATGAAACATCCACGAAATTCATAGCATTGTGAACGCGCCCCCCCTCCCCAGTTGTCACCGTTACCACCATCGCCTCCACCACAGCCAACATCTTATTGAGAACTAACCCCAACACCGCTGATGTCGCATTCACCAACAATACTACATGCAACCCCTGCTCCTCCTGCTGTACCAACACCGTGGACATTAACCTTCCACAATGCTTTTTACTCCCATTGTTGCTTCTGCCTCCTTCCAGATCACCAACATATCGACCTCCCCTCGCACCTCTACCCCCTTCTCCCGCCTCCATTCTATTCCCTTTTCACCGCCGCCCCCAGCACCACATTCACCCCACCCTGTCGTGTGGAAGAAGCTCAAAACGCACTTAAGAGGCCGGGCGCACGTCGCGACCATCCTCCCTCCGATCCCCAGCCCCGCTCCGGCTTTCTTCTATCAATTTAAAACAACGGAGAGGGGGCGGGCGGGCGACCGAGCGATTCCATAAAGAAATCCCCTCCCGGCGCGGGCGCGAATGAAATCCCCCGCCCCCGCCCCTGCCCTCGCCCACGCTCCTCCCCGGGTGGGAGGCGCGCGCCTCGCCCGCCGGCTGTTTGATTGAGGCGCGCGCGCTGTTTGCTGCGGCGGCCGCGGCGAGCGCCAGCGGCGCCCGACGGGAAGCTGAGCGCACAGTGGGCTAAGAACTCTCCAACCGACACTTTTCTCCCATTATGAGGTGATGTAAGCGCGTGTAAATTGGCTTATGGTTTAATGCATAACGCCTATTTGAAGTACTTCAGATAATATTTGCTCGTAGGTTGCATAAGTGTGTGACATAAATAAAAATGCAATGAAAGGCCATTTTAGGTGAATATCAGAAATCGAAAGGTTAGAACGCGTTGGGATGTAGGTATTGTGCTGGCAATACCTAATTACCTATTGAATAAAAAATAATAAAATCAGAATATATTTGATCAAAAACATTGCTTCCCGATTTTGGAAGTCAACAGACCATCAAGAACGTTGGAATTCAAGAATTAAAAAGCTTTCGTATTCCACCGTCAAAATTTTATTTTGTAACAAGATGATATGATAAGAAGACAAGATGATTTGACATGATAACAAGCAACAACCTGCAAATCATTTGTTGTCATTCCAAAATAACAAAACAGGATACACCTGCCTGGAATAAGGCTGGGTGACAATCTGGTTTTCAATACAAATGAGAAGAGTCCTGACACCGCCTGAGTTTCAAAACACGTGATTTTGCCCGAAAAGTTGTGCGCCGGGGACCATTGCTTGGCGGCAGCTGGAGCAGCGGGGGCGCACACAGAGAAAGAGCCGGGCTTTCCAGCTGGCCAGCGTCCGCCTCCACCGCCCCCCCCCGCAGTTTCCCTCCTCCAACTCGCCCCCACCCCCAACCCTCACCGCGTCGCTCACAACTCCGTTACGCCGGCCGCTCCGAGCGCGTTGTTTGCTGTCTTTATTTTTGTGATATTTGTTTTGGGATTTGCGGGGGCAGAGGCGGGGGCGCGTTGTGGGGCGTTCGGTGTAGAGATGGTCGCCACCCGAGCTACGGTGTGGGTACTGGAGGAGGAAGAGGGGAGGAGGCACGATGTAGACGTCCGTGGCGACGTAGGCCTTCGCAGTCCGTCTGCCCGTCCAGGCGTCACTGAGTCCGGACGTCTATCTGACGCTCGTTCCGGGCATCCGGAAGCGAACACGGTCGCAGCACGAGGGTGATCCGACTGAAGACAAGAGAATACTCTCAGACAGTAATCAAACCCTACTCCACCACGTCCCTCGCTCAAACTCGTCCTATTCGGCGGGTCTTCCTTCTCATGAGCTACTTGCCGCCGACGCTACCGCCCCACCCTCGTAAATCTTGGGGCGGGTCTCCGCGAATCGCCCGCCAACTCGGGGCGGAGTGAAGTTGGCCGCCGCCAAAAACTTGGCCCGCCTCGCGGTGGCAAGGGCGGCGGTGCTGGGCGTGGCCGTGGGGTGTTGGCAGCGATGACAGAGGTGTAGGGAACGATGGGGGTGGCATCAGTAGTAACGGGGGGCGGTTGCATGGGAGGTGGTAGTGATGGGTGGCGGAGTGGGAGAGGCGGCAGCGGGGAGGACGGGGGCGTTGGCGGGGGGCGTTGGCGGGGGGCGTTGGCGGGGGGCGTTGGCGGGGGGCGTTGGCGGGGGCGTTGGCGGGGGGCGTTGGCGGGGGGCGTTGGCGGGGGGCGTTGGCGGGGGGCGTTGAAGGGGGGGGGGCTGGAAGCGGGGGTTGCGTCGAAGTGGCGGCGGTTGTGGCAGCGGGGCGGTGACGGGGACGGCGGTGGTCGGAAACTAACTCACCCCGACGCTCGGCGAGGCACACAATGAAGATCTACTGGGAAGTCGCTAGTTGGCTCCGGTGGTATTGTGCGCGTTGTAAGAAAAGTTGAAAATAATTGCACCATGTTCGCTTCGAAGAGAGGAAGAAGAAACGCGTTGTGGGTTCGATGGGATCCACTTGGGAATGAAGAACGTGCGATCTTATTGGGAAGGAAAACCGCTTGTTTGTTCGAAGAAACGAATGACGTGTTGTTCCAAGTTCTAAAGGTTCTGGGGTGTAATTCATACGTCGTAAACTAAAATACGTCAAAAGACAGTACACAAAAATTTGAAGTTGGGGCAATATGTTTTCGCAGATAAACAATGAGGGTTTTTTTCAGTATTATGTACTTAGAATGAAAACTCATCTCAAAAATTGTAAAAAAGGGTTAAGAATGATTTATTAATGGATTACTACCACAAAAATTTACCACATTTTGTGTATATTTCGTCGTTGTTGCAATGCAAATAGTTTGGATTAATGAAATGAGCGTAATCACTCCAAAAACAAATGAGATGCAGCAAAGATGTTCCGATGCTTGAAGCATTTATTCGGGGTCCAATACCCGAGGATAAAGAACATTGAGCGCTAGGCAGCTCGGATTGAAGTAAGCTTTCCTAGAGCAAAAACAGCAGCTAGCAGTAATCCTATTACACTGATGACGCTTATATGAGCGTGTTTTGCTTATTGGTTAATCTCGCCATGTGGCGAGAGTCGAGGATGAAACAAACCAGCTGACAGTCGAGATCCTGAGCCCGCACACGCAATGCCAAACGTGCTCTCGTTCTTTCGTTCTCCTCGCCTTCTCTCGCCTACTACCGCACTTCCAGGCCGGTCACACAGGCCACACTTTTAACGCAGGACGCCTTTTCAGAGCATGGAAATCCCCATGTGTGAAATATGTGTTCAATTTAAATTATAATTTAGAAAATCTTTTAATCTCTTCTCAACACTTTATATCCTTTCTAAGCCTCCTTTTCATCACGCACGTCGGAGCCGCAGCTTTCGCCGTTGGGGAAGAGGGAGAGGGAAAAGGCGGTCGACACCCTTCCGAGGTCGAAAGGCGAGGCGATCACATCTCACGTTTCCTCCCCCACTCACGAGACACGCTTAATCTCTCTCGCATACTGCGCCCCCGGAGCCGAAACGCACGGTCTTATAATAATACATAGGAAGTTAAGGAATAAAAACGTTTAAATTAATTGATTTCCTTGCACTAATACAGGGCATGACATTTCATGTGAGTGTTGTATATGTTTTTTCAATGAGTGTAAGAATTGGTTATTTAGAGAATATTTGAACGAATTGTAAATGTCACAAGAATTCATAGGGAAAGGATAATGTTGAGATAGTGAACATAATTCATGGTCTATTGCAGGTCTGGCCAACAGGTCGATAATAAAACGTACTGAGGTCGATGAATAGTATTAAAATACCAGGAAATTGAATAATTCAATTTTACGTTATTTTTTGCAGTCCTTCACTCTCATTACTAGTTGTATCATTAACAATAACGACGGTATTTAATAATCTTACAAAGAATTTTTTCTAAAAAATCGTGAAAAGAGAAAACACGATTTTTTCTTTGATAACAGACAAATGTTATTGCTTATTATAATTGTTAAGTTTTGTTATCATGGCAGAGTAACTTGAAAATGTGTGATATTTATAGATCCTAATACTAGCCAACAAAAAAAGACACCTCCACCATTCTATTGACAAGTTGGTCAGGTCTCATCTATTGAATGAATATAGTATAGGTTCTATCTGCTACAATATTCAAATCAAACCTTCAAAAATACAAAAAAAAAATCCAATTATGCTGACACATTGGTCACAGTCTTCACAGTTGATCTGACTTTCCAGAGCTTCACAAACTCTTAAACATGAAATTCGAAAATTCAACTCTAAGAACTTCTCCTTTTAACGCTTTTTTCTTTTTCACGACTCGTTTTTGCACCTATTCAATTATTCGCATTTTTCAACGCACGTTTCCTCAGTCTCCTCCCTTTGAAAGGAACCTTTCGGAAAGCGTGACCCAGCTCTTCTCTGCAGTTCGCACAGCAGGTCACGCCACCCACAATCTGCTGTCGTACTATATCTGGAGGTGGAGACGGCAGCCGTAGTCAGGGGCGGTAGCCGAAGGAGGAGGCGGGAAACATAGGCGGAGGCGGCAGACGTAGGCGGAGGCGACAGACGTAAATGAGGGTGGCAGACGTAAGCGATCGCAGCAGACGTACGAGAGGGCAGACGCAGGCGGGGACGGGGGCCGCGACATAGGCGGGGGCGGCAGACGTAGGCGGGAGCGGTAGACGTAGGCGGGGGCGGCAGACGTAGGCGGGGGCGGCAGACGTAGGCGGGGGCGGCATACGTAGGTGGGGGCGGCAGACGTAGGCGGGGGCGGCAGACGTAGGCGGGGGCGGCAGACGTAGGCGGGGGCGGCAGACGTAGGCGGGGGCGGCAGACGTAGGCGAGGGCGGCAGACGTAGGCGGGGGCGGCAGACGTAGGCGGGGGCGGCAGACGTGGGCGGGGGCGGCAGACGGAAGTGGGGCGGCAAGACGTAGGCGGGGGCGGCAGACGTAGGCGGGGGCGGCAGACGTAGGCGGGGGCGGCAGACGTAGGCGGGGGCGGCAGACGTAGGCGGGGGCGGCAGACGTAGGCGGGGCCGGCAGACGTAGGCGGGGCCGGCAGACGTAGGCGGGGCGGCAGACGCAGGTGAGAGACGCAGACGTAGGCGTGGGCGAGAGTACTAGGCAGAGGCAGGAGACGTAGACGTGGGGGGAGAGATTTAGGCTTGAACGGGAGGAATAGGCGAGGGAGGGAATGCCGTCTACCGCCACGCTGGCGTCGCGGGCGCGAGCGTGGGCGCGCGCCGTAGGCCAACTTTTCCAACAAGGGCGCGCTCACAACGAATTTATAACGGCGGCGCGCAAAAGGAGGAAGTTTAGGCGCGTGAAAGGGAGCCACTGACGAGCGGTCAAAGACACACGCCGCGTACAAAGAGCGGCGGCGGTGTGGGCGGCGAGGGCGGTGGCGCAGGAGGAGACGGGGCGGTGGGGGTCCTGTTCCGCTTTAACAAGTTGCAGCGATGGAGGCAAGGGATGTGGATTCGGTCCGTGTAGCTTTGGACCACGTTCAGTGTTGGCTCCATATATCTTCCGGATGCGCTCGTTGTGCAGCACCATTGCCTCTCTTCAAGGTATCAAGGACCAAACCATGGATTCACATTCTTCAGTGCATCGGATAACAGTATTACCCACAGAAACGTCGTATCTGCGACATGCAGCGCAAATTCATTTAAAGGTTTTTTTCGTCTTGAAACCTATCAATTACATAATTATTCAGTTTCTGTGTTCGGAAATGCTTAGGGAATTTGTTTTGTTGATTTAATATCTACTTGTAATTATAAATGCATTTGTAATCTGAACATCATTATTAATTCACACACCCTCGCTAAACATTATTAGCTCTAATTTTATTTTCCGAATACAAACTATATAAAATACATTTTAAAAGTGATTTTGAATATTGGCATTTTTTAGTGGAAAAGTAATGTAATAGGACAGGTGATTATGGTGTAGTTTCATAAAATGCATTGAAAAAGCTTTAAATTAATATTCCTTATTCAGATACGAGGACAATCAGGTTAGAGTACGTTAAATATTCACTCCTTTTTATCTTTTAATAAATAATATTACCTCCTTTAGTCCATAGATCTGAAATGGTAATATCTATTTCATAAATTTGTAGTCAATTCCCAACAAAGAAGGCACGCATGACTGAGGTGAAAGAGTTTCTAACACCTGGAAGCATGCTTCAAGTTTACCTTCTTACCGTCTCACAAGGTGACAGCACGTCACATATTAGCGCAGAATTGACGCGCAGCGCTCGATAAAATTCCCCGCGCAGTTGATATTTTCACGGTAAACAACTTGTAACTATCGTGATTGGTTACGAAAGCTCTAACAAAGTTGTTGGTCTTTCCAACAACCGCGAACAAGAAAAAGTAGGGAGTGCGCCGGCAAGTTGAAGTTGATAATGGCGAGATGGCTTCTCGGTCGACTTCAAAGGGATTCTTCCGCGCGCGCGCAGAGTGCCGGAGAATCGAATTCCCCGGCGGAGGCGGAGGCGCCGCGACGCCCCGCGTCGCGTCGCGCCGCGACGCTCGTAGGCGCCGGGCGAGGACGAGCCGCTTGGAGGCAGATTGGGCGCCGCGCCGGTAGGCTGCGCTCAAGTGGATCCGCTTTCAATTTACGGACGAAGATTCACGCCTATTCATCCGCCTCGGTATTTACTTGGGAATTCGTTAACCCGCTGTTTGTTAGTAATGTTGCTAAAGAAAGTACAGTTGCCGTTCAGTTAAGGAAGGATAAGACGTTGAAGTATGGCGCAACGTGAGAATGCGAGTCACTAGCACAGGAGATCTGTGGATTCGAGTCGAATGTGGTGAAAAAACATAACTTCATTGATAGGTTAGTTGAAGGCTTTGAGAGTTCATTAAAAGAAGTATATTATGCGCTATAAATCATTAACATTTTGTATCTATTTTAAAATAAAATGTTGACAGTTTTTAAAATTTATTGGAACTGCAATATAATTCTTTTAAGAAGTTCATTACAAAAAGTTACAAAATTCAATAACACATTTGCCAATGAAATACTATGGATGTGAGTTCATCGAACGATCGATGAAACAATGATACATCAAGCAAAGAAACACCAATGGCAAGGTAAGAAACCAATATGCGACATTCCGATGACTTGGTTAGTGATTCGAAGAAGATGGAAATAAGAACAAAAGAAGGGGGCATTATTGTAAAACAATAAAAAGAAGAATGAAATGGAAGAAAGAGAAACATGAAATAAAATCGAATTCGGGAATCCGGCAAAAGAGATGGAGGAGAATATCCGGGAAAGGCGAATGCAAAGAACATGAAATAAAAGGAAGAGGCAAAGGAAAATTATAGAAAGCGTACGAGGAAAGTGGAGTGGTTGAAAATTCGAAGAAGCGTCCGTCCAGCAACAACACTAAAGAAATGAGAAGGGGAGGAAACGAAGGCCGTGGGCCGATGACAAAGCGGAGGCCGTGAACCGGCCAAGCGGGAGCTGGAAACTGATTCGGCGGAGAGCTAGCCCAGCGCCCAGCGTCCGGGCGCCGCACCGGGCGGAGGCCCGGAACGGACCGATTACTCAGATTTCTTTGTTTCCCGCCGTGACCCAATTTCGGGAGTAGTTCGGGAAGTTTTCCAATTTGGAAGCCGCCCTGCCGAAGACACTTGTTTCCAGGTCTCCGGCATTGTCTCTCTGCCAAGAGCACGGCGGAAACACGACGGGCCTTTGTTCGGCGCTAAATATCCCCTGGGCGCCGCCCTCCCCTTGCGACGCCGACGCCGCTCCGACGCTGTCGCCGACACCGACGCGCCGCCCGCCGCCGGTGGCGCACCCTGCCAGCGCTGAGGGCGGTGCGGGTCCACGGAAGCCCACTGAGACGCCATGACACTCGCTGGTCGAAAGATGGCCAAGAGAAGCGAATAAGTACACATGTAACTTTAATACAAAGGTAGTTGGGAAGGCATTCTCTGAGGATTCTCTGATTCACCTTCATTTCTGCCAAGACGGATGTAGTGAACGAGATAAATATTAGGGGAGCATAGCAATGAAGTAATCAATTGGTGTATGTGTGAAGATATGAGATACAATATTTTAAAGGGATTTCGTCGGCTGTAACGACAGTGTTAAGATTCGACTACTGCTTCTTGGCCTACAGTGTAAAATATGGTGGAAACAAACGCCGGGGCGGGCCGGGATGGTGGGTAGCGGAACGGGAAAGGGGATGGTGGGTAGCGGAACGGGAAAGGATAGGTGAACGCGAAAGAATGGCGATGGGGGAGAAGAAAGGAGGAGGGAGATGGAAGGAGAAGCAGAGAAGGAAGATGGGAGAGAGAAGGAAGGCGGGGCTGTTCTCCGCACAAGTTTTCATGAAAGTTGAGCTTCCTCGTCCTCAAACCAGCACGACACCGGATGGACTTGGTATCACTCCGAACGTCATGGCACGTTTGTCAGGGCTTCTTTCGAATAATTCAGTTCTCAAGTTACCGATGTTCCTATCTGTGCTATGTGTTTTACTTGTTTCCTCCTAGTTTTTTCAATTTTTACTTCGGATTTTATTTTATTTGGAAAATTATTTGTTTCGCCAACGTTTTGAAAACATCGTTGTTTCTACAAAAATATCGATGTTTTAAAAGTTTTGTTTTACGTTTTCAATGTTTTTGTTCGTAGATAAAAAATTCCGATAATCACAATTATGTGAAAGTTAAAATATCAAATAGTAACTGATGGTACTCTGTCAGTTTGTGTTCGAACCACACAAATGCTGCACTACCTTCACCGAGCAAGGCTATCGCTCACCCGCGGTGATCCGGATTTCCTTCATCCATACCTATATTCCGCACAAGGAGAGACGTTTTCACTTTTTTCGTACGAACAAGATACATTGGAAGAGGAGAAAGTTATGTAATCATGTGCCGCAAAACGGCAAATTTTTTAACCTTGTTTTGAGTTCAATTTTGATTAATACATGCACACTGTCAAATTAAATTTTATTGAGCACGAATTTAATGTTGGAAGTTACTAAACCAGCTTTAATCCATCGATGGATTTTGGTCGATGTATTATTAACATCGATATTTGGCTTCATGCATATTTTGTTGTCGATGTCCCATCACTACTTAGAATCACAGCAAATACGCGCTAGGACCTTTTCCTGTGTGGTTTGGGCCCACAGTGCACTACGATGTCGCGGAATGAATGCCCTCGCTTGCGTCCAACGACGTCCTACGAAGCCTTCCAGAGGAGAACGCAGAACTTTGCGAGAAATCCCTCTCCGAAGGGTTGGGCGCGGCGCACACGAGTCAACAAATGCGCGCGACACGAGCGCTGTAATTCGAAATACAAATTACGTCTCTCCAATTCCCCGATCCGATCCTTCTCTATCGGCGGCAACCGATTACCAAGAAGATGCCGGGACGCTACTCGAGATTCGTACAAGAGGTAGGTGACAACTTCAGAAGCGGAGACCCCCCTCATCCCAACATCGCAGAGACAAAAGTTGCAAGAATCAGATCAGGAGATACGGCTTGTGTATCCTTCACAGTGACAGTAATATTAAATTGCTAATATCAACGTTACTTTGATATTTTCTGTTCTCTAAAATGACAATATACTCACACCTATCCATGATTTTATGAACACTTGTTGTGCATCTTAACTAATTAATCTACTCATCATCAAATATGCCGAAAGACATTTTTGGTTATTTCTACTACTCTGATTCGAAAATCTCACAAGCGTGTGTCGCTGAAAAAATGTCCGAAGTATACCAGTAAATATTACATTGTAATTTATTGAAAGAAACATATGAGGGTCTTAGCACAACATGGTGTCAGCCAAAGGTTGCCTTTTTCTGACAAATATAATTACAGCATTGTGTTAAAACGTGTAGAGCACATACCTGCTTATCCTATTCCACAAATTACACGATAGCACAGGTTGCTGCAAATTCTCCCCACTTTGTATGTATACTGCTTACGTTATAGAGTTCCTTTTTTCAGTACAGTTCCAATTTATGCAACTGTTATAAAAGTTAATTTTCAGTATCCAGCACCATTGACTCTAATTCTACTCTACCGACATTAGTACATGCGTGCTACGTAGCGTGTTGCCTCAAGGGAGCATCACCAGGCGGTTCACCGCGACGTCCCCCCCCCCCGACTCGTCAATAATATCCGCGGGCGGCGCACCGGATTCCCACGTCGTGCAATGATCATGAAGACAAGGCGACGGTGGCGGTGTCCCCGTCCCCGCGAAGAAGAATGTCGACGCGGGGGCGGGGACGACAGCGAGGGAGGAGGGGTGGAGCGCGAGGGCTGGTGAATATCGCAGCAGGCGTTAACCGCACGGGAGAACCGGGGACGCCGCGTCGACACGACAAACCCATCAGCGCGACATCTCGCGCGGCGACGCCATGCTTTATTCAGGCCGCGAACCCCGGCCCGTGACGCAGAGAGCGCCGCCGACGCGCGCCTCCCCCGCAGATACCGCCCGCGTCCCGATTACTGCGACGACTGCCCGGCACTGCCCGACATGCTTTTGTCGCACGTCACTGGCCCCAAAGAAACTGGCCTGTATGCCCTCTTCGACACGTGAACGGGAATTCGCACGTCGGATATCGGCACCAATTCCACGATGAAACGAGACCCCTGCTATAAGAGTTTTTCCTGGCGAAAATTCCCCGTTTTCCGGCGCACGATTACATAACTTTCTCTTCTGGCGAAGTATTCGTAAGGCGAGGAAGTAAAAAGAGCGTCACAGCGTCACAGGAGCACATTACATTTGTCAATGTAGATCTTTCTAGTCACCCCCGAGCCGATGAGTGAGCTAAGTATTGATCCGCGCCAATGGGTCAGGAAGAAATGCAAGATTCTTTGATGAACTTCTTCCGAAGGTGAATGGAAAATCGTCACATTGAGACACACTAACAATAATTATATTATCGAAGCTGACAGGGTAGACCCAATGATAGAACCAACACGAAAGAGAGCAAAAGAAAAACATTCTTTTTTGGAAATTTTATTACATTTTAGCTAGTGTTTTCACATTCAGAGTCTCAAATCTGGAAACCATTACAACAAAAACATTCGAAGCGATATAGTGTTCTAAGGAGAATTCTGACAGCGCCCTCGTAAAGTTCTGGGATGATATTTCTGTAGAACTGAAGATATTTCAAAAATAGATTCATGCACCATGTTACACTGTATTTCCCAAAATGTCGTCTCCTTCCTCCGGCAGTTACATTTTCACTTCAACAGTTCGGAATCCATTTCACCTGCTCTATATTGCCACTATTTGGAGAGACGATTGCCAAGCGATGCCATCAAATTAGGTGAGACTCCTGTACCGAACGTTAACCCGTCTAGTGTTACTCGAATAACCATGTCAAGAGCATCGCAGTCTACACGGTACAAATAGTGCAACTTCCCGCAACCAGTTACATTTAAATTTGGTATTAGCGTGCTTCAGGATTTATTGCGGTCATTTCAATCCTCTTGGCTGTCGGTTCAAAAGCCGACACACATTGCGCTGATGACTACTAGGAACCCAAAACAATTCACGCCAATTGATAGCCACTATTCAAATAAATCAATCGTATCCTGTACCGCATTCCAATAGCGTTGTTGCTCAAAGAGCGATTCTGAATGGTCATGCCCCATTGTAACCGATAAAAATAACATCACAGCACGCCCGCATTGTCAACCATGGGTGCCTAACACAATTTGCGGAATTGCTGGAAGTTTAGTACTAGTCCGTACAGCAAACGCTGCAGTAAACCAATTTATACGAGCATCCGTAAATCGTTTTGGTAACTGTAACATTACGACCCACCAAAACGTGCTGATTATGAGGAGTATTTCACTGGGGGTGCGGTGCAAAGAAGTAGAGAATGACTGAGGACCACGCTCCGTAGAAAGGCTGAAGTTGTGAAGACTACTGCGCCATGCGATCAGCTAAGAAGCAATGGAGTTTCAAAAAATTAATTTATATTACTCCTGTAACGGACTCGTTCACTCAAATAACTCCCGCGAGCTCTTTACGATCTGACCTATTGCCAACTGTTCGAGATCCAAAGAACCGTCTTATTACACGCCCAAGATCACATGTAGCTGTTGGGTGCAATAGTGCGACAATGAGGAGCCCTTCGAGATCGCAAGGTCCGGAAATTTTCCAAACTCGTACTTTACTGCATATGATGTTTCCACAGTCCACCAGTGCGATCTCAAGATCTTCAAAATCAGTCGTTATCACTTGGTTCACTCCACGTGCGAGGTTGTGGGTGGTTTGAGAGCTGCGAAAAGATCCTTCATGTCTGACAGTACTGTTATTCAAGTTCATATTAGGTGTCTCTAAGAAATCAATCCACGCTCTTCTCGTTGGAAAGAGTTTTGACGAAAAATAGATTGGTACGCAGATATTACTTGGAGCAGGCTGTTGAGAGAGTCACATACGGATGGAGTCTGGCAGGCCAAGAAACGCGGGAGGGAAGGAGCAGGAATGTGAGGAATGGAGGAACGGGACTTGCTGGAGCGAGGAGCAGCGGGATGATCCGAAACGAGGCAAGGAGGTGTTTAGTTAATGTCTTATTTTACATGGCGAGACACGGGCCATCGGGCCCGCTTTTCTATATGACCACGCAAATTTCGCTACGCTCCTTTCACCATCTAGCGGAGAAAAAAGGTCTTCCGACTTTAATTCCCCTCCGAAAGGCGTACGAAGAATTTTTTCGCCCATAAAAATCCATGGCTTCAGTCGGGTTTGAACCTGCAAAATTGGGTACAACAGCCCAATACGCTAACCGTTATACCATCAAATCCGCAAAAGTTAAGTTTGAGGGAGAGTGGAAAGCGGCATGATGGCGCGAGGCGGGGCGAAAGAGATCGGGTCGGAAAAGGTGGGGTGGTGGGGTGGGGGTCGGGGTGAGTGGCTGAGAGGGGGTGGGAGTGGGACGTGGCGGAATGGTGCGAGACGAAGCGGCCTGATCCGGGTATGGGTGGAGGAGGGAGGGAGGCGGTGGAAGACGCTGGACGGGTCGAGATGGATCCGGACCGCGCAGAGAGGTACGGGACGAAGTAATTCTGGGTGTGGGACGGGATGACGCTTGGCGGATGGGAGGAGGAGAAGGCGCGGAATGGAGTAACGCTGGGCGAGGCGGTGTGGTGTGGTGTCGAACAGAGAACTGGGCATCGCTGGCCGGACGTTGGGCAGAGCCCCAGAGTGTTTCCGGCCCCGCCAACGAGTCGATTCTTCGCTGAAGCCGCGGGCCGGATCTCGGCGCTCGAGTCCGAAAATTGGACCTTTCCGGTTTGGATTCGACGAGCGCAGGGAGTGGGCGTAGAGCGGAGAGGAGAGGACGGGGGCTGGGCGATTGCGTTGTAGTCCCTCTGATGAGTGCGATGACGGAGGATAGAGTTCGTGGTAACTCAGCTCCTGGCACTTCAGCCTGACATGAAAATTACCACGAAATCTGACACGTCTATTCGCGAAGAGAACAGAAAAAAACACTTCTAGCACTCACTCACATCAGAAAACTCACTGAATGATCATCTTCTTCCAAACCAATAAATAGATCTAGCAATTGCTAATCACAAAAAGACTGCTCACATAAATATAAGACTCTAGAAAACCGTTTAGTCCTTGGAATCCTTTCAATGTCATAGTCAAGATTTGTACTCACGTACTTCATGTACTCACGTACTTCATGCACAAAATATCCCCGCTAGTTCACCAGACAAAAATGTAATTCGTAGTAATTTACATAATTCGGTGTTACTGTGAAAGAGAGTGGCGAACAACCGAGAAACGTTTTTGTAGATGAGTTGACCCTTACAAGCGAGACACCATTTGTTTTCGCACATAACTCTTACTTCTCTTGCACAGTTCTCAGTATTTAACAGCGACGTGGCTTAGCGTCAGACCGCGCTTTAAAATATGAGTAATTTCGAGCTTGACAGATTAATACCACGTGGTGAAAGCAATATGGTGCAATTTCAGGAATTCCGGCAAAAGGGGGTATAGAAATAAGCTCATAAAGATGTCTGAGAGAGCGTGATTTGAAGTCCAATAATGACATGACAGTTACAAAAACCAGCGAAGGCGACGATGCGTAGGGTGATGTTGGCCAATAACGTTCGCCAGAATGATAGATGGAAATATTAACGATTGATTTCCAAAATGTATTTCATGGAACGTCACAGGCAAATGACTTTCCATGAAAATCTCTGTATAGGGGGCGTACTTGTATTACGGACAATATCTTGTATTCCATTCTGATGAATACTTCCGTCTAAGAACATGAATGGAAATTACAATAGACAGTGATATAGTGTGAATCGTAAATCGAGTATTAGTTTTCATTTCAAGACATTTATATCCAAGTATGTGAGCAAGTACACTCAATAATATAATAATAATAAGTTAATATAATTATTAATAATAATAATAATAATAAGAAGAAGAAGAAGAAGAAGAAGAAGAAAAAGAAGAGTTTGGAAATTGAGATCAGCCGAATGTGGGCGTAAAAGCACAAGTCGTACCGATAGTTATCGGAGCTCTGGGATTTGTTCCGCAAAATTTGTGTAAGAACTTGGCTAAACTTCCAGGTCATTCAAAAGACTGGGAAGTGCAAGAAATTGCTTTATTTAGCACAGCTCACATTTTGCGCAAAGTATTGTAGAGGCACCGACAGTCCCTAGATCTACTCCTTAGGAAGCTGGTTGCAACCTGGAGTAGATTTTATACTCGGCCGACTCATAACATCTGTAGTTGTGATATGGAGCAATAATAATAATAATAATAATAATAAAATTTGGTGCAAAAGATGGGAAAACAGCTGTCTGTACCAGCGGGTGGCAAAACAGCGGTTACCAGAGATTAATCTTTGCTATTCCTTCAGGGTCAGAAAGGAGATTTTGTAGATTGCAACGAATATTCGTTTTAGAAACTGCACAGCAAAAAATATTGGAAAGAGAAATTTTAAGGGGAATCCTAAAGTGCAAAACGTACACAGATTGCACTTCTGACATAATATGACGCACATAGTCGACGATATAATATGTCACAAATAGTTTTTAACTGTTTTCACCGTTCAAAAAATTTATTTAATAAAATCTGGTTATCTACATTTTAGATTTGGATTGTGCATTTTAGTAGATAACCAGATGTTATTAATACATCTTTTGATTTTGATTACATTTTTTTGATTCGCCACCGCACGCAGAATATCTTAATTGCTTCTTGAATCGCAGGCTAACAGGAGATCCGAGTCAGGCACAAACAAAAAATTCTGTAGTATTTGGTGACGTTTGTTTTCCTGTTGTCTAGACATTTGCCGATATCTTACTGAGTTACCATTTCCAGCAAGGATCTTCCAAATCTCTTTTGCCTACCTCTGGATGAGGAATGCAGTATTTAAGGTTTCCGACCGTTGGTTTTCTCCGCCTATACAGAGCGTGACATTTTCATGGACACTCAGCCAGGAGTGACGCTTAACGTCTCCACGTCATGACGCGTTCTGTCTCTCTGTGTACACAGGGGAGGCAGTCGAGAGCCGTTTGACATTTTATTATCTCTCCGCGTTCCGCGCCGCTTAATTCCTCCTCACGTCCTTCCGAAGGAACCGCCTGAGATCACGCGCACCTGTGCAGCGACGGCGGGGGCGGCGGGAGAGGAGGAGGACGAGGAGAGAAGAACACGAGGAGGGGAAGATGAGGGTGAGAAAGAGAAGGTGGTGGAGGAGGAAGAGGAGGAGAAGGAGGAAGAGGAGGAAGACGAGGAGGAATGAGGATGAGAAAGAGGGGAAGATGAAGGACGACGCGGTAGAGAAGAGGAAGAGGATGAGGAGGATGAAGAGGAGGAGGATGAAGAGGATGAGGATGAAGCGGATGAGGACAAGGATGAGGATGAGAATGAAGAGGAGGAGAGGAAAATGACGATGTAGGAGGAAGAGAAGTCCTAGGTCGACGTTGATGACGAGAATGTCGCGGGCGAGGATAGCAATGATCATGTGGTCGAGGACGCGAATGAAGATGAGGATGATAAGGAGAGCGAAGAGGAGGACGAGGATGATAAAGATATTGATGAGGACATCATCGAGGAGGAGGGCCAAAAAAAAGAGGAAATGGAGGAAGAAGAGGAGAAGAAGGCCGATGAGAATGAAAGCACACTGCGCGAGACTACATGCGTGCGAGAACTTGCGAAGCCCGCGTGCTCACGGCCGGCGCGCTGCAGAGTAGCGCCGATCCGACGGTCTGCCCACGGGGCGTGTGGGGGATGGGCAGCGGGAGGAGGAGGGGAGGCTCACGCACGCCTCGGCGCCACCTGGCGGTGAGTGACAGGCCCCCGACAGCGGCCGACAGCGCCTGACAGGCTGGCCAACATCAACATCGCGTGCGCCGCGTACAACACGGTCCGGGAGGCACCGCGGAAGCAGCGGAGGCGGCGAAGGGAGGAGCCTTGGGCGGCACGAGGGAAAACGGCCGGGCAGAGGGGGCATAAACACTGTAGGGTTTCTTTCTTTCTTTCTTTCTTTCTTCAATGTCTTGGCAGAAATTAAAAGAAGAGAAGAAACCACGCTTGCGTCCCATCCCTACGGTTTATCAACAAATGCCCAATGTTAGTGTCAAACGTACGAGCAATGTTTACCTATGTAATGTAACCTATATAATTACTTTTCAAGAAAACTCTGTTCAATGGACTATTACCCAAATGGACTATTCAATGGGCTATTACCCAAATTTGTTACTTTTCTAGAGTAGAGCGGGGACTACAGGGACAACAGTGACGCGGAGTGCCGGTAACACTCTGGAGGTGATTGGGATGGGGGAGGCGGTGGCGGTGATTGTGATGAAGAGGAAGACAACTGTGAAGGAAAAAAAAACAAAACAATAGCGGCGACGAAGTGGCGAAAGACCTTGGCTGCTCACTCGGGAACTCTGCAGAGACTGAAGGCGGCTCCACACATTCGCTATTCGGCGAACAGCGAGCAACCGCTCGCCGAATCCCGCGTACTGTGGATGGGTCACTTGCTATTTGCCGTGTGACGACCATTCGGCGCTCGCCCTACGCACCGCGTGTCGGTCTTTTGGACACATCAAAGGGAGCGAACATTCTCCGAACACATCAGTTGGTCGGGGTCGGGCGAGCAGTAGCTCGCTGGTCGGCGAATGCCGAATGTGTGGGGCCACGTTGAGAGAGCGACGTCTCGCACGCGGCTGCCACCAAGTCCACGTCGATAATACGCGCTCGCTGTTTGGTGGCAATCCCTAATAAACCGCGGTACGAGGCAATTAGCACACCTCTTTCGGAATTGATCCCTTCCCTTTTTTCAGTTTTTCCTAATTTGATTCCAATCCCCGATTCCGGCCACTTAAATTTTGCAAATTTTAGGTTGTAGTCAGATAAATGATTCAGTAACAGACAATCGACATTCTTGCCCTAAAGTCTGAGACCAAAAAAGTTCATGTTACATTTTAGTAATCCCAAACTTAGTTAAATGTTTTCAGCTTATATTCTAATATAAAATAAGGTAAATAAATAAATAATACCCAATCTCATCCTCACCACTAGAAGGCATACATGCAGGCGCTCCACGTCCTGCAAGCTCGATGTCAGAGTGAAGCTTTCAATCTATGTTTTCAAATTTTGTGCTTGAAAGGGTCACAACAGTTGCCTGCAACTTTGCTTTACTCGTCTATCGCAAGTTCAAATTCTCTTCAGCGTGAAACTTATACCATTAAATAATATTACCAACTCAATGTTCCAAAAAGACAAGACGCTTCCCTTATCAAAATGAGATGAAAGACAAATTAAACTAAAGCAAATCAAAGACCAATTCTTAAATAATTTATTTAAAATATACTTAGACTCTTCTATTTAATATGACTGTCCTGCAAGATCAAATTGTATTAAACGTGTTTGCATTGATTTGTGTAAATAAAATATTGAAAAACATCAATTCTTTGCAAGGTGTAAGTAAAAGCTGCACAATTCTCATTTCACGAACTTTCGTAAATTGTGATAACGATGATGACGTCCTGATGGCTCTGAACCGAGCAGTAATATCAATCGAACGCACTTCATCTCTCCCAGCAATTCAAGGAACGCAGCTTCGTCCCCCCCCTCTCACCCTGGCCGCGTAACGATGAAAAGTGCCCGTCGGAATACTTCTGTTTTACGACTGCGGCAGCCGTTGCTCGTCTCCTTTTATAACCGGACGGGTGGAGGGGTAGAGAGGCGGGGGTGAGAGCGACGGGTCGCGGGAGCCGACCCGGGACAGGGCGGCGAGACGGCGGGGGCGGCGGCGGGGGCGGCGGCGGGGGCGGCGGCGGGGGCGGCGGCGGGGGCGGCGGCGGGGGCGGCGGCGGGGGCGGCGGCGGCGGCGGGGACCCGCCGCGTCGCGTCGGCTGATTGATAACTGCGGGCGCGCGTAAACGTCGCCGGGGGATTTATGCGCGTATGCACTCGCGCGCACCGGGCCTCGCAGCCTGCGGTTGACGTGGCGTCCACGCGGCGGCGCGCGCGACCGCCCAGCGCGCGACGGGCGCGGACACGGTGGCCCAGACGACGCTTTTTTTCTTGGGAGAGGGCAGGTTATGACTGAGACCGGAAAACATGTAGCGTTAAACATCAAAATATGTACATAAATATGTAATGAAAACAGTAAGAATATGTAATAAATTCGTAAAATACGATATAATATGTAATAATAAAATTCACTAATTATAAAACACATTTACATAATACGAAATTACATTGTTCATAAATTTCCTAAACAAATTTTAAAAATACCACAAACGTCTTAAAAATCATTTGGAGAGCACGAGTTGATGTACAATTTGTACGAGTACTATAAAAATTTCCCATCAGCAGTAAAAGCTTCATCTATTGCTATCCACAACCGCAGTTTTGCAGCCAGATTTAACGCAGCAGAAGAAGAAGATCGTACATACTGGCAATATTTAGGAGCAGTAAACAATCACTACAGCGTGAAACACTCTCATTGTAGTCTTACGCGTCGGCTATAGCTAATGTTTCTTCGAAATTAACGTTAAAGTTCACGAACTGCGGCGCTGGGAATGCGAGGAACCTAGCTGATTCCCCGAAATTTACTCTTGACCAATGTGCTTTGAAACACAGTCAAGTATTTTGTTTAGCATAGAACTTGGTTGGTTTTGTTTTTGAGATTTGAAAAAGGCACTTGTCCATTTAACGTTCTTGTCTTTCGTTTATACCGGGGAGAGTGTGAACATGGCAATTAGTAAAGGAAATAATAGATTTATAGTTCTTTCTTTGTAATCGGATTTGATAGACATTTCGCATGCCTCCGCTACAGGCATATTAAAAAAATAATTTAAAAAAATGCGAAATAGGTAATACACGCTATATAGCATTTTCTGAATATTCACATAAACATTCTTTGTGCTTCACCTGCTCGTATTGTTATATCAGCCTCATTGATTACTTCCAAAAGTGCTTCTTAGGGGGGAATTCTCCTCCTAACAGAATCTGGTTGTTCAGAATCTCTCTGGTGTACTGACTTCGTAAGACAGTACACCATAGAGATTACGAACTGCACACCTTGGACATCTGAATGCCTACTACTCAGGAGACTACTGCAGCAATCAACATGAATGACAAAACAGAAATTTACGGCACTAACATTAAAAAGGGCTATATGTTTTGCGAGGAGAGTAGATTGCAACTTGTGGCTGCTGTCCGCAGGCACCTAAGCATATACTGCCCACCCTCCATAACGCTGCAAGCTCGCTACTCCGCTTGCGTTATACGAGAGAATAAATCAACACAGTCAATATACATCCCACCTTTATGTGGAGATACAACTGAAACTGATCTGCAGCCTATGTTGTTTCTGACAAGATCTTAACAGTGACTGTTATTGCTTGTGCTTTCATCAACCATTTTCTGAAAAGTGTAATATCTGCGTAAACATAAAATTCGGTCTCCGGAAAAAAATTCTTTGTGATTTCCATTACTAATTACCATTACTAAATTTTTTCATTATTAAATTTTGCATTGACATATATCACCATTCACATTCATTTGCGACTTGCTTGCATACCAAAATACAAAACAACCTTCCCATGGTTTTCAATTTTCAACATTCTAATCTTATATTCTACAGAATTTAAATGAACATGACCACGGTATTATTTTCGAAATACATTTGTCATCATTCATGAATGTTCAGTTGTGCTATGGATAGCCAATATTTACTACAATTACTATGAAAAAAAAAAAAAGACAATTTCACGCGCTGCCTACGAAACACAAATCGAAACAGTGACATATCCTTTACATCACCCTACCTGCTTCTACAGCTCTATTTTAATTATCGGAACCGTCCCCACAATTATCACCGCCGCCGCTGCCACCACCACCCCGCCCACTTCCATCACCCCACCGTCACCTCACCCCAGTGCTCACTGTCGTCCTCGCCTCTCCGCGCGCGCGCTCTACCTGTTGCCCGAGCCGGCGCGCGAGCTCACCGGCGCGAAATTACGTTCCGGCTGAACACTCGTCGCGTCGCCATGGCAACGGATCTTCATAATGTTCCTGATTTGCTGACATTTGCCGCGCTCCCAGCGCTGCAATCGCGCCGCGCAGGAATGCGCGCGCCCTGGGCTCAGCTCCCTCGCCTCAGACACCGTCAGGCGTCACCTTGCCTCGGCCAGCACATGAAATGAATGCGACGATAATAACGTGTTCTTTTTCTAAAAGAATTAGTTTACGCAGGGTGGTTTGTTCGAAAACACGACTTCAATTTTTATCATCTCTGAGAATAAATGTTACAAAGGGTCCCCACGGATAAGATGGTAAAACGTTCCCCTCAACCAATTACATATGAGTGGTTACACTATAATTCTAACATACAAATAATATTTTTGAAAGGTTTCTTAGCCCCCGCCCCACCACCCACACCTCTATACAGTCAAAATCGTGTTTTTTTTTATTTCAATTTTTTTCGACAACTTAACACTATTTTTTCAGACTGAAAAAAATATGATAAATAAGAACACAATTTGGACTATCAGAAAAACATTTTTCGATACTTTCTCAGGCCCAAATTCAAACACAAAAAAATATTTTCGAAAAAAAATAAAGAAATATTTTTATTGTGTCTTAGAAGCCTGGAACAGGCTCGAAAAAAATGTCGAAGGTTCCTCTTAAGACACAAATTGTTGTGCATTTTTTTAAAAGATTTTTTCGATTGCTGAGCTGCGGTTAAAAAAATAAAAATCATTTTCCCACCTTTAAAAAACCTGGACTTTCAATATACTTTGAAAATGACTGCAACGGTTCTGTGCATTTATTTTAGTGTACATTATATAATCACTTTTTGCAAACATGAGGAAAACATCGTAAGGAACATGTGACACATTTGTCCCTGGATGGAAAGCAACTCATCATACATGGTAGACTTAACCCACATCAAACTTAATCTATCCTACGCTGGTCGCTGGCTTCTATATCTGTTTGAATTTATTTAGGTTGAGAATGTCTAACGTGCGCGCGGCAGATAGTATTATTCAACCGTTGCAGTTTCAATGTGTTTCTTAATTACGTTTTTATTTCGTTCGCAGCGTCATCAAACGTCAGCCCCAAAGCTTTCTGAAGAGATGATGTAGTCTAGTTAACGATGTTTCGGTAATAAGAAAAGTTAAGAAGGAAAAAACTATTAGATGTCCTTGAAAATATTTTGATACCAGAGAGAGCGACTATGTCTAAAGAGAAGAGTACGCCTCTCCAATTCAGTTTGCATTGTGCCATTTTCGAGAAAAAGGGCTGGAGTGGTGAACAAGAGTGGTGAGAGACAATTTGAACACTATTTGAGATTGTTGGAGAAAACAATGCTTAGTCGGTTGTCTAAATTTCTGCGTACAAAGAAAACTTATAACCTCGTTTCGTATTGTCACTCATCTCGTTTTGCCTCGCCTCGCCTCGCATCGCATCGACTCGTCCCGTCTCGTCATTCCTCGCCTCTCGTCTCGAATTGCTTCTCCACTCGCTCGCAGGAAGGCAGCACTGTAGACCGCTTCTATAAGGATTACTGGAACCGGGAGTCAGAAAACGAGGTGTAGTTTTGCCGTCGCGATGCTTCAAACTGCTGCGGGTATTCATGAACTTTCTTAAAAAACACTTCGGGAAACGCTTGGCTAAAAACACTTCGGGAAACGCGAACATTGAAATGTCTGCCAACCGGCAATTGTTTCAGAGAAACTAAAAAGCAGAAACAAACGAAATCAAATCCAGGTTTCGAATTTACAACCGAAAGGTACTTCAGAATTTGTGATAACATTCTCCTAGAACACTCCAAATGTAGGAATTCCTTAGTTCCAAAATTGCCTAGCCATTTCGTCTTGTTCAATGCTTGAGAGGACCATTGCTTTCGCGCGTTTTCATAGTACTGGCACTTCCTGGGAAACAGAGACGACTTTACGAAATTACTCAATATTTCTCAAACACCAGATTCAGTTGACTGATTGAATGTTTTCGGGCAAGTCAAATGCTGTGGTCATTAGACCCGACCAGCAAGGGTGGCTCAGGGAATCAATCGATGTCACTGCAGTCCTTTGTCCGGGAGGTCCTAGGGTTCGAGTCCTGTTGCTTGCAGAATTTTCGACACTAGCTAGTGTCGAACCTATCTAGGACAGCTAGGTCGAGTTCAACCGCTGTCTGGAGGAGAATTCTAGGGGCCGGCTGCTCTGATCGGTAATTTTATGTGGTTTCTCCGATCAACACCAGAGGACTCCAGGAGCAATACTCTAACATATGGGCCACGGACCGCGCGCGATCTTTCCTTCCTCTTCCTATCTTCACCCCTTACTTCCACACTAGCATGCACTACATTACCACATTTGTCGGGAGAGCAGTCGGGAGCTTAGTCTGTCCCGGCTGGAGAGGGGACACGCTAGTAGGAGACACGCTGGTTGAGAAAATCCCCGCAAACCTACTAGATCGGCACCGGAGCGCTGCGAGAAGATAACTGTCACCTCTAGCAATAAAGCATATACCACAATTTAGGAACTAATGAGCTTGGCAGTCACCGCACCCGGAATATAATCAATCAAGTTATTCGGCCCATACGTGTAGTGAAAGTGTTTTAATAGCGAGATGGGGCGGTGTTTCTCCCCGCTGGATGGTGAGATCCGGCGCCGAACTACAAGCCGGTTTGCGAGGATTTCCCCATCCAGGTATTGCCCGCCAACGGAACTTCTCCCCAGTCGAGACAAGCTCTAGGCTTCCGATTGGTCTCCCGGCATGCATGGTAATGTGGTGCATGTACGGGTAGGTGTGTGTAAGTAATGGGGTGAGAATACGACACGATATTATTCAATAGTATACTGAAAAAAATACACAAGTAAGGAGATTCCTAGAATTCGTAAACAACTGAAATATCTATACACTGAACTATAATTCCCATACCATAGTGACTGCTCGACACCAGTACCATAGGCATAATCATTTGCAGTGATGATTTTTCAGCATTGAATAGAAATGTCTACACATACATGCAGATGGTTTCAGTCGAAAATTTCATTTCGAGTAGTACTTACAGAGAACGGTAAAGAGGCAATCAAATTTTGGGATACATTTGACGAAATATAATGACAAGAGGGGAAGAGCAGAAGGGAAAACCAACGCGCAGCTCTAACCCTTCATGTCGTAAACAGTGCGGCATGGACGAGGGCGTCACGCCCAGTTGCTCAGTTCCTCCCTCAGCCCCACAACTGCACCCCTCGTCTCCGGTTTCAAAGGCCACTTGTAGCGGCATCGCCATCTCTGCCTCACCCCTCGACTCGTCCTGCAGCCTTAGTTCCATTTCCATCCTCAACTCCTCCAATACCAATAGCCATCATCTCCAAACCACTAGTCACCAGAACTATTACCACGCTCACGACAACTGTCAACATCCCCCGCCGTACATGAGTATCACAATGGACATCGCCACATTTTCATGGAAAGACGTCCCCGCTCACCACCGTCAACAAATCGCATTACTTCCATTACCACAACAAACACTAGCACCTACAACCCATTACCACGATCGGAACTAATAGCAATACTATCACCACCGATACCACAAGCACCACATTCATTAACACCAATCTCAGAACCATCATAATGATTGTACGTTTTGGAACAGTACCACCGTTATCATTACAACCGACAGTACTAGTCGGTGCCCCATCGTCATGCAATCCCTAATCAGTCATCTCCCTTATATCGCGAACGTCTGCAACTCCTTCTCCATCTCCAGCACCATCACTCCATCAGTCGCCGCCACCTCCGCATACATATGCATGCCCCTCGCCCCTGCTGTGCCCCGAGTGGTCTGCGGACCGCGTCCTCCCCGCGAGGCGCTTCCCTCCAAATATATATCGGGTGTAATTGGTGTAATAGAGAAGCTACCCTCCGCGCAGTCGTTAATCATTGAAATGATCACCGGCAGATGTTCCAAAGGCCGTTTCCACGAGCGCCCCGCAAGACGGGCGAACATGCGTGCATTTAACTTGGGCGGAGTTGTGGGAAATTTCTAACTTGATTCGTGACAGGAGGGTGAGTATACGACTTTCATCTACAGTCGTATTTATAAATGTCAACTTTTGCTCTAGGCAAGGTTTGTATAGAAACATGGATGATCAAAGAGAGAATTTTCCCCCACAACACCATTATAGCAAAGCACTTCAGAAATACATGCGCGTCGAATGATGCAATTCTCACTTTGACCTAAACAGTACCTTTGCTGTACACCGAGAAATCTAACTGTAATATAATCGATAGTAGTATATATTCATTACATCCATACAGCTTTCCTAACTAGGTTCCGGCAGCACCCGTATTATTTTTAAACGGAACAATTCAAGTTGGTAGAAAACAAGACAGACGACTACCTATATAATCTACTCACACTCACCAAGCAGCACGCTGCCTTTCGTCGAAATCCCAATCAACTCTCCACTCACCTGTAACAAAGAAAATACGAATTAGTATACCTCACTGAGCAGTGGGTGGGTCATTTCTTATTGCCCCTCAGAAAACAGAGACTGTTAAACATCGAGTGAAAGGTTAGGAAGTCATCGCTCCTCTTTCCTCCACTTGCTTTACGACTTCGGTACAAAAGCCACGGAATAACAAGAGCGTGCGCGCCTTGCCCGTCGGCGCCTCCGGCCCAAGTCGCTCCCGTGCAACATCGAGAAGCTATAAACCACGAGCGAGAGAGAACGCAATCTGGTAGGTGTATCAATACCCGTTCAAATAAATTCAAAGTCCATCCTCCTGCGCGATTGCATTTCGACGTTTGAAGGGCGCCCACCTATTTCAGGTTCCTGCATGAATATTCAACCTGCTTACAAGCGCCTCGGGAGCAAACGAAGACGGGGGCAAGGGGGTGGGGGTCTTTTTTGTACACAGCGTTTTAAAGAGAAAACCTTCACTCACACTAGAAGATACATGAGCCGCTTTCGAGACTCGAACAGAAAATGAGAGGGAAAGGCGTAGACTGATTTTTATAGTGAAATTCCAAAACCTAAAATATTGAAGGAAATAACCAATCGTCATTAGGCTTTTTAGAAAAAATATTTCAAGACATTTCGCACGGAAGCTCGTTTGGGAAACAATGTGTTTTTTAAGTTACATGATTCCTATGGATGTCAATTGGTAAGCGAATGTCAAAATAAGTATCAAAAGTATTAATGAAATGAGGTCCATGAAAAAAAATATTTATAGTAAAGATAAAAACGAATATTTCCTCGTTAATGTTAAATTATTTTTATTGCCTCGTAATGGCACTGTAAAGATGAGAAAAACTGATGAGAGATAAAGAATATTCCAGTCACAACGCATCATTTCAAATGACGAGAAGAATGGTGTAGGAAGTAACGAATGGAAGCGGGGAGCCAACATACGGCAGACGGGAACAGCTTCCACAGAGGGAAGAATCTTCTCAAGGCTTTTCGTCCCTGACTGCCTCTCTCGCCTAATATTTTCCACGTAATCAACGTCACATTCTGTTTGGGTGCTCGTTAACACCATTTCCCTAAGACAGCGGAGGGAGCGCGAGGAAGGAGTACATCAGAAACGGCGGCTGCGGCAACGAGGACGGCGGCGGCGATCGTAGGGGAGAGGGGGCAGAGGAGAAGAATGGCGTTGGGAAAGGAGAACCTCGAGGGTCGTAAAGGCGGAGGCAGATCAGCAAAGACGACGCAAGGACAGTGACTCAAGGAAACTGGATCAAGAAAACGGAAGGAGAAGAACAAGATGAGGAAGGAGGGGAGGAACCAGAATTCCTCGAGGACAGTGTCGGAGTCAGTGGGATGGGGGGGATAGGAGGATTAAGATAGTGGAGAAGAGTGAAGTGATAGTTGAAGGTAGTCGGAAGGACTGATAGGGAATAATTTCGAAGAAAACGGAGACAGAGAGAGAAAATCAAGGAACAAGGGACTCAAGAAGAATGCAAAGAAGCTGGTGGTGGTGGTGGTGGTGGTGGTGGCGGCGGAGGCATATGGGTATTGTTGGGTTGTGGTGGTGTGGTTGAGGATGTGATAGCGGATTTGCGCTAGTGGTAATTGTGGTAGAGGTGGTGGTGGTGGTGGTGATGGTTAAGTGGCACTGGCAGTGAGACTATGACGGAGAGTCTGGAGGAAACGACGGGAAAGGCCAAGTCCCCGTCCTGGCAGCAGCAGCAGCGAAGGCGTCAGCGCAGGCGACTTGGACGGCGGCAACAAGGAGCGCGGTTGCCCCGAAACGAGTCGCCGCTGTCGGAGGAGGAGAGGCGGTCGGAGCCCGCAGTCGGAGGAGCGGGCCCGGTAATGGACAACCTCATTCCGTCTAGTTAGCGCCGCGACCCGCCCACCATATTTTCACTCGAAGACGACGAACAAGAGAAAAAGAAGTCGGCGGCAGCGTGTTAGAGCCCACCCAGCCCGCCTTCGTTCTCGGGGGGTAAAACTCTGTGGCATCGGCATTCGTAGGGAGTCAGCCGCACCAGTAAGGAAGAACTCGAGGCAACTGACTCAAAATGGCGGGGATCGCGACGAAGATAGCAATAATAGTAGGAAAAGTGGCGGGGAAGGTTACGGCGAAAGGGGCGGCGAAGGTGGCAGGAAAAGTGGCGGGGAAACTGTCGATGAAGGGTGCAGCAAGGGTGGCGATGAAGGCAACGACAAAGGTGGGGAAAAAAGTGTTGAATAAAGTATCAGCGTTTGCGCTGGCGGAAAAGGTGATGCCCGAAAAGGAAGACGAGGAACCGGAAGACGAAACGCAAGCGCGTGAAGGAGAGAGTACGAGTGAGGGGAGGCAAGCGGAAGGTGTCCAGGAGCTGACGGAGGAGGAGGCGGGACGAGAAGAGAGCGCAGACGCGGCAGAAGACGACCCACCGCCGCGACGCCGCCGCCTCTCATAAACATCGCGCTAACAACCTTCGCCCGGGCGCGGAGTGGCGGCCAGGGAGCCGCCGCGTCCAGGCAGGCCGAGCCCGCAGCAGCCCGCTACCGGCAGCGGGGACCTCCGGGAGGAAGAGGAACCAGGAGTGTAATTGGCCGCCGAGAGAGCGCGACACCGCCGCCACTTCCGGACGGCTAATTGACTTCCTGCGCGCGCGCGCGCACGAGCGACGACGGGCAACGGGCTGCAGCGGCGTCGACGCGCAGACGAGAGAGGCTCGCGGGATTACGACGCCGGCCTCGCTAACGACGGCGGAGGCGTCGCCGGCCCCGCGGTCGAGCCCCGGCGCCGCCGCAATCACCGCCGGATTAGGGCGACGGCGGCGGTAATTGGGTGGGCCGCCCAGACGCCGCTGGCGCTGCCGCCGACGCCGTCGCGGCGACCCGCCTTTCCGGCGCCCGCCCCGCCACCGCAGGAAACCGATGCGGCGCCCCGCCCTTCCCCCCTTCGCCGGAAAGGGAGGGGCGCGCCTCGGCGCTCGGAGAGGGATCGGGGGACAGGAAGAGGAGGGCCCGCGCCAGGCCGAAAAGTTCGCCCGAGGACCGGCCCGGCTAACTCCTTGGCGGGCGTTGTTAAAGCGACCCAGCAACGCGATGTGGCGTGCGGACCACCAGTCCAAAGAATGCCGCGGGGTGGAGAATGTGCGGTTGTGTTTCATCAGTGATAGACATGCACACGGAGGTAATACTCGTATTTCCACCTCTCTCTTTCAGAGATTTTTTTGTATACTATTCGCAAAACGTGAATAAATGTGTATATACAAAATAAAAAAATTATAGACACAATCCTCTTTCCAGTGTCTCTCTAACAAAACTTTCACCCATGAATTGAATACATGAAAAAAGTTTTAAAATATATTTTGACACTTATAGTTAATATATTGTTGATAATAAAATACCCTTAACTACGTAGAAACACAATCAGAAATATAAC
Organism: Acheta domesticus; assembly: GCA_031308135.1. NCBI lineage: Eukaryota > Metazoa > Arthropoda > Insecta > Orthoptera > Gryllidae > Acheta > Acheta domesticus. Next base: position 215,391,284 of record JAHLJT010009436.1, read on the forward strand.
TACACTGAAGAATGTGTCAAGTACAAAATTTGTATTAATCTACAAGAAGAACGGGATTTAATTCGAGATCTGCCGTGGCATAAATTGAATTCAATGTATTATGAATAACACACTTTCTTACGCAGATTTCGTTAAAGCAGAAGGAACACGCACTCAACTCCAGAATTTAAACCACCAACCCGCGCGGAGTGTCCTTCAGAGCGCCCAAGCCTTCGACGCGCACTCATCACACGAGTTGCACGAACTGACCTCGGCCCCGCGAGGGCGGCATCTCGAAGAGGAGGGGTCTTCAACCCTAGGGTTCCCTGGAACGTTGACAGGGGTTCCACAAGTGATCATTATTTGCTCAGCCGAAACACACGGAAAATGGTAATCATCTAAACAAGGAATTTTCACATAGGAACTATCGTATAAGTTTAATATAAATTGGATATAAATTAATATAAATTGGATGTAAAAAGGCAGTTGATTGTATAAACATGTAATATTCATCAAACAATTTTTTAAAAAATATAATGATAATCATACACAAAAATAAGGACTTTTTTTTAATTTTTAGGTTTCTGAGTGTAGGATGTTTTAGGAACATCTGAGTGTAAAATTATTAATATTATGTGACAATTTCTCTATTCTATATTTTTTACTATTTAGATAACTTTGGGAATTTGAATAGGAAAAGAGCACCGATAAACTATGTACTTTATCTGCCACTTTAACATAAGGTTCCTTCAAGGAAACCCTGAGCTCGAACGGTTCCCATAGATGTAAAAGGTCAGCCAACGATCAAGCTAGCCGGACACGGCGGGACGCGACGGGGCGACGGGCAATGGCGTCGTTGAGAATGCGGCGGAAAGCGCGGAGGCAGCACTTCCCACGCCAGTGCGGAGCCCTGCGATCGAGGGCTGCGACGGACGGCCGGGCGGTGCGCCAGGGCACCCCGGCGCCCCGGGCTCGACTCCCGACTCCGCCCCCCTCCCCTCCCAGCCCGAGCCGACCTATGACAACATTCATTTCTTTCTTGTTTACAGAGATCATATACATCGGAATTTCTTAGAATTACTAAACATCGATAACCAGCTGTGATGTTAGCAATGCTGGATTTATAAATTATGTCTAGTTCTACATATCACTTTTTATGTGTGGCATGTTCATTTTGTTTTCATTTTTTTTAATTATTACAATCGAAGTACGTGTGAACATACAACAAATAAAAATCTAACACTATACTAGAAAATACGTGAAAAATGTCAGAACCAACGAGTATATTTCAATTAACAATTGTAAAATTACATACAAAAAACCACTTAACTAGCCCAGAAAACAGTTTAAAGGCAATATTTCCTATTCTCTCCGATGGACGGGATCAATTGATAGAAGGGTAAGAATCAGCTTTACTATGGCCCTACTTCCAGCCTAGGCCTGACATTTGCGTGTAGACAGTTCTCCCGACGTTTTCTTGAGGATAAGGGATGGGCCGTGCCGCGCGGGTGTGGGGGTTTGCCGTACGGTTAGACGTGAAGAGGAAGACGTTAGGATGTGGAAGACTGCATCACATGCAATACATCGGCAGTTTCCTAAAAAATACATCGATATCCGTCGAAAACAGCGGAAAACTGCAGGAAAGTCCTAGCACAGACTGCATATAGACTTCTCACACAGGCTGCGGCAACGTTCCACCCAACTACTTAATTGGAATCGAACATACGCAACGGTTGGAACTGCGACCCTAGGCTTCTCGGTCTACAAATATTGAAACAGGAACTTGAAAGAACATTTCTTCGGAGCCAAAAACTACTCTGCAGTGATATTACATTCAAATTAATTTCATCATAAAATTTTATTCGTATTTTTACTATAATTAGTTTCTGTGACCTCCCACATCAGTACATTCACTCACCAAAACTTCTACAATTTTTCCTTTCGTTGTTTCTCTTACCCCACACTCCGATCTCGTCTCTAAGCGACAGCGTCCTAATGAGCTTTCGTAGCGACGGCGGTCGAAGTAGATACGCCCTCGAGCATCGAAGCCGACACTCTAAGTGGAAGTCTCAGCAATGTTCGAGACCTGATTAAACGTGCTATAGCCAGAACGCAGCCTTTGCACCCCCTCATTCAAATCCATGCCTTCTCTCGATCTCTTCCGTCTACCCAGACGGACATCATCGTCCCCCTCGCCCACCATCGTCCCCCCTCGCCCACCATCGTCCCCCTCGCCCACCATCGTCCCCCTCGCCCATCATCGTCCCCCTCGCCCATCATCGTCCCCCTCGCCCACCATCGTCCCCCTCGCCCACCATCGTCCCCCTCGCCCACCATCGTCCCCCTCGCCCATCATCGCCCCCTCGCCCATCATCGTCCCCCTCGCCCATCATCGTCCCCCTCGCCCATCATCGTCCCCCTCGCCCACCATCGTCCCCCTCGTCCATCATCGTCCCCCTCGCCCACCATCGTCCCCCTCGCCCATCATCCCTCCTCACCCATCATCGTCCCCCTCGCCCATCATTGTCTCCCCAGACCCATCGTCCTTCAGTAAACGTCTTCCTTGCGACCGTCGCTCTGCTCTAAGCGGAATTACTCGCATTATCGTCGAAATCGCCACATCGCTTCCTTCGCTTCTCACCATCTTCGATACTCCATCTGCTTCGTAGTTTGCCCCTGATCTCATCGAGTTCTCTGGATCGGTCGTCCTCGTCCATGGGGTTGGGCACTCCACCTCTTGCTACGTCTTCTTCTCTTCCGCAACACCTCAGTCCTCCCCGTCACCTGCCGCAGCGCGTCCAACTTCTCTCTTCGCGGCGCCGTGCAGCGTGGCGGAGCGTCGAGCCCCGAGTAAGCTGCATTTAAGTCTCGCCTGAAAGGTTTGGAATCTTCAGAGTAAAGTGAGGTTACGTGGCTCAACGACTTGCGAGTTTGTAATAAAGGGGAATATCACGGAAAGAATATGCTGAGCGATGGAGGATTTTGGTCCACCTATTATTTTTAAGGCCTGTCAACCTGGATTCATGTAGCTACTTCTTAAAGGCGTTCTTTCGAGTAAACTCTGAAAACATTTCGGAGACAATATTATGACGCCAGGGTTTCAAATAGCCTAAATATTGCTAAGCAAATGTTTTGTCATAAAGTACTATTTGTATTTAAATGTTATTCAATTGATTTTGGTGTCATATATATCATTTCAATCGTGTCAGCTTGATTTCATAGAATTTTTTTTCTGCGTTAACATTACTTTCATGCGTTACACATTAAAGTTTACAACGCAAGAATATTCTAAGCGTATTTCCGTGCAAATTCATTTTAAGAGGTGTATACGTGTCACACGGTAAACAAAGGGCATCAAGGATTTGATATAAATAAATTAATCAACTATATTTCATGATTCAGAAGAATCTTTTCTTTTCAGACTGCTGAAGAAAATGTTTTCATGCTCTTGATAAAAATATGTTCACGCCTTTAAATCATATATTTAAAAGAATACACGTTAATAAATACAAGTATATTAATTTATTGCTAGGTACGTTATTCTAATCTCAAAATTACAAGTAAATTTCCACATTTCGTTCCCGTCATGCGTACGAAATCAACATGATCCTCGCAGAGAGACCCGTTCACCGACGATACAGTGGATGCCGGAGGGTGTTGCACAGCTACGCACAATGCGATTAATTAAGGGCTTCCTGGGAGCGCACAAAGGCACCGCGTGGCGGAGTTGGCTGCAGTCAGCTCCGAGAGATGCGCTTCTGGAGCGACGAAAGCATCATGGGAATCCGCACGCGACAGCGAACTCCTTCGAGGGTCTGAACTCGCGCACCCCGGCCCCACATGGCTAACGATCACAGAGCCACGTTCCTCCAGCTGAGGCGCCTCCATGAGGCGCTCGATGCGCCCGAGGCTTTGGCACGTGTCAACTTCAAAACGACAGCTCGCCGATTTCGCCACACTATTTCTGAAGCGGTTTGGATAGATCACACTCCCACTACTCCTCTCAATCCACGGAAGTTTTTCTCAAAGAAACTATAATAATATCGTGTAATAATAAAACATTAGGTCGAAACAAATTTTAATGAGAGGGAAAATGTACTCTCTCCCATAATCGCACATTATGAGTTCAGAAGGAATTATCGCTCCAAAATAATTATTGTAGTTGTTGTTAAATTAAAAGTTAAAGAATAACTAATGGTGAAAGCAAACCAATAATTATTATTTCAAACTAACGATGTGCAGAGAAAGTTCTTCAAAGAACTGAAATTCTGAAATGACTACTTCGAAAAACTATCCAATGACGAATAACTATATGAACTCTGAAGTACAAAAATAATACTTGTTCCTTCATTAATACAGACTAATAACTATATGAACTCTAAAATACAAAAATAATACTTGTTCCTTCATTCATACAGAGCTAAATTTTTTCAAAAGAAGAAATCCAATCACGCAATATTTAATTTCCAGAGCAACACCTCAAATTAATGCTCCACTCAGGGAATGAATATTCATGAAAATATAAAATAAAAAAAAGAAGGGAAGATAAATGGGAATATTCCGAATTTCCTTTTAGGAGTTTTCCAGTATTCAGGCGTTCCGTAGGTAATTCAATAACCGACAAACACGGAGGGGCCTTCTGCCGCCAGCAGTGCCGAGAGGCGTCCGCGGGCGAAAGAAAAACGCACAAAGACGAAAGCGAAAGGGTTGCTCCGCCGCCGCCGCCGCCGCCTCCGCCGCCGCCTCCGCCGCCGCGTCTCGAAAACGCGTTCGAGCGCAACGGCCTTTTCCGTTGGCCGAGCGCCCCGCCGATCCGCCAGCGCCGACCGGGTTAACGCGATTCCGCGAAGCAACTCCGCGCTCGCGGAGTGGATTAGGGGGAGTCCGACGGCCTCTGACGGGCCAAATTTTATTTTTACATACGGCGCATCGGGAACCGGAGGGAGGAGGGGCCGGGTTAAGCAGCAGAGAAGCTCGGCGGCGGCGGCGGCGGCGCGGGTAAGGCAAAGCTCTTAAAACGAATTTGCGAATGTTCCGGTAATCGATTGAAGACCTCTGCAGCCGGCGGCGGCGGCGCGCAGGCGTTGGTCCGCGCTGGCAACGCGCTCCTCTGGCCCTCCTTTCCTCCCGCGCGCCCTCCCGCCCTCCGTCGCGTAATCGACTAATCTCGTTACGCGCCCCGACGTCGCGATTCACGGACGCGCGCGCCCGCGCCCGCGCCGCGCTCGCACACGTGCGCAGACACGTGTCCGCGCGGCGGCTAATCCCCGCTAATGGCCGGCGCAGGGGGTGGGAAGGAGGGGAAGGAGTGGGAGGAGAGGGGAGGGGCAGGGGAGGGAGGCGTCCGGTCTGGCGGACGCGCGACGACCGGCCGGCCGGCGAATCGCCGCCTCTTTGCAGCGGCGCAATCAGTTAAAGTAACGACCGGCTGGGTGCTGGGTGGCTGGTCGGGAGGAGAGCAAGCGGCGTTACCCAGGCGCGGACGCAGGCGGTCAGCGCAGACACGGCCGCCTGGCTTCCAGGCGAACGTTCAGGCTCTCGGGGAGACAAAGATTTTCATTTGGGGCTCGGGAAGAGGATTACTTGACCGTTTTTATGATCGCTCTACACCGGGTGTAAAATTAAGTGTAATTACACTGATACTGAAAATGAATACGAAGTACCATTACTGAAAATTATAATAAAAGTTACTCAGAATAAATATTATATACAGCCCATGTGATCAATTAAATACGTTTAAAAGTTTTTATTTTGAATTTTTAAAATTAATACGGTATCAAATTTTAAATTCGATTGATTGATTGATTGATTAGGTTTATAGGGCGCTTCAACTGCTAAGGTCATTGGCGCCCATGTCAAAGTTTTCTAAAAACAAATATATTAAACTTCTAATAAAAGTGTAATTGGTGCACTTGCTTAGTAATTTAAAAGAACATGTATACCTTAAACAAGAACATTACAATTATATTTAAAATAATTAAGCTGGCAGAATAAAACAGAATTTGGGGCCAGTAAAACATGTCCCTATGTCATATAAAATTGTATATTCCGCATTCTCTCAAAAAACAAAAAAGCTTTGAGAGCGCGGAATCGTCATCTCCGAGCACCTCTCGTAGAGATTTGCCCAGAGCATGTCTACGTCGGCTGCCATCAAATCTCAAACAATGCAGGAGGACGTGTTCCACAGAGAGAGCCGCCCTGCACGAGTCACAGGTAGGAGGAGATTCTCCTCGAATGAGGAAACTGTGGGAGAAGTGACAGTGTCCGATACGCAGACGGGTTAAAATAACTTCCTCGCGCCTAGAAGGTCGGGATGAGGAGCGCCAGGGATTAACAGTATCCTTTATTACGCTTAGTTTAAAGGTGGTATTGTGCCACTCTGTTTGCCACGCTCTAAAGATCAGTCGTTTTAAAGAAGCTTTAACATCGGACGATGGTACGAAAGGAATGTCAACATGAGTATTCTCCGTTGCCGATTTTGCCGCCTGGTCAGCCAACTCGTTCCCTACGATTCCCACATGGCCTGGGACCCAACTCAGTATTAGATCGTAGTGGCGAGACAGAAGGCGATGAATGATGTTTTGAATAGATTCCGTCAGGTAGTCTGAGGAAGAACGGGAGACAGCTTGTAACGAGCTAAGAGAATCGGAACAAAGAACTACTTGACGTAAGGTCGTTGACTCGATGTATTTTAGGGCTTCAAGAATTGCATACATTTCAGCAGTGAAGGTACTGCACTGAGAATGTAGCCGATATGATTTTGTGACCTTGATACAATAAAAACTACAAGCCACCGCATCATTGCACGATGAGCCGTCTGTATATAAGAATACATGATCTGGGTAGGCTGCCCTCATTTCCTGAAAATGTATCTGGTAAGCAAGAGGACTAGTCGTTTGTTTAGGCAGGTTGGATAGTCGGAAATCAATATTCGGGCGGAGGAGTTTCCATGGAGGAATGGAGTGACTTGGGGGTTTCATGGGTGTCGGAAGATCAACATTAAGGTCCCGCAGAAGATTTTGCAATCTAATACCTGGAGGCTGAGGCAGCGATGTTCGAAGAATATATGATGTTTCATATTCAGGATGGATAATTATTTGGCGGCAAGGATGATTAGGGAGTCCTGATACTTTAGCTCCGTAAGATGCTAATAAAATATCCCGCCTTCGTTTTAAGGAAGGCTCGCCAGCCTCGGATAGAAGGCACTCAATTCGGCTGGTGCGGTATGCGCCTGTTGCTAGACGGATACCCGCGTGGTGTATACTATTGATGGGTCGCAGAGTGGAGGGAGCTGCTGAGCCATACACTTCACTACCGTAGTCCAAAACTGAGCGGATGAGTGATCTATACAGACGTAAAAGGGTAGTGCGGTCGGCACCCCATGATGTACCATTCAGCATTCGGAGAAGATTAAGGGGAGAGACACATCTGGTTTGTAGTCCACGGATGTGAGCGCGCCAGGTGAGAGACTTGTCAAATGTAAGCCCTAGGAACCTGGCAGATTCTGCAAATGGAAGCGGGTTTCCTGCCAAGTGAAGGACTGGATTACTATGCAAATGGTATATCCTACAGAAATGCAAACCGATACATTTAGTAGAAGAGAATTTAAAGCCCGTTGACGTACTCCATTCGTGGAGCTTGTTGAGCACCATTTGGAGTTGCCTCTGGATCACGCTGATGCTGCTGGAGGAACAGAAGATGGCAAAGTCATCCACAAATAACGATGCCTTAACAGGTTCTCGTACAGTCGACGCTATACCATTGATGGCGATGGCAAACAGAGTGACACTCAGCACTGATCCTTGAGGGATACCATTTTCAAGGGGGTGACTACGAGAAAGTCTATCACCCACACGAACACGGAAGGATCTATTCAATAAGAAGTTTTGGAGGAATAGCGGAAGCTTCCCCTTAAATCCCCAAGAGTGCAGGGTTTGCAGAATGCCGTACCTCCAGGTGGTGTCGTAGGCCTTTTCTATATCAAATAATATAGCCACGAGATGTTGTTTCAAGACGAACGATGTAGAGATAGCTGTTGCCAGCGAAACGAGGTGGTCCAAGGTAGATCGGTTTCGTCTAAACCCGCTTTGGATTGGCGTCAACAGATTTTTATGCTCCAAGGTCCAGGCTAGACGCTGATTCACCATGCGTTCCAGCACTTTGCTTACACAGCTTGTGAGGGAAATAGGTCGATAACTTGATGGCAGTGATCGATCTTTCCCCACTTTGGGAACTGGGACGATGATAGCTTCTCGCCACATGGTAGGGATAGTATGCTCTTCCCAGATACGGTTAAAGAGCCGGAGAAGAAATTCCATGGCAGTTTCGGGAAGATGCTGCAACATTAAGTTGTGGATTTCGTCTGGACCTGGAGTGGTTCTTTTGGCAAGCTTCAGAGCAGAACGCATTTCATGCATAGAGAAAGGGGTATTATAATCCTCATGTGCTCTGCTCGAAAAATCCAAAGCGCGATTTTCCATTCTTTCTTTAAACGAAAGGAAGTTTGGAGAGTAGTTTGCCGAACTCGACATCTTTTCATAGTGAGTGGCAAGTTCCTCTACAACGGCGTCTCGATCTGTGATTATCTGACCATTTTTTCTAAGGCCTGGCACTGAGTATGAGGAAGGGTACCCTTTAATTAGACGCACCTTCCTCCATACTAGACGTGGTGGCGTGTGGCAATTCAAGGAGGACACGTATGCCTTCCATGATGCATTCTTGCTTTCTAATATGGTTCTCCTCGCCTTAGCTCTGCACCTCTTGTAATCAATAAGGTTATCCGCGGTTGGATAATGTTTAAGTCGAGCCAACGCTTTCTTCCGAGCACCGACAGCCCTTGAGCAATCCAAGTTCCACCACGGTACAAAGGGGTGTCGCGAATTACCGGTCGACTTGGGGATTGCAGTGCCCGCAGCTTGCAATATTGCAGTGTTAAAATGAGCAGCCATATCCTCCACACTAACAAATTCACCCTCTGATAAATTCACATTCGCTTGGAATGTCGGCCAGTCAGCACGAAGGACGCACCATTGAGGGGGGCGCGCCAAACCACGCGCAAGTCTATCAATGTGGACGATAATGGGATAGTGGTCGCTACCATATAGGTCGTCTAGGATGGACCATTGCAGGTCGGTTGAAAGAGAAGGGCTGCAAAGAACTAAATCAATACACGTGCTCGAGTTTGTGGCGACGGCAAAATGAGTTGCTTCACCAGAGTTCAGAATAACCAAGTCCGCTGTGTCTATTACTGATTCAAAGATACTGCCTCTCGGACACGTGCGGGAAGAACCCCAGAGAGGACTGTGGGCATTCACATCGCCGACTATCATAAATGGAGAAGGCAGTTGATTTATCAACCCTAAGAGTTCGTCTGCTGATATAGTCAGACCTGGAGGGATATAAATGTTGCACACAGTAAGTGTGAGGGATGGGAGGTGCACCTGCACACATACTGTTTGAAAGTCAGTCTGAAGAGGTACCTCTGTAGATAGCAGCGAATCATGCACCAGTGAAGCAACTCCGCCATGAGCGCGGAGACCATCATCCACATCGAACCTGTACGAAGAAAATCCGCGAAAAGATAGAGGGCGAAGTGGGGTAAGGTGTGTCTCTTGAAGACAAATCACCATAGGATTGTGACGGGACACCAACAGTTTAAGGTCGTCCCGTCGCGAGGAGAAACCATTTGCGTTCCATGACATTAGAGCCATGGTAGAATTAACTTTCTTTTTTCTTCCGACGTTGGGAGCCGGATGCACGAGACTCCTCCCCAACGGGAGCCTCCCCCAAAACAGAAACCTCCTGGGTGTTGCCAGGGGGGCTGGATGCTCGCTCAGAGCTGGTTTCAAAAGTTGTAGTCGGTCGCGACTTCGAAGGTCCTTTTATGTTGGGGTTTGGTGTCCGTCTGACGTCAACTTCCGTCGATACAGTTTTTGTTGTCGATTTCGTGGACTGTGCTGGTTGGACTTTTTTGTGTACCTTATATTTTGTGGGGATTATTATTCTCCCACCCTCAAGGGGAGATGTATCCCCAGGGAGGTCTACTGGTGACACTTGGCAACCAAAACTCACTACTTGCGGGGCAGCGCGTTCTGTTTGGCAGCCCGCTGCTACCCTCGGAGATTTCGCTTTCACAGTGGCAGAAAACGAGCGCGAGAGGTCGACTGGGTTCCTCGCATGGAACCGACGTTTGGCTTCAGGGAAAGACACTTTTTCCACGACTCTTATCTTTTGGATGTCACGCTCTTTCAAAAAGGTGGGGCATTGATTATAATTTGCCGGGTGGGCACCTTCGCAGTTTACGCAATGCGGTGTAGTGGTGCAAGGTCCAGGTTCGTGAGATGGTTTACCACAGTTACCGCACACTGGGGTATCTGCCATGCACCGCTGTTGTGTATGGCCGAATCGTTGGCACTTGAAGCACCGCAAAGGATTGGGCACATACTGTCGCACGCGGAGGTTATAAAAACCGCACGAGATATTCCGGGGCAAAGTAGGGAGATTGAATGTTAGGATAAGAGTGGAAGTGGGGATTTCTCGCCCATGCTCCCTCCTCTTAATTCTATAAACATCTGTCACACCCTGACTCTTGAAGAAAGCAACCAGATCTTCCTCGCTCTCTGTTGAGAAGTCAACATGATTGACCACTCCCTTACAAAGATTGAGTGTTGGGTGAGTGGTCACCTCCACCTGGAGGCCGGCAATCTGCTTCGTCTTCATAATTCTATCAATCTGTTCATCCGTTAGCGCTTCAAAAAGAATGGTGCCATTCCTTTGACGCACTACGGCTTGCAATTTTCCATATTTTTCCTCTATTGCTCGCGCCAAACGCACAGCACTAACCATTTTAAATGATTTACCTTCCTCAGCGCATGCCATGAGGAGGAATCTAGGTTTCTTTGGTCTATCTTCTTCATTGAAAAAGAAACTATTCAAATCAAGGTTTCTTTCCGGACATCTCCTCTTCCTTGCGAAAGAGGGCGGGGGAGAAGGTTTAGTTTCCATAAAGATGGATCAGGTTCATCCTCGTGGTCCCCACCCACCACGGAGCCCAACAAGGGGACACTCCATCGGAGTGCCAGGGTTGCCACGAGGATATAGTGGGGGAATAACACAGCGCTGCACCACCGTGTATCCCCCCGCTCACCCTGGAGTTCAGTACAAGACCTAGTCCAAGCCGATTGATCGGGAGTGGGTTAGCTCCCGACCGCCCGTCTAGAAGAGTCCGAGGCCAAAGCAAGCGTATTGAGGCCTACAGGGAATGTTCCCAAAATACGTACACAACGTATCCCTCAGTGCAAGCCGAACGTAGCACAAGGTGAGTGTTTGGGAGACAAACAGACCCCTCAACCGCCAGGACACACATTCCCTCCGACACGGGTCGCCATGCACGGCAAACACATGGGTGGGCGTTCAGCATACAGAGAAGGCCAGTGAGGAAGAAAAAGGAGTGAAAAGAACGTACATGACATGAAATGAGAAGCAAGAAGATGAAAAAAATGGAGAAAGGAACACTTGAGAGCCTTCTCTGCATCCCCCCGTCAGGACGTGGACCAACCCACCTCGACGGGTTTAAATTCGAAGAATATAATAATCAAGATAGAAATTTTCTTCAAAAGCAAACATCTACTGTGTACAGTGGAAGGTTGTTTGTTAAAATTCCTAGGCTGGCGGTAAAAAAGTATTGCACTTAATCTATACATGCATGTTTCAATATGCTCAAAAGTAAATATTTGCATTAAATGAAAACAGAACATGAAAATAGCAAACGAATTATTGTATTACTGACGTAATCATAAAAATTCGTGGTTAAGACGCGAAGGAGCCCCGAGGTTTTGGCACGCACGCAGTGAGAAGGCGACCGGACCGCTCAAAACGCTAATCGAATTTCAAACCCACTAATAATTAAAGGAAGAATAAAGCGACATAATTATTAGCCTAACTGGACAATGGGCCACTATAATTACTGGACAAAAATGCAAATGAAGAAAAAAACATTAATATACAAGACAAATGCCAAAGGATTGAAGGCATGTTCAAATAGAAGCTGTCACTATAATATATAGAAACTATGAATAATAAATTAAATTTTCAAAATAAACAAAATAATTATTGTGAATTCTAATTAATCGTATCACTAACTCATCCCTACGATCCACTGTAATTTTTACACACTTCTTAAGTACTTATATTTCCTAACGTCATGGAGTTACTCGAATAACACGATTATCTCACATTAAATTTAGGATCGTAGGAGAAGTAACAATTCAGGGGACGAACTCTTTTTTCGCAATACTGCAAAGTGTTAAAACGTTCCCAAAAGATCCAAACAACATCAACAAAATGAATGTAATAAAATACTATACTAATTAGAACTACACAGAATTTGGAAAAAAGAGTTTTTTTTCCTTCTCTCTCCAGTGGACACGAGCCACACCTGCAACGGGACAAAGCCTAATCCGCCGCGATGGGATCCCAATGCCTCTTAATTGCAGCGTCCTCCGCCGGGAGCGCCCGCGTCGCCGCGCACTAACCGCGTTACGAGGAGCGAAGGGCCGATCTGCTGACGCAGCGCCGTTAACGCCGCTAAGTGTTTTGTAATGGCACGAGGAGCGCGACGCGGAGGAGGAGGAGGGGTGGAAGAGGGAGAGAGAGAGAGAGAGAGAGAGAGAGGAGGCGGCGGGGAGGAGAGAAGGAAAGAGGAGGAGGAAATGAGTAGGGGGTGTCCTTCGAGAGTCGCAAGAGCTCCGATCGCCGCTCCCCCCCTCACCATCTCTTCCAGAACTCCGCCCCCAGCCTTTCGCCCTCTTGGGTAAGCGTTAGAGAGCGTGTACGCACGCAACACGGGCGACACGTGGCCTATGACCGCACGTGCGCGCGTACGACCAGCACCACCGTCGCCGTCTTCGTCGTCGTTGTCGTTGACGTCGCCTGGTTCGTTTTCGCCTCTCGTCGGCCTCATTAGCGCTCCAGCACGACGTCAGAGGTACTGAATGGCTACGTTATGCAGCGCTGAGTCTCTCAAGAGGCGAGGTGAAACGTTTGAAACACCATACATTTTTCTCTTAATACTTTCAACATCTGGCTGAAATACTTCTCAAGTCGACATTTTTAGACGCAATCTAAATTTAATGGAAGCCTCTTTCATTTACATCTAAATATCTATTTTCTTGCAAACGGGCTGTCTGTTAAATGTCTGTTAAATAACTGATTCATATCCTCATACCAACATACTAATAGCTCATACTCATATAAATGATCATATCTACTTCAAATTAAATAATTAAACATTATTAATCAATAATATGAAAGTTCCAATTAATCATTCAGTTCATCAATTAGTCATTTGGTTCATTAATATTCACTCTGAACGAATAAAACGATTTTTTAATCACTTCACTGAATATAACGAATGCATCAATATTTGCAACATTGAATCAACACACAACAACAATAACAACAACAACTACTATTGTGAACCTATGAAGGTAGATGAATAATTCCTTTTTCTGGAAAGACGATATCCCATTTTTTTAAAATAGCAATATGGAAATTAAAGCCTGTTTAATAAGGAAATCAAAATTCAGGCGACCGTATAAAAAAAATAAAATTCAAACGCACTTCAACTGCCTTGGTGGAAACACATACTATTGAACGCTCAACGAACAAACAAAAAAAGGAACAATGTCTTTTCGTTGAAATCTTTCAATCCTGCTACCTTCCTTGGGTGCGTCTACATGAGGACGCGTTCTTAACTCGTGAGAGCAATACTGAATGCGAGCGCCCGTACACGCGCCTTCACTCGCGGCCCCGGCCCCGGCCCCGCCCCGGCCGTCGCTCATAAAATCGTTCGCATGTGAAGAATGTAGCGTGATCGTTGTACAGCCGAAAACAAAATTATGCCGAACACGAACGCGCGCTCGAGCAGCCAGGACGTTCACTCTGCGCCGCCACATAGAGCATGCCACGAAATTTAGGGCCCAAATTGCGGAAACTGATTTGTAGCATGCTATCTGAGCTTGTGTCTTTTCCTAATCATAATCACTATCACGTATTCGTTTCAAACAACATAATTCTAGAAACCGTTCCTAGAGTAGTGTTTTATTTTAGATATCTTCCAGCTTCAAGCCGTTGTACGCCAAGAATGAACGATGTAACTCCCAGAATAGAGAGTTCATTACGTTCCATATAAATCAACCAGCATTGAAGAGTACGTGGCCATTATGAAACCTTTAAATTTCAATTTTCCTTAAAAATACACACACACAATTTATTACATCTTTCCAATGTAAATGGATTAACACAAATTACTCAAAGTCAATTTTTAGGAATACAAAAAAAAACTTTGCGTTGCATAGCTAAATTGTATTAAAGCGCCTGGTTACCTTCTTTTGAAAGACCCTATAAGTGCAATAATTTAGAAGATTCTTTCAGCATGGAGTTTCAGAAACCACGATTAGCAAAAACGAGTTTTATTCTCAAATTATATTTAAGCGCTGACAACTTTCTTTTGAAACACCCACTACATATATTTTTCCACACGCCACGCACACGCCATAAAACTCGACACGGCTGTGTCGCGGTGTTAAAACACACCGCATGCTTCATTAAACAACAACTCCGGGGCTAATTATGTTTCTCTACAGACTTTTGTTTCCTCGGCTAGGCACCGCACATTGGGTCGACAAATCACACACTCACCTGGCTCTAGTCAGCTACTTATCACCGCGCTTTTCAGCAAGCGGAACGCACACACACACGTCTACACAAGAGCTGCCACGGCACGGGCACATACACACGCCCACGTCCACACTCACACGCGAGAAAAACCTCCCCACACAAAGTTCGCACGTAAACAAAAAAAAAATGCGAACAAAACACATGCGCGGGTGAAGGGAGCACCTACCAGCTGCCGTCACGTGAAACAGGGACGCACGAGTTTAAAAAAAACAAACGCGGCGCGCAGTCCACTCATCTCCCTAATTTCTCTATCTCGCCCTCCCTCTCTGTCACTCGCACCGAGACGCTTTGTTACTTTTCAGAGGAGTGGCGATGGTTGTGATGGTGAGTGCGATTGCGGGAGAACGGGCGGAAGTCGATGTGTCAGACTCCCGTGCAGAGGGGATGGCAATGGCAATATCCCCAAAACGTGGTTGCTGGAGTAATGGGGAGAATCAGGTGGTGACAAACGGGATAAATGTTAAGTAAAAGTAATCGCAGAATAGATGGAATGTTTGTATATGTAGACCGCGTGAAATTTACATTCATTCAACATTCAAGATGGTCACCAGGTTAAGGAATCCTATGCTTGAAGGGAAGAAAAGGCGGCAGATCTAGCGGCCGTGGGAAGCGTGGTAACAGAAAAGTCGATTATACTGGTGACTGCGTAATTGATGGGAGAGTATTCAGGTGAAGAGGAGGTTGAGGGCGGCAGAAAACTGACAGAAACACGAGTCAGCGTGTACGGGAACAGCGGCGACATGGGCATTAACACCAGTAGTGGAAGTGGCAGCGGCAAATACAGAAGTAGAGGAGGCAACGAAAGGGGCGACGACGGAAGTGGTGGTAGATGACAGTGAAGATAGACGCGGCAGCGATATTTGAGATGCTGGTTGTGATAGCGTCGATTGTGGTGATGTCGGTACCTATTGCACTGGTGTCAACGGTGCACGTTAATGGAGAGAGCGGAGACAGGCACTTGTGATATTGTAGTGGGGGCGTTAGTAAGGGTGAGAGTGGCTTTGGCGGTGGCATTGGCGGTGGTGGTGGTGGTGATGGCGGAAGCAGCGGCAATGGTGAAGGCGGGAGCGGTGGAAGAGATGGTCGCAATGGCAATGGCGCTGGTGGGGACGTCGTTGGTGGCAGATACAGTGACGGTAGAGACGGTAGTGACGACAGTAATGGGAGTGGCGGTGGAGGCAGAAAGGTGGCAGGGGCGGTGGCTGTGTTGGTGGCGGGGTCCCGAATGGCTGGCGTCGCCCCAGCTTAAGGGCCATTGATTCGTCCCCGTCAATGGCTTCGCTTACGTATTTTGTCCGACACGCCCGCCCTCCGCGGCGCCCCGTGACAAAACGCTCGCCCACGCCCGCGTCACCCCTCGGTAGCCCCGCCCCCCGGATATGCAGCGCCCAAGTGGCGCATTAGTCGCCACCTCTCGCCTCTCCCACATCCCCAGGGCCCGCGCTCCCAACTTCACCGCGCTCATGTCATGAATAGGATAAGAAATGTAATGAAAAGAAAGGAAAATAATGAAAAATAATGAAAACAGGAGAATAATAAAAAAGGAAAATAACGAAAAGAAAGGAAAATAATGAAAAGAAAAATAAATAATGAAGAGAAAAATAAATAATGAAGAAATGGAAAATAACAATTAAAAGGATAGAAATTAATTAAAAGAATAGATAGTTACGAAAAGAAACAAGAAATGCTTAGTAATGAAAATCGTTTTCGAAAAGTAATACACCCATCGCAAATTTGTTTACTCAGTGCGAAATATTCCCATTACACAAGCAGTCTCATCTTGCAACTAATTCAGTTTGACAGGTGTTAAGGATAGTAGTTGCGATTTACTAATAGAGAAATTTTTGATATTGTTCAATGGTTTGCCGTAATACAAAAAACCTGCTAATCCTCGTACAATCTTATTGGGTAGCATTGTATGCACCATTGTATTTTCCTTGGGTAACCGAATTTATTCTGCGGCAATCACTGGAATGAGTGAATCATTCTAATGAAACTAATGCAACAGAGATATCAGTGGTGAATTTGTCGCAATATTTTACTTGTGATGCAAAGCAAATATGTGTATTGTAGGGCAACGTATAGCACATTGATATTCAGGTAATGGAGTTCAAGACAGGTGTCTAATTAAAAGAGTAATTGATAAGATTGTCAAAAGCAACAACTTTAAATTTTTCAAGTTGAACAAAGCACATTTCAGTCTGAACAACCCTCGTTCCATTCAGTATTAGATAGCCGTCTTGTCTGAACCTAGGGCCACTGCCGTCTCAGAATCTCGCTGAAGATGGCCGCAGTGCGACCGAAAAATCTTTCTGCCAAAATAAACACGTACGACAAAACAACGCCACAAATCTATTTCCATGATGCAAATGCACATGTTGCTCCACACCATTTTCTACCAAAAACCAAGTCTTGAGCAGAGACACCACACTAAGTAGAGATATCGCTGAATATTCAATAATGTATCTCTGACACTTGTTAATTGTGAAAAAACAATGGAATTGTTACACTGCACGTATCAATTAGATAACATTAATTACTTCCACTAATTCCACTACCGATCCAAATGAGAAAACGTCTTCAATAAAGAAGCTTTCCTTAATAGAGATGTGTAAGTAATGGGGAATGAGGCCAAGAACACATTGAAAGTAGCTCCTTCGAAACGCATTTTCTAAACACAGATTTTATCTCGCCACTAATGGCCTTTAGTTGGGTGTAGAACTAATCACTCGACAAGTTACGAGATTCATCAGAAAGCGATGAGCTATGCGATATATTCACATCTTACGCAAGCAGTTGGCTCTAATTACTCTACGCTCTTGCAGTCTCATTATCATCCTTATCTAAATACCAGTATTAATGAAACTAACGAGTGTATCCATTTCCATTTCGGAGGAGCGCATCCAATTACAATGTAACTTTCGTAACGAGTATTCAGTTCTCGGGTTATTCATGCCATGGCACCTGCGTATACAATGCACATTCCTCGTAACTGGCGTCTTCCTTCTCTCACTTTTCCTTAATTAGAGGCGTTGAAAATGTGTGTCGAAAATTAGTGAACATTTTAATGTCGCAGCAGATCCATTCCTACCCCACTTCTAACCCAAGTGAAAAATGCATTATGCATATGCGCAGCGTAGAACACATCGCATTATTTCCTCTTACCTTGCATCAGCCATACGAAATCAGGTGAAGTTTTCTCTCAGTTGATAACAAACGAAATACTACAGTTGTGTCTCTTTCTCCATTATCGCATGACACACATGGGGAAATTATGTAATTTCACGTCAAACCTCTGGTGTTCACAATTTCTCAGAGAGAGTGAAGCAATTTCTTTGAATTGCAACAGATTACTTTCACGAAAGAACCAAAAACTCATCGCAATCCTCTTTTCACTTCCAATCCATGTCATTAAATACCATGAAGGTCTAGTGGCAGAATGAGTAGGGCTTTTCCAGACATCTAAAGTGTCCTTTCGTAAAAAAAAAAATGTGAGCGAAAAATTAAATATTCTCTACATAGCTAATATCAAGCAAATTATATAAACATACAAAATTTAGGCTAATATTAATATTAATAACTGTACAATTATTATATTTATAATATTAATTTTAATAATAAATTATTAACCATTGTAAATTTATTTACTTAAAATCTAAAGATATTCGTGTTAGACCATCTACGGAGATATTTCAGTACATGTTGCTGAATACGACAAATCGCTGAAGTCAGTCAATTGTTTTCTTACGCAATCCTCTACACGTTTATTCGTGCCTGTGATCCTCGCATTTGTTATGCGAAATTAATATCATCTAAGATCCGAGATAAGGAAGAATAAGAACGAGGAGGAGGAGGAGGGAGGTGCTTTTAACTCGGCCCAATAACATCATCATCATCATCTTAAAGACCAAAAAAGTGCCTTGACGCTGCCGTCATGACATTCTGTTCTCCGCTGTCCTTTTTGCGTCATTCTGAAGTGTACAATATATATATATAAATAATAATGTATGTTCTACTTTTACAAAACAAATAATTTATTAACACATTTTTGTTTCTCGTTTACGAAACCTCGGTACAGCGAGACCTCTCTAGCAGGTGAATAATGAAGATGTTTCCACTTGAAAAGAAAGTTTCTTTTTTCGATTTTCCCCCTTATTTCTCACGTACCAATATTTCCTTTTCTTTTCCGCCAAGTCTCTTCCTCCCCGACCTTTCCTTCAAGTTACTTTTATTCACATCGCAAGATGAGGAGACGGGTTGAGCGAGTGTGTCGAGGACGCGGGGGCGGCGCGGCGCAGTGCGCGACCGCAGAGGCGAGCCAGGACTTTAACCCGCCCCCGTAAACCGGATCGGGAAAACGCCCCTAATTGGCTGAGGGTGGCCGAGAAGCCTGACAGCGCCGGCGAGGCGGCAGCAGCAGTTTTGTTGGTGTGAAACTGCCGGTCGGGCGGCTTGTGGAACTGCTTTCGTCTTCAGTTTCGTGATCGGTTTTGCTGATTTTTGTTTGTTTTTTGTTGTTTTTCTCGCAAGTGGTGTGTAAAGGTATCATTTTTCGCGGAAAAATACTCTGGATTTTAAAAAAAAAATTAAAACAAGGCTCTATTGTTTCGTACTGAACGTATGTAAATGGTTTTACGTACCAAGAATGTCTAATATTTAATATTGACCGTTTACCTCAAATTAAAAGACGTAATTTGAATTATGGGAAAATAATACGAGACTAATTAAAAGAAAATGTGTATTATTTGATTTCTTCAGCAATATTTATTTATAAATCACTTAAAACGATTTTGTAAAATTTTACGATGTAATAACGAATATTTTAAATTTGATGTGACGGTGTTTTTGATCGTTGGAGTACGAAAATACGAACTAATGATATTCTTTGAACTAATTACGAATTCTGCCAATTGATATATGAACTAATCACGTCCCAGATGCGGTACAATAACATAGTTGATAGTTCTCAGCTAATTATAACGTTTTGATGCAGCAAGTATAAAATGAGATAGTATAATTCACGACTAAGAGGGAAAAAAATCCTCCTCTCGACCGCAGAGTCAAGGGGCTCGCGCGTCAGTGTCATGATCCGGCGTCAAATCCTCGTCGCAAATATCCGCCGCGCGACCCTAGAACAGGATCAAGGGCGGCGAAGGTGATTACACGGACAGAGGAGCAACTCGCACTTCCACGCAAAGCCGCTTCAACTCCCAGCGCGCGGAACGCAGGGCGACTCCCCCCCCCATTCTCAACTCCCCTCCTCCCCCCTCCAGTGCTGCAGGCGGAGGCGGCGGGGGCGGCGGCGGCGGCGGCGTCGCGACGCGGCGAGTTCGTGCCGTCGGAAACAAAATGCTGCCGCTACGGCGCACCGCGTGACCGCCAGACTTTAAGCCGCTCCTCTGCGGGAGTTGGCGGCGGCGGCGGCCAGAGGGATGGCGACGGTGGGGGTGGAAGGGGTGGTGGGTGACACGTCGGTCGATAGACTACGGGAACAGGATGGGAAGAAGTAGAAGTGGCAATGCACCCACCGCTGAAAGCGGGAAAGAACGAAGAAAGTGGTGAGAGTGAAGTGACAAAACATCGCAACGATCGAAGTGACATCTATTACATGTTTGTACCCTTTCCCGCCACTGACAATAGACGAGAAACGTCAGTGACAGCGGTAGCGACAACAGAAGAGGCGGTAGTGGCCACGCCGACGGGCGAGACGCAGCAGTGGCTTTGGCACCGCAGAGGTGGCAGCGACGACGACGGCGGCGAGTGCAGGAGAAGGAACGCGTCGACGCAAGCACCCACTCCACCGCCCGCGAAGTTGTCGCCGCCACCGCCACTGCCACTGCCACCACCGCCGCCGCCCCCGCCCCCGACGCCGCCGGCGCATTAGTCGCCTTGTTAGCGGGCCAGGCGGCAAAGTGAGACGAGTAAGAAGTCGGATGCCGCGCGGATATGCCTATCCATCACTGCCTGAGCCTCCGTGCCTTTTGTGAGCGCGTGGGAGGGATGAGGAGGAGGAGGCGGCGAACACTTGTGGCTCGGGGCTGCGTTCCCTGCGTCCGCCCACCGTCCTCTTCCCGTGAGGCGCCATTTGCAGCGAGAGATCCGCGTCACTCACAACGTATTCGGAGAGTTGTCGCGTGAGGGTTCAGCGCGTCGGGTGGGGAGACGTAAGGGCTGAGAGTGAGAAGTGCTGAATTAGAATCCAAACGAAAGCATAGCGAGGCATTGTTTTAAAATTCGAAGTTGCAATTTTTTTTGTCGAATGTGACATATTTGTTTTGTTAGAAAAACTTGCACAAAGCGGAACCTCAAGAGACCAGAATTTTTTTTTTTTTCATATTAGACAAGATTCCGCTTTATGCTTATGAAATACTGAACAATTTTGGATTGGCAGGACCGTGATTTTATGTTCACATTAGACAGATTTCCGCATTATGCACGTTCCGCATTGAACAAGTTTTACTATGTATTAAAAGTTACTTTTTCATATAATGCTTCTTTTTCCATCACTGCCATCACTTTTCGAATATCTCTAAGGTGAATTAAAATAATAAATAAATTATAGGCGACATTGCAATGCTAAGAATGCTTCAATTCCAACATTGTCGAATTGATAATAGTGTTTGTGTCACTCCTAACAAGAGTAATTTTTCAATTTATATTTTCTAATATATTTTTGTCCTTTTTTTTTAGATTTTGGACGACCACAAATTAAGCGCATCCAAAGTAATTTTTCACACATATCAGGCCATCTATGTCGATATAAGGAAATAAAGCAGAGGCATGTTTATGAAATTCGAAAGCGCATCTTTTCCTTGAAGTGCTGCTTAAATAGCACCAAAGCCACCAATGTAAATGATTTGAGAGTTAAGTGCGGTGAAACGTGCTCCACCAGCTGCATTGTATGCTTCAGGAAAGGCAGAGCCTGGAGTTCTAGAGGACCAAGATGAGCACCTTTCCTGTCGTCGTACTAAAATTTCACACTTTCATACACTACAACTTCCGTACTACTCGTACTTGCAGGACGAATTCTGGCAGACTGTTTGGAATCAAATCGTGCTTTGCGTTATTACATTTGTCCAACTACTCACCATAATTATTGATACTTGAGAAGTGCGAACGGTAAAATTAAAGAACATAAGCCAATTACACTGCTCGTACGTATTTACACAGCAAAGTAGGGTTGTCCATCAGAAGATGAATGTACGTCGTAAAACTCGAAAAAGTACAAACATTATTATCTAAAATCAATACATCGATTTGTGACTCATGTTTCAAGGTTTCAAATGACAATGATACATTAGTCTTCGGGTTGGAAATCCAGTGGCATATGAAAGATGGTGAGTAACGGAAAGTGATAAGACCTTCAGGAAATTTCAGGTCTACTTTAGAAGTTTCAGATCTTAAAATGTACAGATCCAGAAAATTGTTAAGAGAAAGGAAAGTACAATCAACTTAAAAGCATCATAATCGTATATTAACACCCGAGAGATCCCACGAACAATCCAAACGTCAGTACTTCAAAGGAGAATGTAAGCATTTGATTTTACATACTAGTTTACACAAAATAATGAACTGCTTTTCTGCATTGAGTCATCATCGAACTGCGAGAAAAGCAGAAAATAATTTATAAACCCCATATATTATTTTAGATCAAATACGAACAATCGCGAACTGTTTACGTTGCTCTATTCTGGCGAAAACTAATAACGGGTGCAATAATTTACGTCATAATGTATTGGCGTCATTTATTTCACATACGTAGTGAGGAGCAATAAATTTACTTTTTATATCGACATGAACGTGCTTCAGTGACACACGTTTCTATGTAAATGGACGCTCGAAAATAGCGCCAAACACGAGCACACACAAAAATTCACAGCGGATCTGTAGACGAAGTTTCCCTTTAAGGACGCCCAGCGCGAAAAAAAGAGCGAAGCCTTTTAATCCCGACACAAAACCGGAACGTGACACAGAAAAACGCACGGGGATAGAAAATGAAGCGTTTTATCAACGGCAGCGCCTCTCACGTCCGCACGCGTCGAATAAACGCGCGCGCAATGCTCCCTTTTTTTATCATCATCACGCTCGCACCGCCACCTCCGCTAACAACACTATCCCCAACGCAACCACCTCCGCCACCGCTCTCGTCACCATGACACCTCCACAGCTGCCACTTATTCTCTTCGCCATCTCACCGACACCTCCGCCACCACCAACACTATCCCGCCGCAACCACCTCCGCCACCGCTGCCGTCACCACGACACTCCCACAGCTGCCACTTATTCCCATCGCCTTCTCAACCCCACTTCCGCCACCAACCTACTCCTGCCGCAACCACCTCCGCCACTGTCCCGTCTCCTCCCGTTCCACCCCCACAGCTACCACTTATTCCCATCGCCATCCCTACGCCACCAACACTACTTCAGCCACCGCGTTCGTCACCACGACACCCCCACAGCTGCCACTTATTCTCACTGCCATTTCACCGCCACCTCCGCCACTGTCCAGTCACCATGACACACTCGCAGCTGCCACTTATTCCCACCGCCGCCGACACTATCCCAGCCGCAACTACCTCCGCCACCGCGCCCGTTATCATGATATCTCCAAGCTGCCACTTATTTCCCACCGCCACCAACACTATGCCGGCCGCAACTGCCTCTGTCACCACGCCCGTCACCATGATATCCCCATATCTGCCACTTATTCCCGCCGCCACCTACAATACCCTCACTGCAACCATCTCCACCACCGCGTCTGCTACCACGACAGCTCCACAGCTGCCAGTTATTCCCACCGCAGCTCCGTCACCACTACCGGAAGGGCCGACGCCAATCGTTACCATGGGGATATATCTCCCACTCCGATCAAAATCTTCTCATCCCCAGATTTCTGAAAGGGAGAGGGTCCATTACCCCGTCGCACACACGTGGGCGTCACACGTACACACAAACACATAAATACACACACAAACATACATACACATTCACGGGCTCGGGAAAGGGAAAGGGTAGAGCGGGGACGCCAAACAACCAATCGACAGACGACGGGCGAATCGATATGGAGTGTTCGCGCAGCGCGCGTGGGAGCGGGAGCGGGAGCGGAGCCGCGGGAAGAAAATGAAGCTGCCTCTAATAAACACTGGCAGCGTCGCGCGCGCTCGAGCGGGCGCGCTGCTCTGATTGCGGCAGCCAAGGGACGTCGAACGGCGGCGGCGGCGGCGCTGCTACCGGAGGTGGAAACGAAGAGGAGGGAGAGCAAGGCGAGTGTGAAAAACGATGGTTCGTTCAATGCGGAGGGTAGGAATTGGAAGAAGGGAAGAAAAACTCTGCTCCCGAGAGAGGTGCAATAGGAGGCAGGAAACATGAGAAGAACGTAAGATTGTATAAGAAAATGAGATAAAAGAAAATGCAGAGAGAAATCGTTTATGATATTTTTTACTAGAAACAAGTGGCACACAACGAAATTCGGAATCGTAAATTGAAATTTCTATATTGCACATTAAGTGTGGTATTGTGACAACAGAAGGAGGGGAGGAAAGCGGGGAAATAAAAGGAAGGGTATATGTGAGATAGAAAGTATTTGGTCAGTGAGAAGAAGACAATGATTGAAAGGAGCCTTCAGTGCCAAGATTTCTTGTTCGTTTGTGGCAGGAAACTATTAACACAGTATGCATTATGGTAGCAAATACAAAGTTATCATCACTAGCAGGTAATGTAGAAATCACTGTAATACACAAGAATCGCGATATTTAAAGGACTTTGATTACATGAAACTTTCTAAGGTCAGACGTGCGCTAAGACGACGCAAGTGAGAAATATGTAAGATAGCTTGAATGGTGTGCAGTTTCGACGTCAGCGATCTAAACCATGAACGGCGAGTATGTGGGGGCATTCAGGCACAATGGAACGATTTGATAATATATTCGTACCGGCAACATACATAATACGCTGAAATGCAACAAAACCGAAGCACTGGAGATGAGAATACAACGGAGCTGTCTACTTTGGAAGCGGATACCCAAATACACTTCGCTGAAACACAACTTTAAAAACGAGGAAGAGTGCGGGACAAGTGCAGAAGGCAGCAGATTATAGTAGGCGCCAGTCAACGTAGAATGACTTGTATAAACGGGTCATGTACAGACTGAAGAATAAGGTGCATAACAAAAAACAACCGTGAACAGAACGGAGGTAAAGATATGAAGAGAGCCTAAGAGCAGAAGCAGCAGAAAGAGGAATAAGAGAGAGAAGAGGATGAACGGTAAATGGAATGTCAGCTGAAAGAAATGTTCATGAGATGGAAAGAGAAGAATGCGCAGACGAGATTGGATGATGGTGTCAGCTGTAGAAGTGGAATATACATGGTCTGGGCAGAACGCATTTTCATACTAAATACGTTATCGGTATCGTTGAAAAAATATTAATAAAATATACCTATGAAATTTCTACAATTATCACGATACTTTCTGATTTTAATAATGAGTTTTGTACAAATATTAGAATTAAATTACATAGTTTATATTTTTAAACCATCACTTCCTTTCTTGCATCGTTTTCGCACCTGGCAATTTGACGCACCGGGCCCTTAACAATTGGGGCGGGGCGCGATCGCGGTGATTGAAGGAAGGGTAGGCAGCGCGGGTCTGGGCGCGGGCGCGGGAGCGGGCGGGGGCGGGGCCGAGGAGTGGCTGAAGAGCGGCAAGTGACGAGGCGGGCGCGAGGGGGAGCGCCGCGGTGGGCGGGCCGGCGGGCGCGGCGAGAGAGCAGCTGAAGAGCAGGGGCGCCAAACGCACTGCCACCGCCCCCTGTCCTCCAGGAAAGCGAACATGGTGTGAACGACACCACGTACTGGCGTTAATTCGTAACTTTTTGAATGTCATAGTTTTTCTCAGCCAAAAAAACTAAACACCAGTAAAAATAATGACCAAATTAAGGTTCTCTTTGGTTCTTTTTTTTTCTTGCTTAATAAACGATAAAATTATCATGTTAATCAATACACAGCCATTACAGATACTTGAGGTTATGAAAACCAAGCTTATGAAAATCACAGCTCTCTCTGTACCACATTCGCACATAATACTATCTTGTTACTCTAAAAACCTTGCATAAAACCTACTCTAACAACCTTGCAAAAAACCTACTTGGGCCTACGGTACAGAATTTTGGGGCTCAAAGTGAATCAAATAGATTTTTGAAAGCTTCGAAACCAAATATAAAGAAAGTGATGCGGAGACACGTGATTCGTTACTAACAAACAATTTATAAAGAGCTACATCTCTCACCTAGCGCGTAAGTCATGTAAGAATGAACCCAGAAGTATCTGAAGAAATTAATCAAACCATCTATCAATCAACATTACAATAGTGAACACATATGTGACTGATACGAACACATCTTCGAACTGCCAAACAGCAATTGTAATTAATTAAACTAAATATGTTACCACCACTTATATCTATGAAAATATTGTTGTCATTTCAAATTATTTACTGATTTTTCTGCAAGAACAGACTGTAAATTTAATGGATGTGATATAAAAAACTCAATAAAACTTTCGATAACGAAATCCCTTGAATTTGATACTTTTTTTTTCCTTGGAAAAGTTTATGACTTATAGATGAGTAAAAAGTAGCGGAAGGTCTATTTCCAAGATTCTTTTACTTCCAGGAATACGTAACCCAAATAGAGGAGTCAACAATCTAGCACGTTCCAAAGGGTTATTTATTTTTCACTTACGTTTTGGCTATTCTAAGAATCGACTGCCCCTGGCGTGAGTAGAACCCGGATATCCCTATTCAGTTACGATTTCCTGTCGGGCAGTCAATTCTTTGTACAGCTTAAACATCATTAACTCAAATATTATCTTTTCTGTCGAAATGGTAGGTTGACAATTGCGATTTGGAGAACATTTTCCTTGCGTACTGGTACAGGCTAACCACGGCCACAAGGTGAATATGCTCTAATATTTTTTACAAAAAAAAACAAAACAAAAACAAACAAACAAACCGTTTTTCTGACAAGTTTTTCTTCTATATTAATCATTGTAAGAAGTTGGTAACAGAGATGTGATGACCTGTTTTGGAAGCTGAGTTAATTATGAAAGAGACAAGAATTGTACAGCTGCTATTAAATACATAGTACGTACTATTGTACAGAGAAGTTACATGAAGAAGAGGAATGGAAAACGAATGGGAAGTTGACACACGCTAGGGGGAGAAGGATGGTTTCTGTTTTACTCCCCAGTTCGCATACGAATGACAAACCTCCCGTATTGCGTTCCTTGAAGGGTCAGTTTAATGGTACCGGGTTATCGTGTATATTTAGCATGAAAACCTTGAAAGTAGAAAACTGTTCATTAAAATACATCTTGGAAGAGTTAATCTCTCAAATCTAATAACTAAGAATACGGATTATATTATATGATACTATAACCATAATTTATTTGCATATTTGTAGGTAGAATTATATTTCGACTAAGGCGATAATTACTGTCTGTCATCTTAACCAGAATTCGTCTGCAGTGAGTGTACTGCTAAGTGAAGAAAGAAAATTAACACATCACAAGTTCGATTACAGAATAACATACATGCCTTAAATTAAAAGGATTTAGAGCAGAACAAGATCAATTTTTAGTTTTTTTGCATTTCTGCTTTCTCATTTTATTTCAACTTGTTCTTCAGGTGAAAAACGAGAAATTGTGGTGCCACAGTTTACTGAATACATATGAGAAGCCAGTGCTCCGGATTGTGTACAATTCAAACATAAACGTTACGTTCTCTCGTAACTTCCGGTGTTTTAGAGCCAGTTCTAATATCTCTGGGTTACAGAACACGCACCTAGGAACGCAAGCGGCCCGCAGGCAAGCAGTTGGTCGCCCCTGTCGAGGAGCACCGCGCCGCGGCTGGGCGCGGCGAGGCGGGGCGAAGCGGGGGCCTCGGGCGGCCCAGCGACAGAGCGAGAGAGAACGAACGCACGAGCGAGACAGCGCGAACGAGAGGAGCTTTTTCAACGCGTCCCCAGTTTCGCGCCCCGGCGCAGCGCGGAGCGGAGCGGCGGCCGGGCGTGAGGACGGCGAAGGGCGAGCGAGCGGGCGGGCGGGCGGGCGTGAAAGCCACGCTCCTCGGCGCGGCCCCGCCCCGCCGTCCTCGTCGTCCTCGACGCGCCTCGCCGCTCCCCCCGGCCCGGCCCGGCGCGGCGCGGCGTCGAGCACGGCCTGTCGAGGACGAGGGCTCGGCCGCGAGTGGTGGCAGGCGGAGGGGCGGAGGAACGGAAGGACCACCAGGCAGCCACGGATAGGCACCAGAACTTGGTTCGCAGTAGCGTGGGGCGGGGCTGGTGGCCATATGACGGGCGGGTGTATGGCGGGTGGTGCGGGCGGGCGTATGGCTATTATACCTAAGAATTATATAAAAAATATTATAACTAAGAATTATGGCCGAGGTTTCAAAAACATCGAATTTTAAAAACATCGATGGTTTTGGAGAGATGTTTCATTAACATGGGTATTTTAATTTTGAACATCGATTTCAGAAACATCGATGTTTTGTTGGCGATGTCGCATTCCTAGTAGACCACCCTCCCTCCGACTCTGTTACTACGTTCCTTGGCGTGGACACGCCAACCAAGTGGAGTTATGGTTCCCTTTGGTGTTCAAGCTTCGCGAAATCTACGTGCATCTGAGAATTTATGACGGTCCGCATCGAAAAGACACGAGCAATGACTTTAGTAGATGAAAAGTGAGGACGGGCATGATTCTGTTTTGAAAAAGGAGCAGAAGTCGACGAATGTTGCTTGTATAATATCACAAATTAATGTTTAGTAAATCCTAGCAACGTTAAACATGATTTGGGATTAAAACTGAAAACTGATAAAAGAAAAATGATTGGCCATACGTGACATATCGTATGAGATTACGCTTGCGCTCATTATCTTTCGTACCTCGTGGATTGAGGCGAGAAGACTTGCCTCAAGTTAACATGGGGACATACTTTAAATTAGCACTCACCGCTTCCCCGCTAACATCTCCAGCCGTATCAGAAGGTCGTCGATACTCACCTGAAACAAAAGACAATTCAATTAGAACGTCAGTCAGAAAACCAAAGAGAAATTAATGTATGGACACTTCTGACAGACAGATTGGGAATTAAATAATTTAATATTTTATAGAAAAATATTCACACAATTCGAAAAATTATTATGCTCGTACATCGAATTAACTCGTCTATAAGGCGCACTGTTCAATCATACAAATGAAGAGGAAAAATAGCTACTTTTTTCACATTTCAATTCAGGAGAACAAAACTTTAGTTTTTCTTTTTACAGTGCGATATATTTATGTTGAAGAGCCGTGATCTCCCGATGTCACACAACATCGGTATTTAGTAAAACTTGGTTTAACGCTATTTTCACATGAAACCTTTCGTCAGTGAGGTTAAAAAATTCAGCGTAGCAATGCACAACAAGTGCACTGTAAAGTCCAGGCAACTCGCATTACGCACGTATCCGCTCGCAAAACAAAATTGCGACCTCTACACCGTATTTAGCCGAGTGCACGGATAAACTTTCACACAACACGATCCATCGGACGTATCATGTCTACGCCACCAGCAGGACGAAGAAGAGTACGCGATAGCAGATGCACAACGCTAGCCTTTCCAATATCACGACCGGCGAAACCCGAGACGCACTCGGAGACGGCTCCGTTTCAGCGCGTGCGTGCAATGAGCGAGGAAAAAGGGTGGAGAAGGGAAGGGTATGGGAGGTGGGAGGAAAAGAGGAGAAGAGAGGGGAAGGGGTGCTGGTAGCAATGCAGATATGTCATATTGGGAGTAGCAGCAGATATGGCTAAGGAAGCGGGAGGGGGAACGGGATTGATAGAGGGAGAGACAACGACTTTGGCTGAGGGTGAGGGCGGGGAGGTTGGTTGATTTTGATTGATTGATTAGTGATTCCAGGCGCATCAACTGCTAAAGTCATAAGCCCCGTAAGTGTAGTACATATTTTCCTCTGGAAGTGGCAGTAATATTCCCTCAGTAGATGGTGAGATTCGGTGGCGACCTTCCTGTCTGCTAACGAGGTTTTCCCTAACCAGGTATCTTCCACCACCGGGGCATCGCCCCAGCCGAGACAAGCTCTTAAGCTCCTAACTGGTCTCCCGGCATGTGTGGTAGAGTAAAGTATGTAAGTGTATGTGGATGTAAGCCTTGGAGTCCTTGAGGATAGGTCAAGGAAGAAGAAAAAGAGTCCCGCACGGCCCTTGGGGCTCGTTTGGTAGGTTATTGCAGACATTCGCCTGGTATTGATCCGACAAATTACGAAAAACTACCGATCAGAGCAGCCGACCGCTAGAATTCTACTCCAGACAGCGGCTGAAATTGACCTAGCGATCTAGTATCGAAAATCCTGCCAATCTAGAGTCCAATATTGCAGCTGATGCCCTGAGCCACCTCTGCCGGTGTGAGGCGGAGGAGGGGGGCATGCGACGGGAGAACGAGGACAAGGCTGGTAAAGGTAGGTCGTCGACGGCAGGCAGAAAGGTTGAGGGTCGTCCGATAGGGCGAGGATGGTAGGATGAACACGGTAGGCGGGAGAGAGAGAGAGAGAGAGGGAACTGTGGACAGCGCGACAAAGGTGGGCGAGGCGGGGCGGCATTTAAATGCGCGTGACCCGCATTCATTGTCATCTCGCAGCGCGCGCCGACAGCTTCGGATTAAGTTTCGAAAATCAACGCGCAACGCGAGTTGCAGGAACGCGCGCAAACCTATTTCCGCCTACTACTGGCATTTTATGTGAAAGGAGAGTTTCAAACACAACAGACAAAGGATACAGAATGAAATGGGATAGGTAGTACTCGGAATGGGACTGCGAAGAAGTATTATTGGGATTTTTTGACAAAAAATCTGATAGTGATTTCCCTTACAATGAGATAATTGATGGTAAGTGGCATCCATAAACGTTAATGCGCGGAATAAAATATTTGGCGCAACCTGAGAATTCCACAGTTGGATAAATAGTAAAAGAAGGGAAACTGATCAAAAACTGATTCTATGGATTGGTTTACTATCTTTTCAAGATTTTATTCGTTAATAAATATAATGCCTGCCAAGCATCCGTTAATGAAACTCTCAAGGTTTTGGAAGATACTTGTACACTTTCGTATTTCAAGGAACTAATAAGTTCGCAAGTCGGTGAAACTGAAAAAAGAACATACAAAAGATAGTTTGATCCCAGATTCTACGGCTGACTCGTTCTCCTAGGGCGCCGCAAGAGGCAACTTCCCCGCAGGCTAACGAGGTAAGCATGGCGCGCAGGTGTTTACAAACAGCGTGGACGACGCGGGCGGCGAGAGCAGCAGCACAGAAGCCGGAGCGGAAGGGGGTGGGAGACGCACGCACGAGCAGGAGGGTGAAGGGAGAGTGCGAGACGTGCGCGAGCGTGCACTCACCATCTACGGTGATGGTGGAGCAACGAGCGGCGAACGGGCGGAGGAAGCGGCGGGGAACGCGGATTGTGTGTTGAGACAATGTTTTTAAAGGTGGCAGTAGCGGTAGCGCTGATGTTCGTATTAGTGGCGAAGGTGGAGAAAGTTAGATCGTAAGAGGTAATAATAATCATGATTCCCGATAATGTGATCAGGTGTGGGTGACCAAGATACATACTTTTTTGTGGTAGATGGCTCTTTTTGTTTTTGAGGTAGTGATGAAATTTACTGACGGAGATGACAAAGGTTGGGGTGATGGTTGCGGGTGGAGCAGTACGCTATGTGGAGTGGTGGTGGTGGGAAGTGTGCATTTAGAAGCGGGTGTCGGGAAGCGGGTGTCGGGAAGCGGGTGTCGGGAAGCGGGTGTCGGGAAGCGGGTGTCGGGAAGCGGGTGTCGGGAAGCGGGTGTCGGGAAGCGGGTGTCGGGAAGCGGATATCGGGAAGCGCGGGTCCAAGCGGGTGTTGGGTGGCGAGTAGCGGGAAATGAGTGGCGGGAACAGGCAGACGGGAATCAGGTGTCGGGAAGTTCCGGCAGGAGGTGCGCGGCGGGCAGCAACGGAAAGTTGGCAGAAGGCGGGCAGGCACTGTCGCCAGCGGCGCGGCGGTGCCCTGTAGCGGCGAGCGGCTGTGTCAGCAGCGGCATGGGCTCCCGGCGGGCGGCGGCGGCGGCGGCGCGGCGTGCGGGCGTGCGGGCGTGCGGGCGTGCGGGGCGGCGTGCGGGGCGGCGAGCGGGGACGAGGGCCGGAACGAAGGCGGGGGCGGGGCGGAGGCGGGGCCGAGGCCGGGGCCGGGAGCGCGGGGAGCAGGGTATCGACCCGGGCGCCTCGCATGCGGCGGCGGGGGCGGCGGCACGCGGCCGCCTCGCACGCGACGCGCCAGACTGCCCGGAGCCAGCCGCCCCCGCCCCCCCCCCGCGCCCCGCCGGGGGCCCCGCGGAGAATGCGCGCCCTAACGACGCAACGTCACTCTGACAGACACAGCGTGTCAACCAATGTTAAGGATTTTGCAGAGTGCATTCAATGACGGTTTTGGCGCATGGTAAAATTTCGTCAAATTAAGTTTTCATGTTATTAGTCATTTGATATTTTTTCAATATATTCTTAAAATTTGTGAAATAATGTGATCATCACCTCTTTGCAGTTGTTTCAAAATATCGAAAACTTGAGAAGATACAGTCCAAAACAAGGTACAAAAAATATTTTACAATAATTAATTTACGAATGAAAATTATAAGTAGGAATGGATAATATCATTTCACACATCCATTGTTATTTTTGTTGGTTGCACATTGAAGGTAAATTAACATATGATCGACTCGTCAAGTGATATCAGAACTACTGACATCCAAATATCAATAAAATTTTAATCACGACACAAAATTTCACTTCAGCAAGTACATATTTTGACATCGACATTTCGTTATCAAATTGGGAATCATGCCTAATGCATTCACACACTTTGTATAATGTTAATGTTTATATGTAAAAATTCAAAGGGCATAAAATGGACTAATTTTAAAACCAATTTTCAGATAACAATGTACACCTGTAATGCGATTACGAGGCACATCCTAAAAGTGAGTTTCCGTACGTTGTAAGAAAAAATGTAGTGGATACAGCAGTTCTTGGACTATATTTCCTCATATTCATTATCTGAAGTCAGATATTCGTCATACCGCAGGATCAACATTTGTATCACTATCATAGAAGTCTCCCACGTGGGATAGGTGACCAATATTTGACAGACACCTGTAACTGCGTCATTGTGATGCGCCTAATGCTTGGCGGACTGTAATTTTTTAAGATGTAAAAAAGTATGGAAAACACTGGGAGCGAGTTCGAGTCCGAAGGGCCAATGATCACAGAGACAGAAGAATTTTAGATGGCTGTCAAACTTGTACCCACACTAGGAAGCAGATTTCCATGACACAGGGATACAAATGATCCCATGAAACTACAAACGTTTCAATTCTGGTAGTGAATATGTGAAATAATAGTGCAGCAAGTGTTGTACCTACTGTAATGAACTTTTCCCATGAAACTGTGTTGTTTTTTTGTGGACGACCTACTGAAACGTACTTTCAGGATGCGCATTGTACATCATTGCAATATAGTATTACGATTTCTTTCATAGTGTAACTTCTTGAACTCTGATATCAAAATACATAATATATCCGTTTTTGGTGTCTCAAAATTCAATATTCATTTGTGTCAGTATCTTTTCTACTGACACATTAATATGTATTTCCATCTTTGTTGCGAATGGAGTTGAAATGAAAAGGGAGAGTGTTCGTGTTCTCTAGTGCAGCAATTACAGCAGTTTTTGGCCGGTTATTAATTACGAACTGTTTAAACAGCCCAAAATGTTTCTCATTTCCCTCATTTCGGGACCTGAGAGATGAAAAGTAATAAACGTGCATGAGCGCATTTTCCACGAATTCACTCAGAAAACAAAGCTACGCTCTGATTGCTTGCGACGCAGTCTGAAATGGAAGTCCAACTTTTACATAGCCGACCAATTCCAGAAGTTTCTTTCTAATCGACATGGCGGAGAAACGTCTTGTATATATAACCAATTGTAAAAGCGGCACCACTCGATAACTCGAAAGGACATTCATACAGTATTATCTTAGAAGAGAAATGGCAAGACACTCCAGGAATGTATGACAATTTCATAGATCAGAACACATTTCCTAAGAAGCATGGAACATTTATTTGTTTAGTTTTGTTCGTGTTTATCAAAGATCTAACATATAGTCACATTTTCTGTATACTAATACATTCCTTGGTAAAAACACAACATATTTTTACATCAAGTTATGACATGAGATGTCATGTAAGCAGTAAGTAATGAAACATTGCCCCATAACAAGAATATTTAGCTCAATCAAAAAGAATTTGAGTCTAATAAAACAGTGGCCTTATTTCCATGAAGCACATATTTCCAGGATCTAAAGTAAATATGTAATAGACAAAACATTAATAGACAAACTAAATTGTTGCCTGCCTAGTGACAGAGAACGCTAACGCAGTAGTGGCGTAGCGATCTCGGACCGAAGGGCCGTGAGTTCGAGTCCTGCCTCGGGGTGGTTGTGCGTGTTCGTTCTTTCACCCTCTATCATGTCCATATCGTTTCATCCTCATTGATACCATAACGTTAAAATCCAATAGTGGTCGCTGATGACTAGGGAGGGGGATTTTGATGAAATGTCATCATTTTACTTTTCACTTTAAAACAATGCTGTTTAGTATATACATTCATTTTATGTTATGAGAAAACAAAATGACCAATTTTTATGTCATGTTTTTTGCATTTTTCAACAACTTCGACTAATAAGTCATTTTCTACCTTTTTACGTCATTTTCAATGCATTTTTTCGCTTATTTAATCGATTTTAATGTCATTTTAATGGTACTTACTTCAAACAATATTTACGAGATGCAACAAAAAATACCACAGAATTCCTGAGTATCCTATTCGATTTCTTCACTCATATATTGTACTGTCAGGCGTTGTGAGTTCTATGTAATCTAAGGTTCCTATGACGCCTGTAGGCGCCATTGTCAATTCGGCCGATTTCGCGGTAAATAAAGAGAGAGATTTTCTTTTAAAGAACAGTCCAAACCAAACGTTTGCAGGCCGAGTTCACTTGAACAAAAGGAAGAAGCCTGGATTAAATCAGTAACATATCCAACAGCTTGAGTTGTTCATCTGAAGTGTTTTTGATCACATTTTTACTTTATTTTCTTCATTTTTAGGTCATTTTAAAAATATTTTAAGAGCATTTTATTGATCAGTTTTGGAGATGTTTTAAGTCATCAAAATCCGCCCCTACTGATGTTCTAGAAGTTGTTGCGACCTTAAAAAATAATAAATAAAAAAATCTAAATTTTTCGTCATTCCTCCTTTTATTTGACTGTTTCAATCGGAAATTTCTTGCAGGCAGATTCAAGTGGCTTTCCACCGCCGCAGAACCGGGCCTCTCAAATCCGCCGCTTCGTCCCAGCGGGTGCCCTTTAGCGGCGGCGGCGTAAAGCACAGAGGCGGCGCGGCGCGCGCGCCTGGCCAACGCCGACGCAGCTGGGCCGCGGCGCCGCCGGTGGCGTCCGACGCGGCACGGCGCGGCGCGGCGGAGAGGGGGTGGGAGAGGCTCATCTCTTATTCACAGCGCCGCGCTGCGGCACATCCACCCCGACTCGCCCTCGCGGCGCACGTCCCCGCGCCGTCCTCACATGTTGCCGCTCCCGCTCCCGCGCCACCCCGTTCCTTCTAGCAGGAAACGGCTGGAGATTCTCCGTCCCAGTGAGATATTCCTTCTCCCAGCTCTCCGGTGGTAGTACTCGTACTCTAACCCGCCGTTTGCGCTTTTAAGATCTGCTTCGCTTGGTTCTCTGCTCTGTGAAGACTGCGTTTCGGTCAATCCCTCCTCTAATCGTAGGTTCCATTCCCCACTCGCTCAGGAACCCCGCTCCGCTCAGCCTCATTTCCTACCTTCCTACTCTTCCCCGCTCAGCTTATCCTTGATTGCCCGCTCCGCATAGTCCTCCCCGCTCCGCATAGTCCTCCCCGCTCCGCATAGTCCTCCCCGCTCCGCATAGTCCTCCCCGCTCCGCATAGTCCTCCCCGCTCCGCATAGTCCTCCCCGCTCCGCATAGTCCTCCCCGCTCCGCATAGTCCTCCCCGCTCCGCATAGTCCTCCCCGCTCCGCATAGTCCTCCCCGCTCCGCATAGTCCTCCCCGCTACGTTTTTGTTTCTCAGTTTGCTATTCCTTCTCGCTCTCTACGTCTTCTCCACTCCTCCCAATTCCTGTCCACCCTCTCCCCATCCCCGCTCAGCTTCCCGCATCGCTCAATGCCCATTACACCTTGACCACGCCTCTCAATTTCCTGTTTATCAGTTTGCTATTCCTTCTTGCTCTGCCCGTCTTCTCCGTCCACTCAGTTCCTGTCTACATTCTCCCCATCCCCGCTCCGCTTTCCGCATTACTCAATCCCCGTTCCACGCCTCCCCATCCAGCCCGGCCTTCTCCTGCCGACACACTCTGGTCGTTCCTTCCCCGCTCCTCGGCCTCTCCCCGCGTCGTGGCGGACGCGTGCATAAAACCCGGCGGCGGCTTTACAAGCAATTAGGTGGCGGCTCGCGGGCCCGCATTGGCGCGCGGGCCGTTGCCGGCCGGCGGCAGAGCGCGTCCACTCAGCCGTCGCCGACGACG
Source organism: Acheta domesticus (assembly GCA_031308135.1). Taxonomy (NCBI): domain Eukaryota; kingdom Metazoa; phylum Arthropoda; class Insecta; order Orthoptera; family Gryllidae; genus Acheta; species Acheta domesticus. Next base: position 215,427,698 of record JAHLJT010009436.1, read on the forward strand.
GCGCATCACCTGCGAGCGAGCACGCCTCGCTCCGCCTCCTCCACCCCCGCCGCCTAAAGCAGCAGCGGACCCTCTGCTCGAATATTCAACCGCGCTGCCGGCTGCGCAAGGTGTAGAAAACGTTGCAAGTGGTCTTGCAGTTGCCAGCGGGGATGAAGGTGTCGACAGGGATCTTATTGCAGTGGTAAGACACTGATTTTAAGAGTGAGATTTGGGGTAAAGGAGGAATTAGAAACAGCTTGATTGGCTGTTGCAGATTTTTAAAATTTTGTATGGAAGATATTATTATTATTATTGCATGAATTGTTGTATGAAAACATCGATATTTCCCATTTATGTGCAAGTAGATAGTCAATGTGCGAAGTGTTCAAGTGCGAAGAAAACTGGCAAGGACTAAATGTGGAATTGGAGGTCAAAATAAGTTTAATTTGTGAACAATTGGATAGACATATTATAAAATTAAAGGGGGAGCGGGTGCTGGACAAAAATTATAAAAATTAATGGATAGTGGTATGTGGTGAGATGTCGATGGCGAGATCATCAAGAATGAACACAGTGACAACGTGCAAGTAACAGTAACCAGGAGTCGAAGTATTCATGCTAAAAAATACTGTTTAAGGCAATAACTGAAATATAAGGATAGCGAAGTACGACAGAACCACGAAAGCGGTGGACACAACGAAGCTGTGAGGACGAAAGGGGCAATGGATGGTGATGAAAGACGCGGAGGTACGGCGATAGGCACGGGGATAGCAATGAGAGTGTCCGGCAAGGCTTGAGAGCGGGGCGATGCGGACAGCGAAAGGAAGGTCCGGGGCGGCGAGGGCGGAACAACTAAGACGCGGAAGGGGGCGTGGCGTGGGGCCAGTGCTGCAGTGGCGGCGCAGGCGAGCGCTCCGCTCCATCAAGGCGGCCGTATAAAAAGGCGCCGCGGCCCAATTGAGACCCATCGTCCGCCTCCCGCCCGCCTCTTGACTGCCGCCCACCACCGGCCTCCCCCCGCCCGCCTTCCGTCACCCCACCACGCCTCTCGTCTCATGCCCGCCTCCAGCCCGCCACCCAGCGCAGCCGCTTGCCACCCTTCCCCCTCGTCAACCGTCCCACAGTCTCCCGCGTCCCCTGCCCCCCAGCAACTCCCGCCTCTCGCATCGCCCGCCTCTCGCATCGCCCGCCTCTCGCATCGCCCGCCTCTCGCATCGCCCGCCTCTCGCATCGCCCGCCTCTCGCATCGCCCGCCTCTCGCATCGCCCGCCTCTCGCATCGCCCGCCTCTCGCATCGCCCGCCTCTCGCATCGCCCGCCTCTCGCATCGCCTGCCCGCCTCCCCGTCTTCCGTCTCCCACCCGCCTTTCGCTGCCCGGCGCGTCGCACTGTCCGCCGCCCATCGCTCCGCCCGCCCGCGCCGAGCCGTCGGCCCCGTGAGCCGGCGCGAGGCGCAGGAGGCCCAGCGGGGAGCGGCGGGCGAAGCGACACGAAGCGACGCAACGCGACGCGACGCGACGCGACGCGACGCGACGCGACGCGACGCGACGCGACGCGACGCGACGCGACGCGACGCGACGCGACGCGAAGCGGTCTCTTTATGAAGAACGCAGCCGCCTGACGCGAGGCCGCCGGCGCCGCCTGCGCGAAAGGCCCGGGCCCTCAACGGCGCACTCTCGGCCCAAAACGGCCAGAGGCCTCTTCGCCGTTTACAGCCGCATCAGCCCGCGCCGCGCCTCACGCGTCGTGCTGGAGCGCCGGGCGAGGTGTGGCCGAACGAGGCGAGCGGAGAGAACCCCAGCCATGCAATACCGCCGTAAAGACCAAGGGAGGTTGAGTGAATGCTTTTGTGGGATAGTAAATACGTAAACAGACCGAGTGAGTGGGTAGGCATGCGAGTCAGCTACTTATGAATATACATAAATAAGGAGTACGGTGGTGGGAGTGTTGTTGAGAATGTTTAAGATAACGGGTGAGTAACAAACAGCTCGGCAGGCAAGGGAGTGAATGAGTGGATGGGAATTTCAGAAACACAATGGGACTGTCCGGAACGTGTAGATCACTAAAACAGAACCATTCTGAAGGAGATAGTATGAACAGTATGATCGCAAGACTGGTCCCAAAGCTCGTACAAAGGAAATGTGGCACACAGTATCCGTAAGTCAGAAAAAAAGAGGGGACAGACCTAACAGAATCAGTAAAAAACATGCACCAGGGATAGATCAAGTGACGCAACCAATATTACGCCCGCACAAACATGGCAACCTTCGAAGAACTGCGCCAGACCAAATGTGTATACAAGAAAACTAGCAGTTAAAGTTACGTTGGCAAGCGTGGTGGGCGAGGCAATCCGTAATAGGCGTCACGCACTTGCGTTTGAGCCGAGAGCGCTCTGGAGGCTGCAGCGCGTTCCGAAGGGCGCTCGTTTTACAACGCCTCGGCGCTCGGCCCTGGAGCGAACACGTGCGGCGGTGCGGGCTACCCAGGTGGTAAAACGGAGCCTTAAACTTCGCCACCAGCGACTCGGCAGCGCTCTTTGCGCCCACAAGCATCGGCAATGAAGCGGCGGATGTACACATCGTTTCCGCGCTTTAATATCTCGCTGTTGTAACAACCAATTACGGAAGATAGTGACTAGCTACATGATGTTATTTTTAGTGCTTTTTTTTTCTTTATATCAACATTCTCTATTCTTGATGTCATTAACTGCTGAACATCCTAATCGTCGGCTATTTCAACTTCCGGCAGCATTATCGAATGAGGAAATTGCTGCATATAACGTATAAATTCAGCAGACAACAAAGAGTCTGTTGTTTATAAAAAATGTATATTGCAAACAAATTTGAGCGGACAGTATATTAGTATAGGAATGTTGACGAAATGACTTATAAAAAAGGAATTTGAATTTCATTGTGAGTACGGCATTCGAATTTAGAAAATTCATAATAAACTGAAACTGCATTTTTCTCCAACCAAAGACATTAGTAAGCAACAAAAACTACTAAACTAAGTAAAAATTACGGCACTAGTACCCCCAAAATATTCAAATAAATTGTGCTTTGATGAACAATTTTAATTTTGTAAATTAATTATAAATATCTAAAATTCAATATCATTCATAAAGAAGTTTGTTAATTACAAGATTTTTCGCGATTACTACCACAAACATTTGATTGACAGACTGGTTGATTGATTGATGTTTGCGGGCACGTCAAATGCAGCCAATAATTCTGCTAGGGCAACGAATATTTTATTACGGGAGGTGGTGATGTTCTCCCCTAGATGGATAGTGAGATCCAAAAACTATCTCCACGTACGATTGCGTGGGATTTCCCTCTTCAGGTATCTCCCCCAGCGAAGCAACGTCCCACCCGGGACAAGCTCTAAGCTCCCGACATGTGTGATCGTGTATTGCGTGTGTGTTTCAGTAAGGGGAGAAAATAAAACAAGGAAGAGAAAGGAAAGATCGCGCGTCTGCACGGATACTTCTCTAACATTCGCCAGGAATTGATTGAAGAAACCACGAAAAACTTCCGCATCGGGCCATTACAATTCTCCTGACAGCGGCTCGGCAGGCAATTCTCCTGACAGCGATTCGACCTAGCTAATTAGCTTGAGGCCCACATTTGTACATCATCCCGTCTTCACGTCATTCTTACTAACGTATACACGAAGTTGAATCCGGCGGATCTTACATTGAGCTGTCGGGACGCTCTCAATTAGCAACACACACTTGAAAGAAATCACGCTTCAATTACTTTGCTCAGTCTCAAACACACTGTAAACATGAAAATGTAAATAGAAAACAAAAAAAACCCTTATTAGAATCCGCCTGGCAAGCAGAGCGCGTCAGCGAGACGCGACTCAGCCGGAGAACGGGATTATGAGCAGAGCACAACGCAGAGCTTGTGAAGCGGATGGAGAGGGGGAAGGGGAGCGCAGCGGATGCGGTTAAGGTGGAGGCGAAAACAACGCGAAGGCGGAGCAGAGGCAAAGCGGAGTCAATGGCAGAAGCCACACGCAGAAACGGAGATAGAGGCTCGAGAGGTGGCAAATGCAGAAGCGGAGATAGAGGCTGGAGCAAAGGCAGAAGGGGTGGCAAAGGTAGAGGCGGAGTCGGGAATGGAAGTGGATGCGGAGGCGGAGGCAGAGGAATAGGCAGAGGCAGAAGGGGTGGCAGAGGAACAGTCGGAGGCAGAGTCAGAAGGGGAGGCAGAGGCGGAGACAGGCGCAGAGGCAAAGGCAAAATGGATGGCAGAGGCACAAGGGGTGACAGAGGCAGAGGCGGAGGCAGACGCAAAGGCAGAAGGGGTGGCAGAGGCAGAAGGGGAGGCAGAGGGAAAATGGGTGGTAGAGGCAGGGGCGGAGGCAGAGGCACAAGGGGTGACAGAGGCAGAGGCGGAGGCAAACGCAAAGACAGAAGGGGTGGCAGAGGCAGAGGCTGATACAAGCGGGGGCCGAGGCAGATGCGGAGTCAACGGCACAAGCGGACGCAAAGGCAAAAGCGGAGGGAAATGCAGAAGCGGAGAGGCAGAAGCGGAGGAGAGGAGAAGCGGAGGAGAGGCAGAAGCGTTAATAGAGGCAGAGGTGGAGGCAGAGGCGGATGCAGAGGCGGAGGCAGAGGCAGAGGCAGAGGTGAAAGAAGTGTTGGCAGATGGAGCTGGAGATGACAACTGCGGCATTGGTAGCGGCGGCAGATGACAGGGGAGGCGGCACAGCAGCGGCAGCGGCAGCGACTGTAGTGCAGTGAAGCATTGGATGCAGCGGTCGAGGAGAAGGCCGGCGTCTCTCGCAGCCGCCTAATTCATTTCCGGTTCATTGTCAGCTCCACGCAGACGCCTCTGGTTTACTGCTCTGGCGCGGCAATGCACTGAGCCCTATAATTAATACAGAGCTCCCAAGCAGGAAGGAGATAACGACGGGGTACTGAAGAGGAACAGAACACATCAGAATAAAATCAAATAGAACAATGCAACTTACTTAAACTTAATTATCAAGAAATAGAGTTTAAACGTATAGTTTCTGAAAAAGTTGCATTGCAATCCACAATATAAATGTTTCTCTACAGTACTTGTAAAGGAGAAAAGTCCATTTTGGATCTTTGGAAACAAAACATTTTTTTAAACTGACGGGTAGGTAAGTTACACAAGGAAAAATGTTTACTTTAGAAGGATGCATACTTAAAAGTCGGGAAGAATAATTATTCACTTCCTCCTAAATTAGTTTATACCACATCTTATTATATTCCTTTTCTTACATCTTGATTTTAGTTTGGATAGACACGACTGAAACAGTGACGAATTTGTAGACTTCCAGATCTGATAGAAAAATAATATCTTGTTGGAACAAACACTAGCAAAACTACGTGTGAACGACAGAAGAAGAATCAGGACCCATTCAATGTGTGTCTGTGGGTCGTAAGGTCGTAACTCGCATATGGGGTCCATGTAGTTGCATGCGAGGGTCTGGCGCCGGGCGAACCCTGGACATTACGCGGCGAGCGCCCGTGCAACTTCGCGGAGCATAAACCCTGCGTCATTAACTCCACGCCCCTCCTCGCCTCGCCTTGCCTCGCCCGCCTCCGCTCCGCCCCGCTCCCAAGTGCCAAGCCCGCCCCGCTCCGCCTCGCCCCATCCCGCTGCGCTGCACCTCACCCCACCACGCTCTGCTACGCCCCGCATCTCGCCGGCTTCACTTCGCCCCACTCCCCTCCCCTCGCCCCGCTCCTCCCCGCTCTTCCTCACCCCGCCCAACTTCGCCTCGCTCCTCCCCGCTCCGCCTCGCTCCTCCCCGCTCCGCCTCGCTCCTCCCCGCTCCGCCTCGCTCCTCCCCGCTCCGCCTCGCTCCTCCCCGCTCCGCCTCGCTCCGCCTCGCTCCTCCCCGCTCCGCCTCGCTCCTCCCCGCTCCGCCTCGCTCCTCCCCGCTCCGCCTCGCTCCTCCCCGCTCCGCCTCGCTCCTCGCAGCTCTTCCTTGCCCCACTCCACTACGCCTCGCTCCTCCCCACCCCGCCTTGACCCGCTCTGCCTGCCCCGCTCAGTTCCACTTCGCCCCGTTCCACAGTGCCCTTCTCCGCCCCGCCGCAGCGCCCTACGGCCGGCCACGCCGGAGTGCAGGCGGCCACTTACGCTCCAGGCGCTCGTTTACGCCTACGCAAACAAGGCGTCCGCCTCGCACTGCGTACGGCTCGTAAAAAGGCGTGCGCAGGCGGCTCCCTTCAATTATGGAACCAATTTCCGCCCTGGACATTGCGCCGGCAACTTTGCCATTACGTCCTTGACAAGTGCGTATTCTTCTTCGCGGATGAAGGGCTTTTTATCGACGTGGTTCTCGGTGACTCTGGACGCAGAAGGAAATGAGGAACGTATGTAATGGATAACATATGAGGAACATATCTAATGGATGCCAAACACAGTGGCAAAAGTCACCCTCTTTCGGCTTCGTCCTTTCTTACGACTGATGCCAACAAACCCTCTAAAAACCGTATGAAAGTAAGGTTCTGCTGCCAAAAATACCAAACATGTATTCCATTTCAAATAAGATCAACCTCTCGTAAAGAAAACACAATGACAAAAATACCAAAAAAATCAATCAGACAATTTCGAGTTGCAACTATCAAAATGAACAGTCGTTTTTTAAATTTCCAATATGCATCTACACGTGAAGTATTATTTTAATCAGTGTACATTTTTATTTAAATGATTTTTTTTATTCTGAATTAAATTTTTCTCTTTCAATCATATCACATAATCATTGAGTTAAACTACTCGCTAATTTAATGCTCAAGGCGACAAAATACACAGAGCCGCTTCCTCTCCTGTGATACACCGCGGCCCTCCGTCTCATCTTAAGGAAGCAACTTCGTCTCCGGCCCGATTCTCTTCCTGCTGTGCTATTACCGCCGCAGCCTCGCGCGCCTCCGTCGTCAGGGCGCCACCGATTACATCGGATTAGCGTAACTTTTTTTTTTTTTTTCCTCCGCCCTGCTCCCCTAACCGAAAGCTCTTACAAATTAGTCGTCGACGAGACTCCACTTAAAGCTCGCAAGCAGGTTTCAAAGCATCTCTTTGGACCTGTTCTTTTTTATGTATCTTTAATATGATTCCAACTATCCGGGAAAATTACTTTCAATTAAGTTTATGCTTGATGTGACGGGTGACTGCGAAACCACACCATATACGCGGAGCTCTCGTCAATAATTCGAGATGAAGTATCTGATAATTTCTGCGAGGTAATTTGATTAAATTCTCTTTCCCGACGCGAAATTGGCGAGTCGGTGGGCCCGGCCGGACCGCCTGCGGAGCGCGCCGGCCGCGGAGGGCGACCCTTGCTCACGTAGGCCGGTAATATCATCAGCGCGCAGAAGGGATTTCGGGCGCGGCTGAAAGAGCGATGTCGGGGGCGTCGATGGGGAGAAGGCGGATGACGGCGCCAGCGAACGAGGGAGAGAGGCGGCGATTCGCGTGACGGGGAGGGGCTCGCGTCCTTAGGGTGGACGGGCGCGCGGGTGGACGGGTGGGCGGACGAACGCGGCCCATCTGCGGTGGGGCGCGAGGCGGAAGGGTTGACCGGCGGAGGGCGAGGGCGAGCCAATACGAACCCGCAAAAGCGTAGTTGCGTTGTGTGTGTAGGTGTGTGTGTGTGCGCGTGTGTGTGTGGTGAGAATGCATGTAACGCAGAAGCGGGTGTGTAGTGGGGCGGATGATGGCTGTAGAAATCGATGTCCTGATGGTAGAAGCCGTGGTAGTAGTTATGTGAAAGGAGACAGCAGGCAAGATAGAGTTGCTTGACCTAACGTATGCTGAAAGTCTATTCTCAAGAAATACGTATTTTCAAGATGGAAGAAGGCGCGGTATCGACGATGTTGATGCTGGCAGTGGATTGGGTGGATACACGAAGCTCAGTTCTCATAGTTCCAGAAAAACTACCCCGTGGGCGAGGGCATCCGCGCGCTGCTATTCAATCTGTTAGGAAAACTCACACCAGACAGCGAGGGACAGCGTAGTTCAGCATTCGAACCATTGTTATTTACTAGCCTATACCTCTAAAGTCTAGCTCACGCGACCGCATGCATTCGAGGTAGAAGAATCACAGGAAACGGCAATGTTCATTCCGGCAGAGAAATTTCAAAGAAGAGTAGAAGCTGTGATAATTTTTTTGGTTGACAATTTGTTTAACAGGTTATAACGCTGGGGATAGCTGTGGAGAAAAACAGGTGGAGTGGATGAGGAAGAACAGACATCGGCAGCGACCGCGGTAAGGTTAGCGCAGGTTGCCGACGCAAGAATAGCGGCAGTGTCAATGAGAGCACAGAATGTAGAAACAGCATTCATCAATTCTAATTTCATTTCTGGCCTGAAAGTCTTCATGAAGCTTCATGGAGAAAAAGAAAAACCGACCAAAAACGACCTCTATGTTCATAATGACTTTCAATCCATTGCTCCTATTGCTTCGGTTCCCCGTCCTTTTGAGCAAAATATTTATAAAGAGAAATTGACGCGAACAGCTGAGAGAAGACGGTCTGTGGTCGGAGGGGGAGGGGGCAGCAGCGAGGGAAGAGCGCCGTAGGGGCAGAGCTGCAGCTCGAGGGCGTGCGGCGAAGAAGGCGGGGTTAGTCACCAGGGGCCTCGATGGCCGGCGCGCCTCCCGCTAACGAGCCAGGCATAATCAGCCGCGCGGAGTGATGGATCGCGCGACACCCGCGGGCGAGCAACCCTTCCGCGGCCGCGGCCGCGCCCTTCCGAGGGCAGCTTCCCCCCTCTCTCTCTCCCCTCCCCCCGCGCTGCCGCCTTCCGGGCTCTCGGGGTGGGGGTGGGGGGAGGCTCGCCGTCGAGTGGCGAGGCCCGCGGGGCGAAGCCGAGGGATGTTGGGGTGGACCTCAGAGGCCGCCGAGAGGCAGGGGGCGTGGAGCTGTGGGGAGGTTGAGGTGACTTCAGTGGTCGCGGGGGCGTTGCCGACAACTGTCGGTCTCACTACCAAAGGCAGACGGGATGAGCGAAATTACAGCGACCAAATTCTACGTTAAAACGTACGAACATATTGTAACAAAATCAACGTATCTTGTTTGGAATCCTTCGAATAGGGCGAATGTGAAGGACGACAGAGAGAAAAAAGTACCAAACATCGCGAACTTCATCTCTTAAATATTAGCTTTTTTTCAAGCTGAAACGCCCCTCATTGAACAATTAGTATTTATAGAAATCGAAAGCATTTCGAGAGATTGGTATCACAAATTACTTTGCTCGTACTCGCACATTCAATAGAAGAAAACCTGAATCCAATATAAATGTTAGACACAATGCGATAACAGCTGTTTGTTGTCTTTCACTGAGAAAAACTTTCTTTTTAAAGAAATCCAGTCTATTCTCTGATCTCTTCCAAACAGCGCTCTTTCGCTGACAGCACTAAACACCAGACGAGCATGCACCCGTTCTCACAAATATTTTCTTAAAGCCGCATTTAAACAAATGCCCACAGACCAGCTGGGGTTCTCCTAAGCTATTCTCTTCCACGAAGCAGGCGTTTCAAAAGAAATCCCCGACGCCGAACCCTTTTCTTTGCCTTCGCCGGTACCGCCTCCCCCACAGTACCCGCCTCCACCGCCGCCGTCGTCACACGCACACACACACACGCCCACACACGCACACCACTGCCACCGGTGACACGAACCCGCCAGAGCCGAGATCACACGCATTCTATTCGGGTTCTCAAAAGAACATCGGAGTAAACACGACGCCACAGGCGTCTCCGCTCCGTCTCCTACCCCGCGTCCGCGGCCGGCGCGCGAGCAACCGGATCCCGGAAACCGGATGCGACCTCATACGCGCGCCGAGCCGGCTCCGTTTCCAGCGGCAAACACTGGGAAAGGGTTTTCGCAGGGCGGGTTTTTTTTTATTAATTTCCTTCGGCCAGTCACCCCAGTCGAGTGCCGTTTATTCAGAGCTTTGGCCATTTGCACTCATTTCACTTAGACAAAAGGAGAGTGTTCCCACAAATCCCCCTCACCTAACATTTACACAATGAATTCAAGACGTAACTAATAAAATTGGTGGTCGGTATTTAAAAATTTTCGCAAACTTTTTATTACCTGGTATAGTTCTTGTTTTGCAATTTGTTCACGCTACGTTTCTTGAAATCAAATACTCTTACTTATGAGTTCTCTTACTTATGAGTTCACTACTTATTTGTTTTGTAATAAAATTCGAACATAACAAGTAATACTGAAATTATTTACAAGATCGAAATATGATCTGAAGATGAATAAATAACAGTTCCTTTTTCTGGACGTCAATTTCATTCTTTAATTAATATTTTAAAATTTTTTCAGCCAACATTTCATGTCAACAGATTATTAATTTCCATGGAGATACCGTTGAAACAACCGACGGCATTTCTTTCTCTGCACAGTCTTTCGGGCGGAGCTCGGGGGTTTCTGGAAATTTCGGCCGTCTGCGCGGTGTGCGACGAGGCTGCTGAGGGCAGTGTCTGTGTAGTTCCGGCCGCGGACGGCGCAGGGTGCAGTGATCGAGGGCGCAAACAGCAGACGGCGTAATAACACCCCTGCCGCCAATTAGCGCTCTGTTTGCGAATTAAAATTAATTTAATTTTTCGCTGAGCGCGGAAGTGGTCTGTTTGCTAGCCGGTAGCAGAGAGACGGGCGTACAGCGCTAGGATGTCTCGGTGCAGGTGAGCGGAAGAGAGAAGCAATGCTTTGCAAGAAGAAGCACCGCACTGCAGTCATTTACCCCTTACATTTTCTCTTGAGGTATCCGAGATAGGTATGAAATTTTAAGATAAATATGTATATTTCAAGTACAAACGAAAGCAAAATAGCATATTAGACGACTTTATTTATTTTAACCTTTTTTTATTTTCCAACGAAGCGATTAATATGTCCAGTGTAATGTATTTTATTAGCTCGGTTGTTAACTTCAATGCAGTGAGTACACCTGTTTCATCATTCATTTAAATCTGGTATGTAATTTTTGTTATGCTTATTGCTGTGTTAATTTTATATGCGAATTTAAATGGTGAAAAGTAACATACATTTTACTTTTCACCATAATGGTTTGCAAAGGATAAATTTAATTCATACCCTTCAGAGTCCACAAATTTTCCAAACAAATTTAAAAAAGTTGGTTCGTTAGATTGGGTACTTTACTCCGATTCGTACAAAAACATTATCATACACAATAACTGAACTACAGATAGTGAGCCTACTAAACCTCGTCACCGCCGTTTTGTTACTAAACAATAACTAATGACTACACGACTGAGATGTAACCATTGTGATAAGTGCAGTAAGTTAGAAACTCCTTAAAAGCATGCATTTTTTTACACACTGTCTTCTTACATGACCCCGAGTATGTCCACGGAAAACGTACAGCCTGACATAAAGCATTCTATTACATACTTACATTTGTAATAACTTTATTCCAAGATAGAAGATAGGATTCACGCTTTCGACAAATTGCAATTAAAAAATTAATCTAAAAAGCTGTAGGTACACTGACATTTCTCCAAACAATAATTGTTTCACAAAATCCGCCGACCACTAAAATACTTACTACGTCTCTCTAAGAATTTTCTGCGACAGTGAAAGTTCGTGAACAAAGCCCTTGTGAGGTGAAACTTTAGGTGACCAGAACTCTATTCAAGAACACAACGTAGTTTGAAGCCCTACAAGCGAACGTATCATGCAACTTCTTAAATAGAGAAAATAAAACCCAGCAAGCTGAGCAATCTAAGAAGCAGACGAGGGAATGTTCGACGAAGCAGAAGACAAAAGGAGTAAAAGCAATCTAAGCACGCAGGCTTACGGTACCGCACAGAGTAGCATGCCATGTAGAGTTAGGCCGGTGCGCAATACAATGTCTCGTTCCTCTGCTCCTTTTTGGCAAGCCAAGGCCATCGTGATTCTCTCCAGCCTCTGTCCGCCTCTCCAAGCGTTTCAGAAGCATCGGATTTCCTCGAAATACTATCAAAACCAAAGACTATCTTACAAATTTAATGCATCAGCACTCTACTGGGAAGAGTTAAATCTTTCAAATACATTGTTTTTAAGAATCAAGGGGCAATTCAAAAATCTGTTCGCAAAATTGAACTTTTCCTCCCTTCCTTGAAATATAATAGTAACATATAACACCACCTCCGAGATGGACGTTTAACTGTGAACCTTCCCCGCCCCTACTCCACTTCCTGAGATAAAAGTGATGTCCTTAAAAATTGGGTGCAATATCATACAGATTTTTGTTCAAATTTTCAAATGTAACAAAAAACAATGGGTTTGGGACTAATATTTTCATATATAGCTTGAAGTGAATAATTCATGTAAAAATAGTTTCACAAACTTGGTAAAATGTTAATTTTTCATCAATATCCTCCCCTCTTGTTCGCTTTATAAGTAGAGGGTACGCCCTTTTGAGGTGAGGTATTTTGAGTTGCCTATTTTCAAACGGAGTGGTGGAGACGGTGGAGACGGTGGAGACGGTGGAGACGGTGGAGACGGTGGAGACGGTGGAGACGGTGGAGACGGTGGAGACGGTGGAGACGGTGGAGACGGTGGAGACGGTGGAGACGGTGGAGACGGTGGAGACGGTGGAGACGGTGGAGACGGTGGAGACGGTGGAGACGGTGGAGACGGTGGAGACGGTGGAGACGGTGGAGACGGTGGAGACGGTGGAGACGGTGGAGACGGTGGAGACGGTGGAGACGGTGGAGACGGTGGAGACGGTGGAGACGGTGGAGACGGTGGAGACGGTGGAGACGGAGGAGACGGAGGAGACGGAGGAGACGGAGGAGACGGTGGAGACGGTGGAGACGGTGGAGACGGTGGAGACGGAGGAGACGGAGGAGACGGTGGAGACGGTGGAGACGGTGGAGACGGTTGGAGACGGTGGAGACGGTGACGGATGCCGAGAGGCTGCGCGGAGTTCAACGACTCGAACGTCTGCCGGTCTGCGCGGCGCCCGGCCCCCTGGCTTTGACCTCCGCCGGTACCGCACCGCCCGCCGGCCCGCCGCTCCGGCGCAGCTGTCGCTCTTGGGATCGAGCCCGGGAACACGGAATGGGCGGCGCCACTCGAGAGCTGCTCGTCGGCGGCCTTTCTCTCGCAGATGCGATGGCCAATCCGAAAAACCGGCGATACGGCGCGAACGGCGCCGCTCGCGGCAGGAACAACCCAGCCAAGAGTTCAAGGTGATTTGGATTTGATTTCTGCCGTTATATGTCCAACCATCGGGTAATATCTGAGGTGTAGTCTTCCGTAAACGTAAAGATAATGCAACGGATGGCAGTGACTCGATTTCTTTCACAAGGAAGGTGCCTGAATGTAAGGTTCTGAGTGAGAAAAGCCTATTTTGAAAAAAATAACCAAAAAAATGTGAAAAATGTGTGCAAAATAATTTTGGAGACAAAAGATGCAATTAGTAATCGAGCCATGCAAACAAAAGATAATTGTATATATGTTGTTCTCAATATCATTTCTTCTCAATATCACAGTCGGCCAGTTGTAATAAATAAGATGAAACTAGTTCTTTTTGAGCTTCTTGGAATACAAAACGATAAATAGCTTCCTGATTAACGAATATTTACTGCACCATCAAATCTAATGAAAACGAGGAACATCTTTCATCCAAGAGCCCACAGCAGCCCAAGAGCGGTGGAACTTGCAATAGGAGGCACAAAAAAACGAAAGTAATTTATACGAGCTTTTGTGGTAATTCTGTATCAGGACACCCACACACTGTCCGTCGGGCAACGAGAAACCAACGGCAGTCCGGCCGGCTCCTTTCGCGAGACCAAAGGTCAACTCGTTACACGAGGCTGAATGTCGGTCGCGTGTTTACATCGCAGCGCCATAATTAAACAAAAGCATTCCTCGGACGCTTCTCATTTAGGAAACCAGTCCGACCGTTCCGCGGATTCCCCGTGCACGCAAGGACGTCTCGAATAAAGAAAAAAAATGCTATAAAATAAAACGAAAAAGGCGGGCAGCTCTGGGAAAACGCATCGTTACCGAGGTTCAGGCTTCTCTCGCTTTATTCGTCGCCTTAAAATGGACAGGGAGGAGCCAAGTGCTCTCTTTGTAATGCTCTTATTCGGAGGCATTGTATGAGGCGCGGAGTCAGCGCGCGCGCGAAAAGAGGTCCCATATATAACGTTCGCGGCGATCCTCCGGGGACCCCGTGCGTCGCTTGTCGGGACGCAACAATAGCGGCGGAGGCGACAGAGCTGGTGGCGGCGCAGTCGGTTGTAGAAGTAGCGATGGCGGAGGCTAAAAAAGAAGCTGGATAAAAAGCTTGTGAAGTAAGTAGTGAGAGTAGTGGAATAGGTAGAGAGGTGTACGTGAGATGGCAATGTATGGTGTGTTCAATGAACGGAGGTGATGAGAGCGATGGTGATGACAATGATAATGGGCATACGGATGGTGGAGGATGCATTGATAACATTGAGGTGTGTGTCTGAAACAAATGCAGAAGGTGGATATCATACAGTTTCTCATGGTGATGGTAATAATGGCGATAGTGGCAATGGACGTGGATGTGCTTGTACCCGCCGATAGTGGTGGCGGTAATAGTGATATTGGCCTATGTGGTGGTTAAGGATGGTGGCAATAGTCTCAGTGATGAAGCATGTGTTGGTTACTGCAATGGTAACGGCGGCGATAGCAGTGTTAGATCGCAGCGATTGCGACAGTACAAATTTTGGCGGCGGCAGCGGTGCCAATAGAAAAACGAGTGGCGAGAGAACAGGCACCGATTTTGGAACTGGTGGCTGCGGTGACAGAGGCGACGACACGCTGCTGGAGGCTGCGGCTGCGGCCCCGTCGCCGCCCAAAGAGTTGTGAGTTCGTCCTGCGCGTAAAAAAAGGACTTCGGCAACGAAGTCGTTCGCGAGGCTCCACGCCCGACGGCAACGAAGTGGAAGGCGATCGAGAAGCAACGAGCTATCACGCGGCGGAGGTCCTGAAAGAACAGGCAGGGGTATGAAAAGAGGAGCGAAATGGAAGAAACCAAGCGGTGAAATAAGTGAGCACAAATAGATTTGTAATTATAATGAATGAAATGATAAATTTAACTAAAGAAATAAAGAGTTCTAGAAGTAGTAGATACGATACTATGAATTAAGAGAACAGACAAATGTAACCTCTACACCAAGAAATATCATCTTGAAAAAGAAACTCATTTTAATAAAGAAGTTACAAGGGAAGTCCCAAGAACCCAAATTTAAGGCCAACGGTTACATTACTAAGACTGAACGAATCGAATATGAATTGACTGATTAGTCTGAGCAATTGAATATAGAACAACAATAAGAAATGTAAAGAATGGAAAGAGGAGGAGGAGAAGACAAACTGTAGACGAGAGGAAGAAGAAGAGTGGAAGACAAGAAACAAAAAAGATAAAGTGGTGTATGTAGTAGAAGATAAAGAACCACCAAAACAAGAGTTCTGGATGGAAATCAAGGGTTCTGAATCTGAATAGATTGATTGATCTGAGCAATTGAATGTAGAACAAAGAAGAAGAAATGTAAGGAGTGGAAAGAGGAGGAGGGAAACAATATAGGATGGAGGAGGGGAAGAAGAAGAAGAGTGGAAAACAAGAAACAAAGAAGATACAGTGGTATATCTAGTGCAAGATAAAGAACCACCAAAACAAGGGTTCTGGATGGAAAGGAAGTGGAAGCGGAAAAGAACGAGAGCGTCGCCGGCGGCAGCGGCGGGCGCGTCGCGTCGCGTCCGCCGAAAACCCAGGCGCTAAAGAGGACCTCGGAGGTTTGACGCAGTCTTTTGAATTTACGACGCGAGTTAACGCGAGCAATAAAACAGCAGCCGGCTGCCGGCGGCGACGTCGGCGGCGGCGGCAGCGGCTCGGCGCCAATGAGCATCGTCCAATGGGCGCGCGTTGAAAGACTCCGCGAACGAAGCGGGAACGGTTGGCGAGGAAACGAGACGCGGGGCGGAACGGGATGGGATGAGATGGGATGGGATGGGATAGGACACCCGAATAGCGTCGTCCCCTAATTCTGCGCTTAACGCCCGCAACTTACGCTCACGCACGTTCCGAAAGAGTACCCGCAATATCTCTGTCCCCGAAGGGGGTAGAGTTGGGGACGGGGCAGCGAGAGGTAGTCGAAGACGCTAATCGCCTTCCAATGGGGAACGCTATATTTTATTTTATTTCTTTCAATGAACGGACAACTTTTTTACGTCCGCATGCAGTCTTAAATGAAGGTACGCCCAAGCACCGAAAGGGGGCGCTGGAACGTGCCAAACGCTAATTTAGTGAACCCCCGACCGTGGCGTGTCACAAAATAAATTTATAGCCGAATTCCGAGCCGGAGCGTCGTTTGGGAAGGGTAAGGAAACAATATTTTCGGTGGACGAACTAGAAGCGAATTCGTTTAGGTAATGGCCTTTAAACATTTCACAGTACTACATTAGGCTCACCTCAGTCACGCAGATATTATACAAATTATTGTTGTCATACATTATCAAAACAACCGTCAGGAAGCCACAATGTTACATTGTAAATCAAAATATAGACAGATGGGAAGTAGCGAATGATGGCATGACTCGCTAGCAAGTAATAATAGGTATATTAATGGTTAAAAAAAACTACGCTCTAGGATTTGGGTTGAACAGATCACCAGACTCCACTCCCCCCTCCCAACACACGAATGTTCAGCGATGCAACACACACGAAAGCCTAGTAACACTTCTCTGCCGAGCGAGGAATCTGATTTTTCGACTATCCAGGTCGAAGTGTTGGTACACATTCTCATCATAGGTAATTCCACAAGTGCTTGGGATATTGTCGATAAATTCCTGAGTCGCGATGAGACGATGGGAATATCTGAAAATTTCCAAAGCAGTAGTGGAATTACGTGGCACCATTTCACAAATTAAACTTCATTAATATAACATATCATTAATGTAACTCAATATAATTTTAATATAGCGTACTTCATATATAATTATCTAACTTTATTAAGATTGTTCTGCAAAGAAATGTGAACTACATAAGACGAACAAGAAAAGCAACATAATCAAAGACAACGAAATTATCTAAAAACAAAATTATTAAATACACAGTTTTCAAAATTTAAATTTTAAGTAATGGAATATAACGAAAACCATTTATGTAAGCTCTGTCTAAATACAAAAAAGTCCAAAAATTATCACGTCCTAGCAGATAAAACTCAAAAACTAATAATTAGCATGGGTAAGTGTTATCTAATGGATAGGATTGGTAATTCTTGCACTCTATTGGTTGGAATTTCATGAGTGGAAGAGTCGTAGTTATCTACAGGAATGTAAATAATAATAATAATAATAATAATAATAATAATAATAATAATTATTATTATTATTATTATTATTATTAATATTAATCGTTCATCAATGATTTTGTAAATGTCTGAACAAATTATACAAAATAGAAAGATTCAATTTTAATATTCCGTATAAGTTTGACACCGAGGCAACCGATACGCGCTTTAATTGATCCCAATACAGAAGTCGAAGCAGGACATGAGTCCGACAGCATAGGAAAGCATTCATCTATTTTGAATGACGCAAATGCGACTGCTGGAGCAGGATGGCACAATGGTTTCGCAAGTGTGTCCCAGAAACGTCATCTTCACTGCCTTCCGAGCAACATACAGCTTGCAGCGAATGGAGACCGGGAGCGGGGGCGTGAGCGGGCCAGCGGCGAGGGTGAGAGCAGAGGGGGGGGCGAAAGCTGAGAGCGCGGGCAAGAGCGATGGGACAATATTCGGGAAGCATCGCCGGCGCGACAATGGATGAATAGAAGGCCTGTCACGTATGGCGCCTCTGTTATGAAAAGGTGAGCGCGGTCGTAGTCAACACTGCACCTCCGACAGTTTCGTACAATGCCCAGCTATGCAAGGCTGCGTAAATGAAATCTGAGTCTGGAGATCGATGTGGGTCACAAGTGAGGCAACGATACTGACGAAGGAAAACAATTTTATTAAATGAATCATGAGAAGAGGATGTGTTATATTTCTGAGACATCTATAATAATAATAATAATAATAATAATAATAATAATAATAATAATAATAATAATAATAATAACCTTTTGAATGGTAACCTTTTGATGGGTAACAGAACACCATATTACAAATACACTCCTGAACCAGTCATTAACACAAGTGATCACAAAATGTACTGGAACAGGTCCATCTTAACAGATAGGTCTGTATTATCTAATAAACCGGACATTGTATGGCATGACAAGAAAAAGAAGAAGGTGTATCTGATTGATGTCGCTGTCCCGCTAGCTCACAATATCTCAAAGAAAAGGAGTGAAAAAATTCTAAAATATCAACCATTGGCAAATGAAATAAAGGAAATTTGAAGCGACGTAGAAATAGTGATTATTGTACCAATTATTCTAGGTGCCACTGGTGAAATTCGGAAGTTCCTTCATGAATCCCTGGCTGAACTACAACTGAAGAAGGGGCTATACATCCAACTGCAGAAGATTGTCATACTAGACACATGCAACATCGTGAGGAAGTTTCTAAACCTTGATGGTTGATCCAGTGCTGATTACGACAAATGAATCGTGTATCTCTTGTTCATGGTAACCGAGACGCACGTGTGGAAAGAAGTGAAAAGCAAAGAAACAATATAAATAATAATAATAATAATAATATTTATGGCGAGGCTCTTGCTATTAGCACCGCTCGTTAGTCTAAGCACTGCGAATACAAATAAGTCAAATTGAAATGAGTGGTTAGTGATGCCTATGACATTCTTTAACAACTATTATTAATTATTTCTTAAATTTTCATGATCCCAAACAATTCAAAAGATCACAGGACAAACAGACTGTGAGTGAGCGAGCGAGCGAGTGAGCGAACGAGCGAGCCAGACAAAAACAAAGAGATAGAAAGAGAAATAGAGAGAAAGAAAGAGAGAGACTGATTGAGAGATGCGATAATAGATAGATCGTCTCAATTTGAACAACAACGCTCGTAATATTCACTTACTATTATGCGATTTAACATCTGGATTGAACGTGTACACGTTCAAACAAATCGAAGTAACAATTTGTAACAATTTTTGCATTCTCAAACAAATAGAGGCTATTTCAATTATTATGTAGTAGATCCTTTAATTCATGCAAAAACACTAAAAAGGTGTCAAGGAGTATATACGCACGAACATTACTGACCAAGAAATACATTTTTTATATCTATTATATCACAAAGAGAAATTATACGTGAATTAACGTTCAACACAATTTGTAATATGTACCTGATCCATTAGTAAAAATGAAAGCAAACAATTACATTTTTAATTTGTTCAAATCACATCATCATCCTTTGTAAGGGATAGGATTATTTACCATGTTTTCATTACATAAAATATGGCATATTGGTAAAACGTACTGAGTTTAAAAATAAGCAGTAAAGAGGCACTGACATTGGCGCAAGTCCCAAAGCAGATACAAATAGTGAGGAATTACCTGATACAGACACGCATGTAGAACAGACTGTGCAAAGATACCCCAGTCAAATTTGATTGGATCCCAATTGGTTAGCGAACAAAGATCAAGGAAACTGTTATACAATGGAAATATTTTTAACGAGGTCAATGTTGAAGATACTCATCTAGTTCGGCGCCTCCGCCGCCTTGCAACCCGAAGCCCGCTCATTTACGAGGAACCCTGAACCTCCGCGGAAAACGCCCCCGAGCACCGTACTCATTACGGTGAACTCATTAAAACCATTACCAGCTGATTAACAAGGCAGAGTCGAGCCGAGTCGCGTCGTGCCCCCTCGCTCCGCGCCGGGTCGCGACTCGAGTAACGAAGCGACAAGAGCCCGGCTCGGATCTGCACTGCGCGACGCGACGCGACGCGACGTGACGCGACGCGACGCGACGCGCACTTGTCTGAAAGCCTTCAAGGAGGGTTTGGAGGGGTGGGGCAAAAGAGAATGGAGGGGAAGGTGGGCGTCTTCGGCGGCACGAGCTCGAGGTGTCATTAACGCACTCTTCACACTCCTCCCGTCCCCGCACCGCCACTCGTGACCTGCGGAACGGAGGTCCTGCCAGCGGGGCCGGTTCCTCGACGCACTTGGCGCCACCGAACTCGCTCCACCCACGCACTCCGCCGGGACCTTCAACACGGCGAACAATGCATTGGAACTCATTCGCTGGCAGTTGCGGTGTATGGAACGAGCACAAACAGTTGTGGCCACGGGGGTAAAAGTTCTTAAGTGAAAAATTTTAGTTTGGAGAAAACATGGGTTAGATTATTGAGCCAACGCTTTTTCCTACGCTCAACGCTGTTTCTCAATACTTGTTTGTCGTAAAGGAGGCAACATTTGAATTCTGTTGTTTTACTAAAATAAAATGTAGATTCTTAACTTATAGTTTTAGTACTTAACCCAATGCCGCCAAAAATTGACTTCATAACTTTTACCCCGAGACCACAGAGTTGCTGCTAAGACGCAACCAGCAACCCCACGTAACTTTGGTAGATATTTCACCCAAGATCTAGTGGTATACTGTAGAAGGAAGAGAAAAAACATTTTGAGAAATACTCTGATTAAAATTGTTTCGAATTGTGACTATTTCTACCTTATTTTATCTAGTTGCATTAATTCCTTCAAATGAACAATAACCTAATTTTGTTTATAGATGTTATTTATTACGAATACAAAATAAGTAAAAACTGCATACAAATTAAACATTTACTAGATTATATCAACATTTGCTAATTGCGAAATTTGCAGTCTTTATTAACGATTGGGTTAATTATTTACACACGAACAGTCATGAAATCCTCAGGGTCCAAATTTATTTTTAAAATCTACCAAATTAGAGACAACTGAAATGGCGGTGAGACAACTGAAATGGCGGTGAGACAACTGAAATGGCGGTGAGACAACTGAAATGGCGGTGAGACAACTGAAATGGCGGTGAGACAACTGAAATGGCGGTGAGACAACTGAAATGGCGGTGAGACAACTGAAATGGCGGTGACAGTGAAAATACTAGCCCCGCTCGGAGAGGTTTGCTTGACAACTCAGAGAATTGTGCTATTTGCTTGATTGAGAATTCAAATATTTTTAATAAACCACTACACGCTAGAGGAACTGTCTACACACAACAAATATTTTATTACTTGTACTTTATCGTGGCAACAATGAGGACACAAATTACATTTCATTAATGCGCAATATATTAAACCAGACATCATATCCTAAGCATGAGTAAGTTTTCTTTAATTTTACGATGCAAGGTTACAAGCCAAGCTCATGAACCACTTATACCAGCCGCTCCATGTGGAGCGCGTCTCGTATATCAATCACAATTGACTTTTGCGACCCTCCCGTGAAGGCTAATTCATTGAGTACGCTAGTAACCTTCCCACTTCTTTCTCCGCCATGCAATTCGCACCCCTTGGTAAGGACGCGGCCGTCAGAGGAGGCGAGGACATGGTAAGGCGAGACAGGGGCGGGGCGGGTTTCGGTGGCGGGGGAACAGCGGGGCACCCGACTGATGGATGGGCCTCTTCCTCGCTATTTATACGCCGAATGAAATACAGGCTAATTGTTATGTACGTCTTAATGCGAGATCTATAGCGCGGCGGCGATAAGGGCGAAGGTGCGGGGCGGGGCGGGGGCTTCCCCCCGCCCGGCGAAGGGCGAAGGGACAGGTCGCGGGGAAGGGCGGTTGGGGGGTAGGCTTCCTGGCTCGCGCCGATGAAAGACGCCGCGTATATCACGCGTGCCTCGTGAATGATCGCACCGGGTCACGACATCCAGCGCCTCTGGGCGGCCGCTGCCGCTGCCGTCGCCGTCGCCGCTAGCACCCGCCCGAGAGCAGCTGCCAACCAATGTCAGGGCAGCTACCATCATTTCATTCTTGTCTTTCGACATCAATGTCTAAAGTCATCATAATTGTGAACGTTATCACTCTCCCCAAATCCATCATGCTCTTGCATATATTCACTTTCTCTACCATTTTGCTACTAGCTTGGTGTCCATTATTACCTTTACCTTAGCGAACACAATCACACAGTACAAAACGAACTCTACTTCAACCCATATAAATGCTCCTCACAAATAAATCCACGATTTTCAATCCCAATCGTCCATATAATGTTTATTGCCGTTCCTTAAATTTTTCACATCACTCACTTCCACCAGAACTCTCTCTGAAAACGCCGAGATCTCTCTCCATTACCCTTTTCCTACCATTCTACGCATTTATTCTCATTATATGATTGTCTACTGCTACCTACGAAATATGATACATAAGCGAAGCTTCTTCCTCTTCCCGAACTCGAATCAATGGGTGAGGCATTCATTGTGACCAGCTATTCGTCGTCACTCCCTCTACTCGTTCGCCCGCTGCCACCACCATCACCGCCTCCATCGCCCGCGCCGTGGGGGGCGGCGCAGACGAATCGACGCGGCGGCGGCGGCGTGGGCGGCGAGGGGCGAGGGGCGAGCGCCAGCGGGAGACGGCGTCCGTTTCGCCTCGAAACGGCGTGAAATTGCCGGTTTTACGCCCTGAGGCCGCGGGGTGCGCGTCACGCGATATCACGGATCCGCGCCCCGACCCCCGCGGCCCGTCCCCGCGGCCCGCCCCCGCGACCCGGGGCAACGGGCAGAGGCCGAGGCGAACACGCCGCCGCCGCCGCCAGGGTGAAATCGGCGCTGTTCTTTGTCTGGCGACGGAGGCGCCAGGGCCGAGAAGGAACTGTAGAAGCGAGTTGCATTCGTGTTCGCCAGGTTGGGAGCGTTCAGACGATCTCTCTTCGCTTCTTGTAGCGGATACATATGTCACTGATCTGAGTGCAGTTACTCTGGCAAAAACTGGCCAGTACGGAGTTCGCCCGAGGTTCAGAAATATATTTATATCAAGAATTTCCAAAGTCTAAAGTGCATACGGCAATCACGTGTATTTACCCTCAACTCATTTAATTTACTGGCCAAACTACCAATCAATACAAGACATAATTCCACTATTGAACCTTTTCTGTGTGTTTAGCAGGTGTCATGGCGAAAATGACAGTTACATGTATCAGTTGACCACTAAATATTAAATAATAAATTAATTAACAAATAAAATTGCAAAGTGGATGAATCAAACAAAATTTACTCAACACTTAAGAAACATTTGCACATATTGCATGTAACATTATTTGTAAATCAAAGAAATATGCATTTACATTATTCCCTGTTGTTTACAAGCACGTTCATGAGAAATCGTCATCAGTCAGTGAAATTAATATTCCTTGGGCCATTCTTCACAAAACACAAAAGAGAACGAAGTATTCGAGCATCAACTAAAAAAAACAAACATCGAGTACGCGAATGTACCGACTCTCGCGCGCGCCAACGCTACGTCGCTAATCCAATATAAACTTAGCTCCGGACGCATGTAGAGCGCAGCGCTGGATCAATCACTGGTTGCATCAGCGTCAGCGGTCGCAACGCAAGTGGGCGGACAAGTAGTCGACCGCGCGGGGGCAGCAGAGAACGGCGCTGGAGAGAGGACGGCGGACGCGGGAGTTAGGGAACGGGTGACGACCAGTGCAGAGAGTGAGGACGTAGGTGGACCCGCGGTACGGACGAGAGCGTGGTGGGAGCGAGGGTGATAAGGGAGGGCGAGGCAGGGAGAGAAGGGAGGGAAGGAGGGAGGGAAGGAAGGAGAGGAGGGAAGGAAGGAGAGGAGGGAAGGAAGGAGAGGAGGGAGGGAAGGTGGGTGGGAGGGAAGGTGGGTGGGAGGGAGGGAAGGTGGGTGGGAGGGAGGGAAGGTGGGTGGGAGGGAGGGAAGGTGGGTGGGTGGGAGGGAGGGAAGGTGGGTGGGTGGGAGGGAGGGAAGGTAGGTGGGTGGGTGGGAGGGAGAGACTGAAACGAGGATTGAGTCAGTGAGAGCGAGGGCGGGAACAGGGACAATAGACGCAGATGGAAGCGATGACGAGTCGGGAGAAACCACAAAGGGAGAAGGGGGACAGGAAAGAAGTCACGACAGGGAGAGAGAGATGGAAAAGAATGGAAAACGGGAAGAAAGAGGGCAGAAGCGGTCGAGGCGAGACAGGGGACGAGAGAGGCTGTGGAGGGAAAGAACAATAGCGGAAGAGTGCAGGAGCGGAGAAGAGGGGGGCGAGAAGGTAGAGCGTGGGACGAGAGAAAGTATGGGGGCGGGAGCCAAAGGCGTGGGCGGATGCTCGGGAGGGGCGATGCGATGACGAAGCGAGGCAGAGGACAGCGCGGGTGGAGACTGGGACGGACGGTGAAATGGACGGGGTCAGTCCGCCCGCGGCGGCAGAGCGGCGGAGGCGGCTCTGCCACCTGTAATTGCATCCATCCATTCCGTTTATTAATTCCTGATCAGTTAAACCGCCGCTCGCAAAAAAAAGCGCTGTACCGATTAAAGCGACCGGGCCCGAAACCGCCGCGTGCGGGCGACAGCCACGCTCTGCCGCTCCGTCGGGCAGCGGGGGCGGCGCGGGCGGAAGCGGGCGCCGATGGGAATGCGGAGGTGTACTGTCACAAAAGCACGGATGCAGAAACGGGGGAGTGAACGACAGCAGTGCAGAAACGAGGGCAACACAATGACGGACAGCACAAACGGAAAACGACAGGGCACGGTAGAGTATGTTAAACTCATGTCGAACAATTAGAAAGTGGTAATTTGGGGAAAGAAACGCGTACGTGAATTTGTAGGACGTTACGGTATGTAAGGGATATATTAACGACGACACGACATAAAAATATGGGAGGGGATTTGAAAAGATGATAGCGGTATTGGGAGAAAAAATTAATAGAGGACAATTCAGTGACACAATACGAAGAAGGGAGGAGGTTTGTAGGAGGGATGTTAGGCGTGACGGAGAGCGAGGCCCGGTGGGACCAGTTTCGGCCGGGAATGCAATTTTGATAAAGCATGCTCAAATGAACGCTCACGAACGTGGAGAAAATAGAACGCGCAATATCGGTTCGCTGCTTCTGTAGTCTCGAATATTGGAAAACATGCTTTCAAACTCCGGTATTAGATAATACGAGCGATGTCTATTTAATATACATGACATTTACAGCATCTAGTAATGCGCTTCTGTTTGCCATGTATATAATATTCATGTTAATTGAACATTCTGCTATACCTATTCGACAAGTATATCAACAATCGAAATTAGTGATTACTTTCACCACTTCCAATAATTACACACTTTTCACATTGGGCATCAGCATAACTGTTACAAATAATAATCGAAGAGATAAACAATGCTCTGACATTTAAATAATACAAAAAATCAAAAGTGCCTGAACGTGGAAAGTTTAAATATTTGAATTTCGCATTTATTCGTCTGGTTCCAGAACTACTTGGGGTAAATTCCATTAAATATAATGAGGAATATAAAGGAAATATAAATAAAACGTCATGGACTCTTAAACAAGAATTCTAATTTCATAAGAGTTTAATTCGGTGAAAAAGGCAAAATATTTTGACCAATTAGGTTCATACATTGAAATGAATTAAACTATCAAAATTCACAACAGTTGCATAATATCAATCATTAGCGGAGAATTCTGAATTTTCCATACCTGCAGTTGAATTATATGACATTCCTGTGAAATAGCTAATTTTTATCAAAACCAATGACTATGAATGTAACAAATATATTGCAAGGGAAAAGTAGTCGAAAAAACTTATCTCCTCAACATTCTGGGGTTTGTTCTGAACATTTCGAATACATTACTTAATCACTGAACTGCTATCTAAACTCATTTGTCATGTCGCATTTCCCACCTGTAGAAACATGACTATCCTGCCTGGGCAAATTAAGCAAGCTATCGCACCACAACAAAAAAGCTTCTCATTACTCATCCTCTTCGTCCTATGTCCTTCGTCCCTTGAAGACGTCCTTTACCATAGCACTTCCATCTTCAGTAGCTCTTAACGTGATTTCGCCCCCACCCCTCGTCCTCGTACACTCACAAACACACACACACACAAAGAAACACGCACACAAAGACATCTACATACGAAGACACACGCACGCGCGCGCACAAACACACGCTCACAAAGACATATACACATACACACATAGTACACGACAGTATCACAGGTGACGCCCTTTGCGCGCCCGGCGATCTTGTGGCCTTGACCGGGTTTTGGGTGACAAAACACCCTCGCCATCTATTTTTAAAAGGGAGTCCATGCCAGTCGATACAACAAATATTTGGAACCTCCCTCCCTTCGATGTTGGGCCGCGACTTCGCTACAGGATGAAGTGGACTATTGAGACGCCACGATAAGGCGATTTTCAGAGGGCGATAAAGAACGGGGATCAGTGCCCAAAGCAGCAGAGCTACAGTGTGAGACTAAGGTAGAGCGTGTACGGGAACTGCAAGTAAACAAGGTATCACCAAAATATAATGCAAACAGGACAAACGCCAAAGGGTGATGAGCCACGGAGTTACATACAATAGCGAATGTAAAATATATATATATATATATATATATATATATATATATATATATATATGTAAAAGTGAATATCTCTCCTTAGACGATTGGTTGGTTGACTAGTGATACCGGGCACGTTAACTGCTAAGCTCATTAGACCCATCCGTTTAATACCTGATCTATCGCGGGAGATACGGCGATCTTCGCCTGATGAATGGTGGTATCCGGCGCCGACCTACTGTCGGCTGCAGGGTATTGCCCCAACGAGGTAACTCCCACCAGCGGGGCAGCGCCCCTGCCGGCACAAGCTCTAACCGCCCGACCGGTCTCCCGGCATGTGTGGTAGTGTAGAGCATGTAAGTGTAAGTGTGTGTACTTGAGGAATAGGATAGGACAAGAAATGGGAAGGGAAGATAGCGCGCGGTCCGGGGCCCGTTTGTTAGGGTACTACGCGTGGTACTGATCTGAGAAACTACGGAAAACTACCCATCAGAACAGCTGGCCGCTAGAATTCTCCTCCAGACAGCGACAGAACTCGACGTAGCTATCTGGCCAGTGTCGAAAATTCTGCCACTGTCCGAATCGAACCTAGGACCTCCCGGTCAGAGGCACTGCAATGACATCAGTTGACGCCCTGAGCCATCTCTCCCGGTCTCCCCAGAGATTAAATAATTTCGGTAGTTGAACTTGGTAATGAAGGCGAGTATTGCCAACACAACTAGAAAATAATGGTATCACATTTAAAAACAACTCTCAATTACTCAAAGCGATGTACTCGAATCTTCTTATGACAAGGGTGACATTATGACACTCAGGGACAACAGATAACGAAATCAGAAAGAACACAATCATACCACTTATTATGAGGATGAATCAAATAACAACTATGATTCTCAGGGTAGGAAAAATGAGCCTCGGTGGGAAAAACGGCAAAATGTTCACATCCAACCTGTCAACAAAAACTATTTCATAAAATGAAAAGTAAGAAAAGTAACCATGAAGCATTAAAGGTGCAATAATTTGTAAATTTATATTCGGCCAACAATCCCAAAACCTCTTACTGTCCTCTGAATTTATATTATATACATTTCTATTAAATCAATCCATTTATCAATGCGATACGAAGAACGGCGGCAACAGCGGAGGTGACGGGAACAGAAAGGTCGGGAGGCCGTCCGCTGCGAGGACGGCCATCGAAGCGGCAACTACGACCTGGCGGGTTCCGAGTGCGACCTTGCAGCCAAATACGGGCGAGGGGTTGTCATGCGAATGCGCTAATGATGTCGCGTTTCGTTGGGACCGCTGGACCCGACGATCACCACCGCCATCACCACCACCACCACCGCCGCCGTCTTTTCGGTCGCCTCTACGCGTCGCCGCGACCAGCCTTTTCTACACCATCAACTCTCCCGCAGCTTCCGGTCGCCGCCATCGCCTCCGGTCGCCGCCATCGCCCCCGGTCGCCGCCATCGCCTCCGGTCGCCGCCATCGCCTCCGGTCGCCGCCATCGCCTCCGGTCGCCGCCATCGCCTCCGGTCGCCGCCATCGCCTCCGGTCGCCGCCATCGCCTCCGGTCGCCGCCATCGCCTCCGGTCGCCGCCATCGCCTCCGGTCGCCGCCATCGCCTCCGGTCGCCGCCATCGCCGCCATCGCCTCCGGTCGCCGCCATTGCCGCCATCGCCTCCGGTCGCCGCCATCGCCTCCGGTCGCCGCCATCGCCTCCGGTCGCCTCCGGTCATCGCCGCTGCCATCGCCATCACCATTAACGCTACCGCCACAGCAGCCGTCACTGCTGCGTCCACCTCATTCTCCATCGCCTCTGCCGTTGCCACTTCCACCACCGAGTCACTGT
This sequence comes from Acheta domesticus, assembly GCA_031308135.1. Taxonomy (NCBI): domain Eukaryota; kingdom Metazoa; phylum Arthropoda; class Insecta; order Orthoptera; family Gryllidae; genus Acheta; species Acheta domesticus. Next base: position 215,455,992 of record JAHLJT010009436.1, read on the forward strand.
GGTTCCCGCCTCCGTCGCCACTAACTCCGTCGCTGCTACCGCTGCTTCGATCGTTGCCAACTCGCCGCCCTTCCGTCGTTGCGGTAATAATTGGCTGTGAAGACGACGAGCCCCTGCACCGACGAATGTTCTCCGGTAACGGAGATCTAAAGCTCGGAGCCTCCGTTGAGGTATTATGTCAGAAATGAAGCAGCTCGCTGTTACCATAAGTAGCCAATCCGAATGAACAGCACAGGTATTACGAATGTTGGTACCAAATACCCAGTATCAAATACGAAACAAAGAAACAAAAACAACAATTAATGCAACACGCTATTCTCCTAAACCACGAGTACACGATACAAAACCTTTTGATATTTTCTGTGTAAATTGTAATATCATAAAAACCCTCTCAGTATAACTCTTCAACCATTCCAACTCCCCATACTCAATTATATTGCCTTGCTTTGCCCTATCTTTACTGTCAATAACATTATAGCACTAGCAGTAAATTCATCAACACTGCAAGAGGTCCACAAATATTATAATTCATGACATTTCGTAACTAATAATTGGAATCAGAAAAGAACACATAAAAGGAAATTAATAGATTCATATTATTCATTTTCTAACATTTCCGTTTCTATTTTCAGGTAATCAACGTCATTACCTGTTAAGACTAGAAGCTCTTTCCCCGCCCTCTTCCAGATCGAAAATAATTGCTTCCTCCTGAATGGTAATCAAGCAAGAGGCTGTGCCCAACCACGCCTTCCTCGGCATAACGAGCGCTACATTCCCGGGTCGCTTGTTCTCCAAGTGCAACATCGGTCCAGCACTGCCCCACGCCCTTGCGCCTCCGCCGCCGCCTCCGCACTCCGGGGAACAACGTTCGGGAGCCAGCCAGCTGCGGCGTGGTAACCCCCGGATCACGGACTAGAGAACTGGGCACCTTGGAGGGGAGGGGAAGTAGCGGCGCTTAGCAGCGGTTAGTGGACCCCGCAGGGGGTCAACGTGCCCGCTGGGCGGGGTCGCTACTCCAAAATTCCTCCCTCCGGGCATTGCAGGAGGTAGGTTTTTTTTTTTGTGGTGATGGTGATGAAGGTAGTTGAGGTGATGGTTTAGGTGATGGTGAAGTTAGTGGTGATGGATGTGATGATGGAGGCAAAATCGGCGATGGTGATGAGAGAGATGGCTGGTGATGTAAAGGTAGCAGTGACGGCGGTACAACACAAGTTGTGGAATCGATGGAAGTAGGCTGTAGCGGTGATGAAGGTAGCATCCGCTGCAGACGTGGCAGTGACTGACGATGTTCATTCTGGGAAGAGTAGTTGGTCGGAATTTTTAAATTATTTAATTAATTCAGATCAAAAACAGTTAAAGGCTGAACTATGAGGGGAAGCACAGTTTGTGTGTTCGTTTTCGTGAGTTTCTGGATACATACTCAAACTCATATACAAGTTGAATACAGTGTGGAAAGCAGCGTTTTTGGACACATTTGATCAAATAGAATGAGGAAAACAAAAACACTTTTTTTTTTACAAAGAACACTGATTCATAAACCAAGAGGAAAGGCAATGGTAGCATTCCTAGCTTAATAAAGAGATGCTCACGTGAATCATGTGGGTGGATTTGCTCATTCTTCATACAATTCTTTTATATAATCTAAAAGTCTGGGAGCTACAGTATGTATTTCTCGACAACAATATACTTGGCGGAAAGAACATTCGCGAATACACAACCAGCAGTAGGAAGAATTTTAAAGAATTCCGAGAGCATAGCAAAGCCGGATTGTTCGTGGACGTAAAGGTGGAGGTCGGTTGATTAGGGGGGTGGAAGAAGGTGGGAGAAATTGTATAGACGATGCCGGAGGCAGCGAGGACGGTGACGGTAGTGGCGAGTGGAGAGGGCTGCTGGCAGCGGCTGTGGGGCCGGTGACACTGGCGGTCTGGTGCGTAGGCGCACACTGGCCGTATTTCCTTTGGGGCCACCAAATAAATTTGCTGGCGTGCACTTCAGAGCGAACAGCATTCGCGTTTCACTGGCGCCGACTCCTACGCAAAAGCTCTGCAGCAGTCAAGTTATTGCGAGAGGCGTCACCTCGTGAAACGAAGGAACATTCTACTCGCTTGACTTTGATAACCAGAACTCTGTCAAAGTGTCAACAACGTTTCTTTTAAAACTTGTCAATATTTTCCGATTTGAAAGAATATGGTACCATAAAATACGTGACTCAGGAACTATCAATATTCCTGGAAGATAAACAATTTCTCAGAAAGTAATTTAGCCTCTGACGTTCAAATCATAAAACAGATAATATTTATAAAAGTGATGAAGTGATAGGTTATTAATACCATTTCTTAATACCTAATAAATATATATCAAATAAAAGAATGGTAATATAAAGATTCTTTCTCAAGGGATTTATTAAACGAAAATGAAACAAATTTGGACTTGTAAAAAGGATCACAACGGAAGGCGGAAACTATCTCGAAATACAAGCATTCGAGGTCACTCAAAATAGTAACCTGAAATAGTTCTCCATGCCAACGACCTATTCTTGAGGACCAGGAAGACATTAGGTCTCGTTTGAACAACTACTGATCAGGTACTGACTCCATGAAATTCCCGAAACCCCGCATAACCGGCCACCTCGCCCACTTCCCGGCTGCAAAAGAACCGAACACATTCGCCGAGCGGCAAGACGCCGGCCGACCCGCGGACCTCTTACCTGCGTGTAAACACCGCGCCGCACGCTTGTAAACACCAGCGAACAAGCGCTGGGGAGCGAGCCCATCACTTTTTACGACACGACCTCCACCGCCGCCGCCGCCGCCGCCACGGCATAGCGCAGGCCGCCATCACAGCAGCCATCGCCGCCCGGGCCAGCCATATTCAATTTCCTGCCTTTTCAGATCGCGAATCGACCTAATGAACGGGCCCGGCCATCGTGGTCCGCTCCGCCCCGCCATGCCCCGCCTCTCCTCTCCACCCCGCTCATCCTCGCTTGCAGCGCCGCCGTGCCGAGCTGAACCCCGCCGCACCGCACTACCCGCGCAAGAACGGGCCGGACAGTGATGAATGCTACACGCCCTCACTAACGAAATCTTTTGTGGCGCTTGCGTTCGCCTCGTAAACGCGTTATGGACAGACCTCTCCTCCAACCGCGGAGGCGGCGGCGAAGGCTTTTTGTAGGCGGCTTCCACCCGACCATCCCTCCCCCTCTCTCTCTCTCGCACCCGCATTCCCTCCCTGTCCTTCTCTCTCTCATTTGAGCGGCTATTGTTACGCGGCGGACAATGCGTCTGTACTTTTTACTCGTCTTCGCCCCTCCCCTCCTCCCAGCCGCCCGTCGCAGTCGCTGCGCTGCCCGCCCCGTGATTTCAATGGCTAATTGCTGGTGTGGCGCGGCGGAATGGCGGGGAGGGAGGGGGGGAGAAGGTCCTATCTGATGGGCGGGCGGCGTGAAGTCGGAGAAGACCTCGGGACCAGGGAGAGCCCCACCTTGAAAGCTGCCAAATTCCTCAGTGAGGCGATGAACGCCTGAAAGGGTACGATACCCGTGGAGGCTCGGTTCTGATGTCACGCGGTTTCGGCTTGTCACTGTCGGTGGGATGTTCGGTGTAGAGAACGGCAGAATTGTCGTAGTACAGATACGGAGGTTTTCTTATGGAGTTAAAATATCACTTACGAATACTAATTAGTGGCAGGGGGTCCGTAACAAATGTCGCCGAGAGATGTGACAGTAAAATAAGTTTGCTTAGAATGTAAAGAATACGCAAAAAATGACAGAGGTATTATTACGTGAACAATGCCCTCTGAAACAATTAGCGAAATGTTACTCATTAGCGTCTGTAGAATTCAAGAGAAGCAGGGTACTGAATAGCAATAGGGATGACCGCTCTTTTGGGGAAAGTGACGTAAGAGAGAAAATATTTTTTAAAAATGAAGAGGTACCGTGAAACACATTTAACTAGATATTCACATGACGTGGTTGCTTTTTCATGATGATTTTCTTGTGTATATACAATATCATTTTTGCAAAGAGATTTTTTTTGTTTTAGGTCTATCGTAAGCAGGAATTAAATTTCACTGCGGAATGTTATTTCTTCGAAAACGAGTGAAAATCGCAACGTAAAATGACACACGTGATAGAAACAAAAAAAAAGCATTACTATAGTACATCACTACCTGCTCCACTCTATATAAATGAACCGTTAGCTGTTCTCTAGGACACAATTTTGCTTCTCGGTGCAAATTACAGAGAACTGCTCTGACTTCCTCGTGGCGTGACTGCTGCATATTCACAGTTTCGGGCTAAGTTCGAGAACAGTACTGCGATCTTTGACTTCCTGGAACTCTTCGTTCTTGCCCGTGTTGCTCGCAATACAAGTAACTAAACAAACGCATTTTCGATTCCTTCCTTTAGTTGTTTTTCATTATTAAACGTGAGTAAAAAATGCGAAACTGTCATCCGAACAACCAGATATTTTTATACAAAGTATTTGCAACGCTGAAATCCTCCCTACAAGCCCTAAATAATTGTTGCAATGGGTTTACATCGGCTTCAATTCCAACGCGCAGTAGTCATCGGTCCGCGCCCACGAAGAAAGCATTTCGATTCGAATCCGCAAGTCACGCCCACCCGTCGTCGCCGCCGTCGGATTTCGGGCGGAGCGGGCCACGACGCCACGAGGCGAGCACAGAGAGCGCCAGTCAGACAGGCGGAGGAGTGGCGAGCGGTCATACAGCAAGGGCCAAATGAAACGAGATGGAGCCGTTTGCTCTGCAGAGGTTTGAAGAAGGATGGAGAGTCAGAGCATTTGAAGACATGGCGAGAGTAACGTCAATGCCGTGTTTTGGATGTTTTAATATACGTCGATTTTAAAATTAAATATATTATTGTGGAAAAGCCTATTCAAATTATTGGATTTTCTAAACTTTGGGCCAGTTGTAGAAAGAAAGAAAAAATCTACATTATGTTTGTTAGTTGCCGACGTTTCGACTCTTTATTCCTTCATCAGGGCTGGAAAATTTATTATATTTTAAATTACAGAAAATTTTTCCACCCATTTTGTCTCCTGTTATTGCTGTTTACAACATACTTACCTTAAGACATGATTCACCACATACAAACAATTAAATAACTGTATCATCTGTGTTAATTTCGACTTTCTTACAACATACAAGTGTGTGAATGTATACTCGTATGTGTGTACGGTACATTCACACAAACACGTTCAGAAGCCACCATTTCCTGTTCTCACATCAGATCACAATGAAGAAGCCATTCTTTTACCGACTAGTTTTTTCTTGCGGTCAGACACGGCAACATCACATTTATCAGTGCTGATGAAGGCCCAATAAATAGTCGAAACTAACAAATACTGTAGAATTTATTTTTGTTTTTCAACAACTGACCTAACTGACGAAAGGTGGAGCAAGCGAGGACAATGTGAAGCAGAGCAAAGCAGAGCGGAACGGGCAGGAAGTGAGAACCGAACCTGAAGCGAGTAAAGAGAGGCGAGGCGAAGGGAAGCGAGAAGTCAAGAGAAAAGCGAGGAGAGGTGCGAGAAGAGCGGCGAAGGGAGATGAGAGAAGAGAGGCGAGAAGAAAGACGAGGAGAGACGGGATGTGAAACGAGAGGTGAGATGACGCAAGGCAAGGCGAATGCGGGGCCAACGAACTGGTATCTCGGAGGAAACGCCCACCCGCGTGAGTTACAGGGGCGGGGCAGCGCCTAATATTCTCGTAGGCCCCGCGCACGCATCTTTATGTGCGGCGGGGTCGAGCGAAAAGATTGCAGACGCCTTCCCCGCCAACGCGCTTAGGCCCCGTCGCCTTACGCGAAGCGCGACGCGGGCCCGCTTAGGTGCTAAGCGCTCGTAAACTATCAGCCCCGAGATAAGCGACACCTTCCCAAAGGTAAACACCTGGATGCACGGAATGACGTCGCCTACTTTATTATTCCGGAGAATGCGCGACTGAGTCCAGTTCGTAAGTGCGTCACACGTGTACAAATAAATAATTTTTCTAGGCTTGAACTCATTTCTTTTTCTAAAATTAGTTTGCTTGGTCGTCTGTCTAATGAACATGGTCCTTCTCCATCAATCGTACTAGTTTCATCACGGCTTAACTTCTATACTAGCTAATCGAAATAAGATGTACCGGAAAATGTGTTTCAGTTCAAGTAAAAGCCCCGAAAATCGATAATAAATGAGAGAAAACTTACAAACATATTTAGAGTTTCATTCCGCACCGCAATTATCGTAATTCACTGCTCTAGCGGCTTTAAATACTGAAAAGACCAAGTGCGTATTAATGTTACTAATATTGAATATTACGATGACTTTTTGCAAAAACTATTTTTTTAACCTTTCGAGAACCAAAATACATACTATCTCACACAAGTCAAATTTGTAATATTTTCAATAGCGTTTCCAGATCACAATTTCACAATACATTAATTTGAACACATTTCTAATTCTGAGGAATACGTTAAAAAAATTCGTTAACTTCGAATTCCTTCTTTTTTATCTTACTAGAAATTAAGTTATTTACACTGCTTTGCTTCATTGGCCGAAGGTGATATTAAACATTCATCATCTTTCAGCAATTCGATGATGTTTTCTACATTTTAAAATTATTTACGTTTATTTTCAGCCGACATTAGCCCGCATTGTATATATTTTGTTCTTAACTGTGCACACCATTGTTCACACGTCTGATCGAAAGAGAATTAATTGTACGCTCTACCATTTATATTTAGATCACACCAAATATCATTAACAGGCAATAAGAGTTCGTAAAACGTGATGTTAGAAAATTATCCAAATTCCAATGGCCCGAAAGAGATCAATAGATAGCATA